>JAWWEU010000081.1:47028231-47147119 GCA_035583155.1 Acropternis orthonyx | reverse complement strand
CCCCCCCCCCCCCCCCCGCCCCCCCACGACAGGAAAGCCTGAATCGTGCTTTTTTGGGGCTGTGGTCATACTTGCGCAGATAAAGGAGATGGGTCCAGCATCAGCAGGCTTGGAGTCCTTCATTTTGGAAGACAGATTGATTTGCAAGACAGAAGACTGCCTGCTTATTTTGCCTGAACAATTTACTTGGGTAGATTTTGCTAATGCCTATACCCCTTATATTTAAATAACCTTGTACTGAGCATATATCAGGGTTCAAAAAGGATTCAATAACTCATTGAAATATATTACAGCTCTTTTTTATGCATCCAGAGCAAGAGTAGAAAGACGTCAGAAAGGTATTATAAGAGAGTGAACATTTATCTGAAATGCTATTTATATTTCATGGAATTGGCTGAAAAGGACTGTGGAAGGCCAATAATGAGGGAGGGAGACAGGCAGGCAGCCACCCCACTGCGCACAAAGGATGGTCTCTTCATGGATGATTTAATGGCTCCAACATGTGTGGAAGGGATAGAAACTAGGCAGAAATATTCTGTGTTCTGGGCACAGCATGAGGGGAAAAGAAGTGGTGAGATGCCTGCTTTCTCCCTTGCTTAAAGCTTGATGGTCCTTGTGCCACTGGTTTTGATTCTCCTGGGGCCATTATTCATCGTGTAGGCAGAAGTCATGCCTGCCTTCTCCAGCTTCCACTCTCTTCTGTGATGAATTAACACATCAGATTAGCATCAAGCCCCAGCTGCTCACCTTACCACATCCCTAAAGAAGGGGCCTGAACAAGTGCTGTTGTGTTTAACTGAGTATTTTCCCTAAAACTCTAATTTCTGGAATGGGCCAGAAAAAATGAAAACACAGCTCTGAGTCTGAAGCTGAAAAGAGATAAACCTGGGGGATGCCCAGACAGGGTAAGGAAGCAGAAAGAAGGATAAAAGGTGTTCTTCATACAAAGCCATTTTGGAGAGGCAGGTTCCTGCTTTATGCTGAAGTGACTATGAACAGTGGTGGATAAAACCTGCTGCCCGTGTCATCTTCTCATATATATGCAGGACTAAATCACTGTTGTCAGACATCAGCATAAAACCCAATGCAAGTAAAAAGACAGACAAGTGCAAATAAGCTCTCTGTGAATTTTCAGCAATAGGGCTAGGCAAGTTGTGACAGAGGAGATTTGAATTGGATATTAACAAAAATTTCTTCATGGAAAGGGTTGCCAAGCATTGAACAGGCTGCTCAGGGAAGTGGTTTAGTCGCCGTCCCTGGGGATATTTAAAAGACATGTGCATGTGGTGCTTAGAGACATGGTTTAGTGATGGATTTGGCAGTGCTGGGTTAACAATTGGACTTCATTATCTTAAAGGTCTTTCCCACCCTAAATGATTCAATGATTTTGTGATCTTACATGTGAAGTGTCAAAGGGCTGACCTCATGCCTGAGTTTGGCTTATCTGTATAAGACTAGGTTATCAGTGAGATCGGTGCAATCCTTAACTGACTACATCCTCAACCTCAGCTTGCTGGATTAGTGGATGGATAGTCCTTCAAGCACTTTGAGTTCTTTCATACAGCCTGACTTCTCCATAAAGCATGAAAACTCTGTACATGGCTGGCTGACCAGTGACTTGCTTAATCAGTATTTGAAAAATCAGCCTGTGCTGCCTTTGCATGTTCCCCTATGGATGATGGATGCTATCCCTGCAGGGCTGTTTTGCTGGTGGAAACTGTCCAGCTCACCTGCAGGTCTTTTATTATCGAAGCAGATCAGTGAAACGGCTCTTTAAAAAGGCAAAATAAAACAAATAAATAAAAATCCCCCACCCTGTTTCTGAACTGCAAAGTGCCTCCACAGTACATTGTTGTACAGGTACCATTTCTGAGGGCAGAAGTCCCAGTATACACCTCAAACGATATGTTTATATAAATTTACAAACTTGACTATGTGCTAAAAATGCCTTCAATAACATCTACCACTTTTTTGTAGCCCAAACACTGGGAATAATTATCTTTTATTGACCTACGTTCTGTGTAGAGATCAAGAGGCTGTTGAGCTTAATTTCTTTTATTTGCATTACTGGAGGAAAGATCAAATGGAAAAAAAAAAACCCATAATCAAACATTTATTGTTCTTCTTTAATGTTGTGACTCTCCCCTTTTAAGCACTTATAACCATAACCTGACAGCATTTGGGGCAAGCTTTCCCACCACCGGCCCCTGCCACAGCTTCAATCAGCGCTAAACCAGGAGCCTGATAAGGGGTTACATTTCCGACAAAAACCTGATGCAATCGTGATAGCGCTGCAGGGATCGATGCAGCAGACTGGGTTCTGGCTTGCCTAGCAGGCCACTAGCTATTTATGGCAAAGCAATAATCACACTGAGTTGGTAATGCTTGCATCTTACTTTGGGATTTAAATGACTACTCAAACTGCAGGGCAGCACAGAGTCTGTCCCAGGCTTCCTGACTTGTATTTACAGCTGGCTCTGGTTGACTCTCTTATCTAAGGCCTCTAACAAGTCTTTCTAATTAGTCCTCTCTCAATAATATTGCCACACTGCCTTGCTCCTTAATTGCCAGGGTTTTCTGTCTAGATAAGAGCAAGAATTAGGTCTTCTTTAGATCTGAAAAGGCCCACAGTTGTGCCTATGAAACTCAAATTACAAAATCTATGTTGATAAGGTTACTTCTGGTTTGCAGTGTCATTTGCACAGAGTAAGAGCACAACAGCCAGATTGGTTTTTCTTCACTAGTACCAAGCAACTAAGGAAATGTACTACACCAATAATCACAAAGTCCTAGAATCATTTAGTTTGGAAAAACACTTGAAGATCATCAAGTTCAACTGTTAACCCAGCACTGCCAAGTCCACCACTAACCCATGTAAATCACTGTAGGGCTCCACGTAGTCAGCAGTGAGAAATACACTTTGAGGAAGCAGTTCATTTGATCTCTGCTTTGCAGAAAGGTACCTTTAGTAGAAAATCCAAAGTCACCTCCTTTTGTCAATCCTAACAGCTGGATTTTCCCAGAGGTGCATAACCTGCTGTGCAAAACTGTGCGAGGTGATGCAGATGTGTTTTTCAAGGGTTCCCTGTTTGAAAGGCCTAAGGATCTTGTTCCCACAGTTTGTTATACCCAAATTGAAATAAGTCACGTCAGTGATTTACATTTCTAAGAGCACAGATATCAACAGCCCTTGCAAACTGGGGCAGTTAATTTCATTAAAGGTTGCCAAATAAAGGATAATCATCTCAGCTACAGCTCGGCAATAGCTTGGAACAAATTTTTGGATGTGAGTGTAAGAAAATATTGGTTTAAATGCTTTCCCTGCAGCTTTGAATGACAATGAGATGGAGAGAGACTCTGAAACAGACACATAACTTGAACTGCAAGCAGCAACTGATAAGGAAACTGGGGCAGAGGGAATGACTCAGTTGGCTGTGGTGCAGTCGCAAATCCACATGGGGCTCTGGAAATGTTCAGCCGTGCCAGTGATAACGCAGCAACCGCAGAGATGATTATGACAGTCAGAGAAATTCGGAGAGCAGTAATGAAAAATAACCAATGCAATAAACCACTGGGAACTTCAGAGTCAAAGGGCACAAAGGACAACGTCTTGAAAATAAAAGGGAAAAAAGAGGGAATGAGAGGATCTTTGATCTAAAGGCTTCTTCCTGCAGGTTTTATCTCTCCAGACACAAAAATATGAGGCTTATGTCTATTCCCTTAAGAACTGAACAGCACGTCAAAGAGGAAAGAGAGGGAGAGAAAGCCTTCCAAGATAACATTTAATCATCATAAAAATGCACGCATGTAAGTGACAAAGAGAAAAAAAATGAATATATCTTAAAAATCAATATGTAACAGAAATCTAATCAAAGAGTTAAAAAAAAATGCAGTAATGTGTGCAGTGACTTGAACAGAATAAGATAGATAAATATACACTGCCAGCTGATCTCGTCTTGTAAGATGACTATTTCATATTTCTTTTTTCAACCAAATGGTCCCTAACCCTGACAGATGACATATTAATTCTTACTTGTCCTGTTTTGGGGCTTCTTGCAAGTATTTTCCATTCTCTTTTCTTCTTGATGCTTTTTTCCCAATGTATTTGCTGTATACATTAACAGGTCTTTAGGGACCCGTTATAGAAAGCAGTGTTGAGAATAACTCCATCCTCATATCCCATTTCATGCTTCTAGTGGCAACCACGTATTGCCCCCTGTGGGGAAAGAGTGACTCTTAAATTGTGTTTAAGACCTGATTCAGAAAATCAGAAACCCTAACTCAGTTCCACTGCATGTCTATCGGAGGCAGCAAACCTTACCTGTCCCATAGCTCCCTCGGCACCACCACCCAAGCCACTGTACATTAAGTGTCAGGAACTAATATGGAAGCACAAGAAATGGAAGAGTGTTGTGGATCAAACTCCAACAATAACACCTCTCCTCCTGTGATCAGCTTAAGTGATTGTATTTCTTCACTAGCTATGCCTGTGTCCTGATGCTGTCTGCTCTGCCATCATGGAAATTCAGGCTTGGCTTTGCCTGCTTTGCCTCAGGTTTTTGGCAGCCACACCCATGGGCAAGTTTCTCACAGCTCTGCTTAAACTGAGATTGGCTTGAGGATGTGGCTGGAGAGTGTGAATTGGGAGTTACCCAGTGGGGCACATCACGGTCCATTAGCCCTGGAGCCCCTTTAATGACTCCCAACCAAAGCCCTCTCTTATGTGGTGTGTCCCCCACACATCACACTTGCTACTGACCTGTCTGGGAATATGGTAACTGACCTTCAGCTCTGTGGACACACAAATATGGTAAAATTCCCCAAAAAGCATAGACTGGCTCAAGCTGAGTGAGATCAGCAAGCTCCTCAGTGTGTCCTGGCAGCCTGAGAGAAAATGGCAGAGCTACTGGACTTTCCTCCAGAGCAGTACTTTGCTGAAACCCTGCAGAGGGCGCAAGCACAATCCCTCCTTGTCTATGTGCTGAATGGAGGGAGCTGTGGACACTCCCATTCCTTGGTAGGATGCAGCAGCGTGTGAGCCGGTGTTTATGATAGATATGTGAACATATATTTGTTTATGTGTTTATTATCACTCGTCCAAATTCAACCTTGAAAAAATTCAGCTGGTCCTGCATCTTCTACCTGGCAGTGCATGAAAGGCCTGTGTGTCTGCAGAGCCAGGTTTTGGAGGAACACTGAGGGTTTCCCATCTGCAAGAGAGGGTGTTCCCACCACACCTCTGGCTCTACACAGTCCTCACTTCCTCTTCAAAGGTGATCCACGGAGACCCAGAGAGAGACAAAACGCTGGTTGCATTCTCGGTGCTATACAGGTGAGTCATGCTGCAGGTAAGTACTTGGTGGGGCTCCCAGGGGCACTTCTGCGGAGTTCATTCCTGCACTCCCTTGGCTCTCATGGCCCCCAAAGGCGAGTGTCAGGGCCCTGGGGCACTCCTGGGACATAACAGCCCTGAGCAGCCCCACTAGGACCCCCACCCTGGCATCCTGAGTCCTGGTGAAGCACAGCCTTGAGTGCCCACAGCCCACCTGAACTCTTGCCTCCTGGATGGACCTGCTGCAAGTCCAGGTTGAAAACACATGAAAAAACAATAGATCTGGGGAGACGGAGATGCTGACAAGTTGGAGGGTGACGCTGCCAGACCCTTTTGGGTAAGGCACACCCCAAGCATCACCTTTCTCTGCCCCGGTGCTTTGCAGAGGGAGGAGCTCTGGTCTCCCATTGCTCCTGCTGCCATACCTTTTATTTCTAGATAGGCAGCATCTCCTGGTTCACCCTTGTCCCAGGTCCACTTCCCTGACTTGTGTTGTACACAGCCTAATGGAATCATTTATGATCAAATCCTTTCCTTTGGGACAGATCTAATGTGTTTTTTACCTCCCGTGAACATCATTCATGCACTTACCAAGATTAAAAGCCAACGTCATGAGCTCCTTCACTCCTGTATCAAGACAGCTTTAGGTCTTACTGTCTTAGGGACTTGGAAGTAATGTAAAATCTGGTTGGCAAAAGGCAGGCCTTGCTATCTGGTTTGAGTGGGAAGGAGAAAGATTTCACACCGGGGGGGGTGGGGGGGTGCCACCTTCCCAGCTGGCCTCTAAATCTAAGCATGCAAATCCCTCATTTGTCTGGCTAGACTGCATATTTTAAAAGCTTCGGGGTTTTTCTTTAATTGGTTTAAGAGCTTGGCTAATGCACAAGGTACAGTGCAAACCAGCTCTGTGTTACACACAATTCTGGGTTATCTCACCACTCTTTCCACAGCCTGAAATGAAAGAAAATAACGCAGCCGATTACAGGCTTCAGCTTCATGCTTTGCAGGTTTACATGCCTGGGAGCAGCTTGGAATCTATCTATACACTTTATGAGTGCTGTTGTTTAGATTTGTATTTTGCAACAGACATAAAGCAGAAACCATTCGGAAGACCTCTCTGCTAGGAAGATTTTTCTTGCCTATTATTAGCACTCTGCTTTTGCAGCAAGCGCTCATGAGCCAATATGCAGAGTTTTAAAGGACTTCAAAGTGTCATTGGGAACCAAGTGATATGTGTGTTAAAAAGGGTTTAATGGAGCTGCAGTCGCTGTAGCACAGTGTCTTTTTATAGCAAGTTTTTACAGCATTTAGAAAAACATCCTGCAGATTTCAGTAGGATTGGCATATGGATAAGGTACTTTGCACTATGATTTTTGTTTATCTGCTATTTAAAAAAAAAGAAAAGAAAACCATCACTGCTAGCCAGGGGAAGAATGATAAGCAGGAAGAGTTCTGCAAAACTCAGGCAACAGCTATTACCCCTATTTTGGGTTTAATTTTCATTTTCTTTTTTTTTTCAAAGAAAACCGTATGTTTGAAAGCCAATAGCTTGGCTCAGAGAATGGAGATAGGGAGTGATTTGTATTCATACTGAAGATTTTAAAGTTGGGTGTTTTTTTTCCCCAGAGCAACTGGATTATATTATCATTAGCACAAGGCAAATCCTGCTTGTCAAAGTTGAGGCAAACTTTCTGGGGCTGTCTTTAAAAAGTCATAAGTCAGGCTTCCAAGCAAAGAAGTGGTTTGCAAAAACCACATTAAATACTAAAGCGGATCTGATCCCTACGAGATCATGTTGATCTGCAGGAATTTGCAGGAATTTGAAAAAATCCTCTAGTTCTCCTTTTACAACACCATTTATAAGTCTCCTTTAATTATTCCTAGGAAGCATGCAGGGATACCAGGTGAGACAGGCTCCTCATTGTCCTTTAGCAACCCATGTCAACAGCCTGTCCATTTCTGGAAGAGCCAGGCATGGAGTGGAAAGGAAAGAGGAGTACCCGTGGCCCACTGGGAGGGTAAGCGACTTGCCCAGGGTTATGCCAAAAGACATACAGTGTCTGGGATGTAGATGTCTGGACTTGTTCCACCTCTGAAGCATCGTCACTTAAACATATTTTACTCTCTGCTTTTGCTTCAGGCTGGGGAACAACTGGTTTCTGCCGTATCTGAGGGATTGGAAAGAAAAGAGAGTCAGGGAAACCTTTAGTTGTTGCGACTGCCAAAGGAGGAGCAGCTCGGGATTTCTCAAGCCTCACAGGCTGCCGGGGGCTGCAAGTGAATGTGCTCAAAGCTGACACAGGAACAGGGGTCAGCTCTCAGTGCTGCCCTTACACTGGCGACTGTTTCCCATGCCCATGGCTCGGTCCCAGCAGAACGAAAGCCCGGGCAAACCCCCAGCGTGGCAGCCCCATCCCTCCTGCCCCTGCTGCTCTGACTTGAGCAGCTTCTCATTTTTCACGCCCAATCCTTGCAAACGGAAACCCTGGTCAAAAATCTTACAGAAGCAGGCGGAGAGACTTTTTTTTTTCTTGTCAGCAGAGGAGGGCAGAGGAGTGACAGCACAGGGGGGAGGGTTTGTGGAGTTGGTTTCCTTTTTTTTTTTTTTTTTTCTTTTTGCAACCCTGGTTGTTCAGGGGAGTGTCTTGCCTTATTAATGCTGAGTGGCTCCGGCAACTACTGCGGTTCAAGGTCGTTACTGATCCGCCGCTACTGCAGGAGCCGCAGGAGCGCTGAGCCAGAGCTGTTCATCCATCCCTCTTGGTCCTCCCAGGCCAGCAGGTTGGGAAGAGCTACACGTGGGGCAGTGGGGTCGTGGGGGGGATGTGGAGAGCAGCCCTGGGGTCACCTCCCAGCCTGGTCACAGGGTGCCTGGGCCTGTGGGACCTGCTGGGTTTGGTGGGTGGCAGGGCCCGAGAGGGGCTGAGGGGTGTGCGAAGAGCAGGGGTTGGGAGAGCACCTGCGATGTGTGAGTGTGGGATCCTTCCTGCACCCCTTGAGAGGGCAGATGTCTGTGTCCCCAGCTGGCAATCTGTGCCTGCATTACTTACAGCTACACAGGCATGCAAGTCTCCTTTGACCTCAAGCTGCAGGAATGCAGGATGCTCCTTGAGCAAGTCCACGTGCACCCTTCCTGCCTGATTTCTTTCTTTTTTCCTTCCTTAGGATGAAGGGCCCTAGGCAAACATTCCTTAACTTATTCTGTATCCTCTGGCTCTTGCTTCTGCTGAAAGCTGCCTCTTCGTCCCCTCTACCCCATGAAAATGACCCACCACCCCCTTCGCTCCCCACTGGGCTGTACAGAGGACAGACCTGTGTTGGTATGTATCCAGGTTTTGTTTGCCTGCTGGACTTGCTCGTTTGTTACTCCACCACCAATCTGAGAATTGCTGTGCACACCATAAATTGCTCCTTTATCTATTTCAACAGCTGTACTGCAAAATACTTGTAGTCTTTGGTGAAACAGTCACTGAAAATTTTGCAAGGCCATCATGGGGTCTTGAGTTATTTTATGATTTTGTTTTTGAGTGACTGCTTCCCAAAGTTCATGTTTTTGCTCTGTGAGGAATGGCATCTGAAAAGCTGGCTTTAATGTCTGGGGGTCTGAGACATAGAAACAGGATGTTATGAGGTCCTTGCATTTGTCAGGGTTCATGATGTATTCTGCATAACTGCAGGAAGGCACAGATCCCTTCAGCCTTGCCCAGGGTCTCCTCATTGACTTCATTGCCTGCAAAACTATTCTTAAGAGGGGTTGGTTCATACATGGGCTGGAGAGCTTTGTGGTCTGGATGGTCGTCTCTGAATAGCCAAAGGCTGTTTCCTCACATTTCCTTTCCTTTTTGTGAGTGCACACATCTGCATGACCTGTACTAAGTGGGCAACCCCCCTCTCTGTGACTGTGGTGACAGGTGACCTCCACAACACCTATAGCTGGGGGTATCCTCAGCTGGCTAAGTGATTCCCAAAGCAAGACTGGTGACACCATAGTCAGGTTAAACTGTGGATATCTCTGCACCAGAAATGACTTTGGCATGAGACTCTGTACACCTACAGAAATGTGGGAGCTTATATTTTTGATGTGTGCAAATGTGAAATTATGGATATGTCTGCTGTATTACTATCAAATGCTTTATTTTGTCTTCATCTGGACTTGTTGATCCTAGAGGTCTTTTCAAGCCTAAATAATAATATCTGATTCTTTGAGTTCCCCAGGATGCTTCTGTCCTTTAAACATAAACCTTGTCACAGCTCTCCATCCTTCAGAAGAAAATAATTCTTTTCTCTGTGGATCAAGGAATACAATTAGAAATAATAATCCTAAGCTTGATAGGAGCAGATTTTTGCCTCACTTCTGAGCCATCCACAGTGCCCTTGAAAGTTTTGGTGCCAATGAGGTAGGGTGAACCAAAAGCAGAGCAAAGTCAGGGTGGTGAGGCTTGTGCAGCCCCTGATGCAAGGAGAACAGCAGAAATTACTGTCAGGGACTGGCTTTATCTGGACTGGCAGCCATGCAAGCAGTGACCAAACAGCTGCCAGAGCAAGGGGGAAGTGGTGTTGTTTAATGGTGAGATCTTTAGGCAGCTACGGTTTTGATGGTACAGGAAAGGCAGTGATCATGCTCGTCTGTGAGTTTTTCACACTGATATTTTTTAGATGTTAGGTGTGAGCATTGTCTGCCCTTTCCATCCTGTTGAGCCAGCAAAGTTCTAAATTCCTTAAGTGACTCCACATTGCATTGAAGCTGCCTTATGCAAGCCAGCTTGTCCCTTTTGTCCCCTCCTATATGGATCAGAGCTGTGTCAGCCCCATTGCTGGGACCACTGAACATCTCCCCAGTGTCTTTGTTCAGTGAGGAGACATGAATAACACTGCCTCCCACACCAGTTTCTCTCTCTGAGGTGTCTCTTCAGCTCAAAACATCCTTGTGAGCTCAACTTACGACCAGACTGTGCCCACCTCTGTAAACTGCAAGATAAAAATGAAGTGTGGTGAGTGTTAAAAGTGCATGGGCTATCCCACACGGCCACCACTGGCCTTTCACTCATTAGCTGCTCTCTCAACTAACTCTTGAAAACACTGACAGGTCTTGAAATCGCTGACTGTGTCCCTTTGTTGTCTCAAGCAGGAGAGGGGAAGCATGGAGGAACTGATGGTTGCACTTGCCATGATTTGGAGCAGGGGTAATGTCAGTTCTAGCATCTGATTCGGTGACCAGCCCTCTTAGGAGCAGAAATTAAACCAAAATCACCTTGCAATTTCCTTCCAACAGCTCGACCCCGGACCCTGGTAGCTTAGTTTGCCATCTGGGAAGGTAGTGGGAAAGAACCATAAGAACTTCCTCTGCATCTTCTTGGCCTTATAGATTGAAGCAGAATTCTTCATAGAATCAGAGACCATCGTGGAATGGTTTGGGTTAGAAGGAACCTTAAAGATCATATAGATCCAGCCCCCTTGCCATAGGCAGTGAACCTTCCACCAGACCAGGTTTCTCAAAGCCAAATCCAGCCTGGCCTTAAACAGTGTCAGGGATGGGGCATTTTGTTCCAATGCCTTCTCACCCTCACAGTGATGAATTTCTTCATAATATCTAATCTAATTTTTAATGTGAGAAATGTCTGCTGCCAAATGTATAGGAGATTTTATTGAAGAAATGGGGTTTTTCATGCAAGTTAAATGTGTGGTCAGGTGTCTAATCTTTCAAAGTTATCTGCCTCTCTTTTCTGAGGGGAATGAGGTGACTGCACATTGAACAATCATTTCTGGTCACTCCTGTGTACCACCTTGCTATGTTAGTAGCCAAAGCCTGTCAGAGAATGGATGCTCTTCCAGTAACAAAACCAAGAAAATATTTCCCATTAATCCTTTCCACTGAAACTATCACACTTCTTGAAGAAATGTGTAGAAATGATGTGACAGGAGAGTGAAGTACAGCTCTGGTACCTCTGTTAAATGTGGTACAACTTGGTTGCTTCCTCCTTCTGTTCTCCTTGCTAGCAGAGTTCCCTGGGTAGGCACCACCATCTGCCCCAGTATATTCTGGTCATACTGGCAAAGCAGTTGGATGCTCCAAGGGGCTTCCCTGCCCTTAGCAGATCCCGGGAAATGTATTTTGTGTAGGCATCTGTATGCTGATACGGAGTAGCTCTGGAGGAGAGGAGGGTGTGACCCCAGTGAGGTGCCACAGCAGGCTGAACATGCTAGTGAGAGGCTGGTCAAAACACATCTGTTTTCAGATTGTTATTTGTCTAAATAAGATTACTCTTTTACAGCAAACTTGTATTACAAAACATTTAGACGGAATTCTTAACCGACCTCAGAAACTGTAGAAAAAGTCATATTTTTTTCTGCATTTTCTTGAAAAATGGGGCTGCTTCATCCAGGGAAAGTCTTCATAACTGACTTTGTGTGCAAATAAAGCAACTGGAGTGTTCCCACCTAAAAAGGGGTTTAATACTGCTGCCTTTTAGAGTTATGGCACAGAGAGGGAAGGCACACAATAATAATCCTCCCAGCCACAGAATCAAATGTAGTATTCCTAAGTATCTAAGAGAAATGGTCTATAGCAGTTTCTAACCACAACCAGATAAATGGTCTTTCTTTGGCCTTGTCATGAGAAAAACTTTCGCAATATCTGACAGTCTTGTTTCTCCGTCAGTGTTTCCTGTCTCCCCAGGCTGGAAAAATGCTCCTCTTTTACACTCTGTGAAATCAGCTCAGACCCTTCCTCTTGGCCTTTTGCATGCTTTGAATGTGGTATGTTCTTCTCTTTTTTTTCCTTATGGTAGATAAAAAGGCTTTTCTAAGTTTTCCTACATGCAATCCTAGATTCACAGAATATACTGAGATGGAAGGGGCTGCAAAAGACCATGAAGGTGTTTTTCTTCCTGTAAAGGCAGAAAGGTACTGCTTTGGGAGCTGGATGATGGGTCTGGCTTTCCTTTCTGGTTTTGTTACTGATGGGCAGTACGGCTTAAGGGGTTTGTTCAGGATGAGACCTAGAAATTCCTTTGCTGAGTGCAGCCTGACAGTTTCAGTGTGGCACCCTGAGAAAGATATTCTGAGTATTTTTCTCTCAAAAATTAAGCACGAATGAACCCTTCAGATACTCAGGTCTTTGACTTTCCCATCTGTCAAATGAGGAAAATACTGCCCATTTCACAGGGCAAGCAAAGTTTTACTTAATGTTGCCCAAAAAACAATACAGTAACACTGATAATGGCAGACACTGATGTTAATATTTTGTCATACCTGAGATCATGTTCATTATTTTTCTACATTTTTAAAAAGTGTTTCTACTATTTTTTAAAGTTTTTATTCCATCCTGCCTACCGTCCTGAGTTACAACAGAGCCCTTTAGGGGTTTTTGCAAATTGTTATGTTCTCTAGCAAAGTTGACTTCATCCAGAGGTATCTGAAGCAACCTCAGCAAACACAGAGGCTGCCCTGGAAGAAGCAGAAAGTGAAAGAGACAGTGAAAGACAGAAGGGAACTGTTGTATTCATCTCTCTTCCATATAGAGAAGAAGAAATTTTGGGAATGGTAGATTAGTCAGTTAAACATAAATTCCTAGAAAAATCCTGAAATAGTTAATAAAAGATTTTAAAAGCACCTTTCAAAAATAGTGTCAGATCAATCTAATTTTCTTTGCCAATGAAATAATGGCATGTAGACACAGAGTAAGTAGCAGATATTATAGCTGGACTTTAATAAGGGTTTTGGCACTACCCCAGCAGTAATCTTACTGCTGAGAGGTGTGTAACATTGATCAAGCCTCTACAAGGCAGAACAAAACTGGTGGACAGCCTTGTTCAGAGAGAAATTATAAGTGGCTCACTCCCTAAGCAAAAGGATGTACAAAATGATGTCTTGCTATCATTCCATATTTTCATTAGCCAGGATAATGAAAGTTGTGCTATTAAATTAGCAGCTCATATAAAGCTGAAATTGTTTGCAAGTACAATGAAGGGCAGAGTTAAATTCAAAACAATCTTGACAACTTGGAGTACTTGCACCTAAAACGGTAATTTCAATATGGGAACGTTGAAGGCACTTCAGCAGAAACAGTCCCTGGCACGTGTGGCAGATGAGGCAGCACTGGCTGGGTGGCATCCCTAGGGAAGGTCATCTGGGCTTGTGGTGGCACAATGACAGCATGCTGTCACGCAGCGCGCACGGCACACACCAAGGCGTGTGAACAGAAGCTCACTGGCAAGACATGTGAAGTAACCCGTTACCTTTCTCAGCACTGACAAGGCCTCAGAGGAATTCCTGCCTTTCCTTTTGGGGCTGTGCATCAAGGATGATGCACAGTGACAGGAGGTTTCAGAGAAAAACAAGCATGAGCTATATCAAAAAAGAGTGAATAAATTAGAGTTAATTAGTCTAGGGAAGAAAAACTTGCGAACAGACATATCTGTCCTTGAAAACGTTAAAAGGGTGGTCCATTCTCGAGGTTCTTAACAGCTAGGGCAAGAAGTAACAGAAATGAGTGCCAGTGGGGGCATCCAGGGTAGGAAGAAGACATTCTAAGGGCAGTGATAAGTGAGCGCAGTCATTAGTTCCTGAGAAACCTGTAGAAGACCTCATTAGAGATCTTTGCAGACTGTGTCTACTGTGCCCCTTTGGAATGGCCCAGATGGCATAGGTCAACTGCTAGAGCAGAGGTTGTGTAAGAGGACTCCTTCCAGGCAGGCGTTTTGGGGGTTCGGTGATGCGACTGCGAGAACCATTTGCAAATAGCAGCACTTATGTATTTTCTCCCCAACAGCCGCTGCCCTGCTCTGTGGGCGATTAACTTTGGGTGCCCTTTCCAGAACAGGCGATTAGTCAGGGAGTGCTCAGTACAGCCAGACAGCAATGCTTCTTTGCCAGCAAGCAGAGATCCTGTGGGTCAGCAGCCAGGGAAGCAAATTTCCCCATCTTTGTGCTCCATGTAATGCCGTTCTCAGCAACCTTTGCAGGTCACCACTTCCATTCAGCCAGGAGCACGGAATTCCTAGCGTATGAAGAAGCATGTTTTTGAAACATATTTTCAGCTCTGATTACATTAAAGATGTTTCCGAGCTACCAGCAGTGTAAAACACTGACCTCCACCTGTGTTGATTTGCGTGGTTATCATTGTCCTCTACAGTTTGCCCCTGCCTAGCTGTGCATGAGTGCAGGGATGAAATATGCCCCGCGGAGTGGCAGCAGGACCGGTGGCGTTTGGAGCTCCCGATAACTTCACACAATGGAACATGCCAAATGGAGTTGGAGGCTTTTAACAACTGTGCTCAGACAAAGTGGCTGTGCACATATTGTCTGGGGAGGCACCATGACAGAACGTATAATTTACAGCTCAGTGAGTTCTGTCAAAAGGCCATGCCCAATATCAGTGGAACACCACAATGTATTTTACTCTGAAAGGCTGGGAATTGACTTTGATTACAGCTAAACCAGTGCCAAGCCGCAGCACCTCTGTTCAATTCACCAGCATTGCTCAGTTTACTCATGGCAAAGTTTGGCCTGGTGGTCAGCAATAAATACTACATTTGACCATAACATTTTTTTCCTATGATTATACTTTAGATAGAAAAGACAGGCATGGGAGTAGTAAGTACAGTAGAGATATTAAAGCAACTATTCAGCAACTGATGGTAAAAATTTCATTTCCAAAATCACCTCAAGTCTTACTGAAAGCTCATGACTGTAAGATGTAAATATATCTACTGATCACAGTAAAAAGGTATGCTCATCATACCAACACATGTGTAAATAATGTGTAAATGTGTGTGTGTAAAGACACAGTCATATCTGTGTGCATTTGTAGATATGGGTGGTCTTGTACATTTTACATTACTGATGCTTGCCTTCAGTATAATTTTCTTTAATAATCTTATTTATTGATGGCCTATCTGGATGCTATTGCTCCATGTGTGCCTCTCACTCTTGTTCATATGTTAACTCTATACAGAACTTCTGCTTATCTTTAAGGCAATCATTTTTACTGGTTTTAGGAACTGTATATGTGAAACAAGTTTCGTGCATTCAGAGTCCTAAAATGGTCAAAGCTTTGTGACAAGGCTAAAATTATCCGCTTACATTAACTTCCCCTGACAGCAATCGGGCTTCAGTAAATTTTCGATACTCTTTCCTGATTTGGAAAAGAAAAATATGTTAATGGCACACATATATACATGGGTTTTTTTTCCTATTAATTAATACAGAAAACATTTCTATTGGAAATGCCTGGGGTTATAGATTTCTCAAAATAGGGCTCTTTAAAGCATAATGTAGGTGACACTAGGGATACATTTGGCTGGCAGGTATGGTACTAGAGTCTTCCACTAGATGGAAACTGAATTTTCTGTGCTGTCATAGCTCTGCCAGAATCCTTATTGGATGTCTTAACAAAACAGTAGTGAAGGACTAGAGCTCTAAAGTTCGGGGCCTGAGGTGGCTCACTGCTATTGCATGAGCAGCAGAAACGATAACTGATATTCAAGGCTTACTGATTTGATTACAAATGTACGCAAAATACTGCTATATTGTTACTAATATTTTAAAATTTTCTTTAGCCAATATACTATATGTTATTTTAGTGCCTAGTGACAGGTTTGTTAATCGTGTACCATCAAGTACTTCCAGGATACTTTATAGGACTTAGCAAATTAAGGGTGAAGGGATCTTGTATCCATTCAAATATTTTGGCCTATACTTATATTCAATTACTTCAGTGTCTCTATAAAATACATTAGCACTGTAAACAGAATAGGAAGCAAGGTCTGAGTTAAAAGACTTTATCACTCAGAGCCATTTCTAAATTACCTTTCAAAGAAACAAATCCTCTGGCTATATATGGGAAGATAACTGTCCTAACATATACAGTTATGTCATTTGAGCTGAATATTTCCATGCTGGAATGAAATCTTGAGGTTATAAAGGGCTATCCTTTGAAAGTATCAGCTCAGTGCTGAGAAGCAGTGCAAAAAGGCAAAATAGGAATTGGGAGCTATTAGGAAAAGAATATATAGTGAGTGAGATGCTGGAACAGGTTGCCCAGAAAAGTTGTGGATGTCCCATCCCTAGTAGTGTTCCAGGACAGGTTGGATGGGGCTTTGAGCAACTTGGTCTAGTGGAAGGTGTATCCCTCCTGCTCATCGGGGGTGGTTGTAACTAGATGGTCTTTAAGGTCCCTTTCAATTCAAACCATTCTATAAGTCTATGAAAAAGAATACGTTCTTGTATTGTAACTTTGCATAATCATGGTCTGCCTGCACCTGCATCTCACATGGATGTCCCCATCTCAGAGGAGTAAACCTGATTTCTTATTAGCTCCCCATGTGAATGCTCTTATTTCAAGCAGGAATGTCTTGTTCCAGGCTGAACGGGAACTGGATTAGGTGAATTTGGAAAGAGGTGGTTTTATGCCTAAGCAACAGCATCTGCATGAGGAGTAGCAACATTGCCTTTTGCAGACAGACTCTGGGCTCTCCTCACCTGTAGGCTTTGAGAGATGTCTTGGAGCTTAGGATCATCTAAAAATGGACGAAACAAAGACTGTGTTTTGGGAAAACCTTCATCTTCTATATAAAGCCAGGAATGTGGTAGATGGGCTCATGTATACAGAGGCTTGCTGCTGCAGGCAGATTTTTGAGGCAGAGGTTTGCCACTTCACCAAGCAAGGCTCCAGCTCCTGCTTCACCACGAGCAAGCAAGGTGGCCACAGCTGTCAGGGTTTGCAGAGAGTTATTTGTGTCCAAGGCTGGTTTTTTGTACTTATTTCCATCTTGTGCTCTGTGGATACATTTAATTTCTGGCTGAGGAACAGTGATATGGCTGGAGAGATGAGAAAGAAGTCCAGCACCCAGAAACGTGAGCAAAGGATGGCAAAGGAGGATGTCAGGTGCCAGATATCCAATTTAACAGAATTTTACTCAGACAGCTATACCCACAAATCTGAAACTTAGAGGCAGCTTACACTACCCAGACGTTTTTTGACATCCCTATGTATAATTCTAATTATAGAGTCTTTCAAACTTGTGCAGCAGAAGTGGATTAAGTTAAGTAGTCTGCTCAAACTGCCAGAGGCTTCACAGCTAAGAAATGAATTCCTCTAGCTTTGATTTTATTATTGGGGTATGATTTTTTTCCCCTGAGCTTATTGGAAATGTCACTTTATTATCACACACTACTTTCAAGTACATGGGACAAAGTACTTCCTGACGTGTGAGTTTTCACCTCAGTGACGCTGAGCAAAATGGTTATGGTCTTGTCTTATCTCTTCAGAAATTAATAGCAGATGGCACAAACTATCACTAAGAGAGACAGGCACTTTATTAATACCAGAGTCTAGTTTCTAATCGCTGGTAGGTGTTGTAATGCCAATGAAGTTCTTCCAGAGAAAACATCCTTCATCCTGTCAGGGTATTGAAACCTATTATTGAAGTGGGACAGCAGAGTCAATTTATTGAAACTGGTTTCTAAAGAAAATTGTGTGCAAATATAAGCAAATTTAGAGTTCTTTTAAATTACAAAGCCTATTTACATTGGCTTATATATGCCCAGCTCATGATAAGAAATAAATCACATCTAAAATATCAAGTAAATGAAAAGCAAGCAATAGCTGTAATGACTGTCCAGATCTGGATGTGCTTTTCTACTGTTCCAGAGTACTAAAAAGTTTATATTTTTGCACATATTTTTGCACAGTTTATATATTTTGCACATTAAAGCAGTGAGATTTTTACAGTCCAAGACACATAATTTCCCCCTGCCCTTTCTAGCTAACTAAACTATTTTCCATTTTTAGACAGCAGAATTAAGACCCATTAAACGATAGGATAACTGGTTAGTGTTTGTTTTCCTGCCACTAAATCCAGAGGAAGATGATATATGTCATTAAAAAGAGAGCAGGTTTGTAGTAGGAGTGGGGATAGTCTGAGTTAACTTGAATTTATAGACACTAACACCTTTAAGTTTTACCTATAGCCCAGCACCTGAGATAGGTTCTCCTAGAGGATAAATCAGAATTACCAGGGGAGCATGTTTTTATCAAAAAAATAAAAATAAAAAATAGAGAATCTAGGTGGGTTTCCTCTTCCTTCCTCACAGGATTCAACCTTTTTCCCTGAGTAATTTACAATCTCCAGCCCAAATGATGACATTGATCTAAATGAAAGGCTTTGCCACAGCCCATGGCAGGGCGATAAGAGGTGCCAGCAGACCATGAGGAGTAAAGAGAGGTGGACCAAGGGCAGTTGATAAAAGGCCTGGTAGATGGAAAAAACAGAGGGCAGATCAGCCAATGGCTCGTGTTGGTGCCAGGTGTTCCTGGGGAGCACCTTTCCCACCAGAGGGCAGGGAGACTCCCCAAATTCAGCCTGTCGATGCCTCAACCAGAACTGCAGACCCTTTTGAAAATCAGTCAAGACTCTTTATCAGCTGGTCCCATGAAGTGTAGTGTTTTTTGTCTGGAATAAATGCATTTGAGGAGGGGGAGCATTTGAAAAATCAGTCTGCGGGTGCCCGAGATGGGGAGGTATAATAGCATGAACAGAAACATCCTCTCTGTGGTAGTGAAGACAAGTTTATGAGAGCAGACATTCTGAAGTTCAGCTCTGTGGGTTTTTCCCAAGTAGTCAGGCTATTATTATTGTTATTTATATTCATATAACATCTAGTAGCCCAAGGTACTGAGTTAAGTACTGCACAAACTCAGTGATGTCTCAGTTAACCCTTGTGTGAAGCAGATCGCCCTTTGGGCCTGGCTCAATAGACACAAAGGTGTCCATCTGACTTAATCAACATGAAAAATTTTCATTTAATTGCCAGGAGACTGCTCTTTGAGTAGTGTTACCCACATGATTGTGATTGTGATTAAAAATTCTGTTTCTATTTGGCAAAACTCAACCAAAAATAGCTTTTTTGTTTCTCACTGCTCTGTGGTACTTTACAAACATGAGAGAGAAATTCACATCTTCAGTGGGGACTGTCTTCTTGTATAACAGAGAAAATGGAAACACCAAGGGTGGTTTTTTTTCTCAGCCAAACTTTTTGTATTTTGAGCTGTTTGTCCATAAGCCCCTTTTTCTGGAGCAGCACAGGCAAAATAAGAGACACTTCTCTCTGCTGCAGTAGGTGAGACTGTCAGCTCCAACCTAAACAATCTTATGATTCTGTAGGTTCCTCAAGCTCATGGTGCAAAAGAATGAGAGGTAAAAAATCAAAAGCTGGGCACTTTGGAAAATATCAAAGGGCTAGCTCCTTCCTGTCTTTCTTCTTGGACTCCTTTTTGTCTTTTTGACTTCTAGACAACAGGGTTGTTAGGTGAAAGCCTGACCTTGGTATGAGTAGAAAGGAAGGCACTGAAAAACTGTGTGGTGAAGTCATCACTGAGGTAATTTCTGAGCCTCTATCCTCATAAATAAAACAGACATAGAAGTCAGGGGAAGGGTAGTTTTTGTTGTCTGTAGGTTGTACATGTGTTAATAATATAGCCTTAAAAGAACTAAGTTACGTAATGCCTTTTGGACACGTTACAGTGTGCACTGCCATCTCAGTGCTAAAGGATGGAGTCAGTCCAGCGTGGCTATGCCCATGCTACCCCAGCAAAGGAGCCAGGGCCTGTTTTCTGTCTCTGAAGCCAGTGCAGGGCATGGCTTCCACCTCAACAGCTGAAGTCTCTTTCACTCCTTGACTTCCCCCCTTCTCCCCTGACTTACTATCAACTGAGTGTGCTCATCCAAATGTGCTTTGGGGACTGGTCCCTTGCACAGCCACCACCTGGGCATGGGATAGGAGAAGGGGTAGTGGCTTTAAACCAAAAGAGGCTTACTTTAGATTAGATATAAGGAAGAGGTTTTTTACAATGAAGGTGGTAAAACACTGACACGGGTTGCCCAGAGAGGTGATGGGTGCCCCATCCTTGGAAACATTCAAGGTCAGTCTGAATGGGGCTCTGAGCCACCTGATCTAGTTGAAGATGTCCCTGCTCATTGGAACAGAGTTTGGACTAGATGAACTTTGAAGGTCCATTCCAAACTAAACCATTTTGTGATTCTATGATAAAGCTGTGCTAGGCACCTGCTAGTGGTTAAAACTGGTCCAGATGGCCCTGGTTTGTTCTTCCTGCCCAAGTCTTGAGAGTGCTTTACCCTTCATCTTGGATGTCCCCTTTACTTTTCCTTTAGGTGTTTATTATTCTACTCTTTTTTCTTTTTGAGATACTGTGTTTTTAATGAGCTGTTAATTCCCTGGGCTAGCTAGCCTCTGGCTCTTTGGAGGGGTGGGAGGTGGAGGTGGGGGAAGAGGAAGGAGGGGGAGAGGGAAGAAAGCATGTCTTCCTTCAGTTTTTTTCCTCGGTTGTATCTGTCTCCATTTATTCTCCTATTCTTTTAGTCTGACTGGAGGTAATGGCTCTTAGCATGCTTTATAAATCATTCCTCAGAAGATCTTGAATGAGCATTTTATTTAATAAGGATGGAGAAGTGGGCTTTTATCCCTGCAAAAGGGGTGACAAGTTCACTGTAATTTCCACTGGATTACTGCATTTGAGGTAGAAGGAGTAATAGAAGACTCAGAAATGCTGGTTTTACAGCGAGTTCCAATTGTACTACCTCCTCTTTTACTTGCTACGTGATCCATAGAAGCATCAAAGTTATTTATGTTGAAAAACAGCACTTTGATTTAATAGCATATAGGTGCTTGGATGGAATTTAAAAGCTCACTTTGAAGAGTTATGCCAGTCTGAAAACCTGAACATTAATGCTCCTGAGATTTGGAAAAAGGTGAGTCTGCAGCCACATCAGATTGCTGCAGCTCACCTCCATTTCAGGACTGTGTTGGAGCAAGTCTGAGAGCTGAGACTTCTTGCAGAGAACAGAAAACAGGCTTCAGCTACAGGGATCTCAAAGAGAAATGTATATCCAGGCTGCTGGAAAGTGGCATCCTATCTGCCTGAGTTACCATCCTGTCTTCCACAGCCTCTGAGTCTAGGCAGGGACCTCACTCTGACTGCCAGGTCTGACTACAGTGGGCAGACTTTGCATCACCAAAGCTGTCTTCCTCATAAAACCATGAAGCCACCGCAGAGAAAGCACAATGCTTGACATACAGCAATTCAAAATTAACTTGAAATGAATGCTCACCATGTGATTTTGAATGACTGTTGTGTGGAGATCACATTGAACCTACTTAATACTCAAAACAGCAGGAAAAGTGCCGCACATCTCAAGAAACGCTTCACTACTGTGCAATTTTGTGAGTCTCAGCCATAGCTAATTCAAGAAGCAACTAGGCTGTAGCCCTGTTCACACCCAGATTAGTGATGAGAAATAGCCAGCTTTGTATGTCATAGGAAGTGGTTTCTTTCCAACCGCAGAAGTAGAGCAGAATGAACTCTGAAGATGTTTTGGCTTTAGCAGGTGTGTAACTGGGCCCAGAAGCTCTGTGTGTGCTGAGCACTGCTGAGCTTCAGAGGAGAGAATGTGAAAAAATGATGCCGTGGATGCTTTGTCATGGTCAGCACATACATGTGCAGCGTGATGTCTCTTCTGTAGACAGTCACAACCACTTATTTTGTAGTTTAAGTAGCTGTGTGGCTTGCGTGGAGAGGTATAAAAGTTCTATCAAGTACAGATCTGTGCCTTTTTTCTTGTGAGAAATAACAAAAAAGCAGGTGGCCAAGCAGGCAGTCGTAAGAGTGGCTATCCCCCTGACTCCTTCATTTTCAGCCTTGAAAGAATGGAGTAATTTTTCCAGGAGCACCACACAGTGCTGTAAAAGCCAGGCTGTTCTGTGTGCTCCTCTGGCATCCACATCCACTCTGTCATAACTTACAGGGTTCACATTAAGACAGAAATTCACAGACATTTTTCTCTCTTGAACACTTATCTGGCATGGAGCATCTCAAGAACTGAAATGCCAACAATGCCAAAATACTTCTGTGGCACAGGGTGCTTCATCACACTTCACAGATAACCATATTCACTCTTTCTGTTTGTTTGTTTGAAGGATGCGTGCTTGTGGTATCTGTAATTGAACAGCTTGCACAATGGCACAACAGTACAGTAAAGGCAGCCGTGGAGAGACTGTGCAGCTACATACCTGGTGAGTACCAAGTGATGTGCCATGTGTTATGCTGGTGCTGCTGCATTTCTCTATTAATTAAAAACTCACATGTGAAGTCTGAAAAAACTTTATCCACTTCTTGTGCAGCATCTCAGATGTACGTAGCTGGGAGATAGGAAGTTGCTATTTACAGAAAGTCAGTGCTGTGGCTTTACCTGGTTTCAGAGCTGGGAATTTGTCCCAAAGTTAGAGTGAATGGGGCTGAATTAAGCCCACAGACATGTGAGCACCAACACATTGCAGCCCCCCTTCCTTTCTTTTTCTCCCCTTTGTGTCTTTCTTAGCTGCTTAAGAACAGATTCACTGTATGCCCAACTACTCCTCCTTGTTGGTATGAGTCTTAATAGCAGCTCTGAAGCTGGAAATGTTTTTGGTGCATATAGGAAGCTGGTACTGTAAAATTTTAAAAATGAGATGAGGTTGACAGGAATAAGATGTGAGCATTTGGTGTGCACTGGAAAGCTATTGAAATGTATCTGGATATACAAATTCCAAAAACAATAGCTATTCTAGCTGAATATGTAAGACTCTCCTTTTTCTGCCCCTTGTTTTATCTGCCCTAAGGAGTTTCGCTGTCCTCATGCACACCCCTAAATAGAGAACAGTTTGAATGCCAGCACAGCTTTGTGCCTCACAGATTAATCCTATAACTACTTAAGTAACTAGATCTCACATTGATGATATCTTTTTTAACACTATGAATGTGAAAAGATGGCTTAGAATTCTTCATCAAGAAGTAATTTTATAGGACTTCACGAGTTGTATCTTTGAGAAACTATCTTGCTCTGTAAACCCTAGTTTTACAGGAGATACGTGCAGAATATTAATTCCCTCTTTTCCAAGGAAGGATTTCCTGATGCAGAATGGGGCAGGGAGCTAATTGCTAGGATTCATTCATTGGTAGAATGATGCTTATCTGATTTCTATTCCATAAGTCATTTCCTCAGTGTTTTAAATTACAGGCACATAACCATGAAGTTACAATTAGAAGCACTGATCCTGCTATTAAAATACAATTTTCTTTTATAAATTATGACATGCTAGCTCTGTGTTCACAATTCACTCAGTGGACCTTGTTCTGCTGACATGTCAAGATATTTCTTTTCAGCTGCCATTCTTTACACACATAAAATCCTATTAGCCCTTTAGTTGAATCTGTATAATCCAGTTACCTTCTATGAGATGCGTGGATACACCCAATAGAAAATAACTGACCCTGAACTTGAAAGGAGTGAAAAATCCTATAGATTGTGTGGGAGCTACAGTGTAACCTGATTTATCCTCTCCTGGGAGGTGAACACTGCAGCCCAGCGGGAATCAACAGCTTCTTCTTGGTCCTTGAAACAGTAGAAAAGATTTGAAGGCTCATGAGGAGCAAACCTACTAAAGAGGTCATGCATTTCACTTGTAGAAACAATTTCATTATTATGCACATACCTACAATTGATTGCAAGAATAACAGCAACAAATTAATGACAGCCTAGGGCCAAAAAGGGAGTAGGAACTCGTGGGTTTTTTTAAGGATCTGCTATAACTCTGATTACAGTCAAGTCGGGCTTGGATCAAGCCTTCAATAAAGTTACACTTGAGAGTTATACTTAGAGAAAAAGAGAGAGAAAATTTCAGTACCTGTCAATCCCACTCAATCCCATAAGCTGTGTAGAAAACAGAACCACATCCTCATTTATATGGAAATATTTGCAATTTGTGTGATTCAAGCAGCATGGCCAATAAAACTATGAAAATAAGGACAGAAATGTCATGAGTGAAGAAGGTTCTTGAGCAGACAGAAAGGCCAGGTCTGGGGAATGGGCAGTATTTACATGTAAGACATGTTAGCAGGAATGTATGTTTACCTGGACACTTACTGCCTGCTTGATGAAACAGAGGTGTCTGACACCTGAAATGTGCTTTGAGACCTTCTACCTCCAGCATTGCCTCTGAGTCATGCTCTGCTTCTGTGCTGGCCACTGCTGTGTAAATGCCTTACAGCTCAAGTGCAAATGGCAACATGGTAACAGCATCTTTCTTGCAAATATTTATCCTCTGGCATTCAGCCAGAATTGGTGTTTCTAGGACTATGAAGCTATAGACGAAAACCTTCAGGGTTGTTCTATGTAAGAACAAGGCAGTTTCGGGGATCTCTTTTACCTGAAGCAGAGCAAAAGCAAGTGTACTTTATATTTTCTCTTATTTTTCCAGCATTTAGTTTGGTTTAAGCTCTTTTCTTGCCCCTGAACACTCACAGTTATTCATCACTTTTTTTCTCTCTCTCTTCTCCTCCTTTCTGACTTACACACCTTCTTCCTCATAGAGATTTCTCTCTGCAATAACTTCTCCTTGTGTGCTTTAGCAGAGCTGGAAATTTGTGAACACATGAATGCAGGCCGGCTCCAAGGACAAGTCCCATAAACACTGCCTGTGGTTTTGATCTGTTTTGTTGGAATCCAAAGCCTCAGTGGCATCTGAATCTTCCAAGAGGACTCTATGTGCCCAACAATAATTTAACATTATTACTATTCTCATTACCTCCCATCATTTGTTACACCGTGGGGTAATTACATGTCAAGCTTTCTATTTGCATGAGGAGATCAGTGCCTGGAAATCTGTGCCTAGAAAACAGTGTGACAGCAAAAACCCTACATCGGCTCCCCGGAACTGATGGGTAGCCAAATTCTCCTCTCCTCACAACCACCAATACAGGTTACAGCAGCCAGCTGGCTCCTCCAGGGCCAGAAACCCGGCTGGTTCAGGAAAATCATAAGGAGACCATCACTTGTGATGCACCAGGGAGGTGTTAGGGAAGCCAGCCACCTTTGCCTGTGGGATACCATAGGGAGCCAAGTGCCCCATTGGCAAGGCTCATCAGAGGGTGTTCTAATCAGCTGTGATACCAAACACAGGGTTATTGATGTCTGTGATGTCTTTCCTTTCAGGTGAATGAGAATAAAATCTAATTCTAGTCAGGAGACCAATTTGTATTTGCAGATTGCTTCTAAAGAGTCGATAGAGAGATGTTATGTGGCAAAGGAGGCAAAGAAATGAAGCTAATAACTTGATTGAAATAAAACACCTGTCATGGGAGAAGAAAAATCAGCTATCATAGTTACAGAGGTTGCCTGCAACACCGTATGAGTAGGAGGGTGTTGGAAAAATGATCTCTTCGTTCCCTGATATGCCTTCCTGGTCCCAGACCTCCTTTCTCAGGTACAGGTTGCCAGTCAGGATGCCTGCAGTCTGGGCAGGAGAGCAGTTGAGGGAGAAAAAGCCCACCCATGGCCACCAGTGGAGTCACTGCCACCAGGTTTTGTGCCCTCCCTGGAGCAAAACTACCCACCGTGTAGGCAGCAGATCCCTGGCCTGGGGCATGTCCAGCCTGCCACTGGTTAAAATCGATTATTTAGCACAAAGCTGGAGGGAAGCAAATCCTTTGGGGGTTTCTACAGCTTTTCTTTGGGAAAGGTGAGTACACTGTTCTTTTTTCCCCAAGTACAGATAGTTATCGGTCTGGATAATGGAGGTGCAAGAGAAAATGACAACTCTCAGGAGTTTGAGGAGCTGCAAGTTTGTGGCCACTGCACTTGCATGAACCTTCTTCTTTTGACATTTCACAACACCATCCCTGCTGAAACAAGGTTAACTTTTGCATGGTTAACTTTTGCATGGTTAACCATCTCTAGTCTGTTCAGGCCAAAAAACAGGCAGTTTTCCTTCATGGGAACTGTCAGACCAGCGCTACCATCATGCCCTTCTTGTACCCAAACCCCCAATCCTTCCCACAATGTCTCTGCTCAGGGACCACCTTTTTTTTTTTCCCCACAAAAGTACCTTAAAGCACTCACTGATGAACTGTCTTATGGAAAGCATGCTTCACCCAGATTAAAGAAAACTACCTGAGCCAGCATTCCAAAAAGGCAGACTGTGAAAGGAAGCCAAATGAAAAGTGTCAAGTATTTCTTTGAATGCAGTTAGTCCTGCACGACTCCTGCTCTACACAAAACATATTCTCTCAAATCTACAAACCCCCAGGAGCTTCGAGGCAGTTCTAGCAGTAACATCAAGCCCAATATCACTTTCTGCTCTTTGATTTATGTATTTGTTCTCTTTCTTCTTGCAAACCTGCTGAGCTGTTTGTTTAAACCGCTTAGAAGACGCTGTGGCATGCAGGATTACTTTTGACTTTTCCATGATGCCGTACTCAGAACATTTAACAAATACTAGTTATCCTTTCTAGTCTTTATCATGTGGCTTGCCTAAAGCCAGAGGAGGGTTTTAGGCAAGGTTAGAAATTCAGGTTTTCCCATTTTCTGGTGCTACACTGAGGTCATATGTTCACATGCCTTCCTCTAAGGTAGATCAGCATTCACCTTAATGAACCAACTGCTGCTGTATTTTGACTGCTATAAAACCAGTTTCAACATACTCAATTACTTTTAAAAAAAAAATTATGTTTTCTAGAAAAACTGCAAGGTTTCTGTTACATACTCGCTGAACTTTACGGGTCACACATAGCTGAACTGTAAGTATTGCTGTGTCCTCTCAGCTTTTTGCTTAGTTTGTCCTTCACATGTACAGATGTGCTGCCAGACTGAAGTGGAGGAATTTCACTCCTAAAATCCCATTATTATTAAAACAGAGATGCTTCAGAGTGATTCTGGTTTGGCATTTGGCACAGCTATTCCTGAGTGAATAAACACAGGCTGCCACTGGTAACCATTTTGATGCTCCATTTAAATCTCAGATCAGGCCCACCAGATGTAATTACCTTTTGAAATTCAGCTCATTTGGCTGAGGGAGGAATTTGAATAACCTGTGTATGTGAGACAGGTTCTACAGAATCACACTGCTGTAGCTTGGCTCTTGCTCTTCATTCTACCTTTAATCAGGCTTTCTAATTGTCAGCCCTAACATGCTCTCAGCCCTGACCTTGATTCACACTCTTGGGAAAACCTACTATTTAATATTAGTGATTAAAAAAATAAAATGTAGGTAATTTTATTCCTCTTTGAAAGTTCTTAGTTTAATTAACAGAGCTTTTGATAGACTGTCCTCCTCCCTAGGGTCTTTATTTTTCTTTTTAAAACTAGCCAAGGGACTGCAAAGTGTTTACAGGACTAAGAAGTGCTATAATCAAACAATTTAATTCCTGGTCAGCCCAGAGGTGTGTCCCAAAAGGAAAGAAACAGTCGTAGCACTCGTGCTTGGTGATTAAAGGTTAAGGATCTTTGAAGGATTTCTGGTTATTTTGTGGAGTTAATGACTGAACATTCATATGTACCAAATTGCATATGCATTAACTTTAACCTTTAAATCTTTGTCAGACTTATGATTGATTTAAAAACTAGAACAGTCATAATGTATTTGATTCAGGTGCTGCATATAAGTATGGTGCTTTTTCATCATCCTGAGATCCAATTTTAAATGCTGAGTAGGATGTCATGGCAGAAAATCATTAGAACCCAACACTGTACTGAGCAGTGATTATGGACCACAGTGAAGTGAGCTGAGATTATTGTGTGGTGCTGGGGAGATCCAGTTTCCCATGGAAATAACTTCTACTTTCAAGTGCCCCAAAGAACATAATAGTCTTTGTTTATGCACCATTTCCTTCAGCATAGCCAGGAAAATGAATGCCGATGTGGTTTGCCATTCCTTGAAGCTGTGTAAACAGGATCCAGGACAACCACTTTGTCATCTCTACCCTCCTCCAAAGGTGAGTTGGTTTTCCACTTTTTTTAAACTACTGATTGTGGAATGTCTTTTGAGTGGAACTGAGCAGTCCAGAGGCTTCCACTGCATGTGCATTGTCTCAACATTTTCAGCGTGGACACTTTTAGAATGAAAAGTACATAACACGCATTAGCTGTGTGGAACATCCTCAACAGTGTTGCTGCAGCATGAGAGTCACAAGGCCAAATTCTCTTGTACCAGTCTGGATCAGGCAAGAAGAGTAGAGAAAAAAAATATCTCTTTCCCTAGACTTTATTGTTAAGCAGTACAATAACCCCAAACCAGATACTCAGCTGAGGTTCATCTATACCACTGCGTTACCGCAGCGCCACAAGCGATGCCTGCATTGCCTGATCTGCTGTGACGGGCTGTGTAGGCACAAGTTACCTGCTGCAAAAGCAGGGCTGTTAGGCTTGGAGTAGTGTGCAGTGCAAGAGGTTTTAGCTAATGTGCATAATCTTTTGCCTCAGGCTGGAAGCATATTTAATTACCACCGCTTCTTTGATGCACAGTGACTTGCTAAGACACTTGCATGTCCTTGATTGCATGTCCCTGACCTTTGCTATACTCCTACACATACATGTCGGCATAGGTGTCTAACATACACTGTTTGTTTGGGGATTTAGTTTGGTTTAGGCTTTTTTCCTTCCCCATTCTCATGGATGTTTGGTCACACTAAAACCTGTGAGCGATGGTGGTTGTTTGGCAGCTTTGGAAAGCAAGACATTTTTTTAAGTCTCATTCCCTGCATCTGGATGCAGAAAGGCATGTTTGGTTCCTAAAGATGTTGTACAAAGGGCCTAATCCAACAGCCATTGAAATCAGTGTCTTTTTATGGGCCTCGATGAGCTGCAGTTCATCTCCAAGATGGGTTTAGTTCTGCCAACAGCAAGATGTGGAGAAACACTTGCCTTCCAAGAACGGCAGCAACATTTGTTTTATAGCAGGTGTGCATCACATATGACTACTCTGCTCCATGATACACCAACAGAGAGACAACATGGGTGTGCAACCAGGCAGGGGGGAAAGAAGACGAGTGCAAGCAGCAAGGCGGGCCCACATTAACTTGGCTAAACCAGGATGTTGCCCAAACTTCATCAAACAGGTTCCATCAGAAATCCCGCATCTTGGACTGAGGGTTGGAAGTGCAAGTGCCTCTTGAAGTGAAAGAAGATGCAGACAATGAACTGCACTTAAAGAGAGGGATGGGCTCTCCATGACTGCAGAGTGAGCTAGGCTAACTGGAGAGAGAGGCTGTTTGGATCAAGGTGACTCCTTTGAAGAAAATAGAACACCTGTGTTGAAATTGTTGTTCATCCACCAGAAGGGAAAGGATGCCACTTGTGGGGTTGCTGTCACATCTTTGGTTGGCTCTTACCCATCTCCCAGAGCAGATGTAGGACAGAGGTGTCAGTTCCTTCCACCTCCTGCAATGGCTTCAGTGAGTGCACTTTCTGCAAGGAAAGCAACTGAACGTGTTGAAGTTTTGGTTGGTTTTTTTAAACCCAATTTGGACTCTTGTTTGCATGGGCTGGAAGCTATCTGTCCAAGTGAGTGGCTCAAGCAAATCCTCTCCCCTTCCAAGTGATAGTTAAATCCCTTTCTGTCAAAGTGCATTTGTTTCTCATCAGGAATATGGGAACTTTACCGACAAAACCAGTTTTTTTACACTGACTGTACCCTTTTTTTTCGTCTTTTGGTGCACTGAGACAGCATGAGGAGATGGGAGGAGAAGAGCAATGCTTGGAGTTCATGCTCAAGTGGTTGATAAATTGCCCACAGTAACTCTGTGACAAGTCAGACTGAGTAAAGATGAATTATGGGTGAAAAAAATTAATATACAATCAGAGATACAGATGCATAGAATGCAGTTTACCTCACATTTGCTTCTTTCATTTGTAATTTGATTGATCACTTCAGTTTTATGAGCCTGCAAATGTTGGCGCAGTCCCCTGCTGAGTGTTTGAACAAGACTTTAATACTAATGACTGTTCTGTTCACCTCTATTGATTTTCAGGTACTTTGCTTATTCATTTAGACTTTTGGATGCCCACTTTCCCAGAATTAGTATCATATTTGTACTGGCAAAGGGAATAATAAATAGTTGCCTGTCCTTGTAAGGCAGGATAATTTTCAGGTTTAAATTGCCTTTAAGGTGGAAAATATCAATGTGTAGCTGATTTTTCAATCAATAGTTGATTTTTTTTCTGTCTCTGTGGTGTTGTTTTAGTCAGATTGTGTGTCTTGAAGAAGGAAGGGCCCCTGCTTCAGAGACCTTGCAAACTATCTACTTAATAGAGTCACTGCAAGCTATGTAAATGATATGTGCATCACACTACATGCTTCCCTTGTCTGACAAATTAGCCCAAATTAATTTTCTTTTTGCCAAGCTGCCTGGAGCCATTAGCATTCTGTGATTATTCTAGGAGGCTTCACTCTAATTATGAATGAAAAATAGTACTCTGTTTGCACAGAGCTCAACTCTCTCAGTGCAGAGCTGGAAGGGCAGAGCATCCAACCTGGACAAGGGTGTCTCTGTGGCAGGGGCTCCTGGGGGTTTGGGGCAAGGTGGGCTTCTCTGCTGGTGGGCAGTTCCAGGAGCAGACCTCTGATGTTGGTGAGTAGAGCAGAAGGGGACTTTTGTGGCTCCTGGGTCACCAGCATGGCTGTGTGACCAGATGTCACTTGTAATGGGGTCCTGTGAGCCCCTTCCTGCCATCAGTGGCTCGTAGAGGGTCAGGGGTGGAAGTGCAGGTAGATTTGCAGGCATAGACTTTCCCACTGCATGTTTCTTGCCCAGTAAGAGGTTCTCCTCTATCCTTTAGTATGAGAGTGGCAGTGCTGGGGACTCCAAGTAAAGAGGCAAACTAATAGGGCACATCAGAAGTGTAGGCTTACTAAGGGTAGACAGTATCTAAAGCTGCTTTAATATGCCTTGTGGTTTAAGTTACATCTTTAATATGCCTTGTGGTTTAAGCCACATCAACAGCAGGTATTCTAATACGGGCTGCAGCATCACTCCAAAACAGTGACAGTTGTACAGGCATCCAAGCTTGCTGTTTTAGGATGACTGGATAGTGTTTTGGCCAAAAAATATTTATCTGCTCACATGGTGGAGGACTTTCTGCACTAGGTCATGTAATACAGGGATGTTCCTCTAGTGAGCAAAAAGAGCTGAAATTGAGTGAAGGGTTTTAGGCACTGCCTACGAAGTTTCCCTTCTGGCCCTGGGAGCAAACAGGTTTGCAGGAGATTATTTTCAGCTGGTCTCTATATTGTTTTAAGGCAGCTGGCCTATTCAGTTAAATGGCAGTACTTTAACTGATTTTAACAGTCTGTGTTGGAAGAAGCACACCTTTCACGGTGCCTCTTCTTCTCCTCATCACTTTTGTGCTCCAGATTATAAGAGACTTTGTGGCTGCATATTTTGGTTTAATCTTCAACAATAGGATTTTGATGGGAGTCATCTTACATCAGCAATAATACACATATGTATGCTATTATTATTTTATCTTACAAAAATAAGCATCATTGCCACAAGCACTCGTGCTGGTTCATGTGCCCTCTATCAGGTCTTTCACTGACTTTATAAAAGGCAAAAGCCACATCCCTCATGGCCATTACCATGGCCAGCATGCTCTTTGACAAAGTAGGAGCCAACCAGTTCTGGGTGGAAAAATGAAACCCTTTTGGATTTAATAAAATAAACCCACTCCTGCTGTTTTCTCTCATTCTTCTCTCTCAGTCAAAATGTGAGCTACTTCCTGGGAGGTGAGGCAGAACCAGACTCTGGGATGGGAGGGCTTCTGCATTGCTGATAAGAGCAGGTAGACCTTGTGACTGGGACCTGTTTCCTTCCTTTTAGACCACAGGCAGTAAAACAAGCATCTGGGAGGCAGGTGAGGTGCTGTGGAGCAAGATGCCCTCCTTTCAGCCCTTCTTTTTGAAAATAGTTAAAATCTGCTGAAATCTGAGTTGTTTCTGCTGCAGTCAGAACTGAGCCCTGAAGAAATTACCTATAGATGAGTGAAAGCAGAAGGCACAATTTGAGCACTAGTTCCTCCTCTTTCACTTGTTTCTCAGCATTTCCGCTGCTCCTCTTCACTAGCAGAAAACAAAATAAAATTAACCCTACCCCAATCAGAAAAGCAAAAACCCCCAGCTTTCCACCAAATAAATCCAAAGGAAACAGGGTGGCCTGGGATTTGCAGGGTGCTTCATGCAGCTGTGTCATGCCAATGTAGAAGCTGTCCCAGGCAGGACCTCTGAAAATAAGTCTCAGGTGACTCACGGGCACAGAGACATTTGGGGTGGGAGGGTGGCAGACTAGAGAGTGAGGACAAGGAAGCATTGCTTGTGAACAAATCCCACCTTTGTCACTGCTGTTTTACAAGCTTTGCAGAATTTTGGTATCTTGGTACTCTTGGTAAAAGGATGATGAAAATGAGTTAGAAGAGAAGCTTGGAGTGTTTTGTAAATATCCGCTCTCCTGGGAAAGAGCTGGCTAACAAGGGTGATAGATGAGGGAGAATTAGAGCTGGTTCACGCGTTTGTTTATGAGAAATACATCTGTTTGCAGAAAGAAAATAATCATTAGTAGCAATGTGTGGTCTCTATGGGGAGCATTGGAAGAAGGCAGGGAATGAAATCCCAGTGATCCCTTGCCCTTGGCCCCATCCATGGTGTGGATATCCGGTGTGTGCAGGGTGGCAGGGTAGTGCTGATTTGGGTGGCCAGTGCTGCCTCTCCCCCAGGACTGCAGCACATCCTCTGGGCTGTCCTGCAACTTCACCCCCTAGATGATGCAGCCTGGGGAGCCCCCCACCACCACCTCCTTGGTGCTGTTCTCATGCCATGGGAAAGAGAGGAGGCTCCTTGCAAGCTGAGATGCAGCAAGAGGGGTTGTATGGGCTGTATGGCCTTTGGTGGCAGGCTTGACACGCTGGTATCAGCCAGCGATTGCAAGGTGACCCATGAAACCGGGAGTGTTTTCTCCCAGGTGGGTGTTTCAGCTGCCGGTCTGCCACAGCCCAGCCTGGAGTTTTGGCTGGAGTAACTTGTGAAGTGAAAGAAACTCTCACCCTTAGCACTTCCGAGAGAGAATTTTCTACATGCGAGGTCAGTTCATCCTTTCCTCCCTTGTTTTCTGCTTTCTGAGGGCTTTCTGAGTAGCTGTCTGAAGTGTGCATTTCTCAGGTGCTGCTGCTGCTTTAAGCAAGCAAGGTTTCTCCCACCCTGCCTAGCAGAAAGGGGTTGATAAATCTATGGAAATTTTGCATCTATTATACTCAATTTTAATCCATTTTCCTCATATGCCTCTCAAGTTATTTTATTGTAGCAATGGCAGCAGCTGGTATCATGCAACATAACTATGACAAATGTAAGATGCATGATTGGTTTTGGGGACAGCAGTTGGCCAGGGGGAAGAAACTAGAAAACAGTGTCTCGGCTCATTCCTAACATCTCTCATCTATTTGTGACATACCCTGATTTTTATAAGACTTAAGACACCATGAATCAAACATATATTAAATACATATATGAAGGTGACACATATATTAAACCCCAGTAACTTGGAAGTCAGTGTTCCTTGCTGCTTACGCTAATTCTTCTGTATCCCTTGTATTGTTCACCATAAATTTCTGACCCTTGAATATCACGGTTAATTAATTTGCTTTGATCACTGCCTAAATCAATTATAATGACATGCTAAATTTTATTCCCAGTAAAAAAAAATGTTGGTAATCATTACTTTAAATGCAAAATTATTATATTTTAATATTTCAAGCTGGCACGCCCGCTGTTCAGTAAGGTGCCATAACTTGAGGGGTATTTTCTTTCTTTCCAAATGGTGTAATACTACCACGTGGTGAAGCATACTTTTTGCTCCCATATTGAGTTGCTATTGCTCTATCCAGATAAATATAAACCCAGTTGGTGCTAGGCTGGCAGTTTTGTCCTTAGCCTGGGAGGTAAGAGGGACTGTTGGCAGGTCATTGTTGGACAGAACAGTTTGGCCTCACTAAAAATTTTGAGCAGACACTAGGTGCTCACATGTTTGTGATACTCCTGATTTTTTTTCTATTTGAAACATTATCAAAAGTAATTTATTTTTATCTCCTTTTTTTGTTTTAGAGTGGTTCCTTATTGATTCTCAAAGTGTGCATAATACAAGTAGATATTCCTTCTGAAAGAGAGCAAATGGGCAGTGTTTTCAGCCTTCTTCATGCTGAGTGGTGAGGGGAAGGACAGAGGTCATCACAGATATGACTGCTTTCAAAGGTGGCTTAATAAATGCAGGACAGCATATGGGAATTGTCATCACTGAGATACAAAAATATTGTCCTAAACTGAAAATGGAGCAGCAGGGGGAGCACACTGGTGTTACCCTGATTCTCCCAGACTCCTGTGACCATCTTTTCTCTTTTTTTTCCCCCTAAATTGAAGTTGTGAGATCTTCTTTTCTTATGGGAAGATGTGGCCGAATTAGGAAAGTGCTGTTCAAACAGTTATTAAGTATTTTGCATTACATGAGCATGTCTGAGACATCTCACCTCCATGACTCGGAAGAGCCCTTGTGGCAGGAGAACCAGTATGGTCCCTCTTGCTGTGAATGCAAGACAAATTTCTTCAGGCTGGGGTCAACCCATAACAACATGGTGCAGAAACAGCCCCTGCTTACTCCCCATGGCTCAGCATTTAGCCAGAGCAGTGGACCAGAGGGGCTGCAAAAAGGTACTTGCTGAGGTCTTTGCAAGGGCAGGGCCTTGAGAGCAGGACCATGGCAGTGTTTGGCAATTCCTGGCCATGGCAAGCAGCCATCGGTGTGCACTTGATGACAGCCCTGCTGCACCACACATGGCACATCCATCCTCCTGCTGCCAGCAGTGCTGGACCCTGGCTGTCACCCACACTCAGAGATGGTGCCCCCTGCACAAAACTTCCCCTCCTCCTTTGAGGAGCATGTGTGTAAAGGGATTTGAGGAATTATTTGGGCATCACTAGTAGCTGACTCTTTTGCAACCTGTGGCCTTAAGATGACCGACCTTATGATGCCTTTCCAAGGTATTTTCTTGCAATGGTTCTCCCACTTTTTGTTTCTATGTAGGTGTAAAGGTATGTGAAGGTATCCCAAATAGCTTCTTCAGCACAAGTTGGCATGGACCCAACAGTAAAACTATCTTGCCACTGTCAGCAAGAACTTGCCCTCCAAGGCAGGTATTTCCAGAATAAAAAGCTAACCTTCCTAGATCCTAAGCAGGAGATTTTCCTTCCAAATTCTATTCCCTGCTTTGTACCTTCCTGCATGGCAGCTGTTCCCCTCTGGGGTGAACCTCAGCTGAGTATAACCTTTATCCATGCAAGAGCAAATGTTTCATCTGTACCCTTCCCCAGGAACTCAGGCTGACATTACATGCATAACCCCCTTTTAGCCACCTAATGGATGACTTGTTCTTCAGGAGGAGTCACTAGAGAAGTCTGTCCTCTGCAGCTCACACAGTGCAGTCAGGATATGAATTTCAGCTCTTCAGCTGATCTGGACTTTTCCTTACAAAATAAATGATGCCCTGGAGCAAAATAAATGAACTCCTGCAACTGGAGTTTCATAGAGGGTGACTGGATAATTGATTGTTAGTCCAATAAAAAGTAACTGATGAGGAGTTTGTGGACTCATACATCATTTTTGTACTGTGACTGATATATTAGAAAAAAAAAAGGTAGGAAATGAGAAGAAAAGTTGGTAGGATACTGAGAGGCTAATCTGGTTGTTTTTCATTTTGTTCTTGCTCCCCTAGGTGGGACTGAGTGCTGCAATAAAAAAGGCAAGAAGAATTATGAAGACTTCCAAGGACTTGGTAAAAAATCAATGGCATTAGGGCGTTTTACACTGTACTTGCATTTTATCACGAGTGAGTCCTTGTTTATTTTGTATGATTGTGAATCCTCCTGAACTGAATGCTGACTCACTCCTACTGGTAAAGGATCTGCTCTATCAGGTGACACTGGGAAGAGGGAGAGGGAAGAGTAGAGAAGAAATATGAAAGTATGGAGAGAGCAGGAAAAAACCTCATGAAAACACAGATTGTTTGGAGAGTAGGGATAACCATCTGTATCCGTATCCATCTAAGACATAAATTTATGTCTACAATGCATGCAGCAGCTGAGCATCTCCTCTGTGAGCTCCATAATTTAGCTTCACACTGAGACACTTGTTTTTATTTTTACTAGCCCAACCCAAGAATTTGCCACTCAGCTTTGCCCTGTGTTTTTCCATCCAGAGAAGTGTCCTCCCTTCCTTCAAACTTCTTGCAGCATTTATTATTGCCCCTCCTTGTTTTGTGCTTCTTCCTTGTCCCTTATCATCCCTGCCTTGCCCTTGTAGCTGTAAATGGGTGCCTCATGAACTGAGCCACTGCCTTGGAGCACAGTGCATTTTAGGGTTGTCTGAAACTCAAGCAATGGCCTGAATGCAAATTCTGCCTATTTTACCTTTATTGTGAAAGACTGCTTTTGCCTGTTAAACTTGAAAACTGGGATTTCTTTCTGCCTCCAACAGTTTTCAGATTTGTAGGGGATCTCTAAAGGGTAGCAGAGAAGGGAGGGGCAGCTTTTATTCTGCTGGGTTCGCTTAGGTGAGTCAGCTCAGCAATAGAGTTTACTTCCAGTTGTCTTCACGCACTTAATGCAGAGCAAATGTTTTGGCTGTTTGTGAAGAAATTATTCGTATTGCTTCTTCCTGAATTCTTACTGCGATGCTACTCACAAAAGTGAAAACTGAGGTGTCTAATTAGCCTTTGGGCAATTGCCAAATTACCAAGCCAGTGAAATAAACAAAGCACTGGAGTGACGGGTCTCAGCTCCCACAGAACAGCAACCAGCAGGATCTTATTCATTGTCCTTCCTGTTCAGTCCTGTGCTACTGATGCCCTGAGATTTCTGCTGAAATTACATTAAATTTCAAATCCCCTTTCCCTGGAACAAGTCCGCATGTTAACACCTGCAGTGAGATGCTCTGAGTCAAGCAGGTCCCCTCTGCTAGCCAGAGAGCAGCTGCAGGCAGGGGAGTGTTGCCCCTCAGGACACAGGGTTGCTGTGCTGCCTCTCACATGTTTCTATGCTTGGCATGTCGGGCTGCATCCCTTGCATGGCCACATCTGGCCTTTGCAGGCAGTGCCTGCCATGTCCTCACAGGCTCTTCTGGGTAGGGCGCTATGGTTGGCATCAGTCTTTGGGTGCAGTAGGCTCTCTTATTTTGCCTCTAATCTCCCGTATGCTCAAAGCTGCTCAATGCCCCAGTACCTCTCTCAATCTCCATCACAACCCCCTTGGCCCTTTTCTGCTCCTTGCTGCCCATCTACCAGTGGGAAAGAGAAGCAGTCTGTGTCCCAGCTAGAAGGAGCAAAGTCATAGCTTGGTTTCTCCGATCAATGTATTTGCAAACCTCCATAGCTGCACAACACAAGGTCATCTCAAATTAAAACAAGTATCATGTGCCTGCTTGAGCCTCTCCTGCAGTTATTCCTGTTGTGCTCCGTGTAATGACCCTGGATGAAACTTTTTTTAAACCTGGAAAATTAAGAATAACCACGTTTCTTGAGGCATTGCTGTATCTCCTGATTTCCCATTCACCCAGATTAAAGTTATTTTCAGAACTAGAAAAACAATGTAGTGAGAAACACAAAGGAGAATCTCTGTGAGAGAGCAAAGTATGGATCATGCTTGCATAAGTCATGTATCCCAGAGCAGCAGTGTGAGATGAAACAGTAAGGAAATCACCTGCCCAGTCTGAATGCTGTCATGCCATGGTCTGTTCACCTGTACAGGCAGATACAAATGCCAGTGAGAGCTGAGGTGCTCTCACTGCTTGGGGAGAGGATCATCAGGCTGAATGTGTGGGTAAGGATCGAGAAAAACCCCATCTGTGGCAGGACATCGTTGCATCCACATCAGTGGAGAGAAAAAACCATTCCTCTGGCCTCTTTTGTGCTCTGGGTTGTGGTAGACCAAAACATCAAATTATGTTTGTTCATTCTTCCCATATCTGCTATTTTGGTTGCTTTTGCCCCATTACATGTTTGGGGAAAGCCTTCAGAAGAAGTTCATGCAAGTGAGTTGTCCCCATCTTGGCTTGGCAGCTGTGTGTGACTGTGCACAAAAGCAAGAGATGTGATTATGGCTGTAGGTAATGAGAATGGAATGTCTGTCTGCATCCCAGGATTTCATATTTACTTGGAATTTCTTAGGATCATTATGAGTTTGGGAAAAAGAAAAGATATTTGCCAGCTGTAGAGATGCAATGAAAGTGGCTATAACCCCAGAAAATTCTAATAAATGTCTCCATTCATTAAAAGAAGTGAGCCATCTGTAAGTGACTGGCTTAAACTAAATACCAACAAGCATTAGGGGCTCATTGTTATTCTTTTTGGTAAAACCAATTAAATTAATTACTGAAATGTCATTAAGGAACGTTAACAGGCAATGAATAAAATATTAGTGTTATCAATCACTGTGTAACGCTAGTGCTAGCTTTTCTTGTGGGTGGAGAAGACACTGTGGGGCATTTTTGAGGAATCGTGGTGAAAGAATGGTGAATGGAGTTGTGGCTGTGGCATTTAATGAGAGCAGGCTCGATGCATACAAACCTGTCATGACTGTGAGGTCCCTGCAAGTCACAATCTGGCAATGGAAGAAGTGGGAAGCCATGGAGGGAGCCCAAAGGAAATTGCCAGGGAGAGGAGGGCAAAAGCTAATTGCCTGCTCACCCACTCATGTTATGCAGGGGCAAGTAGTCCATCTTCTCTCAAAAACTCCTACTGCAATCACAGCTTGTCTCTGCTGGGAAGGACCTTAGAGTATCTGCTCCCAGAAAGATTCTCTTTTTAAAACTTGAATTCCTTAATGCCTTGTGAGAGTAGCCCATGACACCCTCAAGGAGCAGATGAGCTGCTCTCCTGCACAGCCCCAAGCAGAGCCAAAGTGTTACCTCCAGACCTCACTGTCCCACCTGCTGTGGGGATGCACAGGCTGGGCAGCCAGAGGTTGCTGTGCTCTGGAATACTGCTGCAGCTGGTCCTCAGCATCACCCACATCACTTCCAGGTCACCATCAGGCAACCCTTCCCACCAAAGTTAGGCAGCCTCTGTTACTGCAGGACAGTCTTCCTTTGAAACTATTGGAGGTCCAGTCAGCAACAATTTTCAGATGACTAGGTGAGAAAAAGGCAGGAAAGATTTTATTCTACTTACAGCAAAGGGTAGGCTTTAAGTGCTGCCTGCAAGCAGAATGAAAGATTTTATTTATGTATTTATTTCTTGCCATCCCTGTAGTTTGTCTTTCTGGTGCAGTTTTGACTCCAGGTGCTTTACCTGCAAAGGCTTTGCATACTGTGACTTAGGCTGAAGTGAAAAGCTGACAGCTCACATGAAGACACTGCAAATCTTAGCCTGATGGAAAGCTTTAAGACACTCAGTGCTTCAGCAGGGAAGATAAGTCCTGCATGAAGGAGGTGGGGAAAGTGGTTTCTTTCCTCTTTCCAGAAAGGTGTACATGGGTTTGCAAACCTCTTTGAGAATAGCTCATGCTACTCTCACGCTCTCTGCCTACGTGACCATACTGCAGGACATAGCCCCAGGGCAGCCAGTGCAGAGGTGCAGAGGGATGGGGAAGAGCACAGGGCAGCTGGAGGCACAGTGGTGGGACAAGGTTGGTCTTTCAGCTCAAGAAAAGGCCCCACTCCCTGGCTGCTTTTGGCTGTTTCTCTCTGCTTCTTCTGTGATTGTTGTCTGGTTTCTCCTTTCAGTTTGCCAACACCTCCTCACCCCCAAGCCAGTGTGACTCAGGCTTTGTCATTTGAGTGTGTTGGACAGAGCTAAGGAGGATTAATTGGTGGGATTCTTTCAGGTTTCTTGTCTCGTCTTCCTGACTTTCCTCTTTTTCTTTGCCTTTGATTTCACCTTTGCATCCTTCAGAAAGTGCACTGCTGCAGCTCCACCTCCACTGCAGATCTCTCCTCCTGATTCTTTTCAGTGATAGCTGAAAAAGGTACCACTCTCTTTCACCTTCATCTTGCTGCTTGGTCACTTCAGCCACCAGTGCAAATGTTGGCTACAGGGCTCTATCTACACCATCTTCACTACCCCAGCCCTCCTCCTGAGATCCTGGCTGTGACATGTTGCTGTGGCTGACTTCCTGCCCTGGGCAGCATGGTACCCTTATCTCCATCACCCCTTGTTACCTGTCCAAGCAAACACCTTCCCTGGAGCTGGAAGGCAATGCCTTATGCAACATGACCTGCTGGTTCCCTGCCCTGCAATGCTGCCTCAAGGTTCTCCTTTGTCACTCAGATCTTTATACACTGGGGTTACTGCTCCTCGTGGTGAGTACCAACCTTTCACTGTCCTCTCCTGAGCTGTATCCAACCTCTATCTTCTGTTTTACATTGAGTTTGGATTGTAATGTCATTAGGGCAAGGACTATCTTACTCTTTTTTTCTGTGTACATAGAGTATGTAACACAAGGCAGTTGGTCCAAGGACAGAGCTCTTAAGTGCTATGTCTATATAAATAATTACCCTTCTTTGCATAAAGTTATGATTATGCCCATCTGCTCTGTATTTACGTGCTAAATGTAGCCTTAGTGAATACAGTTAATTAGGCTGTGCACCACTAGCCCTCTGTATTTATAGACCACTTGAGCATTCTCAGTGTTTAAAGACCACCTGAACTTACAGTGAAGCCACATGAGCAGTGCGCTTGTGGGATTGATTGCCAATGCAAAGCAATGTTTCTGCTCATTAGGAAGATCTCTTTCAGCTTCTGAAACTTCCTCTCTACTTGGAACATGAACTGGATTGGCCCATGGCTTTGATCTACTAATGCTGAAAGAGCTTTTCCAGCAACAGCCGTCTTTTACAGCTCCCGGGTCTGGCCAAGATAAAATTTAGTTGTGGTATTTCCAGGTAAAAAAATCTCATTAAAAATACAAGGGTATTGTATGAGCATTCTGGATCCTACCACTTTTCTTCTCTTTGGGTTTGTTGACTTATCCACTCCTCCCTGAGCATGTAAAAACCAGCCTCATGGCTCAGAACAGTATTTTTTTCAAAGAATGGAAAAGTAATTTTGGTACATGAAAGGAGACTTTCACAGGAACTTTTTACTTCCTTTTTAGTTTTACAGGTCTTTGAAAGCAAGAGTAGTTGCTTTGTCTAAATCTTCTGGCATGTAGCATCCGTAATGGCATCATTGGAGTTTTCAGATATTTCTAGGCCAAAAATACATGGTTTAGCTCTGCCATTTACTGACACTGCATTTCCCAAGGTACACCACTTCTGGGAACTAATGTGCCCATCTTCTTTTATTTTTCTTCCTCTCCAGAAAAGCTTCATGGGGTTCTCCAGTATATGTGCATTTCCTCTTCTGGCCAACCTGTGTGAGAAGATTAAATAGTATGTATAACATTTCAATCCTTAACGACAAACAGATCACGATACGTTTGTTTCTTTCAAAAGTCATCCTCATTTAACAAAGCTTCCCACACTTTATTTACTTTGCTTTCCTTCATAAAACCACTGTCTAGATAGCGTAGAGGAAGGTTGCACAGAGTTCAGGCAAGGTTCCTCAGAGGGATCCCTGTGTTCTTTAACATATTTGCATAATTTTAGCATGTCCCAGAGGTCAAATATGTCAGACACTCAGATGTGACATTTCCAAGAGGGATCCACCTTTCTCTTGAGATTTCCTGAGCCCAAGAGACTTCTCCATTTCATTTGTTCACCCAGTTGTGGTGCCCATGGCTCAGCGCAGGAAGGCCACCAGCACCTGCATAACTCTGTGAGGAACATGAATTTAATGTCAGCTGTGAAATGGAGAAGAATCCCAAGGTGTTTAAGAAAGTGAGGTGGGTGGCAGGCAGGAAAAACAACTCACAGCAGTGCTGACTTTGAGTCAGTTTCTGAGAAAGGCCAAGGACGTGAGCTGGGCTATTACTCCTAGAGCATATTTGTCAATGTACTCCAATGAACTGGAGGAAGAGTCAAGCAAATCTAAGAATAGATCAGTGTTATCAGCTGTACTTTTGACTGATTCAACTGCCAAGACGAACTTGGCACCTATTCAGCTAACCTATTTCTGTTCATTTACTTGAAACTGCAGATATCAGGAATTTATTTGGAATTGGTTGATTGACATGAAGCATCTTGTAAGTGCCTTTGAGATGTTAGTTCAGGACACGTAAGCTGAGTTTGAGCCCTGTGAGTTCACTCAGTGGAAATGGGAATCAAATTGTATATCATATATTGGATCAAATGTGTCCAACTCTTCTGACCTCTCCCTCATGCATTCTCTCTCCCACTCTCTTTGGTTTTTTACTTTCCTCTTTTTGTAGTTACAAGAAAAAATGCCTGTCAGTTGGATTTTTTTAGTGGTCTAGATTTGTACCAGTTGCTTGCAGCTGAACCTTACTGCAGAGAAGTAGCCCAAGCAGTGCGTGGGAATTATTGATTCCAGACACAATAAAGATGACAACAACATCCCTGAGTGCATGTCACCAGTCTCCTCTAATATTTTTTCTTATCCTGACGCTTGTGCAGCTTGAGGGATCCACCCCCACTGCACCTATTTGATCTCTGAGCCAGGTTCAACATCTCTTATGAGCCCAAAAGGTTGGAAAACACTCAGAAAGAAAACTTTCCAGGGAAAGGTTGACTAGTTTATCATTCTAAGAGTGCTGCCTGCTGGGCTAAATATGAAAGGCTGCTCACTGTAGGTGAGCTGTGTCCCATAGCCAGAGAGATACCCTGCTTGGGCATCACCATGTGAAAGCTAGCACATATCCAAGCTAAAAAGGGAGGGGCACAGGGCTGACACCATCATTTTAACCCCTGTTTCGGGTACTGCTAAAACCTGCAGGGTTGCTGGAAAGAAAAGTCACAATGGAAAACAAAAAGATGTGATTTTCAAAGGTTAATGTAATTAGGTAGTTAGTCTCTATCAGCATGAGGCCCATTCTGCAGATCTTTCCCAGGTAGAAGAACTTCCATCAGTATTTTGTATCTGGCAGGTTTGCAAGGTCTGCAAGGGATGAGTGTAGCATTTATTTCCAAAAAATTATGGTCACTTTTACCACAGATTTGATGACCTAATTTGTTTTGGAGACTGCAGGTTTTACATTGCAGCCATACAGGAGTCCACCAGCTTCACCTCCAGAGCTCAGTCAGCAGATATTGAAAGAAATCAGAATTTGCTGTTTTGGACAGGATCACTTTGCTGAAGTACAAGCACAGAACTAAAACTGAATATGAAGCAGTGAATGACATGCCAGTTACTATCTATTCTGTATGCTTCACTGTGTTTTGTAGTTTCTGAATAGGTTGACTTCCATATGTTAACACTGTGTTTGTTGTTTTTGTTTTTTGCAGTGTTTTAAGAAATAAACTGCCTTTTGAAGATTTTGATGGAGATAAATTTAGTACTTTCCCAGTAAGCAAAGCCTTTCCTTTGGTACACTAATCCCTTGATAATGAGGATGTCTATGGGATTCCTCCTACTTTCTGCCAAGCCTTTTCCATTCATGTGAAAATAGGTATAGGAATAAAGTGAATGGAGAGGTTTTATTATTGTAAAATGTGGGGCTTTTTCCTGGATGAAAAAGCAATCATTCATTTATGCCACCTGGGGAGATGCAGACATAAAGCTGTGCTCCCTGCAGAAGCAAATTGCTCTGCTGCTGAGTGGTTTGTTTACTGAATTAATAAGAGGTGAAGCAAAGTCAAATTTAAAAAAAAAAAAATTAAATTGCCAATTTGTCTTATTTCTACACCAAAGTGTTTAAGGTGTCATTTATTAAAGCTTAGCAAAGGGACTATAGAATACAACCTGTTTACTGAGTTTTGTTCCTACACCTTGAGTTAGATTCTCATTTTAGATATTTTAAATTAAAAGTGCAAGAGTAATAATGACTGTCCTATCTGTGTGCTTCTCCTGGCCTTTAGACATTGAGGGGCTATCACTGGCGAGGCAGAGACTGCAATGACAAAAACACCACCGTGTACCCTGGCAGACGGTAAAGCTTTTAAGTATTTTAAAGACTTCCTGATAATTGCGGCTTCTTGAAGAATGAGCTCCAGATTTTATTTTGGCCATACTCTAAGACAGCACGTCATTGCTTATTGCTTGATTCCACTGTGATGGAGAAAAGGGGGGATGATCGAGATCAGGGACGGGGCACGTTTGCAGGGGTGATGCACAGGTTTCTTTCCTTTCTCTGAAGTGTCTGCAGCCCAAATTTGGCGGACCAAAGGTGGGGAGGGAAGGCTGCTGAGGCTTACAAGCCTTATCCCACTTGAGCTAATGCAGGCTGTGCCTATTTTAGAGAGCAGCAGGGTGGGTGTGCAAAACAGTGGTGCTCGTGGCTGGCTGCTGGTCTCCCACATCCAGTCCTTGTGGTATGTTGGTGGAAATGTAGAGCTAAATATGTGAATACCTTCTGGGTGAATGAATACCTCCCAGCTGCCTGAGCATGGGCTTCCATGCACACCTGGAGCAGAGAACACAGCCAGTCCTATCAGTGTAGCCTTGCTCCTTTGCTTTTGCTATTTTACCTTTTCAAAAACAGAGCTCTCCTCTACCATGGGTTTGCTGAGAAGTTGTTAACCAGGACTGGTTTTAAAGCATGGGCATTAACTAGTTTGTGACTAGATAAGCTGAGATCAAGGGTATGGCCTTGGAAGAACCATGTGCCATCAGCCTGGGCAGCACACCTGCATTAGCAGAAAGGGGCTTACGGAATCCTGGATAGATGGATCTTCAGGGAATGAATAGGTGGAGTTTTCCTGTAAAAGAGGCCTGAACTGATCAAACTGTGTTACGGGCCAGAGCAAGTCCTCATTACCCTGCACTGAATTTGGAGTGAGGGGCTTGGTGGATTTCAGTGAACACTTAAAACAACAGGGAAAAAGGGTCTGTCTTTTCTAACACCCCCATTCAATTCAGCTAAGTACATATGAAGACTGAAAGACGTTTCATTCAGCTACTTCTAGTATTAATTTTAAATGAATATTGCATTTTGCAAGGAAAAATTGCCTCTCCTGGATTCAAAGGAGGAAAAACCCCAGCCTTCCATGCAGAAAGGGATTTCTGTTTACTTCTTAGTGAAAAATTACACTAAGGATCTGATTTCCTCAAAAGCCCCTTTTACTTTATTTTCTCTTCATTTTACTTTATTTTCTCTTTATCCTTTTGTAACTGTTTTAGTCCTGATAACTGGGATGCGAAAAGTGACTCTAACTGCAATGGCATATGGGTAAGTAAATGAAGTTTCACCTTCTTGGTTCTGCTTCTCTTTTTTCCTCTTTTTGAATTAGTCTGCAAATGTTTCTATTTTCATTTATTCTGTTTTATTAACTTATTTGAATTACTCCTATTTGTTTACTGCCTTTGATATTCCAAATAATAGAACTATCTATTAAAAACTAAGCAAATAGGAGAAGCAGTTATGAGTGGTTTGTTTATTGATGCTTGTGATTATTTAAATTATACCTATTATAATTAATTTAAATGTGCATATACTTATTAAAATAATATAATGGAAAGCATCATTATTATGATGCAGTGCTTCCTGCAGGCAAGTATTCAAGAAGAACTAAATTCTCAGCCTCTGTTTTGCACTGCCATTCATCAGGTGCTGGATAGATACTATCATCTGCCCCTTCTCTCCTCCAACAGGGTGTGGATCCAAAAGATGGAATTCCCTACGAGGAGAAATTCTGCAAAGGTAAATCTTCAGAGTCCATACAAGATGGAACACGCCTTTTGTATTCATTTTATAAGTATTTTAATATTTTCACAGTCATTGACAATGCAGGGGGAAGGCAACAAGCTTTACAACGTCATGAGAAAGGCAAAATTATTGGGATTTTTAATCTTGAGGGTGAGCAAAGATGAAATGTGAAAACCACTGGCTGCTGGTCCTGTTAGAAGTCAGTTCAAAGTTGAATACAAAGATCAGGGACAGCAGCAAACAGAGATGTCACCTCTGCATCTTCTGTGGTGCCTGAAGCCTAACCCAGAGGAATGCCCTTGGGATTTTAGGGGAGCAGTTTAACATCTGCATTTGTCCAGTTTGAGTCGTTGCCATAAATACATGCTGATCCTTTTCTGGAGAAGGCATTAAAGAGGTGAAGTGATGGCATCAGCTGATCTTCCAAGGGGGTGAAGTGATGGCATCAGCTGATTGCCCAAAGGGGTGAAGTGATGGCATCAGCTGATCTCTCAGGGGGGTGAAGTGATGGCATCAGCTGATCTCCCAGGGGGGTGAAGTGATCGCATCAGCTGATTGCCCAGAGGGGTGAAGTGTTGGCATCAGCTGATCTCCCAAAGGGGTGAAGTGTTGGCATCAGCTGATCTCTCAGGGGGGTGAAGTGATCGCATCAGCTGATTGCCCAGAGGGGTGAAGTGTTGGCATCAGCTGATCTCCCTGACTGCGAGGTGGGGACACAGCCCACAAATAACAGCCCTGACTGCAGTTGCCACTCACCTCACCTTACATTTAAATCAGTATCCTGGAGATGAACCATTGCCTGGCAAGACTTCTCAATATTTTTAGATGAAAGGCAATCTAAAAATGCTAAGTAACATTAATTATAAACCAGACAGATTGTTCTAGCAGAAATACTTGTATGAGTAGCACATCCACCACCCAGCTCTGTTATAAGGAGCTTTGAGCAATTTTCTGAGTAATCCGATTTCCCTAAATGTTTAAGTACTTCTTAATGTCTATTCTATGGATAGTAAAAATAAACATTGGCTGCACAGCAGAACCTCTGCTGAAATAACATACAATTAGAATACAACTAGGATTTTTTCTGATTAGTGAGACCTCTCCCTGTTTTTCATGCCCAGTCCCCAGTTGTTTCTCTCGGGTTGATGGCAAATGCCGGCTAGACAATTTTTGGTGCAGATGGAGTGAAAATCCTTTTGCAGGGTCTGAACGTTTAAGCCACATAAGGAGCGGTGTAGCCAGTCACCCTGTTGTGACTCTGTCAGTCAGTTTGCTCCTTCTGCTTACGTGACTAACAAAACGCATTAATTAGGTGCAGACTCCAGAGGGGTCGTGCTGTTGGGAGACTCGGCCGGCGCTCACTTCCACATCCCTCCCGAGTGGATGACCGTCACGCAGATGTCAGCGGTGAGGAATCACATTCAAGCTGCCAAAAACCACTGGGTGCCATTTGCTTTGTGCTGCAGGTTGCCAGTGGGAGGGAGACAAGTGCAAAATGCTTCACTGCACTGAGTTTATGGTTATGGTTTCACGTGTATCAGTCCCCTCCCGCATCCGCTCTTATGAAGATAAAAACACACGGCCCTGTGCTAGTGCCGCTCCTCCGACATCTGTGAAATTGGGTCAGGGAAGAGTTTGGCTGCAGTGGCCCAGTGCTGTGCCAGAGACACAAACCAGGACATCTGGCTTTCCACGCATGTGCCTGCGGCTTGAGGAGACCTGCGCTGTCTGTGGGATCAGTCCTGACATTAGCAGACTTGTTGGTCTGGCTCCTTGCTGTGCAAATGTTGCAGAAGTGACCCTGCTGACAGTCTGGGAACTTCTGCTTTAGGCATCTGGCTTTGAAATGACATGCCCTGGGTTGTTTTCCCTCATCTGTGGCATATGTGAAATAGGTCTGGTAACTCCAGCGTTCAGGCTTTGAGGCTTGTCGAACAGATACATCCGCAGGTGTTTGAGGGTCATCCAAGGATTTATAATGGACTCATCCTTAAGGGAAGAGTTTCTGTGTCCGTAAAAGATTGCTGCCACACTGGTGTCTGTCTTTGGGTGGTATCCCAGCACATCCCATTTTCAAACAACAACAAAATGCAGCTCACTGTGAATTATGCTGAGCCCGAGCTGTTCACTGGCATGTAATGAAATAATTGGGAGGAAAAGATCATTCCAGCAAACTGCAGTTGTAGGGTGAAGCTAAATGTGCAGGTATGCTCCTGACTGACCTTCACTGTTGTTTCCTATCCTGAAATGTTGTCACTCCCTGGTCAGGGAGGACTGTGCCTTGTCCTTCTCCGCTCAAGGCTCTGTTGCACAGGGGTGAGCAGATAGATCATCACTGCCCACCTTTCCTGGTGAAAGTCTGCTACTCCTCCACTGGCCTTTGTAGCAGAAGGATATGGACATTTTCTGAAGAACAATTCTTATTCCAAAATGTTGGCGGTTACAGTGCTGTGGGAGGTCTGAGAGTTTCATGTATTTTTCCACTTTTGCTCTCTGTGCTGATTTAAATGTTGCAGATTAACAGTTGTTTTTCTTTGTTAAATGCTTGTGAGTAATGATTAGATGAATGACACTGATGACAGAGCTGATGAGGAACATAATAAATTAGCACTAATGATAATTAAGATTATCTCATCTAATAAAGATGATAATATTACTGATGGTGGTGATGATTCTGGCAGTAGTGCTGGTAGCAGAGCCATGTAGGCAAGAACGGTTTTAGACCATGTCAGCATTTTATTATCACTGTAATGAAGATTTAAAAACATTTTTCCTGCTTGAAGCTTGTTGGTCCACCAGCTGGCTGGGTCAAGGGCCAGCAATATCATGCTGAGGTAGAAGCTCCAAGGTTGGGAGGTAGAGGGCAGATTACAAAGTGAGTTTTGGTGGCTCCTTGTTACCTTCTGATGGGTGTAGAACTATTTGCATGGGAAGAGAACTGGTGCTGTCTGTGTAAGGCCCAATTAATATATGCTTTCAGTGCTCAACTCCATCTGGCCAGAGTGTGGGGAAAGTCTTGTCAAGTCAAGGACTGCTTGGAAAGGGAGAAGTGGGCTACTTTTCTTTGCAGAAGGGGTGCCTCCAGGTTAGAGCTAGTACCCTGCACTGGAGCAAGAAGGGCAAAAGAGAGATGTGTTCCCTCATTGGCCTTTTGTAGTCACTCCACCGACAGCATATAAAATAAAAGGAATTAATACATAATTGGAGCTGGAGAAGCTAAATATAGTATATGAGTAGAGTAAAAAAGAAGTCTGGATTTCACATGCAGACCCAGTGCTGCCTCAAGCCAGACCCAGATGCCTCTTGTGGGCCAGTACAAGGCACCAGGGCTAGTCTATGTTCTGATCCCAGTAAGAAAGGGATGCATTAAAATAGCACTTACTGGAGCTAGCAGAGAAAGGTAAAGAGGATAGTACAGATAACCTTGGGTACCTTCACATGCTGAGTACTCTTAGCTGGACAGTGTGAGGCAGACCTCTGACATGGGTATAGCACAGTATTTGCAAGCCTTCCTACCAATCTGGCAAAAATAGAGCAGTTAAATATTAATGCAGAGATACAGAGAGCTCAGTCATATTAAAAAACTATAATCTGTGATTAAACTCTAGCAAAAGTAAAATGTTATTTAATTTGGAACTCACCTTTAATAGGAAAGTTGTCACCTGAGCACAAAAGTGCTAGCAAAAACATCTCTGAGCTAGCTCAGACTTAATCACTGCCTTTTCTTCTTGCTTGACCTCTCTGCCTTGAGGCTGTGAAGGTGCAATACTGCTATCTCTTGATGTGTTGTATTAAATGCCACTGGCAAATATCCTTCACCGGTAGGTTTAATTAACAAATTAACTTGCTTCAGTGCTTTTTCAGTGAAAGACTTTCCTCCAGGAGATTTTCTAACCAAATCCAGGAATGGTTTTCTGGCCAGAGACAGTGCAGAGAGTCTGTGTACTAATCTCACAGAAAATATCTTTAGTCAAGGACCACAGCAAGAATTTGAAGTTAGAGCTTGAGGAGGAAAGGAAAAGACATCAGCTTTGTGCACCTGTTGTTCCTCTGTGCTGTCAAACTCAAGACACTTTGCTTTGTTTCTGTCAACATTTCTTTAATAAGACGCATAGAAATATTAGTTTGCCAGATGGTTTCATCTGCAGTCAATACTAGAGTCAGTTCAAACCTTTAATTTCCACTTCAGTAGAATGTCAAACCTCTATGAGATTCCAAATAGGACTTCCTCACCCCTGCCCTGTCCAGATTTTTATCATGTGTATGGGGGAGAAAGTTGTGTGCCTGTTAATTCAGATTTATTGTGTATTATTTTATTACTTTAATGTTTTTCTATATTTTTACATATCCACTTTATATGTTTTATATATTTAACTTATTTCTTACTTATATTTATCCTTTTACATGTTTACATATAGAAGTGCAAAGTGAAATTTACACTTGGTAGCAATGCTGTGGACCCATCTGTTAATCAACACCACATCAGTGGCAGCTGTTAATTGCAGTTTTAAAGCTAATTAGGTGCAGAAATAATTTTTCAGGAGAGATGCTGAAAATTTCATCAAGAGGCTCTGCAGAATGGTTGTTTCCCCTGATTATTCTGCATGAAGTCTACCATGCAAAGGACTAGTTTTGATGAGTAAGGGAAGAAAGAGAATGTGAATGAGAAATTTCCCCACTGAAGCATGTTCAGGGTGTTGCTTGGGTAGCTGGATGATGATCACAGAGGGGTGATGAGAAGAGTATTTGAGCTGAACAGCTTTGGAATTCATATGCCCATGCCATTGACTTGAAGAGCATTGTTGGGAAGATGTTATATTGGATTTTGGACTTCCTGATCTAATTAGGAACATATTGCCCCCTCAGCAATGGCCTCTCAGGGTAATAACCCGCAGTGTAACCCAGTGCAGGGGGACATGCTTTAGTTTTATGTCCCATGTCATGGAATGCTTCAACTGCATCATTCACTTTTCCCATATCAAATCCTCTAGTGCCTTCCAGGTCTTTCTGGTGTTTGTAGCAGAGTGGGGAGTTGTGTTTTCCAGTGTTATTCCCAAAGCCTTTACCTAGGAACTAGGCACATACACAGTTATCATCCCTCCCAGAGGATGTTCTTCCCACAAAGAGCATATGGAGACATTACTTGGTGTGGAAAATATCCATTACAAGGGGTGCACATCTTTGAAAATTGTAGCTCAGGCGTGTTATTTTTCCAGTTAAAACAAACAACAACAACAAAAAAAATAATTAAAACCCCCCACCCTTCCCTGTGTAGCACCAGGGGGATTCATAGGTACCTTACAGGAAGAGAATTACACAGTTGTAAGAACTTTATTTCGGCTTTCTGCTTATCAACAGCTCCTGGGTTTGCCAGACTTTTCTTTTAAAAGGTTCAACAAGAATTGAGCTGAATGTTCATTCCTCTGACCTGAAAATCCAGCCACTAAAAATGAAGTGTAATGCAGTAGTCATGCACTTTATGGGGTTTAGTAAAGCAGAAGAAATGCTGGTGAGGTTTTTTGGAGGTGGGTGGTTTTTGTGGAAAGCTAATGTTGAAAACACTGGTGTGTCTAGCCATGGATATTGTGCTCCTGCTGCTCTGTCCATCTGCTTACTATTGACTTCCAAATAGCTACTAAATGCAGAATTTTTGTGGTATATGGCTGGAATAGAAGCAACTTTTATTTCTCATTTTAGAGACAATTTTATCCTGAGATAAAAGCACTATATATTTATAAATGTGCTGGAAATAATACCTTTTCTAGAAAGATGTATTTTAAAACTGTTGGATCTCTATTTCATGCTGAATAAAGAGAAAAATAAGCCTGCATTTATCCATAGTCCAGTAAATATCTCTTTGCCCACAAACTCAAGGGGTTCTCAGGTTTCATTAAAGTATATGGTTCATACTGGTTATTTTCCTATTAGTAGAGTTCATCATTTCTTTAAATGTGGATTCAGGATGTCCTGAGCCCTTATCCCACTGACTTTTTTTATTTTTTTGCACCACGGGAAAAAAACAGGAGCTTGATGTGTACAATTTTTTTAAAACCATTCTCTACCTTCCTTCTAAATCCAGAGAAATGCAGGCAAGTTTGTATTGTGATGATTAAGATGCTGCATTTTGTGGGAAATAAGGTAGTGGTTTTGCTAATTTCACACCTCTGACCCTTGGATTTTTACAGAGTAGAAATACTATTTGTGCTTTTAAAAAAGATATATTTTCATTTCTCAAGAGCTCTAAGGTTTGCGTATTTGTATATTTAGGATAAGAAAGTTGTCTGTGGTACTTCATACCATCACGAGGATTTGAACAGTATCAAAGTCATTATGAAAGGAAATACCTAATTTTCCTTGAAATTAAGGGATATTTCAATGATTTCAGGATTTCCAGGACTGACATTTCTAAAGGTTTGTGTAAGTGTTAGGTTTCCAGTGCCCTTTTGTGTTCTGATTTTGAAAGTCTCTTGCCATAGCAACACTGAACCTTCTTCCATTTAAGCACAGCTTGGCATGTGTGCATTGAGCATCAGCCAGGGCTTTGGCTGCCCTGAGTTTCAAGGCAGGACACATTTAGGAGGTGAGGACATCCATTGAAATAGGACCCACCTAGAGCATTCAAGGCTAAAATATGGCATTTGAAGCTAGGCTGGAATAACTTTCTACTGATTCTCTGCTAAAATCTGATGCGTAGGCTGAAGTAGGTTTCTCAGCCAGAATAGTCTAGAGAATGGTATTTAAACACTGCTGTGCTCAAAAGAGTTTTATGCTAAAGGTCAACACAGTGTCACCCCCAGAGTGGGACACATTTGCATCTGAGACTAAGAGAAACAGTCTGTTACACTGCACTTTCCAAACTGCAGTGCTGCAGAGTTTAAGGTCTAGCATTCTTCTGAAATTTCCATTAACTACTCATCTTCACCCTTTGGACCTGAAATGTCTTCAAAACTCTGGCCTTAAGTGCTTTATTGGAACAGTGTCAATGCTAAATGTATATAGAGTTTTCAAATGCAGCTATAATTTTGAGCTCAAATGTTCCTTTCCAAACCAATTTACAACTCAATTAGGTTCTGGCTAATTCATATTTGAACTAAGTTTGCAGGGGAAAAAAAAAAAACAAACAGTTAAAAATTTCTGGGACTTGTCCAGTGAAGATACTGTTTTGGAGTACCAACAGGAAATGAGAGATTTGGTCAAAGAAGGATTTGTTTTAAAAATATTTAATATTTTCAATCTCTTTTTATACTCTCATATGCTGTGACATAGGATATCATTTCTACAGGTCTTTTCTATGCTAAGTGACTATTTCTGTTGCCTTTAAATGCAAAGCTGTGAGGAGGGAAATATTGCAAATGGCTAAGCCATACTGTATCCCTCTGCTTCTGCTCATAGCTGTGCCCTTGGATTAAGTGCTTGTTTGCACACAAAACTAACAGATTTGAAGAAGGAAGATGTGAAGGTTCCTTCCAGCCCTAAAAAACTAAGAATTTTTATATATGTATGTATATGCAGATACACACAAGGACACATATGTATGTGAGAGAGAAAGAGAGAACAAACTGAAAGATAATTAAGACAGGCCCATTTTCACCTTGGTAACTAATGCAGATCTGCTGTAAGTAGGTCAAATGTGCTGTGACATGCTTTAAACTGGCATCTGCTGTGCATTAGACTGCTCAGAGCTTGGCTTCGGGATTTCTTCCCCCATAACCCCCCTTTACTCGCCTCTCCTCTTTCCCTGCATCTCCCTCCATCCTCTTACAGTCCAAACCCACACACGTATACCCAACCCACATACTCAATAGAACTCCCATTCACCCAAAAAATAATTTTCTGGGAATGAGAACTCGGTGGGGACCACAAGATTTAGCTCTTCTGTGGCTGCTCAGTTACCTCTGACCCTCCTGGATAAAGAATTACCCACCTGCTTGCTGTTTATAGCAGTGAGGACTTAAGGAATCCCCACAATTGCTTGGAGAGAAAATGAAACCAATAAATTATATTGATTAAACCAATCTGTAAGTTCTCTGATTTTATGTTTTGACCTTCTTTTTGGTTATTACCTTTTTCATCAGCAGTTTTTCCCATATGAGCACACTGGATTTATACATTTGGCTTTGCAAACATACCACAGACTGGGAGACGCTGGAAATTTACTCCACAATCTCGTCCTTCTTAGGTGGCACAATTTACCAGGGCTATTTTTCTAACCTTTCATGATTTTGGGGACATTCCGAAATCAAAGTGGAAAGGAAAAGGGCACTGTGTTTTGAATGTGCAATGTGGCTTGCATCTGTAGAGAGGCTTTCAGAGAGGCTGTCGCTTTAAGGAAGCATTAGGGACTAATACCAGCAGAAGCAGAGAACAGTAAAGGATGCATGTGTCTCCCAGGAAGGTTATGTCAGACAATGTGTTTTTCTCCCCGGTCCCTGCCATGCTATGGGGCCTTTCTGACTCTGTTGTTTTAGTGCTATCCCCAAAATTTGCAGTGAGGACCAGGCAGAGGTTTTTAGAGGATCGGATGCTTGTAGCTCATCCTGCTGGAGACTGCAGGGGAGCTTTGAGTGAATTTGACATTAAACCTTTGCCATATGCTCTGGGAGCATCACACTGTTGTCTCTTCCTGTGTCCATCCTTCCTTTGGACAGGATGGATGCTGGAGCAAAGAGCTGCTGCCTTGCTGGTCTGCACCTGCAGTACATGCTCCATGACAGGAGGAATTTTGGATTCTTCCAGAATTTCAGGGTTCCAGGGGTTGCAATTGAGATATCTCTTCTGCTTTTCCTTCCTCCATCTCTTGATGTGCCTGTCTTACAAGAGACAACATTTTGAGTATATGGGTACATAATTACCACTACTGGCTGTACTTAAAATTGCTGCTGTCTGGCTAATGCTCCGGCTAAGAGGTGTTCAAATTTGCTCAAAGGACTTTTTGTCTGTGAGGGTGAAGCTGTGTTGATTTAAATTTTTTTCTTTCAGAAATCATTTGCTAATCTCCCAATGGCTTTCAGCGATGAGCTCGACTGGCCCCAGTTCTCAGAGATCACTGGATTTCTGAATTCCACCATCGGGTAAGCCAGCAGACAGGGAGGGTGACCAAGTCACAGGGAGTCTCAAGATCCCTCAAGGCACAGCAAGAAAAAAAAGCCACAAAACAATGCTTTAAACGAAAGATAAAAATGATACTCAGCTGTGCTTCTGCTCTTTCTCAAATCAAGATTGACACTGGATTTAGGGTTTTTAAAAAATCTTCTAAGTATATAACTGGGTCTTCCTGAAATTCAGGGTGGGTTTTAGAACTGTTGAAAGGGAAATTTAGAAGGAGATAAACCCCAAAGAAATAGAAAATAAAATTGTTTTTTACAAGATTCTGGGGAAGGAAGAAGGAGAGCATTGCTGAAACTAACAAAAATGAGAATTTCCCCTTTTTTTTTTTTTTAAATATTTCCCTCTTCCTCATGTTTCCTTTTTGCTGCTGAAACAGTGGAATAAATGGTAACCCCAGAGTTATTTCGTGGTGTTCCCTTACTGGGGGAAAGTTTTCTCCTTCCCCTCCACTTTGTTTTTTGACACATTTAGAGGGAAATAGCAAAAGAAGAATTTGGAAGAGTCTGTGACCTATTTTGCTGTGTTAGTTTGGCTCATGTGGATGAGGAAGGATGTAGGGGTAGCTGAGAAAAAAAAAAAAAAAAAGAAGTCTCTGCCAGAAGGGAAGGAAAATAAAGCCCAAATACAAAACACCTTGGAATGCCTGTAGTTTTAACTGTGAAATAAAAAAAAAAAAGTCTTAATTTTATTAATCATCTGTCTGGTCAGCATTAGGAGGCCTTTGAGTCCTGCCAGAACTGTAGGATACAATCGTCAACAGTGCCTGGTTAGACCTGAGTTTCAGACAATTTTTATTTTATATGTCTAAGATGTCAGGAATACTGTTGAATACCAAACCGAGCATGAGTCAAGCCTAAAAAGGCTCTCTACCAACAGAATTAAAAAGTTGGCAGAATTATATTCTTTTCCAGGAAAAATATCTGTTGCACCATACACTTTTTGCTTCCTTTTTTCTCCCTGTGAAAAATCCAGGCCCCCAGACTCAGCTACGTTCACACAGTGTCTGCTTTAAGAGGGTTTACTACTTAACAAGCCAACAGGGAACATCTGTGCAGGCTCCTCTATCAGCACCATAGCAAAACTGACCTTTAAAAATCCACTACAATGTCCAGCCACTCAATACACAGCATTTGTCTGGGCTCCAAAGAATCCAAAGTTCACAAGTGATCAGAGCTTAGCACTGACCCTGAACTTGCCAGTGACAAGCCTTGGTCCAGTGTTCAGTTTTTAATCTCTTTCACTCCTGGAAGAGCTAACAAACAAACAGTTGTTTGGGACTTCAAGGCATCTTCAAGAGCACCAGCTCAAAATCCCCCACCACAGTAAATGTGGTGAAGACTGGCTGGCAGTGTGCAGTGGGAGGATCCCAATTACAAACTGGTGCAGTCCATGCCCATCTTTCCCACCCCCTGACAGGAGAGCAGGGTCACCAATTTTTAACTAATAATCTCTGAGTGAGAAGGTGTGTTTGCTGCTCTTCCTCTGCCTCCCTGCTGTGCTGAAAAACAAAGAGGTCAAGCATTTCTTGTGCAGCCCGTCCAAGGGTGACTGGCTGATGTTACCACGGGTTCCTATGCAGGTAGTTTAAAACTTAGAATTGTCTTCTGTATCTTTGCATTCATCCAAGTTTATTGTTCTTAAGCTGTGGTATTTCAGTTATCTGGTTCTTTTGGTTTCCCAGTTCAAACACAAAATTAGCAGCCCATATAGAGATGACCATGTACTTGTGACTGGGAGCCTGGTCTTCTCATCAGCCTCTGGGCTGTTATCCTTTTCATTTGCTTTTTGATTTTTCCCAGCAGTGCAAAGGAGAGAGCTAATCACAATCAAGCATAAGCTGTTTTTAGATTAATCTGTTCAGGATTTATGGTGTTGGGAAATGATTTCCCTGCCAATATTTCTTCTCTTTTACTTATTGTTCCATAACAACCAATTGAAAAGTCAATTTGTGAACAATCAACACAATTGTTTCGATAAACGATGTATAACAAAAAGGTTTTTAAACACATTCACTGAAAGATCAGGATAAAAGCGTTGTTCCTGGATGGAACAATGTCAAAGAAACTCCCCATTGATTTATAGTTTTTGAGAAGATAACTTGGCTTCATTTTAGGTGACCCTGTACAAGAGTAAAAAGATTTATGACCACAAAAAAAAAAAAAAAAAAAAAAAAAAAAGAAGAAGAAGAAGAAAAAGAGATAGATGGTGAAATAGAATTATATACATAGCAGGGATACTGAGTTGTTCAGACAAGAACATACCTCACTTTTAGTATCAACTGTATTTTCATCAGCATCATATGAGTTTAAGAGTTTGCATTTTCTCAATTTATTTCAGGGGCTGGACAGATTCTCTCTATCTACGTTTACGCAAGAGAAATCACTGTAATCACAGAGACTTACAGAACATTTCCCAAAATGGTAGGTTAATTTTTTTTTCACTTTCTGGTTTATTTATTTCTTTTTAACATTGCTAGTGCTGATACTTGATACTTCATAATGAACATCTTCCAGAAACAAAGAGAAACTCCTTCCTAATTGCATCTATTTCTTATGGAAAAATGGAGAACAGCACTTTTTTAACTCAGCACCTTTTCTTCTGGCTCTTAGCAGGGAGAGGTGTGACTTGATCCCCCTTATCCACACACTAAGAATTTCCACTGGATTAAAACCACTGTACCCCACTCTATGGACCTTTTTTTGACCATGGCCAAAGTGAGGGATTTAGAGGGATGTCACTAGTAATGACAGAGAAAAAAGGGCTGCCCCCCATCTCCTCTAGAGGCTGTGGCATGGTCCCTGCTTGCTTGCACCCCTCTGCTTTGTATTCCTGCAGGGAATGCTGGAAGAGCCCTATGCTGTGCCCCACCACTCCAGCAGGCAGAGCAGGCACAGAACAGTCATCAGTCTCACAGCAAGGTGTCCATGACATCCCGAGACATCCTTTGGAGACCAGTGAGCAGAGATGGTCCTGCAAAACTGGGGAGGTCAATGGTGCTCCTCTTAATGTACTGTTAGAACAGATGTTAAATAAGTAATCAAAGACACAAACAAAATTTCATGCTGATGGGATAAAGACAGGAAAAACTCTGTTATGCTTTAAATAATTAATTTTGTTAGGCTGGCATAACACCTCCTTTCCATGAAAAAAAAACATTCCCATATATATGTATGCATATGAACATGCAGAAGACCTGATCTACCTAGAACTGAGGAAAGTGTCTTGCATGGTACCTCAGTGTGCAGTGAAGAAGAGGAGGATTAATACAAGAAATAAGAGGTGGGCAGAGAAACAGACAAGCAGGGAAGAGCAGTGGGTTTGAGATAAATTCTGTGTCCCTTGTGCGTCTCTCCTGAGGTTCGTGCAGCTCAGCACTTGGAGTAGTGACCTTAGAGCAAGGACCAGGGTCCATGCTTGACAGCTTCTGTGAATGATGCAAAATTGCGAAGTATTCACCTTCCTAGAGCAGGACACATCCTTACACAGGACTAATTTAGATGAGCTTGGGAACAGCAGTGACAGAAATTGCAGTAAATACAATTGTACAAAACATGGATGACAGAACAAGTGATGAGATTTGTTTGTAAACTGGTGGCTCATCAGCGAGAGGTGGTGGAGGGGCACAGGCACTGGGGTCCAAAGGGAAATTCCAAGAAACCCTCATGAGTGCAGGATCAACTGGAAAAGATACTAAGGAGGTTGCAATATGCATCATGCACAGCATTTTCTCTAGGGACATGGAGACAGTCCTCCCTCATACAAGTCACTGATAAGACCTCAGAATTCGGTCCCCTTTGTCTAGGAAGGGCTGACTTTGGTGGGTATAGATACAGAGAAAGGCTTTGGGGAGGATTAAGGCAGTGGAGACTTCTGAAGGGATGATAAGACACCTTGGCATTTGAGCAAAACAAAAATTGAAAGGCATTATGGTTTTGAATCTTTCTGAGACACAAACAGCACAGAGTGGGAAGAAGGGTTTAAACTGAAGCATAGTTCTGATACAAGAATATGAGTTTTCATTAATCCTACCTCTGTTTGGAGAGGAAATTTTAAAGAAACATTATTACCAAGGAGCAAAAACCTAGAACAGCCCTCAAAACAGAGGAGTGAGGGCAAACAAGGAACCTTAAATTATTTCAAGACAGAGTTGGATTAAATTAGTCAAAGGGTGGTGTGGAGGGGTGACAGTAATCTTACTTAGAAATTGAGGTTTACGATGCTAGCTTTTATGTATTGGATTAGGTGATGTTCCCAACAGCAGGTTTAAAAGACCCTTGATTATGCTGTGATTATCCCTTTGTGTTTCCATTGTATTTAATTAATTTTCATGCTTCAGAAAACTGGCTGCAGAAGCTTGAGAAAATTTATTCTCCTTTGGTAGATAATTTGGCTTTATGGAATGCTCTTCCTCTCCAACAGATGACTCATGTTGGCTGCAAGTGAGGAGCACTGCTACCCCTAGACTTACTTAGAAACTTGTTAAATGTTTGGAATTTTCCTCCAAAATTTAGCATCAGAAAGGGTCTGCCTCAGGCCCTACCTCTGACAAACAGATATATGTAAATATCTCAAAGGCAGGTGTCAAGAGGATGGTGCCAGACTCTTTTCAGTGGTGCCCAGTGACAGGACAGGGAGTAATGGCCATAGACTTAAACACAAGAAGTTCCACCTCAACATGAGGAAGATCTTCTTTCCATGGAGGGTGGCAGAGCACTGGAGCAGCTGCCCAGGGAGGGCACAGAGTCTCCCTCTCTGGAGACATTCCAAACCCACCTGGACACGTTCCTGTGTCACCTGCTCGAGGTGACCCTGCCTCGGCAGGGGGGTTTGGACTGGATGATCTTCAGAGGTTCCCTCCAACCCTAACAAATCTGTGATCTTACCAGGCAGAAGAGGTTGCACAGATAAGTAGCATGATGCAAGAATCACTTCCAGGCTCAGGTGGGTATTTTCACCTTAAAAACTGCCTGCTGGTGCCAGCACCAATGCCACTGGCAATGCCTCTCATATACTCTCCTCCTTCCTGGGGCACAAACGATGCTCCTGAGGCTTTGAGTCATCTGCGAAAGGGTTTTTCAATGTGTTTGGTGTCATCAGTCAGGTGTTTCTGACTTCCCTGCCTGGAAGTTGCAGGGCACTAAAGTTGGTGGCTCTTCCAGTCCCCCAGGGTTGCTTTGTGGTGAGAGAATTAAAAAAGGGCCAAACTAGATGGTCATGGATGACTAGATGTCAATAGTTCTCACTTCTGTCCTTTTCATCTCGGTACCTGATACCCTAAATACCTTGTTATGTTCTCTTTACATTACTGGGGGTGGTACTTCCTGCACCTCCTTTTCCCAATTCCCTCATAGATTTTTTTTTTTTTTAAATATTCTCTCACTGTGTGAATTGCTCATTTTCTCTCCACATACCTCCTTTCCACTTAGACACCTGCAGGATATAAAAAGAGGTGAGCCTGTGATGGGGCAAAAGACTGAGAGAAACTGAGAAAGGAATTTTAAAAAGGGGGAAAAATTACAAGTGAGAGAAAAATCTCAGGATGTCTTCCCTCGGTGTCTTCTCTAAATCATGGCACTGACATTACACTGTAAAGGTTCACTTTTAGTGCCTCATTTAGCTTAATAGTTTCCCTGACTGGGAGGATTTAAATAGCCACTCTCAGCATCCATAAAGCAAAGAGCTGGCCACCAGCCTGACCTAACCCCACCTGGGACCACTAAACCTTCCTCTGAAAATGATGCTTCACAGCCCCACGTGTATACAGTGAGAGGATGAGTCACTAGGGATGCTGATGTGGTGGGGGAGATGTGCAGCCAAGAGCCCAGGGATGACAAGCCAAGCCAGGGACCAAGAACAATGTTCCTGTCCAACTCCTCTACAAAAGCACCAGCGCTCTGTCAGACCTCAGCATGGAGGGACTTTCCCCCATTGCCCTTCTCAGGACATGCATCTTTAACCTGGAGAAAGGTTTTCCCAGTCTCTGTGCTAGTGGAATTTCTGCCTTTCCTTTCTTAAGAAATTCCATTATCCTCTGGAGATGGTGGACCCTTCCCTCCTCTGCATCTGGCTGCGGTGCAGGATGTTCAGCCAGGACCAGGGAGGGTGCCCTTCAGCTCTCTGTTACCCATGGCCTGTGGATATACTCACATCAGAATTACTGACATTCATTTTGGGTGACCTGTTTGGCTCACCAGGCATCCCACAGAGTGCTTGGTGTAAGAGATATAAGTTAATAATTCGTAACAAATCTGTTCTATTCCACCGCTGCTGTGGAAGTGCAGCTTGTGTTTTCACAACAAGCACCTTCACGGCCCTAATCAATGTTTTCCATCACAGTGGCTTGCCAAACAGTTTTCTGCAGATAATTTTTACTGGTTCACTATTTCCAGGGTGGTTTTGTTGTGTTTCCTTCCAGCAGCTTCACACAGGTTTGCAAGCCATGTGCTCATTCTGGTTTTTGACTGAGTGAGTGGGATCTCCAGGTGCGAGGGTTTGGCATGGGGAGTTAGGAAGTTCCAAATGTTCCCCAGCACTTGTTGAAGATCCCTTGGTTTAACAGAAGCATCCTGACAGTGAAATCAGTTGCTAAAATACTTCCTTAAAAGTGTTAGATAAATACAGGAAAAGGGAATACCTTCAGAATTTCTAAATAATTGCAGTATGATCTTGCAATTGTCATCCATGTTTTGCATGAGCTACTTGGATAATGTAGGCTGTTTCAAAGCACGGGTATTGCCTGTTCCTTTGCCATTTGTAGTTTGATCTGTCTCTTTGGGATTTCTTGCTTTTGACCAGAAAATCAGTCCTTTTAAACACATACTGTGGGTCACTGAGCCTTCAAACACCAGTTATCTCACATTAGCTTCAAAACCAGTTAAGAAATAATAATTCCTATTTTTCTTCAACTGTCCTGGAAATTCTAGTCTGCCTGGAGTTCATTTAGGGAAAACCAGATACTTTTTTCTTTTCACCATTTTATTTCCAGTTGCTTTTACAACATAAGGGAGCAAAAGATTAGAAGTCAAAAAGCCATCTCGTCCACACAGCACTTTTGGCATTATCTGGACCAAGGCTCTTTCAGAGCACTTTAGTGCCATGCAGGGTTTAAGAGCAAGCAAATATAGAAGTGCAGCTCAGGTATTCCAAGGTTTATGAAATTCGAGGTTGCTCACAAGCAGAAGGAAGCCCAACCTTGATTCCTCAACCAAAACTAAAATAGCCCATGGGTGTGCAAATATTTGTAAAGCAACAGAGAGGGAGGTGGGAGAGGTCCAGCGATGCCTTCCAGGACATTCAGCAGCATAAGGGGAACTGTTCTGCTTCATGTCTTTTTCTCTCTTGAATGTTTTCATCACAGATTGCATCCCAGGTCACAAAAGCTTCCCTGAAGACTCAGTTTGCCCATGAAAACTGTTTTGTAAAAAACCCCTTTGTTTCCTTGATGTTTTGATTTGTAACTGAGCTAATGCTTTCCACAGAGCTGCTTATAACTACCTATGGTTGCGGAGTTAATATATACCCAAGAACAGCTTATTGCTTTTCTCTTTTTTTTGTAAATACATTTTTAATTTCTGGAGGTCTCACTAGTTTATTTGTGCTGGAACTGCGGCCCCAGTCCAGGGAGCCATGTTACACAATGGCTTTAACAGAGGGTGTTCAACTCTAGCTTAAAGAAGGGCTATTAAACAGAAAAAAATAAACTGTTGGTAGTTCTGTTGCAAGCCATATTTTCTAAGGACTTTGTGGCGCTCTTATCCTGCTGAAAAAAGCTTCTCAACAGAAGGGCTGGATTTTTGAATGGATCAGCAACCCTCAGGAAACAAGCAGCAGAGAGATGTATTCATTTTTAGCTTGGAAGAACTGGATTATTTAAAACATAAAGGATTCCTTGATATATGTGGTTGGCATCACTGTGATTGATCATAACAAAGGCACCACTATTAAAATGCAAAGTGTATTATTGCTACCTTAGGGGGTTATCTCTCAGATCTTTCCCCCATACCAATCCAGCAGGGATTTAATGATGTTCTGTCCACAAGTTTCCCCTCAAGAGCTGGGGGGAGGACAGGATTTGCTTCTCAAAGCAAACTTCAGAAGCACAATGCAGAAAAGAGAAGAGACAGACCAGGGAAGAGCTGAGCTGAGAATAGAGGGAGTGTAATAATACTACAAAATAAAAGCAAGTACTACCTGTAAGGCCTGCTTCTCTGAAGGTTATGTTTCTGTCCATTACTGTGAGGTAAGCTTCTTGCAATCCCAGCCTTAGTCTCATCTTGAAGAAAGCATAAAGTCTTTTTTGGCTCCTTGTTCGCTAACACTCTTACACTGCAGGTGGTGGAGTTTGATTTGTGTGCTGGGGAAGGTTGGGATGTATAAGGACAACCTTTGAACACCTGCTAATAAGTTTAATGCATAAAAACTTTACTAAATGGGAATGCTTTTCTCGGTCAAAACATAAATGATTGCAGATGCTCACAGATGCTTAGGTGTAGCCAGCTCTTTACCTCAAGGAGGAAAGGTTTGCATCCAGTCCTTTGGGTGAATTGCCATTGAAATGCAGAGCTTCTTGGGAGGATTGCAGCTGGCCTAATACTAAGTTCTGTAAGTCTGACACTTGTGGGGAGAGCAATGCAGAAACCCAAACATCAGTGTCTACAGCTATTTAAGGTACCTTTCCCACCTCCAGCTGCCTCTCCAGAAGTGCACAGTCTCTCCTGCGATATATCTGCCAGCTGTGCTGCAGGTGTCTTGGATAGTCTGGGATGTCAAAAATGGCACTTGGTGCCTATGCTTAGGACCTGAATCAAGTCCCAGTGTGGCATAGCTGTGAGACGCTTACTCTCAGAAGGGTGAGAACAGTTCCCTTTGCAATTTATAGGGGAAGTTAAAAGTAGATCGACTGTTGACAAGTCAAGGTTGGCTGGTTTACAAGAGACTACTATGTTCAACAGATGGGAAGAAGCTGCCAGATCTGGATTAAAAGCCAGATCAAAACAAGCTAGCACTTAAAAGTATTTGATTTTCTACACTCTGAAGAGTGGGACTCAGGTAAGAGGCAGCAGGTCCCTGGATACAACCTTACTTCTTAATGCCAGCACCTAAAAAGGTTACAGAGATGACCTGTTGTTCCATTTTTATTTTAAATGCTTCTACATTCTTGGAAATATGCAATAAAATTGGGTTTTGCACTTTGGGGTGGGGTTTTTTGTCACTGTAACAATGTACTATTTCTCTTATTCCCAACATGGGTGATCAGGTGGCTCTTCAGGAAACCTCCTGGACTTAATAAAAAGGTGAGTGTTTAATGGGATCCAAATGCTAATTCTGTGTACATTGATGGAGTTCTACTTCTTTGAAAGAAAGAAGCACAGCACTGTAAGGAATACAGTATCCACAAGTGTTCTAAAAAGCACAGCTTCCCTTGACCCCTGTGCTCTGAAGTGCTGGCTGTTTCTTCTCTGATACAAACATTAATCAAAAGAAGAAAAACTGTTTTAAGGTGTGGATGTCACCATCTCCAGGGCCTTGAACTTGGCTCAGTTAAGCCAATGGGGTATTTCCAGTGATTTTAGGGAAGAGACTAAGCCTTTCCATAAATCTATGCTTTGTGTCCCCTTAACTGAGAGTAGCAATGTATATATATACAAGGGTAGGTCCACTGTTATCTCCATATGGATATAACTGAGTAGCTACTGGATAGTGAGAGGCAGCAACTCTCCTTTTCAGATGAATTTTGGTGGGCTGTGGGTCAGCTGGGTTTGATTTAGCTTGCTTTAGTTCACATCCTAGGGGATTTTATTATTTTCTCCTCCGGAAAAAAGTAGTAAAAAATCCTTGCCTTCCTAGCATGAGCTTCAAACCACATCCTGATCTGATCTTGAGTTCAATTCTACATATAGACTTAGTTGTTGGCCAAATATAGTCTTCCTCTCCCATCTCTGATTAAAAAATTCCCATTTTGATTCATGTCTTTGCCCCAAAATGAAACTACTTGATTTGGCTTCTGAATGATGCAAAGGAAACAGAAGGCCAGCAGGTAAAGCAGTGAAAGAGACAGGTTTATTAGGGGCAAAAAGGTGATGAGAAAAAACTTGTACTTAAGACACTTTACTAAACTATAAAACTATAGTGGAAAAATATAAAACCAACCACCCAGGGAAAAAAAAAAAAAAAAAAAAAAAAGCCTCTCCCAAACACAGGGGCAGAGTCATTTCAGCATTGGCCATATCCAACCAGACTACTTCCAATTGTGATCTCACACAAGCATGGTGTGTGATTCAGACACTGAGAGCGTATTTCCACACTAATATGGTTACATATTTGTCTTTTAGCTTGGCCAGAAACCAGCTGTTGGACAATCCAGCCATAGTTATCTATGCTACAATTGGGAATGATGTCTGCAATGGGTAAGGTGTTAACCAAATGAACTTTTATAGTAGCATAAACTTGACTCCTTTAGAGTACTGCTGACTGCTTGGACATTTGTGTCTCACTGCTCTGTGCTTCTCCATGATGGCATTTTCCCTTTGTTTTTGGTCTGTCCTGCTTTCTTAATTTCCTGCTTAAAATACTGGTTGTTGCCTTACCTGTATTTGTCATAGGCACCTGCCAGTCCTCATTCAGAGCTTGTCTTTCTTTCTTTCTTTTATAAGCCAGTCATAAAGTGACCAATGGCATGTCTGAGGCAATCACTTCAAGCTTAGCAGAGGAAATGAATAATAACAACAGGAGGGAGAGAAGAAAAGCGTTTAGAAGCATGTATATCTGTCTTACCCAGTGTGGCACCTCCTGTCAGGAGGGAGAGTGTGAGTGGGTTATCATTGCTGAAGAATGACAACACAGTCCCCTGTCGAGGTCCATTTTCACCCTGCCTCTGCTGCCCACTGCCTGCAGTCCTTGCTGTGCTCTCCTGATGAGGTGTTTTGTCTTGCTGGCTTTACTCAAGTCATAAGCTCTGCTGGAGAATGAACTGAACCTTTCAAAACTAACAGTTCCAGCATTACCCATTAGCAATGCCCAAGGGGACACCAAGAGGTCACTAACTGGATGCTTCCTTTCCTCCAGGTGGTGGGAAGGCAGAAAACACCTTGCAGCCAGGCCAATGCACAGCACATCCATGCTGCAGTCTTGGTTTTGCAGGAGGTCTGAGTGCTGTTGCTAGTGCAACATTATTTTCACCATGATCAGTCTTCAGCTTTTCTTATATGTAGAAGGAATAAATCTGATGTATGTGGCCGCTTTCAAAACATTCATTTTAATAAGTGCCACACACTCAGCTAAGTTTCCTTCTAAAGCCTTTGAAATGTCTCACCTACAGGTTGTACAGTGAATTTGGAGCTGCTGTGCAAGCTGTCAGACTTGGCCATTAAAATGACCAAGGCTTGGTATGCTACAACTTCACTTAACAGGCAGTTCGTGGGTCGAAACTTTGTTTGTCAGGTGTTGTTCTCCAGATGAGGATGTCCAAAGGCCAGGCAGGACTTTCTCTGACACTGCAGCACCTGGAAGCCCTCAGCCAGGGCAGAAGTGCTACCACAGGGGCCACCTTTTAGGTCCTTTCCTGATGTCACATTGCCCTAGCCACACACAGAAATAACCTTCCATAAAAACTTCACCCTCTGGTGCTCTTGCTCTCTCTGCACCCCTGCACAGAACTGCCAAATTTGCCCTCTGCACCCCACTCCTGCTAGGGGAAGGATGCACAAATCCTCCAAAGTAATGCCACCACCTTCTGACTGAGTGGGAAAAGCAGTCACAGGCCTCTTGCTACTTGCTGACAAGACTGTTCTGGGGAGCTGTTTACTGAGAAGCTTATGGAGGTATCATCACATCCACCACTGGGATGATAAAACCCGCTCTCCTCCCTGCCCACCTCTACCCTAACCCCATCCCCACCCCCCCAAAAAAAAAGGAAAATAAGCACCTTTGCTGAAGTTTGTGGCTCCTGCCATGGATAATTTCAAGGTGTCTTCTCCCAGGCTTGGCCCAGGGTCTTTTGTGCACATAGTTCAATTCTGTTGTGTCACTGCCTTTGCTAAAAGCACCTCTTTTCCCTTTTGGTTTATTCCTCATTGTGCAGGATGTTCCTTTTGCTTACCATGTCTCTAACGCTGCTTTCTACTCTTGCCTGAAGTAAAAAGAAGTTTTCCAGGAATTTAAACCGTTTTGACCTCACCTCACCCATTTGGCATATTCCAAAACCTTCCAGAACAGTATTTCTTACTTACTTGAAATTCTGCTGTCTTTTCATCCCAGCATCCATTACCTGTCAGAGACACTTTTGTCTGCTCAAATTCTCTCTACTGTTTTTCTGTTTTCTTTCAAAACATTCCCAGCATCAGAAGAGGTTCTCAGGCTGTAGTGATCCCTGTAGCTCCAGCAAGGAGAGCTTCTGCAGCTTCTGTAGGAGTGTGCTGTTTCCATTGAGGGGGATGTACAGTGGGCAGAGACTTTTTCAGTGTCCAGTCACTGTGTGTAGCTGCCCTGGCTCTGATGTGGCTACAGAAGATGCAGAGTGTCCGGTGGGCTTGACTTCAAACCTAGGGCTTGACAAATAAAAAACTCCTCAGGGACAGCTTTAAACTGCAGTAATGGAGACTTCCTGGCCTTATCCTGTATTTTGCCTTCAAAAGAGGGCAGTGTGATGAGCATACCGGAGACACAGCTCTTAGCCAAAGCATTGTCAAGATGTGAGTATTTCACCGTGTATGAAGAGTGAGGCAATGAATAATATGGACGTTTGTAGAGGAAGAAGGTGATGAAATTGGCAGCCTGTGTTACATGTTCCCCATAGTCTCTACACTGTGGTGTCCAAACAGGGGGATTAGAAAAATAAAGACAGATGGCACTGGTTTCTCTTAGCCCACTGAGGTGCAAATGTGGGACAGAGACCTAGAACAAAAAAAAATCAAGATATAATAAGCATCAGAAGTCTCAAATGTTGTACTTTTGATGCACATATTAGTTACATTTAGGTTAAGGCCCCATTTCTCCAGCCTCTCTTTCACAGATCTGCATTTACTGCATCTGCAACAAACAGAAAGGTGACAGCAGCAAAGCGGGGTGAGCAGGGACCCACTGGGAAAGGAATTTGGACAAAGTTGCACCGGTACCAGCAAGAGCATAATGCTCCCTTGTTGTAGGATTTAGAGCACAAAGAGCTGCTGCACTCCTCTGGCCCTCACAGCAGTGTGTGAGCAGGAAACACCTCTAGCCCTCATGCCCTGGGCATGCCAGCCCTCTGCTGGACTCCTGCTCTGTGGATGCAGCTCTGCACGGACATGCATGTGCCATGTGTGTGTGCATGTGCCATACCCACACCCCAGCTGGCCTCAAACCCTGGGCATGTAACAGCATGTGGCTGGAAAACAGATGTAGGGCTGAAACATTGGCTGGGGAAGTATTTATTCGGGTTGGGGTTAGGGGCAGGGGGGATTGCTGCCCTGTAGGATGTGGCAGGCCAGGCCCACAAACACTGTGCAGAAGGAGGGTGGAGAGCTGTGTGTGGACTGTGCCAGCCCCTGTTATAAGGGACTGGAGGAGGGCTCTGTGACAGAGGAGAGCTGGTAAAGCTTAGCATAGATGGCATGAGGCTGTCTGTGCTATATGTGTGCACAGCAAGAGTACCATGGTGTTAGAACATCCAGGAGCTGTGTGGACATCCAAGGATGTGTACTTGTGTATTCTGGGGGTCAGGGAGTGCTCCCTCAAATACCCAGATCCAATGTAGCAGGAATCCTAACATTAATGTCTGCTTGCTATGCTCTGACACAATGAACAGTGGCCAGCATCAGTTTCCAGGGGTCCCAGGTGGGCAGAGGCTCTCATGGACTGCTGCCCCCCAGGAAGGTGAGGTGATGGTACCACAAGGGGCCCTGGTCCTCACCAAGGCACCTTGAAGTCCTTATGGCAGAGCCCAAATCTAATGTGCCTATAAAATGGCTTTCTTTTCATTCGGTTTTAATTTCATAGCCTGGCATGGAAAGGAAATGTGAAGAAATGCACTGAAATATCTGCATGACTTCAACAAGAGAAAGTGGAGTTATGGATGTCATATTAATTTCAGCTTACGCTGACATGTTTACTTGCAGTAGAGGCCTTGCATCAGAGCAGTGTTTTGAAATCGACTGCTGCAACACCTGTAGGCGAAATGAAGTAATTTCAGAGCAAAACCACAGTCTTATCTCAAAAGTAGCTTGCTTGGGTGGCTGTCACAAGGATAAACCTGAATCTTAATGCTGTTTTTTAGTTCTCCCTAACCAGAAAGTCTCAAATGCTTCAGCAGCACATGCTGCATTAAGATAAATTTCTGCATCCAGGAAACTTGCCCAATTATTATTTTGTGTGCAAAAGGCAGCTCACTGAAGAATCCCAAATCCTTGTTAGGGAACACTGTTCTCCCACACAGGACTCAGCACCTACTCCCCCCATCCAAGCAGAAACATTTCTAATATCTCCAGACAGAACAACAATGCTTTGGAAAGCTCCTGCTTCTGTGGTGTTGACTCTCAAGGAATCTGACCAGATTCCCCAGCAGCTTGCCTGGCACTGCACACATCAGGTTTGCACTTCTCTTACCCATGGGAAGCCATGAAAAAAATTAAAGGACTTTCCCATGGAAAGGACCTGGATGGAGCCTCCTGGCTGCTAAGGTGATTGCTTCCCTGCAAGCCCTACAAGGAGAAAATGTGGGAACCACTAAACCAGCGAGGGTGGACATTAGTGCAGCTTCCTGCTTGGAAGGACATCCCTTGTCCTTCTTCTTGAGTAACACGATCATCTCCTCAGCAGGAGCTGAGGCTTTCTGTCTGCACACTTTGGTCAGCTGAGCTGCACCACCAAGATGGAATGAAAACTGCCACAAGAACCTGCTCCCCAAGGCTCTTGGTCCATGCCATGCACGGCCATGGATGTTGGTGTGCTCCAAATCCCAGCTATGGTCCCCTTGCTGCTATGGCTGGGGGGTCTTATAGAAGCTTGTGTTGCAAACACATGTCTTTACTGCCTTTCCCAATTCAAAAAAAAGGACAATTTATGGATGTCCATGCTCTACTTTGTGTGCCCCAAGAGGTTTGTGGAAACATACAGTGGTCCTTTCCATCCCGCTGACTCTTGTCTCTGAGAGAGAGAAGTGGGACATCTCCAGACAAAGAGAGACTTTTACCCAGAGTGTGGTCTGCTCTGCCTTCCAGGTGTTGCCAGAATGGGATCTCGTGGAGCTGGAGTCCCTCTCCATGCCAGAGACCCATGGATCCACTCTTGTTGGGATGGGATAGCCTTCTCAGGGCTGTGTTCACCCCCTTACTTTCAGCCCCTATTACAGACGTGCACCACGAGAGCAACGCGATAGCTGTCTGAGGGAAAAGTGGGTGAACACTTTGTCTGTAATAAAGTGGCTGTTTTAATAACATAACTACAGCAGTGTTCTCTAGGCAGCCTGGGGTGGTTTTGCTCCCTTGTTTTTCTCATATAAATTGAAATGTATTTCAAGTTCACGATTTAATTCCCCTCCACCCCTCCTGTGGCATTTACAGCTAAATGCAAGAGGGGAAGGATAAACCTGAGTCTGGGACTCTGCCTTGAAGAGGTTCATGGCTGACAGTGGGCCACAAAATGTGTGGTCACAGTCTGCTTCATGGCTTTGATTTGCCTCTCTGCACTGCAAATAAAGACTAACTCATTTTCAAATTATAAGATAATTCCAGAAGGAGATCTAAGGCTTCATTCTTTAGGGAAGTGTGCTAGGCCTGGCCAGGATGGAGTTAATTTTCTTCATAGCAGCTCCTATGGTGCTGTGCTTTAGATTTTTTGATAAAAACAATGCTAATAACACAATAATGCTTTAGCTGTTGCTGAGCAGTGTTTGCACAGTATTGGGGCCCTCTCTGTTCTTTGTTCTGGCCCCTCAGTGAAGAGATTGGGGGTGCACAAGAGGTTGGAAGGGGTCACAACTGGGAACATGACAAAACTGACTGAAGGGATAGTCCATGCCATGCCCACCAATGAAAAGGGAGAAGAGTGTATTTTAGGGAGGTTAACCATCTTTTGCTCAGCAACTGGCTGGGTATTGGTCTACCCATGGGAGGTGATGAGGGATTATCTTTGCATCACTTTTTTTGCTTGCTTCCTGTCTCCTACTTTTCCTTCATTGGTTTGTTTTGGTTTTTTTATCTTGACCCCCAAGCTTTCTTGTTTTTACTCTCTCTTCTTCCCCTGTCTCACTGCGTGGAGCAGAGGGAAATGAGTGAGCAGCTGTGTGATGCTTAGCTGCCCACTGTGGTTAACCCACAACAGGAGTCCACTCTGTAAGAAAGGGATGCATCTGTTTTTAGCAGAGAGACAGATTACACTGAGAGAGAGAGGTTTCTTGTATCCCATCTGATTTTGGCAATAACAGTGAGAAACGTATTGCATCATTTTTATAAGGTTTTATTTAGCTGACTTAATGTGGAAGTGCAGCAAAGAAAAAGCAAATGGCACAGTTTCAGGTGCCTTTTTGGGGCCACGGTGTTGCCTGACACAATGTCCTGTTGGCACCTTCTTCTTCAGGAACCGCGACACGCTGGCCCACATGACCACACCCCAAGAAATGCTCTCCAACGTGGTGCAAGCTCTGCGATACCTGGACTCTCGTCTTCCAAACGGCAGCCACGTGATTTTAACTGGCTTGGTAGATGGTCGCTTCCTCTGGGACAACCTGCATGACAGATACCATCCCCTAGGTAAATAGAAGGTGTTGTAGGGTTCCTCCTGGTTATCTGCCTGCCCATATTGACGTCTATCTCTAAATAATTTATGAATCTATTGAGAATTTCTAGCAAACCTGACAGAGTGGTGGAGATCTGAGAAATATGAGTCAGATATTGGCTGCGCAGCAGAAGCAGGTATGACAGCTCCTACCATTCCCACTGCAGGACAGGGCAGATCCCTATCCTGCCCCGTTTCCCTACTAGCCAGACCCACTCAGCTCCAAACCAGGCTCAACACATGGTGTGGATGTGGGAACAAGCTGTTCTACCTCAGCCTTGGCCCCAAATTGTGGACAGCCTGCCTGCACTTAATCCTAGTTGTTGTTACAGATGGAGCCAGACATTTAGTTAACAACTCCATTAACTGACTGGTGGATGTTGTGATAAAATTGGATGCGGACCAGGACAGAAGATTAAGTCAGGGAGTTGCAAAAGTCTGGTTATATATTAGAGAAATAAATTTTCCACCTGGGTGCCTGCCACCTCCTACACTACCTACAGGTGTGATGACTGAAAGCTCTCACCATGTGCAGGCATGTTTGTGGGCATTCCCTTGGAGTGTAGTTGCCATAAAGTGCTTTGGGGCATTTGTTTGAAAGATTTGGAGGCTGCCTTTGGGGGCCTGTCATCTCAGGGCCTGAATGAAACCGTACATCTTTACCATTACCAGACCACTCACTCCTGGGTTTCATTCCGTGCTGAGCAGCAAGGAGGAGTGTCATCTCAGGGGGCTGCATTCGTTTGCACTGAAGCGTGACATCCATCCTTGGTTAGTCTGATAGCTGTGCCTCTGGGGTCAGTGTGGAAACATTCGCCTGGAGTTGCAGGAGGTTGTGGGGTGGGGAAGCTTGGAAGCTGGCTGCAGAATTCCTTCTCTACAAGTCCATACCACCCTGCAGTAGATAGAGAATGTGAAATAGGTATCAAAGGAAGTTTTTATGCAAACATCTGGAGTAGGTCCCTTGGTCCCCAGTCAAGAGTGTGTATAAGATGCAATCGTGGACATTCCACTGCCAAATTTTAAACCAAAAGCATGTGCTTATTTGTATTTGTGTAAAGGAATCTCTTTTACCTCTGACAAATGGGGAGTTGTTTGCATCTTAGTTCTCATCAACAAAGAAAGATAAAAGCTAAATTACATCATTAAAATGGTAGATTACAAATGCAGATGATTTTGGCAAGCACAGCTGTCAGCAGACTCTCTGCTGTCGTTTCCCCAAGGTTCCCCAATCACTGCCAGTGGGCCCACACCTTCTCCATTTCTATTCCTGATACCTTGTTATATTTTTCTCTAATAAGCACCACAGTACTAACAATTAAAAAAAAAAAAAAAGAAAAAAAGAAAAGAAAAAGGAGAAACTCTTGCCCCTCTCAGGGCAGGTAAAAGCTGTGATAACTATTTTTTAGTCTCATAAACCCATTTCTTTCCATGAGTGCATGTTTATCACAGGAACAGTTCCTCTACTGGATATCTAATTATCAGAGACAACACATAGCATTTTTTGGCACCAGCCAAATCAGGAGTGATTAACTATAGGACCAGCTGGAAATTTTTCAGAGGGACTTATTTGCCTTGGAGGGACCCAATTAATCCTAAGCAACACGTTTTGCAGCAAGGGGGTCCCTTCTGGTAGATTCTCTGATGGTTTCCCCATTTGGCTGCCAGCGAGGTGTGACCAGACACCAGTCTGGCTTTCTGCCAAATCCCTGGTCCCCCTGACAGCCCATCTGAGGGCCTGGTGCTTCAGGCTAGGGGGGTCTGGGACATTCCTAATATCCAGGAGTGACACTAGATCTTTGAACTCCCACTCATTTGCTCCCTGGGCAGCTGATATTGCTGCTGGATGATGGGCAGCTGTGTGATAGGCAGCAATCACATCTGTATCAGGGAGCTACTGTAAAGCATCCTGAGGAGCCCATTTCACTCAGGAGAGATTATACTTTGCAGTTCTTTAAACAACAATAAAAATTTCATATTTCAGCACTACAGCAGCATCAAAGCCTGACAGAATGATCAGTGTGCTACAAACTCAGACAACTGAGTGGCCATGTAATTCCCGTCTCAGTGGTAGCTACCAAAGAAGAAAAAACATGGAAAAACTGGAGAATTTTCTCAGCAAGACAGGCTATTGCCTAGCACAGTAAATTTTGGGGAATGTCAGCTGAGCGTTTGACTTGGTGCTTGAATTTGCTCACCCACACAAACATATCCACTTCCCTTCGTGACAGCAAAGCTGTTTCTCCCTTTTAAGGCTAACCTCTGTGAGGTAAATGCGAGCGTACGCAGGCATCCTTCTACTTTGCAAACCCTGCATTTCTTTGGCGGGTGAGAGACAGGTTAATGGAAAAAATACCCGTCACAGACTTCAGAGATTGGCACAGGCTGTGATGACTAACCCCACATGTGAGACAAATCACCTGGGGAAGGCGGGAGAGGGATGCGGGAGAAGCGGCAAAGGCTTTGCATGCTGTGAGGACATGGCACCTTAGTGGGAAGGATGTGTTGGTGCCACCTCTATGGCACCCCAGCTCTGGTGATGGGAGGGTCACACGGGGGTGGGGTGGTGCTCCTGGAGTGCCTCTCCCCACCCAGGTAGGTAAAGCATGGGAATGCTCAGAACAAATGAAATTACATTTGGCCATCAGGTGTGTGAAGTTTCCCTCTCTCTGCTTTGCAGGGCAGCTGAACAAGGATGTCACGTACAGCCAAATTTATTCTTTCCTTGACTGCCTCCAGGTAAGGTGTCTGGCTGTAGCTTATTAGTCCCCTTGTCCTCTTGGCCCACTGCTAAAGCCCCTCTCCCCATGCGTGCCCAGGTGAGCCCCTGCAGCGGCTGGCTGACCCCCAATGAGACCCTCAGGAATCTGACCTCAGAGGTAAGCCTCAGGGATGTTGCAATGGGACCACCCTCTTGCACAGACACTACTTCAGTTTGTCCTTGTGTCTGAGGATATAAGCCCAATTGCCTCAAAGGCAAGGTGTCAGCACACTTTTTTCTTCCAACAGTGAGGGAAAAATGTGGAAACATCCACACTCATCCTTTTAAATGCCTCTCAGGCTCTGGGAGGCAGCATGCTCAAGTGAAGGGATTCGCAAACAATCTCTTAGCTGTCCCAAATTTATTCTCAAGGGATGTGATCTCCCTGAGACAAAACTGTTCAGGTCCATGTTCTTTAAGAAGAAAACATACCTGATAAGGCTGAAAAGGCTTGTGAATCAAGTAGCTGTTGGGATGACAAGCTGGCTGCATAGATTTTGCTGGCAACGGGAGCAGGTCCTGAGAGCAACAGCCTTACCCTTTTTTCATTTGGGATTTGTGCTAATCTTCCTCAGCCACATTTCTGTGGACTTAATCGCCAGATGGTGTGACCAGGGAGCATCCAGGCTGAGTGCAGGAATGGGAACAGACAGAACAGAGATGTCTTAAAACTCACCCTAAAAATCTGGCTGCAGAAGTGAACGACACATAATACCAGCCACTTATTTTCTTATGGTACAAGCTGATTTTTAATCCCAGGAATCCCCTGCAGCCATGTAAAAGAGCCAGTAACCAAATATTATCAAGGATGTCATCTCTGTGTATAGTTGTATTAATATTTACATTCACTGAACAACAAAATACGGCCCTAATTTCACCAAAGCTTACATATGTATTTCATTTTATGCCCTGTCCCTCTTGACTTCAGAGAAGGCAATTAAGCACCTTCCTAAATCTTTACAGGATTACAGTTTATATATTCGTACCAACAATACAGAATATAGAGTACATGTAACTTCTGTCCATGAACAATGCATATGTCTGCAGGGTATGAATTAATCCTTCTGAGCCCCTGTCTGAAACTAATTGTCTATGTTATTATCCAAACTGCACAATTTAAATATTTAGGAGATCCTGATCTCTGTTATGGCTGTAGAAATTACACTGGATGTATCAGTTAGGCAGACGCTCAATGGAGGTAATTTACTCTGCTGAAAGTAAGGGTGGAATTTGGTCTGCATAGATAAGCATTAGCATCTTCAACATAGTAGCAGGAAGGATAATAGTAAAAGAGAACATTTCTTTTGTAGAAAAGTTTTGGGTTTCTTTAAGAGAAATGAAAGTTACTGGGCTGACACTCATCAAGAGGCCTCCAAAGTGGAGAAATTCAGAATATTTATATAAGCGTAGGGACACTACTAAAAGAGGTCTCCTGTAAAATAAGCATATGCTGTATTAAACTTATGAAATCAGCTGAGGCCTCAGTGAAACCTGCAAAGATGTGTTGCATGATGAACTGGGTAGCCCAAAGGCTGGCGGTCCTCATGCAAGTCCATGTTATGATGAAGAGCCCCATTTCACCTCTGCTGCCCCAGCTGAAAGGGCAACTTGGCTTTCAAACTCCTGGCTGTGCATCAGTGACAAAAGCTGAATCCATGCAAAGCAGCATTAATAGCAATGAATAGTCATTAAATCACTTGCTTTTTGCAGAGAGCGTTACAACTTTCCAATGTCCTGAAAGAAATAGCGAGATCTGAGAAATTTGCCAACTTTGATATTTTCTACATGGATTTCCCACTGCGACAAAGTAAGTTGTTTTTTCACTGTCTTTCTCACAAAGCATTTAGTCAAGTGTTAGGCTGCTAATGTGCTCCTCATATTTTAGCTCTGTCCCAGGAAAAGGGCAGAATAACCAGTCAGCCTAGGTGACCCTTGTGGCTAAGCGAGGACCCTTAAAGCCATTTCCCATCTTCCCTGAAGGGGGTAACCATGCTGAGACAAGACCCCACCACTGGGCAGGGGACCACAACCTCCCTGCTGCTGCCAGCTGCTGCCACCCACAAGCCCAGTGATGTACAGCACACGGGCCACTGGGTGGCAAGGTGACAGGGATAGCAGTTGTGCCTCTGCTAAAAATCCCTCCTTCTTGCCCACTGCAGTTTTTCAGGCTGATGAAGAAAAAAAGAAATCTCAAACCTACATTGGTCCATAAGATTTGGTTTTATTTTTGATCACTGCGTGTGTAGTGGGTTGTCTAGGCTGGAGATGAGTACCTGCAGTGGTGAAGGTGGTCTTCCTGAGCTGGAGTTTGCAGTGCCTCAGGAAGGAGAACTTTTTATCAGCCATTTTCCTGCCTAACACAGCCACTCTCTTTTAACTCACTGTTCTCAAAAGTAGAAGCTCCTCTCCCAGGAATAAGTGGCTTCTTTCCTATGTTTCTTTAAACACCTACTTTTGATTTGAAGAGCTTATAGAACTTGTCGTTCTGTATCTTTAGTGACACTAGATAAGCACTTTACCTAAATCATTCTTCTGCAACTGACACTTAAAAATAAATTTTAAAAGCCATGAATTTTTTGTTGTTACCACGAGCATGAGCGGACAGTGTCCCTGTGGGGCTGGGGACAGATGTCTGTCCCTGAATCCCTCTCAGCTTGGCTTCCCTTGCAAGAAGCACAGGGGTCCAGCTTGAGGCATCACCCAGCATCACCCCAGCTTCATTACAAGGAGAAACGTACTCCTTCTTTTTGAAAATAAGGCTCAGCACGAGGTGAGGGTTTGAGCTGGGCAACATATTCAAGCAGTTAGACCGTGATGAGAAAGTTGGAAAAAGGCACTTTTTTTCAGCCTGAATCTCCCATGTTTCAACTTTTTCCCATTGTCTCTCCCTCCCCTACTGTGCCCTGCTGTGAAGATACTGGCCCCGTCCTCATCGCCTCCTCGTAGGCTCTTCCCCAGAATGGATCATCCCTGTCCCTCAGCCTCTGTTCACAGAGCAGCAGCTCCAGCCCTGACCACCTGGGGGCTCTCCCCAATAGCATGAATGTTTATGTTCCAAACATAGCACATAATAATTGGGGAAAAAAAAAACTTGATTTGCATTTCTATGTTTTTATATTCACATAGACATTTCTATCGTGGTCTTTATCAAAACATTTTAGCTGGGTATTATATATTTTAAATCCCAGCACGCAGACAGCTGAATCTGGAGCCATGAAGGGACAGAAGCACCCTGTCAATACTTTAAAGTGTACATCTCTAACACCTCTCCCCACCAGTGCCTGGCTGTCCTCGAAAGCACGAAGCTGCCAAGGCACCTAAGATTATTAAAAACTCACTTTGCAGCCAAATCCTATCAAAATTCAAACTTATTTTATCCTACATGACCCAGTTCAGGAAGCTGGTTCTGGGTCTCATGAAGACCATATGGAGAAGGAGGAGGTAAAGAAGTAAGGATAGGAGAGGGAGTCTTTTTGTCCAAAAGTTCCTCTCGTAGAGGTGAGCTCCACTGCCAAGTTCACTATTGCAGCACAGTGTTTCAGGGTGTCCAAATCTCTTTGCAGCTTTCTCCTCAGCTACTTAATATTTAACAAGTCATTAGGATTTGGAATGAACTACCTGCTGGGTAGGCAAATTACTTTAATAAGTTAAATTACTACCTTTAGATAATTTATTTGCTCTTACAAAAAGAAACATCTTAATATAATTTGCTGATCTTGATTACACCACATTAAATAAATGAAGTAAACAAAACCACACATGCATACACAAACATCAGCTTTGAGAGACACTTTGCAAAGTTTCTTGCAGCCCTGAAGCCAACGATTGGAGCTTGCCATCAGGAAAGCTGTCAGATCGTGAGTGTGCTCAAAAGCCAGCTAAGGCTGCTGACCTACTTTTCTGGTCTCTTTCTGAAGGAAGCACAAATCCTCCATGAAACTCTCCAGACATCAAATATTCAGCAGTGGTTGCACACTGTGATGAGTACATTGATTTCAGGCTGGCCTGGGCATATATATGTACATAGCAGGTCCCAGCTTTGTCAAAGTAAATTTGAGTACACTGTAATTTATCCTGGATTTAAATGGACATTCAAGATCAGGCTGCAGAAAGTAATGCTTCCTTTAAAAAGCAGTGCAATAAATAGGAGGATATGGATTGCTTGTTTTGGCTTTTTCTTGGTGCGGATGGGAGCAAGCTCTAGTCTAGTCTAGCTAAGGCAATAGGCTCTTTTAACACAAACTCTGGACGTGCTGGATGTTTGCTCAACTGCTCTAGGATTTTTAAAGGTCGAGTGTAATGGTCTAAATCGACCCATCTTGATACAAACCTTACTTTTCTTATTTACTCCTCTGCTGTTTCTGTCAATGGAGCAGTAGTCGCTGTACAAACTAAACACAGTGCACAGGCGTCATACTCCACGTAGAATATCAGATATATATAAGGAGTTAGGCAAGTTCCCTGTGTTCATCTACATGGGTGCTCTGTCGTGTAATCTGAGTGTGTGTAGTGCCCAACATATTGCAAGTTGGAAACAAAGCTCCAAACCCTGTGTCTCGAAACAGGTTGCTGTGGGTGCTGAGTGAAGCATCTCACGTGGGCTTCTACAGTCAGAGCAGGAATGTTGCCTCTTTGTGAATGTGAGGTTAGCCTGGAGACCCACACAACATCTTTTGACACAATAGCCAGGGTACAACGAGCAGTGGTGAGTTTAGATCAAAACTGTGGTGCTTGAATGGAGAACATTTTCCTCCTGACAGGATGCTTGCATAATGCTATTAAGAATTCCTAATCTGTCATTATAAAAGGAATTATTGAATTTACAGTCTGTTAATGCCATATCCACTAGTCCCATGTTTGATCACTCCACAGCCCTTTCGAAGAGAGAAAGCTTTTTATTTCTCTGATGGCTCCAGGGCTTACAGCACAGCATCATTTGCATTGAATGTCACGCTTACGTAATTCAAAAGGTTATTTTGTTGGAGTTGAAAAAGACCGCTCAGAAGAGAAGTAACCGAAAATGACAGTCCTTCCTGCAGACTTCAGCCCATGTGAATATTCTGTTGCCATCTCTTTCTCTAAAAAGTGCTGTTTATCTCTTTTTCTTTTTCTTTTTTTTTTTTTTTTTGCACTGCTGAGGATGCAACTAACATGGGAAATGCAAAAGTATTAAATCAGTATTAAATAATTTACAGCTTTACTTGGTACATCATCCATCTTAGTTGGGAGGGAAAGGGAATTGCTTTACAATCATTTATGTTCAAAGCGCTTCCTTGCATAAATATCTCAGAGAAAAAAAAAATTCAACAATAAAGTCTTAAATACTGCCCCAAGGAGAGGGGGATTGTACACACTATTGGCTGTGACAACTTTATGTGAATTATCCTAATCTTCATGCAGAGCTGTCGTTTGCTTGAAAATAACCAGCGGTGCTTTGCAGCAGAGGGGGGCACATCTCCGGGCAGGCGGTTCGGGGCTCGCTGGTGATAACCCCTTTGCTTGCCTTGTTTGCAGCGGCTGAGGAATGGCGCAAGATGGGAGGTGAGCCCTGGCAGCTGATCGAGCCAGTGGATGGCTTTCACCCCAGCCAGGTAAAAACCCAGCCCCAGGGGATGGGTGGGAGCAGGCAGGATGCGAGATGCCAGCGCCCACTTCTGCCCCAGGCACGCCACGGGGATGCAGGCTTGGGGTATTTCGCTTTTAAAAGAGAGTCGTAGAATCATCTGGGTTGGAAAGACTTCTAAGGTCATGGAGGGCAACCATTAACCTGACACGGCAAAGTCCATCACTAAACCCCGTCCCTAAGCAGCACATCTCTAAGGGTCTTTCAGATACCTCCAGGGATGCTAATTCAGCCACTTCCCTGGGCAGCCTATTCCAATGCTTGGTAACCCTTTCCCTGAAGAAATTTTTCCTAATATCCAATCTAAACCCCACCTGGTGCAGCTTGAGACCATTTCCTCTTGTCCTGTTGATTGTTCTGTGTTCAGTTTTGGGCCCTTTTCTACAAAAAGGACATTGAGGTGCTGGAGCGAGTCCAGAGAAGGACAATGGAGCAGGGGAATGTTCTGGAACACAGTGTGATGAGGAGTGGCTGAGGGAGCTGAGGTCTTTTAGCCTGGAGAACAGGAGGCTGCAAGGAGGTCGTGACGAGGTAGGGGTAGGTCTCTTCTTCCAAGGAACAATCAATAGGACAAGAGGAAATGGTCTCAAGCAGCACCAGGTGGGGTTTAGATTGGATATTAGGAAAAATTTCTTCAAGGAAAGGGCTACCAAAGCATTGGAATAGGCTCTCCAGGGAAGTGGCTGAATTACTATCCCTGTTGCAGCCTGGAACAAAGCTTTTTTTTGAAGCTGTACATTTATATTGCTTATGTTTTACCCCTACATATTATTAAGTTTTTTTCCTGCTTGCTTGACCTCCTAGGACAGGTGGCAGGAGAAGGTTTTCAGTCAGAAGTAAACAAAAGGGAAGGAGAAGCAGCTGCTCTGCTCTAAGTCCTTGCTTGGATTTGATAAGCTCGTGTGAGGTTGCCTGGTTGCCACTGCACTCACTTCAGGAGTTTTTTCTGACCCTGTAAAAAACTTGGAGAGAACATGTTCTGCACTGGGCTGCAAACAAAGCCAACTGGTTTTCTGTGCACTAGCAGCAGATTTTGAACACATGTGCAAAGCAAAGCAGCTGCCAGTCTCCTCTGTACAGTCCTGGGAAAAACAGTGCGTGAGCTGAAATCCCTCTTGCAGGCTGTGGCAGGGAGGGCTCACATGGGCGGGCACAGCCTGGCAGGGCTCTCTGGAGGGCTGCAACACCGTCATGCCCAGCCACAGAGTCAACAGGGGGTGGTGGGCAGGTCCCAAAACCAAAGACCACCCCTGTTGCCCATGCTTTCCAATCTTGACTCTTTGAAGCAAGAATTAGGCTGGGCTAAATTACAAACAGGACAAATTGCCAGAAGTGGACAAGATGGAAAGGGACAGCAACAACAGCAGAGCTGATTTTTTCTGCTCTGTTAGAGGGCTCTGCCCACCACCAGCAGTGGCTGCTCTCCATCCCCTATACTTAGCAATGGGTCCAGAAATTTCTTGCTACCTGCTGCTATGAGGGAAATGTGCCTTCCAAGCAACCCAGCTCCACTCCCAACATTCTTCCTTTGCCCAGGGGTGCAGGTCTGGGTGACAGCTAGGAGTGACATTCCTCAGTGATGTTTTTGTGGTGGATGGTGCCAGCTTTGTGCCATGGTGAGAGCAGTTTGGTGAAAGCTGTTGTTTAGGGCACCACTGCCTTCCCCCACACGTCCAGCCGCACCCTCTCTCCCACCCTGGAATGACGAAGCCACTCAAGCACACCCCACCACGCTGCCCAGCCAGCGGCAGTGCCGCCTGGTAGCTCCCCCTGCTCAAAAGCTTGGGGGGATTTTATGGGCCGGTTTTCTGTTGTGATCTAACACCCTGCACGTATTGACTCCCACGCCCTCATCACCATACAACCCAATGCAATGCTGTTTGCCATGCTGGGAAAGAGCAGTCAATGGAGAAGCACTTCAACAGGCGTGTGTTGCAAGCATTGATGGATTCCAACATTTCAGCAGCTTCTCCGTTGACTGTGCTGTCAGTTCAGCTGGAGGAGACCTGCAGGGGGAAGTCCAAAGGGAAAATAGCTGCTTTAGTTGCTATCTTTTACACCCATGGCAGTCAGTTGGAGCAATACGGTGCCTTGCTTAGCCTTGCCAAGTCGAAAGAGCCTCCTGTTCGAAGAGGGACTCCTTCCTAGCAGAAATCCCTGCCTGTCTACCACACAGTAGCTGCATGAAAGGAGGAGATCACAGCCTGGGGATGTGGAGAAAGTGTGCCTGGATTTTTTTGCTGCAGGCCTTTTGCAAGGAAGCAATTAGAGAAAACTTGGCAAATGAAATGAGAGTGAAAACAGTGATGAAACAAACCCCGTTCCCAACCCTGCCATCTGGGGAAAATGCCATACAAAGACTGAGAAGCGAAGCAGAAAAGGTCTTTGCATCATTTTTCTGTCTTACTCTGAGGCTGGCCCGTGGTTTCTTATAACCCTGAAGCACCAGGCCACTGTGGGAGCCAAGCTTGCTGTATCACAGCTTTTCATCCAGGTTCTTGCCCACACCCTGCATCCCACCAGCAGCTGCAAGGTAGCATGGAATTCAAGGCAGGAAAAATTTATCTTAACGGGATCCTTCCTAAGTGAAAAGAAAATTACAAAAGGACATTGAAGGGCAGCTGCAAACCTACACACAGCCCCAGAGTGCTGAGCTGCAGGATCCAGCCAAGCACTGTCTTATTTCCCTCTCTCTGGACCTGGCATCCCGCGGTGGTTGTGATCCCCCCATCTACTGCTGTTAGGATGATGTTAATGCTTTTATAGGTACATTTTCCCTTACAGTCAAGGTGCCAGCTGCAGATATGCCTCACTTCAAGTGAGTTATTGTCCTTTTAGGATTTATTAATTAGCCTTATCCAAACATCCATTGCTTTAAATCCATTTTTCTTTTCCTGTTAGTGAAGTCTGTTATCAATACAGCACTACTTGGACTGAGATGTAGCACTCTGCTTTGGAAGTGACTTTGTTAATAAAAAGAAGGGGAAGTGTTAGCAGAGTGTTATTTAAGAGTATGCTTGAGAAAGATGATAAACAGTTCACTCAGTCCTCATGCAAGTTTTAGTTAAAATTTTACTTTTGACCAACACAAATGCCTCTGGCCAGGTATGGGTTTTGTACCATGTAGAGCTGCCTAGTTGGAGAGGATTGATGCCACGCAGCTCATCAAGAGGCTCTTACTTTATATTCCCCATGCCTCACGTACAACGTGACAAATACATACAACAGATAAGACCTAGCTTGGGCATTTCTACTGAATTTCCCCCCTGTACATCTCAAATATTCCTGAATTTTTGAGTTGAGCAGCACTCTAAAAGAAAGCATAAAGAAAAGCATAAACACTTTAGCTCTTGCCTTCAACACAGAGAAAATTTCAAGTCTGGGATAAAAGAACCACAGTGTCCCTGTCTGCCAAGGGTGAGTTGACTGTGTACACAGTGAGATCCCTCATCGCTGTGATACAGCAGTGGGCAGGATAAGCCAACCTCTGTTGTCAGTCCCTGTTTATCTACTGTCTATTTAATTTAAAAAATCATCTGCTGGTATAACCATGGTAGAAGCAGGTGTCAGCATGTATATCCAATGGTCCACGGTCCAGACATTTGGGAGGGATGTGAGAGGGAATTGGAAGTTCCTAACTGAAGGTTGCATGCCTACAATTACAAGGAGAAAGAGAAGAAAATAAGAAAAAAAAAACAACACTCATTCTGTTCCATTAGAGCTAGTCCAGTTTTTCATGCATTGGAGAAAGGCCAGGTTAGGCACTCAGGCAGGAAAAACTAGCCCCACTCCAGGCAATATTTCATATTTAAAAACTCTTGAAAGAAATCATAAACACCAAGTACTGATTTTTTTTTAGCCAGGCCCAGAACCACATTCCCTTCCTGCAAATTTCTTGCAGCGGAAAGGGGTTTCCTGCATGCTTTTATGAAGTTTCAAAGCAGGAGGCTGCAAACAAAACACTCATTATTGGCATAATTGCATTCCTCTAAAGTTTCAAAGCTAAAATTTGCCCCCATAAAGTTTTATCCAAAACACCCAGATCAGGACAGAGGTGGAGGAAATTCACACCATTTACTTTTGACACCTTAAAAGCAAAGTGCATCTTTCAGTCCTCCCAAGTTCCCTCAAGAGCTGTCTTTGGGACACCATTCCCCAAAGTCCAGCTTGGTTGTCCTTGGAAGACTTCTGATTTTCTCTTCTCAGAGAGGAAGCCCATCAATTTTCTTCAGCATCTCTTCCTTACTAGAAAAATTTCCCTGCAAATCCTTGTGAATGCCAGATGGCTTCAAGGACATCGCTTCCCTCTAGAACAGCCTATTGCTTTGTTCGGGTGACAGGGCCATGAATTTCAACAGGATCCTGAACAAACAGCTTCATTTCTTGCCTTTATGAAGTTACCAGGGAGAACATGAAAGCCCTGAGCATCGCAAACTGGAACCCGAGACGCTTGGAAGATTCTTAATGTTTATGTAGAGGCGGGAAAGCACAGCTTGAGCGTGATTAGCTTCTCCCTTTTTCCTCCCTAAGTCACAGCAAAGCACATTGCACCCAGAAATACAGAGAAAAAGCTGAAGTGGCGCATATCAGATGAGTTGAGTATTTACACTTTGCTGAGAAACACACCCTTCGCCAGTTTGGTGCAGTAGGAGAAAACAGATAGCCTGAAGCTGCTGAAATTGCACAGCTGCCTCCCAGTCGCAGTCACCCAGAGCTCTGTGAGGAATGGGTAATGTCTACTTTTAAGAACTTGCTTAGGGGTTGTCATCCTAAAAAAAAAAAAAAAAAAAAAAAATTAATTGCAAAATCCATACAAATTATGGCACAAGAACTTTGGAATTTAAAAAAGACCTGTAAGAAAAGCAATTGCCAGACTCACAAACCCTTCTCTGTACCACACTGCTCATCTAGAGTATATTATTGAAATTATCAGGACTTCAAGAAGTGATGAGTGAGCAGGACCTAATTTAGGTAATAATTTGGGGTAGTTTAAGCACATATACCTTAAATTACAGTCAACAGTAGTCTACACACTGTAGAGCATACCTCCAGTGATGCCTTTGCAAAGGGTGCACCATGCAAAGATAGCGGGGTTTTATAAACCAACCAACCAACCAACCAACTAACCCATCCTGCTAAAAAAATATAAAATATATGGAAAGCTTAGGAACTCGTGAAGGAGGTTTGGAGACTACATGCCAGAATGGACCACTCTGACAGCGATGGGTCTCAGCCCCCCTGGCTGACAGTGTGCCAGAATAAACACTGGTCACTAGAAACTGCAACCAGGAAAAAACACTTTATTGTACAGTCTCCTCTATCCTTCGCCCCTGGCCCAATCCCTCCATTAGCTTAAGGAGACCTCTACTGACCAGTCTAGGAGCTTCCACATCACAAATGTCTCATGTTGCATACGAGTTCTGAATAAAAGTTTTTGTTTCCCAACCCATCATTAGAGCTTCTTTCAAAAGTACAACATTTAAAAAGAAATACATAAAAATTCCCCAAAGGCTTCTGTCTATTCCCAAACTCTGAAACAACAGTATTCAAATAGCTTGATTCCATAATCTCAGTCCTTAAAACAAAGGCTTTGTTAGCCTTCATAATTGTCATCAATGTCAGTGTTGAAAAGTTTGGGTTGAAAAGAAAGTTACCGTATGAGCCAAATAAAATTGTAGGTCAGGACTTAAAACAAAAATGCTGGGAAAATTTTGTTAAGGGAGAATCAGGCTGTTCTCTCTTTCCGTTCCTACTACCCTTGATATCTTTCACCCTGGCAATATAGCAGATACAATTTCTCTTTAGTGGGCAAAAGTCTCTGTGAAAGCTGGACTGTACCAATATTGAGTGGAAAAGTTATTCTACCATTTCTGTATGGGAAAAAATCCTCTGAAGGCAACTAGCAGCAGGTACAAACTTAGAGCAGCAGAACTGGGTAGTTTTGAAATTAGATGTAATTGGGCCTCCTTCCTCAACACCCGCGGTTTCCTTCCAGGAGAGCAGACAGAGCATTCATTAGAAGTATCAGAGGCATTTAGGGGCATGAATTCATTTGGACTTGCAAGAGGTCTATGCATTATATCCAAGCAGTGCTTTTGACATGTTTTCAAAATGTTCAACAGGGGAAAAATTAAAAATCAGACTTTAAGGCTTCTGAATAGCAGTTTATGGACTAGTCATCATCAGCGTCAGAAAGTGATTAGAGACAGACTATCGTTAGACAAATGACTGATCAGAGAGGTGCAGATATGTGGTCTTCACCCTGTTTTCCATGTTCAAAAGGATTTTGCCCTGGTCAAGCAGCTAGAACGGGGTATTTCCTTTGGTTAGAGGTTACAGTCCATCACGTGGCTATGCAGGGGAATCTTCCTTATGGTGGGGTCTCCTAAATGCTGGCATGAAACAACTACATTACAGAGACACAGGAAATTGATGGTATTTGTGCTGTTTGCAGATTGCTGCAGCCCTTGGAACAAGCATTACCTGGCAGAAGGCACTACATGAATGGCCTCAAGTCCTTGGAAAGGAGAATCCATTCAATGAGCAGATTGAAGCTATATTCAAAGATCAAGGTGGACACTGACTCCCAGCCTGCCAGAGCCATCATGTGATTTATGGTGATACTTCCTGGTCCATTTCATGAGTCAAGATGATTAAAGGCACACAAAAAAGGGGGGAGGGGAAGTTATCAGAGCCAGTAGCAGTGGACATAGCACAACAGCATTCTTTTAGGTTTGTATCTTACCTGCACAAGTAGACTATGCTTTTTCTGTGGAGCTACAAAAATAAAAATCAAAGGATACCTGCCAGTTGGACTGTTTATTGTACTGGTTTGCAAGCCCATAATATTTTTTTTCTATAGCAAACTTCTAGCCCTACTTCATTTTTTTTTTCCCCTGCAGAACATTATTATGCTTGACTTTCCATTTGTACTGTTTCAACGGTTCATCTGATCCAAAAGTAGTGGGGGGAACCTCAAACTCATTATGTTGCTATAAACTGTGTGTATGTAATTGCCCTGACTATCAATACATTATTTAGCTGCTGTTTGCTTATTAAAGTGTGCCAGGAATAACAAAGCACTACAATTTTGATTTGCCTGGCACCATTAGCACAGGCTGACTGAACACAGGTTCTCTTCTCTCCATGGATAAGATACTCACTTGACAACCCTTCATGTATTTAGAATAGGTTGCTTTTCCAACCTGCAATATAACTTTGTTCTCTTGCTTCCTATCAAATAATATGCAGTCCTGTCTTTTACAGACATGACCCAGGGAATCACTGAAAATACGAGGCAGCTCTACTTTGTAGGCAGACTTGAAGGTCGAGAATTAATGTATTTTTGACCAGCTTATACAATGCTCTTAGTAAAATAAATAAATAAATAAATATTTAAAAATTACCTCTACGCTATTTGCAACCTTACTGATTGTGGAGGGATCAGACAGCATAAAATGGTATTAATTACAGGTGGGAAAAATCTGTTACATAGAAAGCATTAACATGACATGACTAAAACCCTCTCTGATCTGCCAGAGCTCAGGTAGACCTTCTCTGCTCTGAGCATTATCCCTTGCACAAGGCTGCATCACCCGTGAGGCAGCTCTTAGGCTGCGGTCCAAACCAAAGGAGATGCTGGCTGTAGGAGATGCTCAACATTTTGAATAGGCAGAGGATGACTTGGTTAATACTATTTTGATTGAAACACAAAGTATTGCTTTCCTAGATCCTACTCCTTTTTTTCGAGTGCAGTCAATGCCGCGTCTTTTATTAAGACAGAAATTCCTTGGGGATTACTGCTAACACTTAAGTAAATATTCACATCACCTACTTTAGGAAACCAAAAGGGAATACATTCCTTAATTGAATGATACTTGTTAATAAGGCCCCAATTCGTTCAAGGCATTTAGATGTTACCAAAATACTGCCTCCCAAGAAATACTTTCAACTCCAGAGAGTCATGCCTGAGGAAATTATTTAGCATTAGAAGGAAAAGGAGATCTCCCTACTTTCTATACAAATTCTTTCCAAACAACATTCCATGCACTCTGGCCAGGTATAACATCCTCTATTTTTTTATTACCCATGCAGGCCTCTCATCTTTCACTAAATAGAACACAAGAACAGAAACAAGTGCATCCACATGATTTTACTGCAGACCAAGTGCAGCACTGGCAATAATTACAGAATATCTGATGATTTCCTCTACACCAACATAGAGAAGTGTAGCAATTAAAAGGGGGAAGGGAATCGTGTTTAGAAGCCTAATTTTCAAGGCAATTTCATTGCAAATTATTGTATTTAATTTGAGGTTTAATAACACCAATTAAGAGTTTTACAAACTAGTAAAACTGAAATTTCCTCAGCTAAAATAAGCTTCATTGCCCAGAGCAAAATGTTTTTCACTTAGAGACTTCCTCATTAGTGAACTTCTTCGATTTCTGAACAATGGAAATAAAAACCATTTCTTACACAATTATAAGATCTTTTCACAGACAACCTGAAACTGCAGCTGAATCCCAAAGCAAAGCTCTCAGGTTTGCCCAGTACAATTGCTCTGTGCTGGACTTGGGGTCTCTGAGGGACACCAGGGGCTTGTCTCTGGCTGAAGGTGCACTAACCAAAGTGCATGCCCTTGTGCCAGAGGTGAGCTCTGCAGCTCCAACTTAGGCTGTATGCCTAATAATATTTACTGCAGTGCAGTAAATACCTGCAAATAAAGATGCATTTTGGGCCTATTATACCATCAGCTTTTACTACCACTGTGTCTATTATTTAAAATAAAAAACCAGCTGAAGATCTGCACCCCCAACCATCAATCACTTACCCATACCACTCTAAAAATACACATCCTGTGGTTAAAAAAAATGCTGCTGAGAAAGCTTACGTACACTAAAGCAGCACTGAACTATAAATTCTAATCTATTCCATTAGTTTAACTGTCTCCTGGTGCCTAGATTGGTTGAAGGTGACAAATACGTGGGGAAGAGAGAAATAAACAGGAAACAAAAAGTTTCTAAGTATAGCTCTATGCAATTCAAACTTTATAGCAATATGTATTTCTAGAAGGAATGGTCTGTCAAGGTCTTTTTGGGGGAGAGTCAGAGCAGGTGAATCCAACAGGGATTGTGTCACTGGCTAGGTCCAACACACCACAAATGGGAAGGTTTTTTGATGTTACCCTGTAAATGGTTTTTACAAAACTTAAAGCTGTGTTTGAAATCAGACGGTAAGGAGCTATTTTTGAGGTATAGAACATCTAAAGCTACCTAAGGCTGTCTGAATTCACACAGTCTGACCTCTTCAAAAAGGATCTGCTGCAAACATGGAAAAAATACATCACCATTTTTTTGCAAAACCTTGCTCACCTCGCCCCTCAAAAAGCAAAGGAACATGGGAGGAGGTGGAACCAGGAGTGCAAGTCAGGACAGCTGTGAGTGAAGGCTCCAGCTAAACCATCATCCCACAGGTCTGCTTTTCTAACTTACATCACCTGTTACACTTTTCACCTTTCCTTGATGAGGATAACTTCTTTTTGGTGAGTGAACAAACACAGATTGGTTTCTACAATGCGTAACAGCCTAATCAACCTAAATAAAAGTACGTTGTTCCCTTGGATATATGCAGTTCAGTTCTTAACACCTTTCTGTGGACGCATTTCATAATTCTCTACTTAATGATTTTTAACATCCACTTGGAAGTTTAAGATGACAGCCTAACACATACCCAGCATGAAATTTGCTCTTGCACTGTCCATGTAGTGTTACTCTGCTCCCATGTCTCTGTCACAAAAGAAAAGAAAATTCTCTCCTCTTCATGTGTGATGAACTGCTGCACAAGGACAGCCTGGCCTCCCACTACAAAATTTGGTGCTAGCTACATCCAAGGCATCACATTAACTTCTCAAATAAAGTGGAATTTTGGCATACATGTACAGAATAGAACCCTTTCTTCAACACTTGCTTTTCTTCTTTAGCCTACTAACTAGTGTTTCAAATGCATAGCAGACGTTACGCAAAAAGCAGGAAGGGGTTTATTTTTTTATTTTAAATGAATAAAATAAATCTTAATACATAGTTTGGAAATATTTGAAGACATAAAAGGAATCTAGATTTAAAAGCAAGTACAAAAGTGGCAGGACGAAAACAGTATAAGGTCATAGAATCTAGTGTTTTGAGTGTGAACGTGTAACAGCAATAGCAATTTTAAATATTCCACTACTGCATTCACAACAGTGAAGTAATGAGTTGGTATTTCACCAAGCCCAATGAAAAGCTGTGAAAACTGCCAAGTTTGAGAAATTTTGCCATTTTAATGATGGGTCTGAAGTACTGCTTTTAAATGTATTTGTACACATGTCTATCAAGAGGAGGAAGACCCGTACTTTCGGCCAGCGGAGTATTAGTTGGTACATAGCAGCTTTGTAAAGTTTTATTATTTAAAACAAACAAACAAACAAACAAGCACTTTGACAGCCTATTAACCTATTCCTGGTTCTCAAATGGAGAATTCTAGCTTGTACAAACCACAAGTCCCAGGAAATACTGATGAATACAACCCTAAACCTTAATTTTTCTGTTTGATTTTTTTAATGTAAGAGTCCTAACAAAAATATTCAAGACCTGTAATTTCTATCAAAGTGCAATATCCTGCATACGTAATTCCACACCTGCAAATCACATAGTGTACATGCCATGCACTTACCCATACTGGTTTGAATAAGAAATTGCAAAAGTAGTATGAATATATTATGCATTTCTTTTGTTCTGACCACAAGGATACCGTACAAGCAAGAAATATCTATACTGCATGTTGCAGAATCAAATTGACTAGTAACTCCTACACCTGATCGTTACAAAAAACCCCAACAAACCCACCAACATTAACTCTTGTGCTTCAGCAACATCCTTGTTAGAGTATTTTGAGCTATTGTTTCTTTCAGGAAGCTGAGTTATCTAGAAAGCTTGCTTTTCACTAGCTTGCGCCTCCCTTCCTGCCCTGAAGTGTGATTTCCTGAAATAATTTAGTTGTTTAAAGGAGAGAATGTACCTAGCTAGAAGACTTCCAAAAAAGGAGTTACATAAATATTTAGAAACAGCTAATTGCTTCCTACCATACTCAAAAGCTCGGAAGTAAAAAGGTTTTAAAAAATTTTAAGTGAAATAAAATTACTGCATAACAGAGTCCTTGTATAATGTTAAATACTCTCTCAAATTTAAAGCATAAGTGACCCAGAGGACTTCCCACATTTTCATTTCAGTTTTTTTGTGTAGTTCATGAGGATTTTCACACAAATATGTTCTTCCAATTTCCCTTCCAGAGTTTAAAGCTTTCCAATAGGTTTGTAACAGGCATCAGGCTGCCACATGCGAAGGTCAACAAGGACTTGGTTGAGCTTTTGCATCCAAAGGTTACGCTCTTCTTTAGTATCAGCAGACAGCCAGTTCCTAAAAGGCAAAGAACCCAATGGATTATTCTCCGCCTCCACTTAGCTGTTATGAAAAATGTCAAGCTGATCAACCACAGAAGCCCAAATAGCAGGGGAAAAAAATTAAGTCAAATATACCACAAGCCTGCTACCAAGCCACCCAGCATCTGCACTTCTAAGAGAGGGGGGGTTCTTTGTTATCAGAATATTGAAATGGGAGAGAAAGACAAAACAGGACTAAAAGTGAACCAAACAGCTCAAGTGCCACCTGAAAATTTTAGCATTTAAATGAGCTTTTCATTGGTATGACAAAGCTGCAAAGCTCTTACGTTACTAAAACTGTCACAGAAGGTAAAACACCGCCCCATACACATCCCATTACCTCCCACAACCTCCATGGTTTTATGCACTCACTTTGTAACACAGAGTGTGTCTCTGCACTGGCTGACCAGCGTCTCTCGGTCATCTTCCCTCTGAGGTCTGACAGTGATCAGTTCAAAAGTGTTGGGACGGGCACAGAACTCCCTGTTAGCAGGTTCAATCTGATGATTAGTGCAGTTAGCCAAGTTTATCCGGCCCAAAGGATGCTGAAAGTGGAATTAGTCCATCAGTCAAGAACACTGCAGTCAAGAGGAATTCTGAACAACATATGCTTTGACAATTAATACTGCCACATGAGGTGAACAAACCTTCCCCCAGTCAGCTACTCCACCCAAAAAGATGGATTCTGCTCTTTGCATTTAAGAGCCATAGCTGAAAGCAAGTTCATATTGGCAAGGGAATGTGCCCTGATCAGCCACATACAACACAGCCAACACATCCAGCCCTTACCAAAGGCTTAGGCTACAGAAAGATGTATCTCCCCTTTAGTCCTTAAAATGCTTAAATCTCAGTTTCAAGAGAACTTCATAATAAAATCCAAACTGATAAGAGTAAACCTTGTCAAAGCCTATGGAAAGTACACACTTTTAGGGATCCTTGCATCATTCTTGTCAAAACCTATAAGCAAATATGGATTCATCCTCAAACATTCACCTAAGGCACCTAAGTGCTGAGTCCAGCTGCTTTAGCTCCCTCCTGTAGTAAAGAGCTGGACCTCTTCAAAGAGCCTTCCAAATTTCAAGGCAGTCATATATAGGTATATGCTGACTATAGACAGCAGCTCAGCTGTGTGCCTAAAGTTAGTTACAGACCTTGGCTCTGATTCTTCACACCTACAGAATACCTCACCAGGGAAACATCACAAGCTACTCTTGGCTTGGAGAAGCTTGCTGTTTATTGGGCATGCTCACTTATAGTATTTCATTAACAGCTAAAATAACCCAAGTTAGAGGAAAAAGGACGACAGCTCCATTTCAAGGAACATTAGGAAAAGAGTTGCATGTTGGTAATATATGTACATACATTTTTTTTTTCTTTTAAAGAAAGAGCATTTCATGATTTAAAGCAATCATGGCCTAATACTGATATATGTGAGCTACATCTGTCTCTGCATGATAGAACAGATACAGTAGGAGTGAGGGGAGGCATTTATTGAGCTTCATATTGCTGTAGACAATAGTAAAACAAAAGAATACAGCTGACCCTTTCTCAGAACAACAGTCGAACAAGTCTAGAAGGTTTCCAAGAACAGAATCTGGAAAACAAACCAAAGCTACTTTCTTGCACACAAAAGCAGAATAGGAGCCTTTTCCTTGCTTAACTCATTTATTTTTTGCCTATCTTCCATTACAGTAGGCAGAGATTTTTCCCTTTCTCCTGGCATGGGAAGAAAGCACATTGATATATTTTGGCAATGTCAACTATCAGCATATGGTCTTCCTCTGTTAGCAGGGAAGAAACTAAACTCAAGCATCTGGATTGGCATAGAAGGCCCAAAGGGACTAGAGTTTGCCACAGAGTTTGGGAATGAAAGTGTTCTGGCAATAAACAAGATAGTGTTTAATGGTAAATAACTTCAGTGAGTCACAAAAACCCTCTTAAAAGCAGTCCTTACAAGGATCTGGAAATACTTTGGTACACACTGTAAGACCCGGCTAAGGAGACAGGAAGGTTCACCTCAGTGACAGATGAACTCCGATTTATCTCTTTAGCCAGACAATAACTTAGGTTTCTGTGAGAACCATTTAAGAAGCACCAGTTCCAGCTATAAGGTGGAACTGCAAAAAAATAATGACTGTAAATGAAGTAGTCCATAGTAAGATATATAATATATATATATACACATATATATTGCAGCTTAATTCTGCAATATAGAAGGATTGCCCACTCTAATTCTTTATCATACTGTTAGTCATATTTTGTCTAAACTTAAGGCAACTAGATACAGTCTGCTTATTAAGCTGCACAAGTCTGATCAACTTCAATTATATAATCAGTCATTTGATAAGCACAATGAAAAGCCTTAACTCTAAAGAGGAAATTAAATATGGATCTTCCTTCACTTTTTTCCCTTTTCCACTAGACAGAGCGATTAGTTTCCAGGTTTGCCCCAATTTAGATTTATAGATTTGTAAAGACAATTCCCCTCCATTCCCCAAGGAAGCTTTATGGGCTTGAATCCCATGCTTTGAATATCTCTAGCTGTTTTAAGCCTTAAAAATGAACAGCTAGTTGTGTAGGGCACTACAGACCTTTAGACTTGAGCTTTATAAAGCAGCATTACCTTTCGTTTCTCATCATCTGGGTATGTCCAGTAAGAGATACAATTTCCAGACAGCACACACCAGCGTCTATGCCATGCTCCAAAACCACTAACATCTTCAAACATGGTCTTAAAAAAAAAAAAAACCATAATCAAAACATTAAAAATGGTGTTACATTATACCTTGAGCTTGGTTTGTACTAGACTATTTTGCTACCACAATGGTTCTGCAAGTACAATCCATTATAGTGACAAATGAAAGTGAAGGGAAAACACTTATGCTGGGAGAGACTTCTATTAGTACAATATATTTATTTTACAGACAGCATAGAAAATGGGCTGTTTCAAACTACCAGGGTTCCATGTTGACAGTGGCCAGCATTCCTAAGATGATGAAGGGTTACTTATAGCAGAGGGTTCACAGAACTTGTATAACAATTTATTATTATTGCATTTTTCAGTAATCTTTTACTTACAATTCAGGATTAAAAAATTTTTGGCTCATCAACAGTCCAGTCAGTTTAAAAGAAATTAGAAATTGATGTTTAAATGTTTGTGTTGGCAGTTCTTTTACGGAATGCAGGATTATGTCAATTTCAAGCCCCATTTCCTTAGCACTGGAATGAAAAGTTTATTACCTGACTCGTATTCCTGATCCCCCCCTTGAATTTGTACAGAACTTTTTATCAATTCATTTGTGTGTTGTGTTTTTCACTCTTCACAACTCAGTTTATAATTTTTAATGGTTGCAGGGAGTTTCCAAACCCTTATTCTGGACAAATTTAATATGCATGTGCACTATTCTTCCAGTTTTGCATATTGTATAGTAAAGCAAATATGGACTTTCTTAAATTAGTACACAGAAACATGGGACAGCAGATACCATACGCATGTGAAATGTTTGCATCTAATGAAATCTGTTCCACTTCAATTAAGTAAAGGGAAAGGAGACAGAAAGCAGTGTCTGAAAAGAGCCTAAAGAAATTCTCATTTCTGAAAACACCAAAATAAAAGTAAATGTTAATGTTTTGCTGAAGTATTTCCATAGCACATTTACTGCCATCTGCTGGACATCTCAACAGTTCCATCTCTTAGGCCTAAGAATCAGCTGGATTTTCTAAGTCCAGTTTTAAAGAGAGAACTGCTCAAGATGTTTCTCAAAAATATACTTTTGCTTCCTTATCATTTCCAAAAGGGGTGAACAGAGTGAGGGGGGAAAAAAAAAATCTTATTTTTACTAGAGTCAAAAAAAACCCCAGAAAACCAAATCAAAACGTAGCATAAAATTTTCTGCCAGAGAAATTAAAATCTCATCTCAGATCACCGATTACAGAAAGAGAAGGCTAACTGAAGTTCAAAATAAGAAATGAACAGTATTTAGAAGTCCTGGAAGGTAGCTTAACTTAGTCATGTTTAGAAGATAAATTAGGAAACACTTGTGGTCTGGTTCAGAGAGGGGGGGGGGGGGGGGGGGGGGAAAACCCCCCCCCCCCCCCCCCCCCAAACCAAGCCAGTTTTAAGCTTCAAATACAAGTGCAAAGCTAAAAAGGACTACATTTGATAGGACCTGTCATTCCCAGGAGAGGAGTTTTAAGTAAATACCTTACCAAGAACCCTTTTTCCTCCACTGAGGAGTCCACTTGGCATTTCAATTTTAGATATATGTGACCTTCCAAAGGGGATAAAAAGGGAACCTGCAAAAAGTAAAACAAATAATCATTTAATCTTGACACCTCTCAACTCTAACCAGTTCAAGCAAGCCACCTGCCCCGAGCACTGCCTTGTTCTTAGGATCTTCAGCCAGAAAGCAGCAGTCAGTCTCAAGCAAGACAGTAAATCACTTTTTGTTTCAAGTTCATTTAGAAGCTTCTTAAGAATTATTTGCTTATTAGTTTGCTCAGGGTGTATGCACAAACATGCATTCTGTCCATAAAGACAGGCACTCCAGGCATGGTTAGAAACAACAGAAGGCACCAGTCCACACCCTGCAAGCTTCGGCCTCAGCTTGACATTAAGTTGTTTGGAAAATATCAAAGCGAGCTCAAACAGGAATGGTACTTGGATACCATAAGTATTTTTAGCAGATACTGATGTAGTAGTGCCTACTCAGATAAGTCTTTGTATTAAAAAAAAAACCTAGCAAGGGGGAAAAGTAATGAAAACAATTCTTCTAGATAATTTCTAACAGAAAGGGTTACAAGTGGTATCTTTTGCCACTGGGAAAAAAAAAAAAAGGCAGCTTAACTACTGTACTGGAGGTTGATTAAACAGTTATTTGATAGTCAAGTTTTGAGGAGTGGCATGCAACAAAATCTGCCTTCGGACTTCTCCCAGTCCCTCCACACGCAGTATCCCATTACACTGACTACTCCCACAAAAACCATACCCCTTCTTCTATTTCCCCCGATAAGGAAGCTAAGCAACAAATTGCTAATACATTTTACATACCATATTTTGTTGCTCATCTAAATAAGCAATACTGCTATGAATCTTGCAAAAAAAAGAAAAACCAACCAGAAACATGAACGTTTCTGATGATAAAAAAAAATCCAGAAAAATAAATAATATAAATCACATAAGGTATTATTACATATCATAAGATAAAAAATATTAAAAAATACAAGAAATGGTGGTTTGTCTTACTAGAAAAAACAGCAAAGTTGATGGTGCTAGTCAAATACAAAGACAGAACTATTTGCTAGGGAACTGTCATGGGTACACAGGAACAAATTAGCTTTTAAAGCCATGGAATCATCATCAATCAAAGAGAATTAAATTCTCCTAGTAGTTAAGATGAACAAGAGTCACACTCAGTAGTTAAGAGTGCACATCTGTAGGCCTTAGTGAATCCTGCAGAACACCAAAATAGGTGTTATGGTTTGCAGTCAGTCACCTTCAAATTGTAGATACACTGCAGCTGCTTCCCAGACGTGATACACACGTGCACAAGCAGGTGAACTAAGGATTTTTAACATGTTAGATCTACACAGCATGCATGGCTGATGTACTCAGCCCTACAGTACAGCACAGAAAAATTCTAAGCATCAGGTGGGGAGTCTGCATGACCATTTGAAAAGCAAAAAAAAAAAAAAAGTAAAACTTTCTCAACATAATAGAAATAAATTGCATCGGTCCTGGATTTTTATCAGCAAAGACAATAACCACCCCACATGTTACATGAGGGAACCCTGCCTTGGATCCTACCACACCACAGCAACATCCATTTCCCAGTGAGGGCCTCGAGGACATTTAGCCATTCCCCAATTCAGGTTTATGGGTTTTGCATTCCTTTCTGCTTTATGTCAGGACAGAAGAACCTACTTTATGGATTATGAGGTTTACCAGTGAAGAGCTGTGTGACATTAAAGAAGAGAGGCTGCATAACAAACAGCACACCCAGTTTTGCAGAGCCTTTACTAAATACTAAAGGTCTTGAAACAACCTCCTGTACATACAACGACAAAACATTACATTCTAGTTAGCAGTCTATCCCTTTCAAAGGGGTGGAGGTGATGGAAAGAAAGCAATTTGTCAAATTATCCAAGTAGATGAGGAGAAAAGTGAAGCCCATGACTAGGCTAGCTTGCATTCTGGTGTGGTCATTCAGGGGTCTGCCAGAAGAAGCTGTCTTACTGTCAGAGAGGATTATCTGTAAAGGTACCCAAGGGAACGCAAGAATTTGAAAAACTGCTTTTTAGGAGACTTTTGTTTAAAAATAGGAGATGATAGGTACTAAAATTATCACTTGTTTAATTTTAAGCACATATAAATTTCTCTGAAACACTTTCTTCTGATAGATTCAACTGTTAACTAGATAAACTATTTTCAGAGGTTAAGCATATCAATTTACATAATTCCTAAAGCCAAAAACATATACACCGAGGAAAATATCTGAAGTGCACATTTGTGTACAAATAAAAAAATCACATTTTGACATGTTTATTAATTTCAAAACTTTAGTTCTTTATAATCACTTTTTGCTTAAAAAACAAAGGTCTTGCTACATCTTGCCAGAACAAGGTCTCACTGGAATAACAAATCAGATATTTAGGTCCTGAGTGTGTCTAATTTTCTTCAGCAGTAAAAAGTTGAGTTAAACCAACATTTAGGCTGCCGGTCCTTTTTCTCTGGTTGTCTCACCAACAGAGTAGCTGATTATATCTTCGCTGCAGTTCATAAAGATGCTGGCCCCCAAATTTCCTGACTAGCCATCCTGAAGAGACACATCAATTTGTTGTGAAGTAAGAAAACTCTCCTCTAGTGCTCCAGGAAGACAAGAGGCACATGCTAGTTAAGAAAAAGCCCTCAGCTGCCTAAATAACTTTGAGTTCTAGCAGCATGCTTATTGTTGTGAAAGACACGGTGGAGAATTCTACAAGTCTTAAAGGCTCCTAACATCTTGTGTTTAGTTAGTAAATCTTTGTAAGCATTTTCTTAGGAGAACTTAAAAAAAAAAAAAAGCAACACTGCAAAAAGGCCAGACAGAGATAAGCAACATGCACTGGAAAGCGGTTTCCTATTTTAAGTTATGAACTAAAGGATCATAGCAACCTTGTCCTGGAACATATAGCCCAACAGTTCTTTTTCCTCCCCTTCAAAATTTATCTAGGGAAAAAAGAAACATGCTCAATGCAATTAGTGTAAAGTTAAGGTCAAGAAGAGAAAAGGACACAGGTATACATGAGGATATTTTGGCCCTTTCCCACCCCGAATTTTACCTGTATGTATAAAAGAGAGGGGTGGAAAAAAAAAAAACCAAACCACTGAAGCATCAGTTTTTTCCATATTAAAAATGCACAGAGCAAGCTGAAAAGCAGCTGTTTGGCACAGCCATAGGCCAAGTCAAACCCGAAGATTTACTGACGTGATAATTTAGCAAAAAAAACCAGTGGTGAATAAGAATTCTCCTTTTTGTCAGATAATTTGTAAGTCTGCACCTGCAAAAAAATAACCAAGTGATGATTTCCCTGGAATTCTATTTGAACTTTGTGCTTGTGCTACAGTTCAGTAGTTCAGTCCAGGTGTCCTGTCCCACAGAGTAAAAACTAAAGAAGTTCAAACCCTAATTGCTGAATATAACACAAAAGCTGATTCCATTAACTGCAAGAACAAGGGGTTTCCATAAGCAAGCCAGACATAAAGACTTCTACACATAGTTCTGGTTAAGGGATCACTTATGCTGAAGAACCAAAGCTGCTGCTTCTGAAATTCACAGTCAGTAACACCAGTGCAATTCAAGTGTTAAGTTCTGCCAGCTGTTTCAGTAACAGAGTCCGCTTTTATTTGCGGAAAGCAAAACTTCTAAAAAGCAAGTTGGCATTATTGTGATATTTTAAGTCTTATGCACAAACACAACTAGTTCTTGTGATCTCATCTCTCATCAGAAGCTATAATTGCAATAATATTATAATCACCATATGACTTAATTAGCCAAGGGAGAAAACTATTCTAGTGCTGCTGTTTGGATAGATAAAGCTGTGACTTAGTACTACTATAAACCGGAGTAACTCTTGAATTAATTTAAACTAGCTTAAGATAACTGCTGGCACAAACATCTATTAAAATAGGTTTTAGGTATTATATACTACAAGGTTAGAGATTGCAATGAATGTAAGAATGTATTTTTCAAACTTCTCATGGTAAAAGCCAATAAGCATTCTGTTTAGACAGGGGGATAATGATATAAAACTCAATAACGGTTCTCTCAATATTAGAATAATTTGCTTCTACAAATTTAATTGGGATATCAAAGGAAAAACTCATACTCCTAACTACATTCAAATGGCAATTTTTAGGTCAATTAAATGAAGAAAAGTTCAAATACTTCATTATCATTAAAACACACTTAATGTCTTATTTACTGCTAAGTGCAAGACTAAGAGCAACAAACAATACGAGGACCACATACAGAGATGCCAACTGCATACACCAATTTTTTTTGTCAGTGAAAGCAAATCCGTAACCAAATGCCTTCATTGTGTTTGCATAACCATACCTTCCATTGAGCCACAGAAACGAAAGAGCATCTGGCAGAGTAATGTAAGTCTTCTTCTGTTGTATCTCAAAATTACATTTCATTCATATGAAATTAAATATATGTAACAAGTATACATAAATTTTTAATGTATATATAAATAACATATCTATAAACCTCTACGCTTCATTTCTAGGATGGTAATTTCTCCTGAAAACAGCAAGCCCAGACTCATATTCATTTTTCCAGTAGTATCCAATTACCTTAGGATTAGTAACCAACAATTTCCATTACCTTGTCCAATGCAAACTTGGCATTTCCTACGGAAGACAGCGATAGCTTGTGGGATCCAACAAGGATGAAATTAGTACTGCGTATTGCATTTGGGCCACCTGGACTGGCCATGGCTGTGGGGAAAGCAAAAGTGAAGCTGTAACACAACAGTCAGGGTGCTGCAAGGCTTAAAAGAAAAGGCTTTAATTTTACTACTGTGTGTGCCCTACTCATGCTCCAGCAGAAGCCTGCTTTGCAGTGCAGCCCAGCAGTACATGGCAGAGAGAAAAATCAATGCACACCCTTCCTCCCCAGTAGATCTTTTCTTTCAGAAAGGAGTTTTGAAATGCCCACAAAGGAGAAAAAGCATTTTAAGAAGTTTCAGGGCAGACAGCACTCTTGGGCATGCTACAAAGCACACATGCTCTGCAATAAGGATATGTCTGTGAAAGCTCTTCACCTCTTCTCAAGTGACATGTCTTCCAGAGTTTGTACACCTATTCTTTGCACTTATATCAATAGAAACACACACTGTAGCTCAGGCACAGGAATCTTACTAGTTGCAATAACATGGCAGACATTCCTGAGTTAGTCCATGAGCTCCTTATTGCTGCAATTTGTACTAAAGCCAGCTCAAGTGTCTCGGACTTTAGTCAGACAAGTGTATAGCACATTTTTATGTAGTTAGAAAACCACTCAGAGATGCTGTTCTTCCCCCCATCCATCAAAAGTCAGAAATATATAAATATTTATACAGGTTATTATATACGGCACTACACACAAGCAATACTTCAGATCTGTTTGTATTTTCAGGTTATTATGTAAAACTTTGTTGACATCAGATTCTAGTTTAAAATGTTGAAATTAGTTTGAATGCACATTTTCAGGAAAAGAATACAAACCATGGGTATCTACCACCAGATATTAGTTTTGATTTTGTGAAGACCTCTTAACTCAGGTATAAATACAGCACCAGTTTCTGGACTGGCAAATTGAGTGCCTATTACTCCCAAATTGTCATCTCTTACAAATATTATTTATTCATACACTGGTTTTGTCAAAAAGCTTATTCATCTTGGCATAAGATGTTTAGGCTTTACTTACCTGGTGTAAGAAGGGTGCTTTTCTAGAAAGAGAGAGAGAGAAATAAAAGCTTAATGGAAAAGTAATTCTGACATTTTCCATAGAAGACAAAGCTAGCGTAGAACAAAACTAGATTTGAAATACTTTTAACAAGACAACCAAACAGAAACCACATGAAAAGAAAGTGAAAAATAAATGTATTTCCAGCATTACAAGTTTAGAGCTGTTACCTATTTCTCAAGCTGATGACTGAAGAATTTGGCAGAAAACTGGGCAGTTCATACAGTTTTAAGGGACAAAAAGAGCCAACTACTATGGGCACAGCCTTATCCAGTGTGAGAATATGGCCTTTGGAAGGGTCATAACCAGATCTTGTTACAATATTACATCCATACTTACAGAGGTAATAGATGTCAGTAATCTCTTTGGAGTAATAACCTACAACAGAATACAAGAAGATAAACACATTTGCTACTGAATTTGTCCACCACGTTAGGGTGAAAATTAGACAGTGCAACTACTAAAGGCTTATCTAAATAAATTTTGAGTGGCTACTCATTGCTGTAATGAGTAACTTGTGGGTTTTGACTGACTGTAATGTATTTCAGTGGAAAGAATGCTACATGTCAAAGAAATATTTACTGAAGAAAAGTTTAGGCATGCATTAGCTTGGTACTAACAGCATGTGTTTGAAAAAAAACAATCTTAGTAGGCCTTTTTACTTCATTTAATGTTGCTTCAAAGTTACATTTGCTTATTATAGCTAAAAGTCAACAATAGAAGTACACACATGTTCCATGTGCTAGTGTTATACATTATCTATTACTTTCTAATTAAAATCTCAAACTTTAAAGTGAGACCATATCTTAAACATGAAGATATGAATTATGTACCCATCTTTTCTTGAAGTTGAAAGACAAGTCTAAGAAGCTTGTCAAAAATCAGATATAGGACACCACTGGCACACCTACAGTCCCACATCAGCAATTTACCCACAAAACCATTCCATTTTAAGTAACAATTCCTCTAAACTTCAGCACAGGAGAGAAGAAAACCCTGGGAATTGAAACTTTTATTGAAGGATAGGTGGAAGCATGCTTTCACTGTGCCCAGTGGAAGTAAAGAATAAAGAAAATTTCCTGTTTCTGTTTGCAGAGACAGGATTTAAGTACTCATTTCAAACGTTTTGAAGTTTGCTGTTTTTACTAAGTGGTAGATGTCTTGACAAGGAGGAACTCAGAACTGAAGTCATTAATTCACTGTGTACCCAGCTACTGGAATGACAAGAAGAAAAAGAAGAAAAATACACTCCCCCTCTTCTTCTCACCCCTCCCCCCAAAAAAAACAAATGAAAGCAAAGCAAGCAACCACCACCAGAAAAACCCAAAAAACAACCACCTTCAGAAAGCCACTGGCGTGTTTAGGGTTACATATCCTTAATAAAGCACAAACATGTGATATGTGCACCCTATCCAAGATGAAATATTTTGTCCAAGGAGTTATTAAAACAATGTTTGCTTTAAAAAGCCAAGCATCTCGTGCTTCTACTTAACACCGAGGAGAAAGAAAAGTTTTCAGTTGATCAATAAAATCTTTAAGACAAATCAAACTCCAGGGTAGGGCATATTGACTGGCACAGTTTAAATAAAGCAGAGAATAAGAGCACTAAATCACTGTTAGAGGCATCACATCTAATAAATAAAAGTTCACAAAGCATAGCATTTTGCAGAACTAGTTAGACTGTTTCTCCTTCCCCTCCAATATATTTCAGACACAACCAAGTGCTGCAAGTCCAATCTACTAATTGCTGCAGGTCTCCATAACCCATCTGTCATTGCAGGTGTTCCAAGAAAGAAGGAGAGCAAAAGCAAGCAACACATCGTCTAAGACTATTAGTTCTCCCTGAACACGGCGGTCTTCCTAGTGCACCTGCTGTTGAAACATAACATTCTGATTTTCCATGTTCCATTTACCTTAGATTTATTTGTCTTTTTCCTTTTATCAGTGCTTGTAACTTCTTTTCTCTGCACCTGTAAGGAAAGAAGGTATTAAGAAAGTATAGCACATCATTCTCCCTTGCACATTCTCTTCATAGGGACTGATACATACCAAACTGTAAACTTCTACATTTATTTCAAAGTCATTTGACACATCATGCCTAAAAGGAAGGAAGGGGAAAAAAGTAGGTTAAACAGAGACTGAAGCAATAAGATTTTTGTTTTGGTTTGTGGGGTGGTTTTGGGAAGGTTTTTTTGAGTTACTCCTTATTTCTTCCCTCCTTCTGCTCTTTAAAACTACCCATGGAGCAGCTAGGTTCTACACAGAAGCTTAGCCATAGTGCTGACTAATAGCTTAATTTTAATAGTAAGTCTAAGTTTGCCCCTGAAGGGCAATAGGGCTGTTTTATATCCTTTCTACAATAATACTCTTCAGTGCAAGCAGAACTGCTGTTTTTAAGACTTGAGTATATTACTATTTAAAAATACTCTGCAGAACTCAAAAAACAAAAGGGCAGAGGAAGACAAGGGGCAGATGGAGTGCATCTACCATTTTCCACACTGCACCATGCAGTACACTGCTGGCACACACTTCTAGAAACAGATCTGGTCTGAGCAAGTCGTTTTAAGTGAAAATTCCAGTTCGACTGGACCTTAAAAAGGGCGTTTTTAGAAGACTTCTGATAAAAAACCAGCCATTTGAACTCACAATACCTTTTAGTTGACAAATGAGAGTTGAAGTTTTAGTTGTAATAGTACTGTTTTTTCCAGATACCAAAAACAAATAGCTACATAAAATGTTAGTTGCTGCGAAAGAGAAAAACACATCATCTCAAGCACAGTAATCCATCTGCCTTTGCAGGTGTTCCAGGAGAGAACAAAGGTAGAAAAAGCAAGAGATAAAATAGTTGATGGATGGTAGAATAAGTCAAGGTTGCTCTTGTGAGAGAATTGCATTCCACCTATTTCTTGAAGCAGGAAGTATCTACTTATACCACAAAATGTCACCATATTTGTTTGCAGAATATGACATCCTTGTATGCAGATTTTAAACATTTTTTGCATGCTCTACCATCAGAGTGGAAATTGGTTGAAAAAGTTTTTTTTTATATACTTACATAGTAAATGTCGTAGTAAAAGTAAGAGCATCTCCATTCAGGGAGCTGGCAGTACTTGCTAAAGGAGTTGCAACCATGTTTTCTGCTCCAGATCTCAGTATTATTACATAGTAGTAATTTGCTGCATCTGTAAATACGTATCAGGTGGTTTTGTTAGCCCGAGGAGTCCAAGTGTCTTAAAAATCCTCAAGTACTGCATTATCATTAAACACATCTGTTTCACCCTACTTAAACACTTGCTTACAATCAAGACTTGCTTATAAACGTAGTCTTAAAACTACTTTTTTTTAGTGCTGTGTTTACCAGTAGGACTATCTCCACAGGATTCACAAAACCCCCATTACTGCCTGGAGCATCTCAGCCCAAACCTGCACTAACCAGTGCATGAGAGGGGAGAGGAAGAACTTTCAGTCAGATTCAGCAGCTAACCTTAGTTCCTTATACTCTTTAGGTCTGTCAGCTCAACCACACATCAGCTCTTGCTACTTCTTTCAGTCCTGCTAAGGAACTGGTTATCCAAGCAATTCATTTCCCTAACCTTTCACATAAAGGGAACACAAGTAAGACAACCAAAAGCACACATCTCAAGAGTGTCAGGAGATAATTTGGAGTTTGTGCAGCAAATTGCCCAGTGCTCTTGCTTTACTGTTCAGCAATGTGAGACCTCATTAAAAACAAACAAACCAACCAAAACAACAAACAAACAAAACAACCCAAACAATCTGAGTGCTCTATTGTATAGGACAAGTCACAGCTTTCAGACCAGCTGTTTTAAGCTCTAATAAGCATTGATTTGTATTCTCTGTATTCAGAGATGCCATTGAGCTTCTGGTGCATGATGTATAGCAAATGATGCGCTTCCAATATAAAGTTTTTGTGACAAATAGTTCACAGTTTAGATTATTTGGGTTTGAGAATTATTGATAGAAACGAAATTTATATATTTGTAACCATTAGAGGTTTTCCTTTAACAGAGGTGAATTGTCTCATGCAACAAGAACAGTAACATGTTTGTTCGATGACTTTCGTCCTCATGTTTTAGTGAGACAAGAAGTAGAAAGTTGTCCATCCACAATCATATTTTTTCATGTTATGTAAAATAGCACTGGTTATTATGGGCTTGCAGATTCTCTAAACAACTACATGCCAGAAGTTTACTGTATTCCAGGATGGGTCTCTAGACCTACAGAGAGATACTGTCAGATATTCTTCTGGAACAAAAGAAGAAACAATTTTGACATTCTGACACCTTAATTAACTATAACAATACAATAGAATGCTAGTATTTGTAAATGAAGTATTTTGGAATGTTAACAGAAGGACTGAAAAAAGTAAAAGGCTTAAATGAGCATTTCACAATACCACAAAGGTCAGAATTTATATAAAGGTCTTTAGTATTAGACTTGCCTCGATCAAAATATTTCAAGACAGCAAGAGAGAAGACAACCTGAGATATAAAATTCTACTTCCTCCCCAACAGATTACCAAGAACCACAAAGAACTTTAAGATTGGCTCGGAAGTCTGGATAAGTTTATTAAGCCTCAAAAGCCAGAAAAAGATGCAAATAAAACAACCATGGAAACTACTGAAAACTTGAAGCAGATTCATCTCCAAAAGCAGATGAATGAAATGTAATTGCTAAATTTTCATTGTCCCTGGATTTCTGAGAACATCCACACAGAACACAAAAAAACCAAGGAGAATGAACCAGGAATAAATGGAGAGAATGGGGGAAGTGGGGAAAAAGGGATAAAAGCTTTCAGTTGATAGCTTTACCTGGCTTTTGAACTGTACCACAGACAAAGTCTGCTTTTAGAGGTAGACGCATTTCTGAAATGGAAACAGATCCCCTGGATGGAGCAAATTCAGTAGATGTAGAAGCACCTTTATTTCTTTTATTATGAGGTCCCTCACTCTTCAGTTTATTCAGTTCTTCCAATAAAGCAGTTCTCTTCTCAGCTGCATAGAGAAATTAATTATAGTTGTAATAGAGGAAAAAGTAGTACTGAACCATTTATTTTGGCCATACATACATAAAATGCAACAGAAGTGTTAATCATCTTTCAGAATAGCACAAATATTAGGGTCAAGAAAGATACTAAGAATGACCTCTTGCCTACAAAAGAAGCTGAAAAAACCCCAGACAATACCATCTTGTTTTCCATAAGAACTATAGATAAGGGGCTACAAGGATGCATAATATGTGCATTACCAGAGTTCCTCCCAAAGTGTTCTTGGCAATGGGTTCACAACAAAGAGTTGAACTTGTGTTTAAAAACCTACTTGCAAGGAGAAGAAGTCTCTCTGCTTCCGCTTCTTCTTGTGACCCTTTTCCATGTTCCTCATCAAAACAGCAGTTCAGAGCTTGACTGGCTTGATAAATCACTGTCTGCTGCATGTTGATCTCGTTGTTCAGTTCCTAGGGCAAACCAGTAGCAAAATAATTAGCAAGGAGAGAGCTGTTTAGTATTCCATTCACACAAGGAAATGTCTCAAGATCAGCATTTCTGGGGCTGTGCTTCAGAAGAGATCAGATCACTTAGCAAACTACAAAAAGCTTGCAGCTTACAGTTACTTCTGCAAAAGAACATTGCAGTGCAATTCTTTTTGACCCCAGAGGTAATTTAAATATGGTGGGGAGTGAATGATTCCCATGTTTGTATACTCCATATCCAGTCTAGTCTTCCTTGTATAAGGGGAAACAGAAGCTAAGCAGAAATTCAGCAATGTAGGTGAACAAACCACTAGTAAAGATCAGAATATTGCCTACTGAAAGTATGTAGTTGTAAATCCTGCCTAATTAAAAGGCAGGGATAAGATACAGACTCTCTGTATCCTCCTCAAACAATGGCTTGTTCTCTCCAGACTTACTCTAACACGATCCTTCTAAGAGATGCATTAGGTGTTCAAATCACGCGGTATCATTCCCTACCATTAGATACATGTTAAACAGCCTAATTTTTCAGTTCTAAGCAGTATGTTAATGGCCTAGGACATTCACAGGGGTAATTAAGTGTGGAAACAATAGATTAGAAAAAGGATTTTAAGAAGCATATTAGATACCTGCATTTTCTTTTTGATATTGACTTGGTCAGACGGGCCATTCTTTTTCATTTCTAGTTTGGAAGTAACGTCTTCTTTGCGAACAATGATTTGCTTTATTGAAGGACGATCAGTTTCTTTAAATCTTTGAGATCTGTATGCATCAATACTTTTAAAAAAGGAAACACCATGAAATGTTTCACAGGTGGGCCAAGCTTTTTTTTTTTTGTTATACATATGTATGTATCCTTCTATTAATGTTTTCCAACTTGCCTAACTGGATTTAAAAAAACCCCAACATGCCATCAGCTCCTTTTAAGTTTAATCAACATAAAACACTACACTGATACAATCTTTGATAAAGGCTGAGATGCTGGAAAAAAGCTGTTTGTAGTCCAAGCAGTGTGGAGCATTGGAAGCGTCAAAAAAGCAAGTGTGATAATTTGCACACTTACATTATCAGGGATGAGGGTTTTGTGTTTATTACCTATACGGGAGGTTGCGATCTTCTGACACAGAGCCAATACTGTCTCCAGATTCTGCCCTCGGAACTTTAGTCCTTTGGAACTTTTCAGACTTCAGGCTTACATCACTGATGCTGCTACCTTCCCCAGTTGACTTACAAGGAGAAACAAAGGCCTGGGGAAAAGAAAGGGTTGTCATACCTATCCATGTTAATAATTGCATGTTTTCTCTCACCTTTACTTGTTTTGCATATAAACAGTAAATTTGGAGGCTGCTTAATACTGTTTAACAGATGACATTTTACAAATATTTCCTAGAACATGGAGCAAGTTTATTTCTTTATTTTAAGGACACCAACAGATTATGGAACTCAATGAGATGTCAGCCTGAGTTGCCAAACCGATACAGTTACATTAATTATATTTTATATATATTTTATTATATTTATATTATATAATTATGTCATTCTCTTCATATTTTCATCAGTAACCACTTCATTGAATGCATGTATAACACTGCAAGTTCAGTACAAGTAACAGGTTATATACCAAAGCTTGATTTAGCAGACCACTTGTTTAGCAGAGATTCCAATGTGCTACACTATTTTCAGACAAAAATAATTTTGCTTCATTATGTTTTCACTGGCAAAACATCATTTGCAACTTCTCTATTTGCCCAGATATCTTAATACAACGAAGTGTCCCTCCTCAGAAGCAAATTGTACATCTCTGTGTGATAAACAAGCCCTTCCCCACCTTATAAGAATTCTCACCTCTGAACCAACAGATTCCACTAGAGGGGTTAACAGAGACATTGATGAAATATTCAGTGACTCTTCCTGATCATCCTCATCACTTTCACCTTCCAGGCTCATGCTCATTTCTTTCTTCAGCTTTTCTATATCTGGACCATTCTCTTGAAGAATTTCAAAAATCTCATTTATCACTTTTGAGCTATTCATCTCGTCGTCCACACTCATTTTGACTTCGTATACTTCATCTGAAGGGTGACATTTTAAAACATATTAGTAGCATCAAGTCTAAACTTTCCCCTAAATGAGACTGAAGAGACGTTAACAGATAAAGCAATTATTTTTCCGTTTCAAGCAGGCTAGATTAAAAAGCACTTTTTATAGTCAGGCATATAGAACACGAAAGTACACTTCCATCATTATTTTAATATACTATTTTCATATATGCTGCATAATCTATACAGAGGGAATGAAAAGATGCTCCTCTTAAACAAATTTCAGCCTTTCAGTTCCAATACATCCGAAGCTTAACTGCAAGTCTCACAGTAGAGCAATCGTTTCTGTCCTTTCTCAATGAACTTTTAATATCAGCTCTTTAATCTTCCTTGAAGACTTGAATGTCAAGAGAGAAAGGTTACAATAAAAGAAGTCTCCTGCTTTGTTTTATATAAACCTCATTATAAAACACACATAAGGGTCAGCATATGTATGGTGAATTAATTTTTCAGACTCAAAGTATATTAACACTTTTCTAGACAAGAGGCAACAGAGAGCCAAGTGCATTAATATACATGTACTCAGTACAAACCTTTCGGCTTCTCAGCAAGTTGTCCGAGTTCAGAGACAGACATCGCTTTTACAGGGCTCTTTGACTCAGTGATCTTCAGTTTATCAGTCTCTTCACATTTAGAAGCATCAAGTGGTTTATAAAAAAGGAAGTAAATTAAGATTATGTCTAGTATTCAAATTTTTTTTTATTATTGAATTATAGAAGTTTACTAACAAAAAGATCACTGTATTAAGTATTCATATTGGCTGGCTATCAAAGAAAAGCATTAGTACACCCTCCACAACCTGTACATCTATAATTCTATCTTATCATCAGAAAACTGATACCACAATAAGCAAGGTTGAAACCATAGCAGAGCACAGCCCCTCAAGAGCAAAAAGGAAAAAATTTGAAAAAGACACACACACAAAAAAATACATAGAAATCATCCCACCCAAACCCAATCCAAGAGCAGGATATGACCCTGTTCCTCTAGAAGCATATTTAATAGCCTGTTTGCCCATGAGGTCTATAAGCAGCATTAACTAAGTTCATGCTTTTTGCGCAGAAAGCTGGAGATTCTTCCATTCAGTAAGCAACAGAAAGGATGTCACAAGCATCTCCCAATTCTTTTCACATTTCCTATTATAAGAATTAATATCATAAAGGGATACTGACAAGGGAAGAGTTCCCTCTCATTAGATTATTGTGGAAATTTGGATTCTCAGATACAGCACAGATAAAATATGTAAGTGACAATTCTCATTCACTTCCCTACACTTAACCTACATGAAAGTATGAGACCCACTGAAAAATAAAAGACAGTCTTGCCTTGCCAAGCTTCCAAGTGGTATAGGAGTGCAGAGTACCATTATCATACAAGAAGGTTTATCTAAATCTGTAAACAAGTAAGAGGTCCAGTTCCACACGTCAGTGCTATATGAGCCTCTTTGTCTGCTCATGGAGGTCAAGCACAGTGCTCCTGTCCAGTACTAGAAACAAGCAAACTGTGAGAGTTCTTACCCAAAGACTCCTCACTGGGAGACTTTACTGGCCCATCACCTGCTGGTGTGTCATCTGCTGGTCCAAAAGTGGTGGCATCTGAACTAGGAGGGCGTTTTGGACTAGCCTGAGATTGGCTTTCCTGGCAAAAATAAAAACATAATACATTCATGAGATAATGTTCAAATGAAAAAAAAAAAAATTACCAGGAAAAAAAAAGGCTAAATACCTGCTAGGAAAAAAAGGTTGGCTATCCAGTACCTTATTTCTTCATGTAAGAAATTTAGTGTTTGTGTGAGGAGCTTTCTTCTGCTTTTGAAGTTATAGAACATGAAAACCCCTATACTTATTATTATCAAAAAGTAAATAAATTAGTTGGCTCAAAGCAATGTCACTTGTCTGAGTTGATTTTGCCAGAGGAAAAAAACCCAGTAATTTGTTAAAAATCATACAAATCACTTTATAAGTGGTCTTGCACAGCCTGGACATTCCCAAAGCATAGGTTTTTTATCTTTTACATACATTTGCACATCTATCCCTGTATCCAGAACACATTAATGCAACTCAGACTACCATATTTTGATTCATGCAGATAACACATTACCATTTTAGCTTCTGGAAGTTTCCTCTTTGAACTGTCACTTTTCTCCGCACTCCACAGATTGCCCCTATCAAATCGGCCACGAAGGCATGCAAGTTCTCGTTCCCGTTCCTGAGAAAAGAAAGGGGAAAGGGGGAAAAGCTGACAGTTTTAAGGTGCCACAACATTTCACATTCCTCAGATAGGTGCAGAACAGTATATCTAGAAGCTTCTAAGCAAGCTGTAAATGTAACAAGTCTTACCTGCTTAAACTGAAGCGCTAAACTGGCAGTAGAGGAATTTTCATTTTGTTTGAGAAGCCTTTCCTGGATTGTCCTTGTGTTTGGGGTGACAAGAGGTGTTCTGCACCCCGGAGTATTCGGAGCAGGGCTGCGCGCACTACGCTCCTGACAGCGCTCCCCAAAGCGTTCCAGGAAGGGCTTAATTCCTGATCCCCCTACAAGAAGAATCATTTCGCCTTGAAAGAAACTCTCAAAAACACAGGAAGAAAATCACTGCAATTTTGCATCCTGGTGAAGGTTCTCAGTGAAGCAATTAAGCTGTCTGCTTTACAGCTCTTACTCCGTTATACTTTATAAAACTGAAACTGAAGGGCAAATCACAACAGAACACTGAAGTTAATAAAGCAGCAAATCAGAGCAAATAGATGTCCCTCTCTTACCACAGTCCACATGTGATACACTAGTTATTTAAACTGGGTTGCTTTTTCAACATTTCCTCTACAACAAGCTTCACTTGTATCTTTCATGACAAGAGCATTCTAGTACATAAGGCAGATATATTGTTCAGCATCCACCCTACTTTATTGAGCTTATCTTTATTGTCATCATATATAGAGACACACACTTGCTTTTTCTGGCCATCATTTCAAAGAGTTCAGGCTATTAGTCCAAGTTTCTGACACAATAAGCAGTTGAATTTAAAACTGGGGATGCTCACTTGTTTTGACATCAGTGCTACCAGTTGAAAGAAACACACCATGCAAAGTTAGTGTATCTATGGGGCATCTTTGATTTCTTCTAACACATGCAGACTCCTAACATTATCTTGATTGGATACACATAGCATCCAACAACTTGAAATAAACTTTGAATAATCTCAATCAACATGTTAGCACGACACATTTTCACATCAAAAGAAAAGTTAGACTGATGTTGCTCTTCAGAGTTACTAAAGTCGTCTCCAAGAAAATATCCCTGCAAAATACAGAAGCTGTACAAGTTACAATACTCACAGAACTCATCAGGATTTCACTCAATTTACAGCCAGAAAAAGGTATTATCTCGTACATTATCTTAAATTCTTACCTAATATGTAGTTTTCAATACAGAACACAAACTTAATTTGAATTAATGTTTACTGAAGCTGAAAAACTGCTTACCTGGTGTTGTGGGTTTACCCTTAGGTTCAAGTTGCACATGTGTTCCTTTGACTGGCTCTTCTTTGGACTGAACTGATTGAGGCAAAGTTGATTTTGTTGTCTGTGTATGCTCTTGAGTTTTCTGAGGACTGCAGGGCTTCTCTCTTAGCAGTTGTACTTTCGATTCGTTAGAACAGGGACCAGTGGCTCTTGAGGATTGTGTTAAATTGTTTGGATCCTTAACAAGGGAAAAAGGAAAAACATTAAGATGAGACTTACATTCTTATTCTCTGAAGAGGAAAAAGAATGAAATCATTTTGCATAGCATTGTATCACCTAATGCATCTATTCCAATCAACAAAAGCTGAAAAACAGTATAAAAGTTTTCTTTTTTCTTTTCTTTTTTTTATCCAGTATTTTAGATTGTTTCAGCATTTGATTCCAGGTGCTCATGCCAGCTACCTTCAGATATTTTCCCACATTTCCCTAAACAAGACTGCATGTAATTGCATAAATGGCATAAATCGAACAATAGGTGTCTGATACTACTAATTTCACCATTCTGATCAAGTCTTCATACAGCAACAATATTTACAGTTTCAATCAATCAACCACATAAAGTTACAGAATGAAACCCAGTATCTCTGTAAGAAGCTACCTTCTGATGGCCAAGAGCAGCAAACAAGTACACTGACATCAACTTTCACAAACACTTAAGTACTCTCATCTTTAAATCTCAATAAAAAGAATTCTAAGCTGTTTCAGGTCTGGAATTAGAAAAAGGGCGTGTGGGATGGCAATAAAGCAAAAGTTGTAAATAGAGTAAGATTGCTCACACCAGATCTTTAAATTCAGATTAAACAGTTACATGTTAATATTTTTACCCCCCGATACTCATATCAATTTTTAATCAGCAACTAAATCAGACACTCACCGCTCTCTTTGAGTTTGCCGGTTTATTAATAGAAGCCTCAACAAGCCTTCGAGAACAGGGTGCAGCTTCCTGCTTTACACTGCTACTATTGATTCTAGCAGATGCTCCACTTGTAGTGGACAATTTGGATAAACAAGTAGTGCCAGGCTGTTCTTGTGCATTGTTTTGCTTTGCAGATGGATGACTTAGGTCATCTTCCCAGGAACCAATTGTAGCAGCAAGGTTAGCTAAACGGCCTCTTCTCCCAATAGGGGTTTCAGTTGTTAGGACATTAGATGTCTGCTTAGGTGGAGAAACAGATACATCTTTTGACCGGGGAGGAGACAGAGGAACACATTCAGAGGGATCTGGAAAAAAGAAAACACATTTATTTTGTTAATAAAATATATTGAGATATATTTGCAGCTTTTGCATTGTAGCATGTATTGAGGTTATTAATAGTTAGATGTTCCTGCCACCAACAGAATCAAACTAGTAGCCCTGAAGGCATTGAGACTAAACAAATTAAACATATTTAATCAGCAATTTACTAGTTTTATGTCACTGTTGTGAGGAGCAAGGCATCAGACTAGTAGGGGGGAAAAAAGTATAAAATTAAGCTGTAGTCAACAGCTTCAATATTTTAGGCCTTCCCTAGTGCTGTCTTAGAAATCTTTATTAAAACATTAGCATTCACACACACAAAATTATCCTCTACTAGCAAACAATCATCAATGCAAACACTGAAAGACACCAATACTGCTTAGCAAGTGAAACATACCCTCACTATCCCAGCAGCGCCGCTGTTCTGCCAATTTCTGCATACGGGTTTTGACTGAAAGGGCTGCAGTAGTTTCTGACTTGGTGTTTGCTTTAACTTGCTCAAGAGTCTGAACCAATGAAGTCCTGTTAGGAGCAGTTTCATGCAATTCTGAAGTCATCTCAGGAGGGTCACGGCTTGTGGAACTTGAAAGAACTGGCTGCACATTCTCCGAACTAGAAGTTTGAGTCTCTGTATCATTAGGGCAGAGCCTCTTTGATGGTGATGGCTTTGTATCAGGTTTTACTGTACAGATCAGAGTATTCAAGCAAATTAGTATTCAAACAATCTAAACTATTTTCAGAGACAACACGAAACTATAGTGCAAATAAAGTTATGATTTTTAAACACCCTGATATGTCTCCCAAAAAAGTGCCCTTCCCAAGGCACTACTTTCGGCATTTTGCATTTTGTAATTATTTCTAAATAGCTTATAATTCCTTAGTGCATATGCTCTCCAGTCAAGCTAAACATGAGCTAGTCTTACTGGTCATGTAACTGCATCCATCACTGTTTAGTTTAAGATAAACACTCAGGGTTCTCACTTGCCCTTAGGAAAAAAACATGGGTCTTGTATCAAAAGAAAATCATTATTAAACTTGTTGACAAATACCTTCTTCACCAGGAAGAGAAGCCTGGTTACCAGTTTCTACCAAAGGCTCTCTGACCCTCTTGGTCTGCATTGTGGGTCTTGCTCCCATCTTGGGCCGCTCTGCCATTTTCTTCTGCAGGTTCTCTCGCCTGGCACGGGTTCTTTCAAGGAGTTTCTGAGTAGTCAATAAATCTTGTGTTACCATACATTGCAGTAACAATGCAGATTAAAAGACTGTAGAATTCTATATAGCATATGCTAAGATCCACAATACCAGAAGCCAGCCAGTAGGTTCCAAACTTCCAGTCATTGAATCAACGAGTGTCTCCCGTTAGCCTGGCTTTGAAAGAAAACCAGGGTAGAGAGACATAGGCAATGTCAAAACTTAGGAGGGGCTCATTTAGAGCCTGAAGTAGTCAGGAATGTTTGAAAGTAATTATGTTTTTTTTTACTGAATCACCACATGACAGTCTTGATCTGTCAAGTCTTGCTAGTAGGTTTTTATGACAAGTTGCTAAAGCATCTGATCAAGTCACCTGACTGGCACTAACCCTCTAATAAAACAAACAACAGTGAAACAGCTGTCAAGTGATCGTAAAAAAGATTGAACAAATCAAATGCATGGCTGCCAATATTAAAAAAAATTGGTTGTTATTGCAACTTCTAAATCAAAAGGTGAGTTTCTTTGCCTCAAGCTTAAATTTTAAGAATAGACTGATGTTATAACTAGTTATGATAAATAGCCTGTTTATTAAGATATCAGAAGAACATACAGAGGTATCAACTAAGCTACCTAACATTATCCTTCATTCCCTACCCACTGGAAATTTGAGTAGTCTGGTCATATTCCATGCAAAATAGTTGTTTTAGTAAATGTTCCACACTGGTAGAAAGTGATGCTTTATAGCATCCAAGTTTAAAATAAGTTGTGGTTTGTTTGGTTTTTTTAAATGCAGCATTCATAAACCATTACCACTCAGTTTGATCACATCTAAAGGATACTTAATTATTCCTTTGATCTAGGCTTTAAGGTTCTTTGAGACAAGAAAATGTGCGATTGAACTAATGGCCTTTAGAGGGAAGCATATAAACTGCACTTGTTTGGTGGCACATAAATTATTGTGAGAACTGTGCCAGCCATTATCCGTCCTGTTGCACAGCAATTAAATACACATTTCACATTTTTAACTGTCTAAAGCTGAAGTCTTAAACAATGTTCCATTGTAGGGCAACACAGGACAAACAGAATGTCAATCTCGACAGTTTTTTTGTGAAAGCAAATCTCAGCTTTTCCCTAACTTCCATAGAGGAGGATTTAAAAAAAAAAACAAAACAAAACAAACAAAAATCAAACCAAGCCAAACAAGAGATAAAAAAGACACGTGAAATGCCATGGGTGCATTCAATGCAGGTTCCATGCTAATTGCATCCACAAGTCAAGTTTCCTTATTTCAGCTTCCAAGAGGCAGAGCTACAAGGTGCATGGAATACCCACATAATTTAAGTAGCCTTTAGGATATATGTTTTGGCAGCTCTTCTTGCACAGAGGTGAATATATCTTTCACAATAGTATTCCTACAGTTTTATTCAAATGGAGTCACATTCCTTTCTGTTTTGTTAGCTCAGTAAAATAGTTTCAGTTGTTACAAATGGGATGTCACTTCCCAAGAATGCACGCCTCTGTTGTTCAATTCCAGCTCCGACTGGCTTTTTGTATCTCAAATTTTCCATGCAACTGCCGTAATTCAAATGCTGCTATGACACACTATGAGTAAGCCACTCTCCAGAACTTGAGATTTACTTTCCAAGTTCATCAGCAGGGTATTTGCTACAAGTACATTCTCCAAAAGTGATACAATGTCCTGAGCTGGAAGGGACCCACAGAGACCCTCAAAGTTCAGCTCCTGGCCCTGCACAGGACAGCCCCAAGAATCCCACCTGAGAGCACTGCCTATTTCATTACATCAAGGAATCAGCCAAAGTCCGAGGATCACTGTGTTACAAAAGCACCTTCTAAAAATCAGAAAAGACCTTCCCACTTCCCAAATGTTAATGGACAACCTCAGTTACTGAAAAATTGAAGTACATACTGGAGAAGATACTCGAGCCCATATAAGATTACAAGAATTTGTTCTAACTACCCTGCTTTATGAGCAGAATAGAGCAAAGGAAGAAAATTTACGCACAACATTGAAGGAACAGTTAACTTCAAACCTCACATTTGCAAATTTTCCCCAAACAACCACATCACTTATTTCCCTGTGCTCATCCTCCATTCTAGGAAACCATACTTTGCTCTATGAATGTTAATAACTACTTCAAAATACAAAGCCACCTAGACTATTTCTAACCTTTTTGTAGTAACAAACATAATCCTTCTGTGCAAAACAGGTAACAAAATCAGCTATGAACAGAAAGTCACTCACAGTATGTTCACTGTGATCCTGAAAAAGTGCCCACGGTACCATCTCCTCAGCCCAATCTCTATTAATAATGTGATTGAGTAGGTTATTAGCTTTTTCTCGCAAGATTAACCAAAAGAAACATTATTTCAGAACTGTCTGATTTGAGAGCATCTTACAGCAATATTTATTTGAACTTAAATTCATTGAGATCCAGAAAAAATTTTCTACTGTAAAGCAGTCAAAGTCCAACAACAGTGGAATGTTCTCCACAGCAGAAACACCCTCGATAAGCCAACTTTTTTAGGCACTCTGCAGTCCTGGCTAACACTTGAATGAAGTTTACTCTGGGGAGCGGCCTCGCTGTTGGTCAGAGCTTTCCAAAGTCAGTTGTGTGCAAGAAAGAAAGGGCGTGTTGAGGTTGGAATATCTCCCAGCATGCAAAACCATTTTAAACTTGATTCAGTAGTCCGAACTTGAAGTTTATTTAAGACTGGCTGGATCATGTCACTCGCTACCAATTAAGGAAGGAAGTTTTAGGTGTTTACACTCAGCAAGACTTTACATGGAAGTAGGGTAGGTGTGCGTTAGCATAACACATTTAGCAAATCTGTTCAGATCAACACCTCATGTTCTTCTTTTTTTGAAAATCAGACCTGTGCAGTCACCTTTTTTGGGCACTCAAATTATTTAAAGTATGTCAGTTTGATAAACAGATTGTTTGTAAGGGGATAAGAGAGTAGAGATAAGAGAGTAGTTCATCAGTGTATCTGATCGGAATTTTTTATTGAAGTAGTTCGGGTTTGCTTAGGCAGGCTGTGGATTGAAGGGCGTTTTCACTAAAACATTTCCTCAAAGCGGTCACAGCACACTTTGAAACCTTTACACCCGCGACACATAAAACACACATTAAGCACAGCACAGCACCTTTAAGAAACCTCCAACGTTCACAGAGACTCGAGCTGGCCAATTCCATTCCTTTTGCTACAGTTTTGCCGCTGCGAAGCTCAACCACAGACAGAGGAAATCCATCCTAACAACCGACGACTTAAAAAGGAACTAGTTTTGTGGGGGTTTTTTGTTTAAAATAGAGGAACTGTGCCTGCCAATGAAGGTCGCAATAGCGCCAAATAAGACGCAGGTTTTTTTTTCAGGAGCAGCTCCATTCCCTCGCCTTCCCTTCCCGTCCCAGCGCTCCGCCCGCATCGAGCGGCCGCTCCACAGCGGAGGGCCCGGCCCGGCCCGTGCCCTCACCTCGGTGAACGGGTCCAACGCTGTCGCCGCGGCTGTCACTGTCGCTGCGGCTGTCCCTGTCGCTGTCCCGGTCGGTGTCGCCGCCCGCGGCCGCCCCGCCCCCAACCGCTCCCGGGGTTTGAATCCCGGCGCGCGCCGCGGCACGACGGGAGCGGGGCGGGGGCGCGCGCTGATTGACGGGCGCGCCGCCCCACCGGGAGCGCGCG
>JAWWEU010000081.1:46868932-47028221 GCA_035583155.1 Acropternis orthonyx | reverse complement strand
GGGGGGGGCCCTCCCCCCCCCCCCCCCCCCCCCCCGGCGCCGGGAGCGCGCCCGGAGCCGAGCGCGGGGCCCCGGGAGCGCATCCCGCCGCTCCCGACCCCTCACACGGCATCCGCGGGGCTGGGAAAGGCCTCTGGAGAGCGTTAGCCCCGCAGCCTTTGATCCCAGCCATCGTGCCTACCGGACCGTGGCACTGAAAGCCACGTCCGGTCTCGCCGTGAAAACCTCCAGGGGGGGATGGAAAGGCTTTCGCCCCTTTAGAGGCAAGGAGGGCAATGTTGCCTGGCTGACCGCACATCTCGGCAGGAGCGTGCCCTGAGCCCTTTTCACTGCAACATTAACTTTTCACCCTGCGTGGACATGGACAGTGTCAGTGGAAAACATGATTTTAATGCGACTCGGTAAATGGAGAGGATACTCGCCCCAGCGCAGCTGGGAAACTCGCAGCTCCTTCTCCTGGTTGTTGTGTTTCTCCTCACGTGGGCCTGTGGGGCTCAGGAAACCTCGCCCTCCGGTTCCTACCACTGTCCCCTTCACCCTTTCACTGGCAGACCTTGCTAAGTGGACATGGAATTGGCAGAGATCCATCAGGTGCTCAGGCCCGCTCCTTGCTGTCCAAGCACCCTCTCAAACTCCCTTCCCATACCTGTGTTGAATGCAATCACAAATCCAGCTTGTTTTTTCCTCTCCAGTGTGACTGCCCAAATGAATAAACCTTGTCAAATTTCCAGTCTATCTATACGTATTGGTACCCCATTATACCTTTTTGCTTGTATGCAAATAACGTTCATATTCTTGCATGAATGCCCTTCGTCACTAGTGCTGTCCTTCTTGCCTCTTCGATTATTTATAGGCAGCAGTCATTTCTTCCTCCAGTCTTTACTTTGCTATCCTAAACCAACCAACACTTCTAATTGCCCCTGTGCTTTATTTGCAAAAAGCATGGCATCAGTGTGCAGCAGAATCTAAAAATACGATATCAAATAATATCTTTCTGAAGAAATATTCAAGATTGGATACTGTGCCAAACAAACATCCCTGCCCTGTTTTCAGATAAATGTGGGTTGGAGCAGCCCATAGTCCAGCATCAGAACCTGCTCACACACCAGGCAGAAAATTGGGACTTGCCAGATGGGACTTGTCACTCATTCATATTCTATGGACAAGCTTGTACAGTGGTAAGAAAGGAGAGGTTTTATTTCTTTCAAGAGATACTAGGTGTAGATACCATTGGCAAATAACAGAAACATTCCTTTAATGGAGCAGTACAGAATCATCAAAGCAGGAAAATACCAGAAGACAAAATAGCCAACGTAGACCTCAAAGTTGCCAACAGAAAATAGAGAATTAAGTCTTTTCTTTCTCCTGCCATCCCAAATGATGAAAAGCCATGCACAGTTTGAGCCCTTTAAATATTACAGAATTATTGCAGTTTAAAAGCTTTCTGCTTTAGACATAGGTCTGTGAGATTTATACAGTGCAGCTCCGTCCGTTCTTGATGTATTTCCAAGTGTGGCTCCATCCATTGCTGTTGTCTTTCAAATGATATGGCACAGCACATGGTGCTCAGCCTGGGGGCTGCCCACAATGGTGGTAGGTGCACTATTCATGTTCATACTGTCATCTGCTTTTTATTATTAAAAAGGAGGAAAATAATCATGCTTTATTCTGTAAAATAAATTTCTTGTAAAAAATATTTCGATGAAGTATATTCTGAAAAATAAAGTGAAGATTCCTAGGAGAGTGTAACTGCTTAAAATGTCAATGCAGCGTGCATATGACAAATGTCCTTTCCTTTTGCTCTCTACAGAGCCACTAATTTCTTCATCATTTTGATCCAGACTCATTGGGGCCCTGCTAAAAATAAACAGAATACAGTTTTTCATCTTCTCAAGGGGTTGCATCTGTCTACCAGAAAAACATGGACAGTAAATATACTTATCCTTTTAGTGCTCCAAAGAGCCAAAGACAGTCAGTCCTTTTCAGGAATGGTGCTATGCAATGACTATGAGATCTGCTAATAGTGAGCAGTACAGACCATAGCAATGTAATTTTCAGTTGGAGTTATATTTTTCTTAATAAATTATGAAACTATTTGCAATTTATGGGGGAAAAAAAATCAACTGATGTTTCACAATCTGAAGGCATAAAAGAAAACAAGAGCGAAAGAAAGGAATGCCATGTGAAACCAGCAGAACAATGAGCAAGCTCTGCCTGCTCCACAGCATTATATTTCATGCCAGCCTTTTGCATTCAAAAATTATGAATCACACCCTTAACTGTCTCCTCGCCCCACGTGATGTGGTTCAAGTTTTCTTCTTGCCTGGGGTAAACTAATGAAAAGCAATCAGTTCTGTAGCAATAACACAATGCAAAGCACTTTGGGTAACAGTTTTTGCTGGCTCGCAGACTTCATGGGCATTGAGAACATGGGCACGGAAGCCAGTCACTTGTCATTTAGCATGGCAAGGAAAACATTTTTACTTTCCCAAGTTTTTCCTCAAAACCTTTTAAAGCATTTTGACTGTTTTCAGGGGTGTATTTTCATCTTCAGAGAGTTACAGATGTTTGCACTAGCACTTTAGTAAGAGAGGAGCACTTTTTTATTGATAAGGAGAACACAAGCCAAAATGTTTGTATCTGTAATCCTCAGAGAATATTTCCTAAAACTTTCTTTCTGCTGAGAAACCGAGTCCACAATTCTGATTCCAAAGGAAAGATGAGCACCATGCTTCCTTTGATTCATAGAAAAATCTTGGTAATCCTTTTATTTAGAGAAAAATACTACTTTCCAGCTTGTCGTTTCCTTTTATTCACAGTTTAATAACTCAAAGTGAAAGTCGATGCTCACCTGTCTTGCCCTTGAAAGCAGATTCAATCTATCACATGGTAATACAGTGCATTAAGATACAGGAGTGTAGTATTCCTTGTGGATTTACTTTCAAAAGCTGGTTTTTTACCAGAAAATCCACTCTTCCACTAATGAGCTGGAGAGCTGTCATGATTCTGATACTGATTTCACACTTAATAGTATGATGGCATAGGATTCCACAGGAAGGAGAAGGAAATGTATAGTCTGGCACACAGTGGTGTATATCATTATTTCTGAACTATAGTTCCATCAGAATTAATTCTTCCCCTTGACTTCAGACAAAGTGTTTAACCTTGGGGGAGGGGTGAGGATACAGCCATTTCAGAGCTTCTTGAGGACATCCCTTTCCACTGGCCCACCTTCTTTTTGCCTCCAGAGGAGCCTGGGGGATGTATGGTGCAGGTCTGATGCTGTATTTCAGTGATGTCTCAGATGAAACCAGGCCGTAAGAAATTCCCCTCTTCACAAGCCCCCCACCAGGACCCCTGCTTAAGGGAATCCTGAACTACAGAAGAGCAGCAAGAATATAATATCCATCCTTTCAGTGATTCTGAAATGAAGAGCTTATTGTGCCCTCAGATTCTCTTGAATATCCTCGCATGACAAAGATTTGGCCTAGAAAAAGGCAATTTCACCCCCAAAGAATGAATAGAAGGGCTGGTCCACAGTCTGGCAAAACACAGCAGTTTGGATAAATCTGTATTTTCTATTGCAAATGTTACATAACCAGAAACATTTTGATGGGCAGCATTGAGGATCTGTTCTCTGTGCCAAGCCAAAGGTGATGATACTGCTTTTGTCAGCTCCTGTGATAATACAGAGGCAACTTAGGCTGACATTATCCAGTAAAGGAATATATTTATGTCAGGAATAAGACAGGTTTTGTGAGTGAGTAACCCAGTGTGTGACATGGATTTAAATTAGCAATGCTCAGAGCAAAAGTCTCTCTCCTGAGTAGCCTGAATAGGAAATTCATAACCAGCTCAAAGAGACTAAAGAATGAGAGACCCCATAGCCATTACAGCCTAATTTTCAGCTGGGACTGTGTTCTATCTTAGCAAAAAGCTTAATTAAGAATTAATTTCAAACTGTGTCATTTTATTTATTCCCTCATTTGTCCTTTGCAAAATACATGAAGTTCTCAAGAAAATGCTGCCTTGCTGAACATACTCTTTATATTAAAGGTTGGAAAAGACTACCATCATTTCTATATTCTTCATTAAATTATTGTATGATGCCATGGATGGGTTAGTATTAACTGTTGTCAGAGCTGAAATGCACCATCTCATAGGAGGAGTAACTGAGGGAAAATCACACAGAAATTGCAGCTGGAGGGAAAAGTAAAAATATTATAGGTTAGTGGTTGGACTCGCTGATCATAGAGATCTTTTTCCAGTCTAAATGATTCTGTTACTATAGGAAGAAACTATTAAAAAAAGAGAACAGTGAAAAATGAGAAATAACAAGAAAGGATAACAAAGAAACCAGGAGGAAAAGAAAGAAGATATGTTAAAATGGAAAAGCAGTGAAACAAGGAGTGAGACAAAATTCATATTTCATTAACAACAAGAGAAAGTTGTCAAGGGGACTCATTTCAGAAAAAAATCTCTGAGTGGTTGAATTCTGCATTTTTACAAGGCTGTGGGAGTTAAGAAACATTTGCCTGTCATGCACCCTCAAAAGATTTATTGTGTTCAGTTTTCTTAGTATAATATTGCATTTGTGTCACTAAATCATAGAGTTTCTCAGGATTGTTCATTGAGGTCTCCTGACTGATTTACACAAGAGAAGGGGAATTAAACTTCCTTCTTTTGTGTCTCAAAGTAAAATATCTTTCTTTATCCATATGGTACAGATGTACCATTTGCTGACATAGAAAATCTGAAATGAAGCAAAGGCATGAGAGTACTTCAGTGCCATTGTGTTAATTTAGTTATGGATGTTACTTTACAGTACCTGAGATTTGCTTGCAGCTCTGCAGCACAATGCAAATGGAGTAACAACAGAATCACATCAGCAGTTTCACCAGCCAAAATGTATGGCATTTTATACTCTTGAAATAATTCTCTGAACAATGTAAAAATTACGAGATTCTTGTTGAAAAAACATTTTTCACAGACACACACAGAAAAAAGGTGTTCAATCAGCTCTAGTTTCCTTTTTTTTAAGACTCAGTAGGCTGCAGGCTTAACAGGTGATAATTTTCTGGCCTCATTCTTGCAATCTTGTTGTCTTATTTTAAATAAGTAAGGAAACTACAGGACACACATAAAAGAAATTATGCATAAGGAAGGCCAAGAATGTTACCTACAAAATTAACTCAAAGATTTTTTTAAACTAAAATAGATGCTTTGCTATACAGGGAAAGACTTAAGGATATGAAATGGCTTTTACATGAGTATATGCTAGGTTTTTTTCTCTATGTTGGTCCTCTGAAAAAAACCCCAACTATACAGTATGATGAAATCCTTTCTGCAAAAGTAGCAAGTTTACACTAGAGGGTGCTACTTGGACAGGATTTTAGGCTGCTCAGTGTCTTGCTTTGGAAATCTCTTTTTCAACGTTTAGAAAAAAAATGCTCATCTGAAATAAGAAGCAGATGTTTGTAGTGGGAGAAATTCTACTGAAATATAAATAAACATAATTGAAATGTAATGGTGATGATATTTTCCACACACATATATCCATGAGGGACAGTGGTCCATCATGTCATCTCAGCTTCAGTGGAAATTACATATATAATTACATCGAGGGTGTGTTAGAGATGAGTAAATATCCCTAATACTTCAGTCTGCTTTTGCTTAAAAAACTATTATGGCATGGAAAATGGGCTAACTAAAGGAATACAAAAATAAGATCGTGCTTCTTCATTAATGAGAGGGACAGAAACATCCAACAAAGTAAAACATAAATTAACAGTCTGTAGTACAAACACAGTGTCGCTGAATGCCTGGGTGTGATGTGACAGAGGGTTGCCTCACCTCAAATAAAGCATGAAAAAATGGAATGGAAATAGCCAAGAGGTTTATTTTAAATAATTCTTCCCTAGTCTTTCCAGTGGTGTGGTGAGAATTGTTAGGGCTCTGAGCATGTCTCTCTACATCTCCAGGGGCTCTGACTGCCTGGAGACAAAGCCGACATGGAGATGGTGGAGATCTGGAGCCATGAAGAGAGCTGCTGCTCCCTAGCAGCCATTTGGAAGTGGCTGGATATGGGCAGCTTGTCTTCTTATATGTTTAATCCAAAAATGCCTTTTGAACTCGGCAGATCAGTAAGAAGGTAAGATGCTGTGTGCCCTGCACTGTCGCCAACTCAGAGACTCTGAAGCTCCAGCTCTGCAACTCCACTAATACCGTGATAAAGTGATACCCAGGGAATGTCCAAAATCAGACAGGAGACAGAGGAGAATAAAGTTTGAAAACACCTCTGTTTTGTCTTATGCTTTCCCCAAGCTTGAACATGATTACCATTAGCTGAATTTGTCACTGATACCACTTGAAAGGGATTATTCATCACCTAACCCCACAAATTATGCAGGAGCCTGCAAGGTAAAGCTCAGTAGCAGTGTCAGGCATGTACTTAGAAACTGGAAAAAGAGTGAGGGCTTACACCTTGGCCTCTGCCCCTCACTGAGTCCAGTGCTTCTCCTCGCAAACAGGGCTTACCAGAAGAAACCTTCTCCAGGACCTTCTGTTCTATGGATCCCAAGTGAGAGGATCTGGATGTCCCAAGAAATGAAATCCTTTGATGAAGCAGTACATCATTACTCTTTCCACAGCTACTGGGTCATTGCCTACTGATGTCAGTGGCAAAGGGTCCCCTGGTCCCAGTGCTGGAGCTCCAGCTGCCAGGTGAGAGCTCTGTCTCCAAAACACCACGTACTCATAACTGCACAAGTCTCTTGTAAAAAGCTGCCAAGGCAGTGTTTTGTGTTTCTTGGAGATCCATTTTCCTAAGTCTGTTGTATAGCCTGGACTAGCAAAAAACAGGGAGTTGAATAAACAAAGGTAAAGAAATGAATGGCAATAGGGAGAGGAACATTGTGCTTTTCTCAGGTTGGTTAAGTGATCAGCCAAAAAGGATGAGATGCACTGCTATGAAAACATTTGCTTTTCAACTGAAATTATCCCAGCACCACAACAGAGTTGACTGATTTCAAAAGGCCCAAAACCAAAGTATGAACATTTTAAAAATAGTCATTATTTGGGGGCTGTTGTGGTTTAACCCCAGCCAGAAACCAAGCCCCACATTAATGCAGCCATTAACTCACTCGACCACTAGCAGGATCAGGGAGAGTGTCAGAAGCGTAAAACCTTGAAAACCCACAGGTTCAGATAAAGGTGATTTAACAGGAAAAGCAAAAAACATGTACACAAGCAAAGCAAAGCAAGGAATTAATTCACTGCTGCCCACAGGCAGGCAGGTGTTCAGCCATCTCCAGGAGAGCAGGGGCTCATCCCACGTAATGGTGAGTTGAAAAGACAAGCACCATCACTCCAAACCTTCCCCCTGCTCTATATACCGAGTATAATGTCATATGGTCTGGAATATCCCTTTGGTCAGTTTGGGTCATCTGTCCCAGCTGTCTCTCCTCCTAGCCTGCCATGCATCTCCCAACTTCCTTGTCAGCATGGCAGTACAAGAAACAGGCTTGGATCTGTGCAAGCCCTGCTCAGCAATAAAAAACCATCAGTATACTATCAACCTTGTGTTCAGCAGAAATCCAAAACCCAGCCCCATACTAGCCACTGTGAAGAAAATTAACTCTACCCCAGCCAAAACCAGCACAGGGGCACATTGTCATTAGCCACGTGCTGCCTGACCTGGTATTTGTGTTGCCACAGCAAGGTACCTGTGATTCATCTGCAGGTGTTTGCAGTTGGGCAAGCAGCTTGTGCTCGGGCTGCCTGCCAATCCTGCCTGCCAATCCTGCCTGCCACTGCCAAAGGCATCACCCTGCCTTTCTCAGAAGGACCCCTGTAGAGACAAGGCATTGCTGCAGAAATGGACAGATGGTTAGAAGAGGAAAAGTCAAGCGGGCTGGGTTGGTCTATCAGTCCATACTGTAAGCAGGTGCTTCACTGTGACTTATATTTGTATAACCCAGCTCTCTGCCACAGGAAATCAGCCTCTTTTTTCTTAGCAGGTATAGGTGCATTTGTGAGTGTACAATAGACACCTCAGACCTTTTCCCCCATATGATAATGGACAACAGTGAGCTGCCTGTGTAGGTTCCCATCACAAGGGTCATACATTGCTTTCACTTCTCTGAACTTTACTGCAACGTTTGCCTGCATTTTGTTTGCCCTTGTTGGGTTGTGTTTATGGTTTTGAGCTTCCTCAGCATAAAGCATGAACAAACTCAGTGGATAAATCAATCTGAATCCTGGAGCTGTTTCAAGTTGTGCATCTTAGAATAGCAGTCCCATTGAATTAAGTCTATGAGTAAGCAGCTCCCACAAGCATGTGCTGCCTTTGCTGTGTACTAGAAACGTAGGACCCAGCTGGAACCAAAAGGCGATGTCAGACATTTCTGGAGGAGTTTCAAGAAAGAATATGTCTGAAAGGACGGTCAATTGGAGTCATCTGGTCAATGAAATTGTTTGGTCAGAAGATACTCAGCCAGCTAAAAGTCAAGCAGGGAGGGAAGGCTGACCTTGCAACTCTGAAGCGCCTGACGCTGTGCCAAATTATGCAGTGTTAGTTAAGGACTGTGGTTCTCAGCTTTCCTAGTTCATCGGTGATTTTTTGTTGTCACAGAGAGATGGCAGAAAGATGGTGATAGTATGGGGGAGGAACCAATTAAATCTGATGTTGAGAAGTGTGTGTATATATATACACACACACATATATATATATATATGTATGTGTATGTGTAGGTGAGTGTATGCATATTTGAAATCCAAATGCACATATACACATATATTTTTATATATGCATCTATGTTGGAATTTTGGAGTGTTAGCTTGTGACTGATATAGAGATCAATAAAATGTGTCACTGCTCTTCCAGACTCTATCCGTTGCAGAGCTTATTGATGCTAATATTCCTATAAAGACACTCCTCTGCATGCAAGACATTGCAGCATTTTTGATTGGGTGAACATGAAATTGTCTCTGAAGGTATGACTGGGTAAATCTGAAATTATCTCTGGAAGCAATGTTATGTTTAAACTGAAATACAGACAGCATGTCACCTTTAATTCTGTCTCCAAACAATGGATATATGATACCAAGCTACAGATCTATTTGGATTGTGTTATTTAAGCTGTATTCCACAGTGTGCCTCATCTAAACTTCAGCATTTGTCCCCATGTTCCCTCATCTCGCTACGATGTGATCAGTGCCAGCCGCACTGACAGCCTCCAGGAGTGTTTTCATGACAGAGTAGCTTGTCTTTTTCCCACTGTCTTTCCAGACAGACTTGCAAACTAGGATGTCTTTGAGGTCAGAACTGCTAGAGGTACATTAGATATATGTAGATATATATATATATATGTAGCATTTTTGTCATACTGAGATATTTAGTAATGTTTTTCTCGACTAAGCTTTCCATGTTATTTTTTTAATCAACAAATATGACAAAGCTTGCTCAGAGACAAAGCAGAAAGCAGGGACAGGTGGCCTTTTAGCATCCCTCTTCTGTGCCTTCTGCTACTGCCTCTGGCATCCTCTTGCTGGAGCCAGGAGCTAGCATGACCTAAAAAAACCTTCAAGCCATCCTGCAAAGGAAAAAGGCTGGTGGGAAAAGGAAAATAAAAAGTGGAGGCAGCAGATTCGGAACAGACTGACTGCCCAAGCACACGGTGAAAAAGGACTCGGCAACACCAGGGAGAAGTAGGCAAGATATGAGAGAGATGGAGAGAAGGCATCCACTGGATGGAGCAAGGAGAGGGGATAGATGTGTTAAATACACAAAAAAAGCTGGAGTTGCCAATTTCATTGCTATGGCCTCCAAGCATAATAAAGTAGCATTTCTAGGAGGAGAATTTAGGGTGTACACAGCAAAGTCATTGGGGAGTTACAATAAAATGGTGTATTTTTTTAGCTATATATTTTAGCAGTTGTCTATGATTTCATCAGCTGTCCTGCTGATTTGCAGTGCTGGAACCAATTCATTGTCTTGCTTGGTTTTTTCCTGTAATTGCCATGTATCACAAGCAAACTCTAACCCATTAGGGAAGCTTTGGCTCTCTAAATTTAAAAGTGTTTATTCAGTTCCTGCAATTTGAGATTTGGAGACAAGCCTGCAAGTTCCAGATGCTACACTGTTAGCAAAACACTTTGGAGGGTATTTTAGGTTAAACTTAGACATGTTGACAGAGCATATATCTTCTCTGTTCTTCAAAGAATTCAAGTTAAAAGGGACATCAAATTTGTCAGCTAAGCAGAAGTGTGTTTCAGCACTGGTTCCTCATTAGCAGACTGAGAAAAATGACACCTCAGTCTTTTCATATCTGGTCTTAAGAGCGCCTGTCTTTGACTGTGTGTGAGGAAGTAGTAAATAAAATGAAAATCTGTGCTTTAAACCCTTATTTTTGTTTTTAGTTATTGCCTGTGAAGACTTACATGAAAGCAGACGGAACTATCAGACCATTGTCCACTCAGTCATGTGATTGCATGCATGTAAGAGTCTCTAAGGATTCACGAAGCTCAGTAAAACTTTTCCAGGTAGGACACAGAAAGGGGTTCTCAAAAGTACCAACAAGCTGTGATGTGTGGTATTTCCCTCTCTGCTACATGATGATACAGCCAGATCTTATAGAACGATGCTATGGAGGGAATCTGTGTACAGTGCATTGTAGGTATGGATTTATTGATGGGAGGGATGTTTAATGGCAGACATTTAAGATACTCTGCTAAAGCAGTGCACAACTCCCCAGCTCTCCTCTGCCTGGCAGATCACTATACTCACATAATCTATGTTGAGCATTATTGTGTTGTTAAGTCACTTTCAATTAAATTGCTTTCTCCAATAAGTGTTGACCATTTAAAAAAAAGTAATAGCATTATTAACACAGTATTGTTGTGCAATCTGACTTCAGTAATGCCCTGAAGTAATGCCATGAAGAGGACAGAATCTTCCTACACCGTGCCTACATTAATTGGTTACAAAACCGTGATTGCCAAGATAGAATAACTTGTTCCTATTTGACGTTCAATTTTAAAACACACAGATTGTATTTCAAGGAGTGAAAGATTTCACAAGCAAAGCAACAGATTGCGCAAGTAATAAAGCGACAGGAGGGTGCAATATAAAGTCTTGTCTTTCTGCTTTAAATTCTATTTATTACTTATCGATGTATTATGACCATCAGTTATTGCCCTGACGTGATTCCTCCATTCTCTTTAGCATGAGACATATGTCCCAGGGCACATGTCCTGCTGAGCATCCTTTCCCTGCAGTCCTTCCTCTGCCTGCCCCGGGGCTGGCAAATAATTGCCCATCACACCAGCTATTACCAATTACAGCGACGGTGGTTGGCGGTGACTATCAGAGGACTGCAACGCTGGACTCAGCGCCACTTATTCTCGCTGGATTCCTGCCAAGGATGACGCTGAACCCCTGCCCGTGCTGGTGGCACCGCGCCGGTGGGATAAAGCGGGATGCGTTGGTGCCGTCCCGGCGGGGAGGGACAGCGGCCGCCCTGCCCACCGCACTACAGCTCCCAGTGTGCACCGCGCCGCCGCCCCGCCCTCGCCGGCACTCGGGCCGCGCGGGGCACGCCGGGACTTGTAGTGTGCAGGGGCGGGCGGGGGCGCCGGCGGCGCGGCTCCCGCCTGGCGGCCCCGGGGCCAGCCGCGCTCCCCGAATCCGGGGAGGCGCCGAGGCGGGCACATCCCGCGCCGCTCCCTGCCTCCCTGTCAGCTTCCCTGCCTCCCTGCCAGCCTGCCTGCCAGCCTCCCCGCAGGGCTCCCCGCCCAGGGGTCGGCAGCCCGCCGCGCCGGGGGGCAGCCGGCGGGGCAGAGCGGCGGAGCATCATGCTGGAGTCCATCTGTGTCACCGGTGAGTACCGCCCCGGGAGCGGCGGCACAGCCTGGGCACAGCCGCAGGGCTGCCAGCCGCTCCCTCCTTTTCCCTCCATCCCTCCCGGGAAAGCATCCCCCCCGAGCGGGCGCCGCGGGGACTCGGTGCGTGCCCCCGGCCCCCGGGAAGGGGCTCCAAACCCGCCTGTGCCCAGGACAGACGGCACAGCAGGAGCCCCCCCGGGTGAATTCGGAGCCAGCGTGTCACCTGCGGGCCCTGACCCCTCTCCGGGACGATGGGGAGGGTGGAGGCGACAGTCCCGCCGGAGGGAGGGACGGGAGATGCGAGGAAGAATGCCAATAAAACTATTGCTAATGACATATGGTGCCTTTCACTCGTTGGCTCTGCTCTGTGTTTTCAGAGAAGTTAACAAATCCCTATAGTATGTGTATATAAACCCCTATATTATGACTATATAACGATAATACAGAAAAGTATTTGAAGCCACACAAAACTGTTCTGTGCTGCGTGCGTGTGGAGTGCAGGAAAACCTACAGCACAGTTCCTGCTGCAAAACAAATTTTTCACTCAGGTGGTTTGGTTTTTTTTTGTTTGAATTTGGTGTCATTTCATGTGTCGTTGCTTCAGCTGCTCAAGCCAGTGTTTCTTTGTCTTACCTAGAAGAGGCAGAGGTGTCTTAGCATCCCCTCATTCAGTACTGTCACAATCATAATTAAGATCTCTTACAGCTACTCCTGCTCTGTATAATTTATATGCTGTTCCATCTGTACATGGATATGACAACTGTCTTGTTTCTGGTACTGGGAATAGAAATAAAGTTCCTGGGATCAGTCAGAGCAGCTTTAGAGACATGCAACAGCAGCTTAAAGGAAAAGATTTCTGGAAAGATAGTTATTTTGGGTCCATATCCCTCCATCAAATATTCCTGACCACACCTCTGCTGCAGTAGAACAAGCCAGAGAGCTGCTTGGACGGGAGTTTCATCCTGTGCAAGCCTGCTTGTAAATCAGTGGTTTGTGGTTATATCGTGAGTCCGTTAAATCAATGGGGGTTTGTCACTTGATCTCATTAGGGCCAAGTCTTCACTTTTGCTGATTATTACTGTGCTCATGTAATTTAATTAGAAGAACACAGATTTGGAGTCAGTTACATAACACTATATTTCAGTGTAGAAACATGCATGCAAGAAACTGCTTGTTTTTTGAGGTAGAAAGGGTACTTCTAAATATCGTTGTCACTTTAAAGAAGAAAACCCAAATTGCACAGTTCAAAATCATGCCAATCACCCTTATAAATGTGGCAGTTAATGAACCAGACATACAAGTTGTATGATAGCTGAAACTTGCCCTTAGTTTTAAAGCTCAGAATTAAAAGCTCGATGACAGATAACACCTTTACAGTAGGAAAGTAAATAGGTGGATATTTTGGGGGGGAAAAAAAGTCTTAGGCTAAATGTCAAAGTTCCAACATCATACAGGCATTAGTTAACAACTAGTTATTAGTTATTATCTAGTTAACAATTATTAAAAATTAATAAATATTATTAGTAATTAGTTAATAACTAAGATGCTTGTTAAAACAGAGGCTAACTCACTGTCAGTCTTTTTACAGGAACTCATTGACTAATTCTACCACTAAACCATTTTTCAGTCGCTATAAACAGAATTATATTAAAGTGCTATTTCAAGTTGCCTAACAGCTTCTGTTCAAAACTGGAGTGTTTGTAAACCTTAAAGATGTTTATAGAGGTGAGGAAATAGAATATAGGATTCTGATCAGGTCTGTTATGCCACAAACAAGCCTGTAGCTTGAGAGGCAATGGAACACTACAGATTCACATACAACATTTTATGTTGCCTGTTCTGTTCAGAATATTCTTTCTACAGCCTTCTGCACCCACAAGCCTAGAGTTTATAAATTACAGGAAGTTGTTAATCTGTTCAAATAGTCTGAATATTGATGATAAATATTTCTTTCTAATGTAACTGTACCGTTACATGGTGTGTCAAAGAAGGAATCTTGTCACATTTGTGTATCTTCTTCTCGTCTCTCAGTGTCAAACTTAACCATTTATTTATCACATACATTATTTGCATGTCTATAAATTTGAAAATTCAAGTTAAGCTATTGGAAATTATTCCTGATTTTGAGCAAAAAGAAATTCAACCATATTCTAATGTAATGGTGAACTGAACACCAAAAGTAATGGCTCAGACCATTACATTCTTAGGACAGGAGGAACTGCTCCATGAATATCTTTGCTAAGCACCTTAAGAGTCATACTTGCAGTTTGGAAAGGATTTGTCAGTAGTGCATATATAACCAGAGTGACAGCAGCATGGAAACTGCAAGAGCTCTCTACTATTTTAGAGCAAGGCTAGTTGGACAGAAAGAGATCTGTGCCCACAAATACTTGTCATTAACCTCATTCCACCTATGGAACAGGTATTTAAGAAGCTGCTCAGCAGCTGCCCTGTAGCCTAGAGAAAGGTATTTATACAACACTCTCCAAAGCCTAGAAATTTCTAAATCCAAAATCTAGTGGGATTTTACCCCACGTATTATTAACTTAATAAAATAGTAGATAAATGTATCGATTTCTAAAGAATGGAGACCAATAATATATTCTAACTCCTGAATGTAACATAAAATCTAACACAATTTTCCTAGCAAATAACTGCAGACAAGATTAGGCAGCGCTTGCAATGGTTTCAAGTTTCAATGGTTTCAAGACTAGTGACTGGGATGCAACTTCTACCTGGAAAGTGCTTCAACAGTGCAGAATTATAATGAGATCTGTGGTTCCCACATACCCTCTGTTAGCAGTCTTGGACTCCATCCCTTTTCCAGTACTGCTGTGACACTGGAATAGCTGCATATATATAAATGGAAGTTACACAAGCAGGGGCAAAACTTTGCAAAATCAAGCCTGTGGAATTTTGAATTGCTCTGTGACACACGGTACGTTTGTGTCTGCAGGATGGAATAAGTCCAGTACTGCCAATTCCAACAGATACTTTGACAGTGATGGGATTGTGGCTGGGGCACAACCTGCTGTCTTGTGAGGTTCTTTAGACACACAGGGAGAGTTGCCATTGGGTGGCTGGCTGCCCTGCTAGCCCACCTTATGGAACAGCAGAAGCCAAACACCATGACTCTAAAGAGGGGTAGAGCTCTACTCTGGCCCAGGACAGGCCAAGTTGCCCTTAACTGAAGGGGTTTCTGTCCTTTGGTACCCTAATTATGCCAAAATGGAGACAGAAAGCTCTTCTTCCCCCTCCTTGCTTACATCCTCATCACCTCGCACTCCAAATCTGCAGATTGTGTCACCTAATATTTCACCACTCTCCCTAGGACCTATGTTTTTATTACTGTGTTGTTGCAGAGGGGAACAAGATATAAATAAATGGAAGTAAACATGATGGCAAATCTTTTGGGAAGAGACTAAGTTAATTTTGTTGTGAGGTTTTTTGATTGCTGGAGGACTTGGGGCTTTGTGATTTTTGAGTGTTTGGAAGCAAGTGCAATAAAGACAATCTTTGTACATAAATTACACATTTTTAGAGAAGTTCTCAAAGGTAACTGGAGGCCTGGTCTTACGTTCTTTTGACAGTTTTCTACTGCAAAAACTGGAATATGTGAAGTCAGGGAATTCAGATTTGTGCTTCTCAGAACACGCATGATATATGTGGATGAGATACAAAAGATAAAACCTCTATGATCCGTAGCATGATATACAGGATGGAGTTATGCCATAGCATGGTGGTTTCCAATTTGCCTTTTTCATACCTTTTAGAAGCAGTCTGTAGACATCTGTCCTGTGGTATCCAGAATTTAAAAAGGACTGCTAAGCAATCTATGCAATTAATCTGGGTTAATAATCCATTCTCTGGCTGCTTTATAGCAACGTCGTTATCTCAGTGCTTTTTGAAACACTGAAGCACATTTTTGGAAGGCAGGTTTTATAGTCAGAATGTTAGACCTCAGTTTCAGTCGCCAGACACTGCTAATCCTTGGAAACTCTTGGATATAGCTTTGAAAGTCAGGCTTCCTTAGTTTGGTTGATGCTGTCTGACTTACAGATGTAAGCGAGTTTAATAGCTTAAACAAACGTACTGGAGAAAGAACCCTAAATTTGGTGCTTTGCAACATGATTTTGACGTAGTCTCAAGTATTGTTTTCTAGCTTATTTGGTAAAATAATGATATTCAGAGGACCTGTACAACATTTTAGAGCAGCAGCTAATGACTTCTGTGAAAACTGCTTTGTTACCTATTAAAGTATTTCAAATCAGCTGCTGGATTACCTGTTGATTCTGGGTTTCCAGCACAAATAGGCATGAAACAGTATCCTTCTTCAGGCAGGAAAAAATTAAGGACAGCCACACTTAGTTTGACAGCTGAAAAATCAGTTTGCTATGAGATTCTGCACATAAAGTAACTACAGAATTGGGGACAACTATTTTTGATATCAGCCATGTGCATGTGAAACCTGCCAGTGCATGTTCAGCACTCAATCACCATTTGTGACACTTTCAGGAGAATTCTGGCTTTTGATGTTGATCAATTGTCTATATATAAATGCATTTATTACTGGCCAACTGTACTACTTAGCTCTGAAAGCTTGCTGTCATGAGTTTTTGATGTTAGATTGACACAAGAGCTTGGGACAGGGTGGGGAGAGTGGTGTAATTTAAGGTAATTTTGAGCTGTTTCTTTGAATTCGGTTTCTGTTTTTTTCTTTTCTGTTTATCACCTCTTAGATACACAGGTGTTACTAGTTCAAATTACTCCCTGTGTAGCAGCAATTTAAGTCTTTTGTGCTCTTTGTGGCTTTTTGGAATTGAGTAGTAGAGATGATGAAGTGTTAATGCCATTAGTGTTATGTTATTCTCTTGTCTGTATTTTAAGAAATAGCTGTGTCATTTCCAAATTCAATTTTGTCTATGCAAGCGAGGTCACATGCTCAGAAACTTAAAATACATTCAGACATTCTGGAAACCTTGGTTTCCCTTTACCCTTCTTAAAAGGATTCTCATCCTGTAATAGTTGATACAGGTCTGAACTCAATCTCAAATACTTGCCAAGAAATATGAGAGTGGTCATCCTAGTATGTTGTCCAAAAAAAAAAAAAAAAATGCATCTCGTTTTATGTAGTTCACTTGATGTTGTTCTCCTTGTGATGGGAAACTGTGGTTTCTCACCATGACAGCTCACAGTAAAGCGAGATAAGCCATGTAGGCAGGTTGTCACATACGTGATGAGAGTGATCTGACAGAATTTGAACAGGAATGCCAAGGAGCGCATCCCCGTGCCAAGCATAGCAAGGGAATTCTCAAACTTACCATGAGGCAAAACTGAGTTTTTCTAAGGTATGCGTGCTTTTGTGAAAGAGAATAATCTAATGCTTCTACCTCTCTTTCCAGTGGGGGATACACCCAGGCCACCGATTGCCCATCGTACGTTCATGCAAATAGGACCTCTGTCTTTTTGCCTTTTCAGACAGCATTTTGAGGAGAACTGAGGAACACAGGTTGACATGGAACTGACAGAGGTCCAGCAGCATGAAATACGTTGTCATGGTGCTGCTTAAGTTGGGAGGAAGACCTAATTTTGCTATGAAAATAAAGCTGGAATTAAACTACCATCGATTTTTTTCCCCTTGGAGGCATTCAATGATCTCTTGCTAATGTTCCATTCAGAATATAATTACTGTATGTAAAGTAATTACGGCTCTGCTATGTATAACTATGGGATGAAGCTCAAATCTGTTTTGCGGGCTTTAATCAAGCTCCAGCCACATCTCCTCTTCCATGAATCCCTTTCATTTTACGTGCAGAAGCAGGAAGCATTTCTGTGTGGCATGGTTTATTTGCACCTTTACTTTTGCCCCAGCTGATGTTCTAGAATGAGCTGGTTGTCAAGAGGAGGGGAATGATTAGAACCAGCGGAGCAATGTCGCTTCTCCCTAACAAGCCAGCAGGAATGTTAAATGCGGTTTTAATCCTCAGTGATTCTTCCACTGCAGCTGCTCTGCACCAGGGACGGGTGTGCCCCTGGAGGCTGTGCCAGGGGTCAGAGCCAGAAAGGAGGGTTCATTCATTCATTCATTAAAGGAACATCATTTGCTTCTTGCACTCAGTTTCGTTTACAGTGTTTCTTCTCAAGTGTTTTCTTAAAGCCAGCTATTAGTGTAGAACAGCTTTGAATAGATGAAATTGCCAGTGTTGTCTTAAGGCTTTTCAGGAGTATGACTAGCTGATCTCTCTTCTATCTCCTCTTTAAATACAGTTTACTGTCTGGATTAAGGCTTAAGTGAAGGATTAAGTGAAACTGACTTCTTTTAAACTGATAACTACTATTCATGTGGTGTTGTAAACTGTTCACAGTGGCTGGCCCATTCCGAAGTTCTCACCCTTTTCTTAGAGTAAATTCTGAGAGTGAATCACATTTTGCAGATGAGATCACACCAGACTGCTTATATCACAGCACAGATCCCTGTGGGACTTCACTGTAAATACTGCTTACATGCTTCTCCCATGCAGTTGCTTATTTTTTTTCTTTATCCATACAGAAAGCCTTCCTTGCATGATAAAGACCAACCAGATTTTTCTCAAAACTAAACGTTTTTTAATGTAACACTAAACATTAATGAAATCCCACTGTCTTGTTTTAAACAACTTAGTTACTAGCTGCAAAGCGTAGTTGTGCATGGAGATGCAAGATCCAGCTAAACAAGTGTTTTATGCTTGCAAGCCCCAGTCTAATTGTTCAAAAGTGATATTCACACTCAGTTTTCCCCTATATCTTGAAGTCAAGATAGCGTTTAATTTACGTTGCAGTTTTGGTTCCTTAAGATTAGTATCGCTGTGTGAAACAATTAAAATTTGTCCTCATATTTTTCCTTTTTCCTCTAAATGCAGAAAAACTTCACTTGCCCAAGACAGAGCTTTCTAGGAAATCAATCCTGAGCCTGGAAGTACATGAGCTGAACATTAATAATGAAAACAGCCTCCAGCATCCGCCTTCTGGGATCCTTAAGGACATCTTCACAACGGGAACCAGCAGCTACAATGTCCTCCTGCAAAGCAAGGAGGAGAAGAAACACCACGCTCCAAAGCAGCCGTCAGCTCACCACAAGAAGCACAGGAAAGCCCCCAAGTGCTCCAGCACCCTGCGAGGCAGCGAGCACCGCAAGGCCAGGGTGCCGCTCCCCTTGCTCGGCGCTGGCTGGTACCGCGCCGGCCGGCAGCCCCCCATCATCCTCACTAGCCCGGTGGCCACCAGCGTCACAGGGAGCGGCACAGGACTGCCACCTCGACCCAGGAGTAGGACCAAGAGGCATCTTAACCTGACAAAGCCAAAGCAACCCCAGTCCTCAAAAGGCAAGGGGAAAGAAGGCGATGTTTCTGGCCAAAAGCTCTGTTTACTGACGGCCATCAAGCCCTCCAATGTGGAGAAAGAGAAGATTAAATTCTTCAACTCGGATTTCACATACAATCCTCAGTTTGAATATGAAAACCCTGCTCTGCCAAACGTGTTAGCTAAGCACAGCCATGCATCTGACAGATTTCTTAAGCAGGTATAGTTGCTTTTTTCCCCTCCTATTCCACCGATTGTTTCTTCCTACACCTAGGTGGTATTTGGATTTGTTTGTAGCGTGTCATTTCTCCTTATCATCCTCCCCTACTGTTTGAAAAATGCATCAAAGATGAGAATGCGATAATAAAACTGAAATAAAATATTTTTTTTAATTAAACAATTAAAGCCTTTGTAAAATTTACAGGATTTTATAGAGTAAAGGCACAGTTCCTCATAATTGGTTTTACATGAAACATAATTTAAAGCAAGCAGAGTCTGGTACAGGAAAAGTACAGTGCCTGAATAGGCAGAGGAATAAAGCAGCGTGGAAACCCTGCCAATCCTCTTGGTGACACAGGGATTGGGAGGGGATAGGAGTTATTTGAGGTCATCATTATTGGATAAGCGTATGTTGATGTTCCTTGTTTTAATCAACTTTGAAAGGATATTTGCATATACATTAGGCTCAATCAAGCAGCAGCCAAATTGCGTTCCAGAGAGAGGTAAAACTTAAAAAGACAAACCCCTCCTTTTTTTTCCCCTCCCTAATATGCAGCCACACTGGTAACAAAGCTGCAGACATTCCCAACTGTCTTGGCTTCCTACCTGAGTAACAAAAAAGTCCCAGACAACAACAGAAGCCTGGCTTTCAACTTTGACCTGAGTGACAAAAACTGGTGCTTATCTAGAAAATAGCAGAAGCAGTTCCCTTCCCACTTTTGCTATTTTTAAATGGCTTAGAAGGATCTTATTTAAGTCTGACAAACTTTTCTAAATGCAGGATTGTATGTTTCAAGCGATACTTAACTTGGGAAGACATCCTGCCATTCCCTGAGCTTCGCTTCTTTGTGATGTGAATATTTCACTTAAAAACTGCCAGAATTCGTGGTGAAAAGGATCCATGAATTGAAGTGCCATGGAATCTAAGAAGTGACCCGTGACTTGTGAACAGGCTGACTTCGTTTTTTCCAAATCTGAGAATGCACAAAAGTGTTATTTACACATGAAATCATTGTATTGATGGTCTTGGTCTGCATTTTCACGTTGAAAATGTCTGTGTATTTTGAAACCTCGGTTTCTCGGTTTTCATTAAAAATTCATCTTATTTCTGAGAACAGCTGTTCTGTTCTTACAATGCATCTTCCATATTTCTAAACAACCAGCTAAATCATACTGACACCAAATAAAACTGCTCTTTGACTAGAGCTTTTTAACAAGTTTTTCTTTCATTTTTATAGCACTATTAGCAATATTAATCACAGATTACAGCTGATCAACAATAACTAATTTGCCAAACTGAATTTAATACAAATTACCCTTTCAGTATTGTCGAGCAGAGCCTTAAAAAGTTATTTTATGCATGGTCATTTTCTGGAGCAAACTTGTCATTGGTTTACCCTTCTTTTAATAAAAAACCCCCACACCTAAATAAGGACTATTTTAATAATGAATAATTCCTCAATGTTATTCTGATTTGCAACTCTACCCTTTTCCCTGTCCATAAAAAGCATGGCTTTATAAAGGCTTTGTAGCAACTTTATAAAAAGCAGTGAAGGATTTAATATTCAATGAAGTATGATACTTCTGAAGATTAACAACGAGGATGTAAAATGCTTCACAAGATTTAGTTTAAATCACTAGAAAAGCATTTATTCGAAGTTCAGCTCCCAAAAATACTGAACAAAAATATCTTGCACGGAAAAAATGACTAAACCAGCAGCTTTAACACAGCTCCAAGCCCAGCAGGTGTCACTCTCTCTCTTTTATCTACAACTGGCTTTAGAAATTTTCAGCTCCACGCAAATTTAAATTTAACTTCATGCAAATTCACTATCCAAAAAAAGCAGCATTAATCAAAAATTTTAATCAGCAAGTATTGTAGGAGCACTTGTTTTTCCTCATTGCTGTTTCTTTTTTTCCACACAGAACTTACTTGTCAGAAGAAACATGTAGGTTAGAGGAAGTTCAGTTCAGGGAAGATGACTTCAGTTGCAAAAAAGGCACTCATGGTTGCAAGAGTTAGGTCTGAAGTGAAAACACAACTGTGTGTAGTCGTCCTTTTTGCTGCAAAAAAAGGATGAATTCAGTTTTCTTATTTGCTTTTTTTTTTAAAAAAAATTTTGGCTTTCATTTATTGTACTTATTTTAGAAAGCTTTGCTATCTGTGAACAGAATTATTCCCATTTATTTTACGAAAGGTACTCACTGCAATTTACACTTCCTTGCTCTTTTATGATTAAATAGGGGTAAACCCAGGTTTTTGCAGAGAGAACTCACCATTTTTATAGGCAGCTTTTAGGATACCTCAGTGAAACCAACTCAAAACCTGACATTTCAGAATTTTAGAGGATTTTTAGCAATGGCAAAAATATTTTTACCCACCGCTGTGCATATCCTGCTAGGGTATTAAAACAGATTGTGTTTGCTTATTGCCCTTTCTGCTTTTGTGCATATCTATGAAATTGGTTAATGCAGCCTTACTGCAACATGTCTGGAAGACAAGTCATGCTCTGCCCCATTTATTTGGGTTTTTTAAAGGTAAAGGGCACTGGGGTTTGCAAACCATTAACACAGCAATGCTGCAGTGAGGAACACAGAGGCTTGAGAGCACTTACTTTGTCCCTGTGCCTCCACTTAAATATTTTAACCTTGGGCACAGCCCACCGCTTTTATTAATTGAATTTTCACAACCATACAGAAAACATTTTTGAGTTACTAATACATTTGAAAAATACTAATTTAAATGTCTTTCTTCTCATCCTTTTTTTTGTTTCTTTGCTTCTCTCTTTGTACTTTATGTTATTTTCCTCATAATAAGGTTCTTCATGAGTCACACAATATATGCCTTTAGGGAAGTGAATTTGAGAATAAAAAAATAGCCTGCAGATTTGCAGCTTTTCACATTGATTGACATATCTGATATTACAAAAATTAATTCTCTTATTGCTGTGTTTCAAGGTCACCGCAGCAACTGTGTGCTCTTAAGTGCTACAAAAAAGGTTCCTGGCTCAAAGTACTTGTCTTTCATTGTTAAGTTTCTTAACTCTTTAAGTGTTTGTTATTTTTGCTCCCATGCTAGAGGTGGCAATACTCAGAACTAATTGTTCCCAGTGTTAGCGGAGTAGATGACTCAACAGTTGTAATTTGCTGAACCAAAAGCAGCAAGTTGCCACTTTAAGTAACCTCATTTTTTGAATTGTACAAGAAGGCAAGAAATCTATTTCAATATACATATATTTAAAAAAACCCCAAAACACTATTTTGTTGAATGAGCAATCCCCCCACGAATACGTGGTACATCCTCTTCCCTCATACTCATAAAAATACAGCAGTTTTGACTTCATAAATAAACCTGTTGTGCCACATTGCAAGTGTTTGTGTGACACACTTTTTAAGGCACTAATACAAGTAGCCCACAATTAGCAAATTTATCAGACCTTGAAAAAAAGGTTAGGTGGAGCTGGCAGGCTAAACAACATGACATTCAACACTGAGTAGTCCTTTGCTATGTCCAAATGATGTCACAGCTTAGGCATGTTGAAGATTCAAAAACATGACACTGTCTGTAAAGAGCACTTAATTGTGAAACATTTCATTCTCTGCTAGTAACAAATTCCCTCCTTAACTAAGATTTATAGATAAAGCTTGTTAATATATAACACAATGCGTATCAGGCCATCCAAGCAGCATAAGTTTCCAGGGTCCAAGATAAACCTCTGTCTTCCTCTGGAAGAGACCACGGATCACTTCTGGAATATACTACAGAAGGAGCATAGGTATTTTAAAAGTTATCCATTAAAAATATTTCTACGAGCTCTAAATTACCTCAACCTACTCTTTATCCCACTGAGATACTAACTTAAGTAACTAACACATTAAGCATGCAAAAGAAAAGCCACTGTATACACTGAATACAACTCAGAATACTACAGCCTGAGTGGACTAGCCTCAAAAATCTCCCTCTCTGCATTCCTCTTGATCCAAACAGGCACCATTTTATGGTTGTTGATTAAGACTAACAAGTTCAATCTGGTACCTCTTAGTGTTACATAATGATGCACCTGGGAAGCTTTCTTCCCCTCAGCAAATAAGCTAAGCAGTGGTGTTTGCAAGCCTTGTCTATCTGGTAGCTCTCAGCAGAGACTTTTGTAGCAGAGCTGCTTCTGAATGCAGGATGAGCTGATCCAAATGTAGTGGGCTGAGCCCCTTTTCTGACCTGGGCACCTCAAATGGCTCATGATCGTGTCTAATCACTACATACTTCTAGAGTAACTCTCGAGTAACTAAGCTGTGTTCTGCACCTGAGTGACTTGGGATTCAGAGACTTACTTGGCTGTGAATAATTTGTTTTAAAAAGCCAACACCACCATCACCTAAACCAGGCAATGAAACAGCCTTGTCTTGCATCTGTGTTATTGCTTTCTTGGGCATCAGTAGAGTTTGCTGTGCAAGGGGGCTTGTCTTGGCTCGTTCTTTTGGCACTCTTTGGTAGTGACAAGGGAGACTGAAGCAGACATTTTAGATAACTAAGAATGAACCCAGTACAGCCACATAGTTCTTTTCTTCCATTTTTACCTGTTTCTGAGGAGTTTACAGTTTCACCTTAGGAACTATGGTATTACCAGTATTTTGCTGGCCCAGAGGCTGGAAAATAAGCTCACAGTTGGATGCTGGAATAGACAAGATCTGGCATGCTGGTCTGGATTTTCACCTTTCCCAGCAAGTTCTTGCAACACCTGACTGAGTCATCTTTCCTGGGAGACAGGTGCAGAACCCCAAATGAAGAGCCTGGAAACCAAAACTTTCCCAAAACTTTTCCCCTGAGGAACCGTCCCCAGCTAGGGTGGTTGTGATAAGTGTCAAAACCAGCAACCACACTGGGAATGGGGACTATCTCAGCACTGGGTCGTTCTGCCACTCTCCAGAGATCTGTGTGCTGGTGGCAATGTGTGTGTGTGATGGCTCTCCCTGTTGTTTCAGTGCTTCCAGAGCCACACCTGCCTGCTTGGAAAAAATTACTGGGACTTCTGTTTCACTTGAAACAGAGTCAAGAGAGAAGGTGTTAGGGGTGAGAATCCTTCTTAGTAATTGTGTCTAATTAATAAAATGTGTCCAGCAATAAAGAGGTTTAAGCTTAATGACTTTCTCAGCATGCATGAGTTCAAGCCTGCAACACTTATTTGGATGTGGCTGGAATGACAGAGTATGGGTTACTCAGCGTGGCACAGAAGGTAGGGGAAGCACCCTTCAGTATCCCACCCTGTCCCTTGAAGCTGCAAACTGCATCAGGTTGAGGTGGAAGAGGCCAGAGAGTGTCTGTGCTTCTTCAGGAGGGTCCATCTACCACTTGGCCCTCCTGGCTCCCAGACTCACACCGCCTGCCTTAGCACTGACAATGGTTCAGCTCCAAGGAGTTTGCTGTTACAGCCAGCCAGGTGGATAGCTTAATGTGTGTTCCGTGCTCATTTTCTCACCGTTATGATGCGGTGGTTTTAGAAAATACCTGCAACTCTGACAAAGGTGGGAGAGTCCTCTGGGATAATACCACCATCTCGTAGCACTAGTGTCTTTATAAACAGCATCAAAACAGAGGATGGTTAATAAAGTTTACAAGCCCTTCTCCAACACCCGTATTTTTATGAACTTTCACACTGAGAAGAAACTGCCCCTGTGCTCTCAGATGGTTTTGGCAGTCCTCTGCTTCTTCAAACCTGCTCTCATCCACACCTATGCAACTGTGATCAGCACTCGATTTGTCCTACTCTTCAAAATCTCTGTAAACTATGTTTTCTATTCTTTGAGTTTACTTTTTATCTTTTGCTACCTCTATCAGCTTTCTTCAGCCTATGAATCTCAATTGCCTGTTCCTCTCCATCCAAAGGCTTTGCCATCACAGTGTCAGAAAAGGTTTTTTTCATTATTTAATGTAAAGCTGAACTGGACATGATGTGTGGTTTGCTGAGAGGCAGGATGGGCTTAAAAATTTAGTGGCCTTGTTCCCATTTCTTTTGGAGAACCCAACAACCACATGATCCTTTGGATATGGCCAAGTGTTGCCTGAGAGAGGAATGCTGGTTCACCTAAGGCAGTATTGTGCCTTGGGACCTACCAACAATTCAGCTCATGGATGGACCCTTTCCAGCACTTGAGCCAATATCCTGGTCTTGTTTGATTTGCAGGTAGAGAGGTGTAGGTACTTTCTGAAAGATGCCTTAAAAACCCTTAGAAAGAAAAAGAACAAATTCCGGTGGCTTTTGAAAATAACATTCATACCTCAATTCCTGCAGTAAGTAACTTCCAGAGAATTGTGAGCCAAACCTTACCACCCACAGAATCTACTGTGTTTTACGTCACATTATTGAAAACTTTTGAGAGGAATTGCTGTTGTGTACAACCATACATTTGAAGACAGACCTACCCCAGAAAGTGAGGGTTTGGGGGACACCACGCATGTGTGCTCACTGTGGTATTGTAACAGGGAGAGGCAAAGCCAAATCATTTGCAGGGGCTCCAGGTGGTGGCACAGCATTCCTCTTTTTACAGTAACTCTCTTCTGTTGTCCTGATGCCTGATCTTAAAAAGAAAACTGGAAAAAGAAGATAGTGTGTTCTTCGTTGGTCTCTTTCTCCATAACATCCACTTTTTACTCATGCATCAAGTGCAGGGGCACAGCTGCCCAGATGGGTCTGGTCCTAGTGATGCCTAATCCTGCAAAAGGCTTTTAAAACAGTATTAGTGGAGATAGATAGATAGACAAAACAGCCCTTTTATTAGAAGTTTCCAGGCGCACAACAAAAGTACGCGCATGCGCGTCAGCCAGATGTTACAGTTTTTATAACTTTCGGTAATTACCATGTTTGATACCATTTTCCCCTGGTGCCCACCCTCAAAACTCAGAACTGCCTCTCGGAGCCCCTCCAAGGGCTCTGAGGTGACTCTCCTGTTTTGACTACAAGCTATCTTATTGTCTCAGTTGGAGTTCTTGCAGGTGTTCTTCAAAACAGCATGTCCTTGGTAATGTGTGTCTGACAGAATTTCAGGAATGTGTGAGAAAATGTTCAGTGGCCTCTAAATGCCACTTAAAATGCAAGAGACTTGGGAAAACTTATTCAACTTATATAACTCTATGAAAAATCCATCAAGTACACATTAAAATCCTCAGGCATTACTGGGAACCAGCCAAACGTCACCAGAGCCCCAGTGGGTCCAATGCAAGTCCCTGTCAAGCCTGGCCTCCTGCTGGAGTTAGAATGGTGGTGAGGGAGCTTCGGGCACGCAGGAGGCAGTGGAAGGAGACACAGTTCATGTAACAACACTGGGTGGTTTTACGGTGAGCCTGTTTTACCAGAGTCATTCTCACGAGGCCACACACGCTGAGGTTTTGGCCGAGTTTTGTGAGTAACTTACTGCTGGGCTTGTCCCTGAAGAACTGGTGGTAGAGGTTTTGAATAACCAGTAACAGGTTTCTGTTTCTCCCTCACTTTCCAATTTGCTATTGGTGCTCTCCAATGCCCTCTGCTCCCATGTAAGTCAAGCCTTGTTCTGGAGACTCTGGTGCAGTGGGAACAGATCACAGCAGGGAGACACAGGTGGTAGATGGCATAACCCCCCCAAAAATACAGCCTTCTTTAAAAGCACACAGTGGGTTTGCTTAATCCGTGCTAAAGTCATAAATTATGTGCTTGCTTCACTCTTCAAAAAGAAATTCAGATCTGACCAGAAGGCCCATCAAATTTAATAATACCTATTAGGGGCAGATACAGAAATACTCAACATTAGATAGACTATTTCTTTGGCATTTCAGGTAAGTGATATTTCTCTCATCAAATAGCTACTGGGTTTTAAGAATATGTCTAGCTGTCATTTATGGGTTTCAAGAGCAATTACTAAGGGTAGCTTAGCTTCAACTTGAAAAAAATTAGTAATGGCTGTGAGAGATAAAAGATTAATCCAATTTTTGTGGACAATCAGTCAGTCTGACCATGTCAGAATTACACAGCTGGAAACAAGCATTTTACCAACTTCATGCATAGATATAAGTGCATAATGGAAAATGAGACTCAGTCTTCCAGCTTCATTGTTAGTGGTGTTTTGTTAGAGCATTATTTTTTAAGGTATCATCAGGAGCTTCTGTTACCAAATCTCTGAAAAAAAGCTATTCCCTGCAGTGAGACTGTTGCTTGGAAAGAGGTTATTCCGTACCACATTTTCTTTTAAGGGTGTGAAACGACTGGAAAGCAGATTACTGGGGATGATCATTTCACACCCCACCAGTAACATCTTCAACATGCAGAGTTCAGATCGTGTTATGGGCACTGTGCAAAGCTTTACACCTACAAGGGTCTTCTGGCAGCAATAGTAAGAGAATTGTTGATACCACTCTATTTTATTAATGAAACGTGCCTCCTTCATTGGGGGGGGAGGGGGAATTCTAAAGTTGTATTGTGGTTTAAATGAAAATTTTAAGTGAAAGTTCTGTAAATTAAGTTCCTGCTCTCTCCCCTCCTTTCCGAAACAGACACCCACGGTACAGAGGATTTCACTGTAAGGAGACATTTTTGGTCGAAGTACTATTGTTAAAATTAGTTACACATCTGCTTAATCATGGATCAGTGTTCCTAAATTAGAAAATAAAAAGAAAGGAAATGAGATGACAGTAATGTTGATCTTTTTAAAATTCTTTGGAAAACCATAAAGAGAAACATGCCAACAAACTGCAAATGTCCTGAAGACCTGTTATATCTGTTTTACAAAGCAGTTGTGCAACATTCCCCAAATTAAAGAGAAAATGGGTATTATTTCACTGGAGTGATAATCATCTGTGTCATGCTGATGTAGGTGGGTCTGAGATGAGTTGATCAGTCTTTTTTCAGTATTTTGGCATTAATGTACATCTGAAGCTGGTGTAAATCCATTGCAGCGTGTGCCAGCCTGTATTAAATGAGTGCAGCTTGATAGTGACTGCCAATGAGTTAAGAAGAAAGATTTTAAAATTTAAAAAAAAAAAAAAAAAAAAAGAGAGATGGAGAGAAAGAATACATGTGCAAGTCTGACGTGGGGATCTTACTGCACTGATATTTGCTATGCTTTTGTATTTTACAGTCCATTAACATTATGGAGAGGACATTGCAGAAATATGGAAGCTATGAAAAATTCGAGCAGGCCACTGGAGGCAGCCTGCTGACCAAGAGTCGTATCTGGAATCGTGTCAGGAAATACATGGTGAAAGAAGGCTGTCTTGGTGAGGTAAGTCATGCACTGCACCAGGAAAGAAACATTTATATAGACCTTAGACACCACATGTGCATGGACCTAAGAGACCATTACAAGTATATACCTTACATCATATTTTTCTCATGGCTATACCCACTCTGGTGTTTGGACAATTGAAATGATGCTAATTCCTTGTGAATGCTTCAGCCACCTCTCTGAGCCTGTTTCCTGATTCATATATCCTTGTTCTTAAATTCACCACTTTTGGGAGTACCCAAGAACGACACCCTTCCTTCCCTCCTTTTTTTCAGCTGCTTGGAGACTAGCACATTTCCATTTATTCATCAGTTCTGCCATCCGTTCTCTTGTATCAAATTATTTACACCAGAGGAAAGAGTTAAGAAAAGGCCAAGAAAAATAAGCACCAGCCCAAGAGACTGATTTATAAGAAGTAACACAAATGAAAGTGACATAAGTGAATAGAAATGCCTGAGAGAGCTTGGCTGGTTGAGTTGCCTTGAGTGCTTTTTTTTCCTGGCTTTAACCATCTAATTTTTTAGAGCCCAGTGCAAAAAACTTATTTTCTATATTCAGAATTTTAAAAGACCAGTTTGATGGAGTGACATAGAATTGCTTGGAAAAGTCAAATGAAACTGAATGTATAAAACCATAATTATTCCAAATTAAATCACTGGCTGACACAGTCCAAGTCTTGGGTGAGGTCACTGGCAGTGAGCAAGAGGAGTCTGGAATGGGTGATCAAGAGACAAAAATTAATTTCCCAGAAACTAGGTTTGATTGGTAAATACAGTATTATTGGGAGAAACTATTCAATCATCACACATTTTTGAGAGACTATGATTTGACACTGATAACCAGACTTTACCTGTGTTTCTCAGAGCGAGGGTGATAAACTACAGTTTAGAGCAAGCAGGAAAAAAATTGTATGCTTGGTCTTTGCTATGGTTTTATCTCCCTTTGCATTCATTTTTGGCTTGGTTTGACTTTATGGAAGCAGGATCCCACACCCTCACCCAGCAACCCATGTGCTTTACTTTTTCTGCAAAAATAAGGCTAATACATAATGTTTAGTATGATCTAAAATATTATGAAAATGCTCTCTCCAGCTGAAGAGATATTAATAAAGCTAAGTGGTACCTGTGCTTTAAATCTAAATGCTTTGGGATTTTCCTATTTTTCTTGCCTCTTAAATACAAGTTTTATGGGATTGACTGTTTGCTGTTGAAGCTGAAGGATGAGTTTTGAATGCAGGGAAGTGTCATGTTAATGCCTTTGATCCCTGGGCCCTTTTTTTTGATACTAAAAAAGGGTTCATTCTTTTAAGTACTCTCCCTTGTAGTCTTCTGAGCAGCACTATTTCTTTAGGCTTTACATGAAGAGGGAAAGAAAGGTGCTTAGTTTTCAACAAAGAGAATTTCCCTTCTCCCTCAATCACTTGTTTAAAAAGGCTTTTTGAAGTCAAGTAACAAAATATATAAAGATGCATTAATTTCCTTCTCTGGCAGCTTTTGTTTTGATTACCAGTTTTCTGAGAGAAAACAGGAAAGCAAAAGCTATATTCCTGTATAAAACAAAACGAAACAATACCAGCATTTTCATAATGTTTCAAGTCTGCATCAAGTAACAGGAAACAAAGTACACAATGTCTCCTCCTCCCATTCATGTGGCTTTAGAATTGCGACTGAAAAGGTTTCAGGCAGTTAGATATATAGATACCAAATCAATTTTTGTGTGTTTACCTACTATTTTTCAGTTCTCAGCAATACTAAGATAATAACACACAGTTCAAAAAATGGAATTATGTCTAATTTACTCTGCTCGTACTTGCTCCCTGACCCTTGAATCTAGTCCGTGTTACCAAATTAAATTTTGCAGTCTCCTGTCTGCCTATCTCATGCCGGAGTCCCACTAAAGCCTGAGGCTTTGTCAGCAGCACAGGTGAGTAGGAGAAGCTCAGTGGAGTCAGAGGGTCTCTTGTAGGTGATTGCTTCTAGCCAGGAAGGGTTGTGAATGACGAGGGACCAAAGAGAAATGAAATAATGGAAGGGCCAAAGGAAAAAGCAGGAACAGGAGTGAGAAGAGAGCTCTTTGCTTCCTGAACTCTCTCCTCTTCAGATTGTGGTCCATCTCACGGAGGACCTGCTGTCTCGAGCCTCGATGACAGTGGTGAATGGGCGCCCCACCCTCACTATCAATATCTCCACTGCGCGAGAGCACTGGCTGGAAGGGATGCTGAGACACGAAATTGGTACGAGCGTGACATCAGTTCTTCAGGCAAAGGGGAGTACTTGCATGCATTCTGAATTATTTCACAGTGATGGGCCAGGCACTGTATATATACAGAAGGAGGGAACGTCCCTGTGTAAAGAACCTGTGCTTTAGGTGTGCTAAAGAGAAGGAGAAACTTTTTTATCACTGCAACATCCAGTAAAAGAATTCCCAGGGTTTGTATACGTCAGCACTTTAGGTCAGATCCAGAGTGAGCTTTGGAAATAAGTCTACCAACTAGCCCTGCTTCCTGCACTGAGGTTCACATGCCAAAGGAATCTTGGAGCGGGCAAAGCGTAATCCTTTCAGATGATGCTAGTCCAGAGGCTCTGCTCCAGGGCATCCCTTCAGTGCGGTTACTGCTCAGGGACATTTTGCTTCTGAGAGGAATTTAGTCTACTCTGGAATTAAAAAAAAAGGGAAACAAAAATAGTGTTGACCATTCAACCTCAGCTCCAGCCATTTCACTTTATAATCTGTGTCTGTTATGCTGCATTGCTTGCAAACATAGGTGTGCTTTAGCCATGAAGAATTTAGCCAGCGATCCCTACACTGCTGTAGGATTGCCTTGGTTTTGCATTGCACAACATTGGCCCAGCCCTGTGGAAAATTCCTGCAAATTTTTCAGTGCATCTGTTCTAATTAAGTGCATAAAAAAATGCATAAACTTGGCTAGTGCCTGAATATCAACTGAAAAATAAACCTTGCAATTGCCTTGAATCCCTGTCACTCACTTTTTAAGGGGACATCTTCCAAGGCTGCAGTAGGGGTGTTTAATCATCTTCAGGAGGGAACATTTCTGCCCCCTTACTTTGATTTCCCTTCCTTCACTACAATGCCTAGCCTATGCCAGAGACATTCAGCACGTAAGACACGTGGGAAAATTTCTTTCCACAGATTTGGAAAGTCAGGTCCTCCTGATAATTGTATCCCTTAGGCATTTTCAGGGGTCTCATTAGCAGTCAGCAGGTGAACATTTGCATGGTGTACCTATCTCTGACAAAAATTCTCTGTTGTAGACAAGGCTAAAGTTTTCCCAGTTCCCACTCTTGCCAGCTCAGAGTTCTGAAATGGGCATCTCCTTATATATTTTATAACTTTCTGTTAACCATTAGAGGCTGCTCTTCTAAGTGCCATAATCCTTACTGGTTTTTTTTTCAGGAACTCATTATTTTCGTGGCTTTAACAACAACAGCCAGCCTTGGTGCAACCGGAATGGCCGTAGAAAACATGGGTTAAAACCCATCAACCCCACAGAGGAGGGGCTGGCCAGCATCCACAGCGTCCTGTTCCGCAAAGACCCTTTCCTTTGGAGAGCTGCCCTGCTCTACTACACCGTGTATCAGGCTAGCCAGATGTCCTTCAGCCAGCTCTTCCAGGATGTGGGGAAATTTGTGAAGGACCCCAATACTAGGTGGGACTACTGCGTGCGAGCCAAGAGAGGGTGGACCGACACATCCCAGCCAGGTGGGTTCCCTTCTCTTTGTTTGTACTTCAGGGGGGGAGGGCGTTTCAGAACGTGCACAGAGCTCCTTCATCATGTCATACAGTAAAACAGAGAAATGGGACTCCACGCTTTCTGAAATGAGGTGTCAGGGATTCCACTGTGGAAAACAAGGCTGAAAATGCCCATGTGTGAGACTTCCAAGCTGGATCGGTAAAGGATTCTTTTCTTGTTGTTGGAAATGGAATGTAAATGCAAAACTGTGAAAAAGTCCACACTCACAGCTTGACTCCCTTTCATATTTATTACAGGAGATACAGTGTTGCTATGGTTATTCACAGACATTGTCTTCTGTGTTTAATTTCTTTCTCTGTCTGGTGGGTTTGCCTTCTAGTTAGTTTTTGGAAAGATTTTCAAAGTCAGGGATATAAATGTCTAGCTTTTAAAAATAAAATGTTTCTCCTCATAATGGCTTCTGAGAACATGCCTTGACCAAACCTTGACAGAGTGCAATGTATCTCCGCTCTTTTCAGGCTGTTTCAATAAGGATCAGGTGTACTTGGATGGCATCCTCCGAATCCTGAGATACAGGGAGTCCATTGATTTCCATCTTCTGACAGCCCTTGGAAAGGTGAGTGGACTCATTATCCCCAAAGGGTACACTTTTATCATTCCAGCAAGCCTGCCTGCAATGAGCTGTGAGTCATTGTGCTCTGTTTTACTTTGATCTGGAAATCTCTGCTCTGTACAGCTCCTTAAATTATGCCCTGCAAGTTGCAAATGTTTTGAGGTCCTAAAAACTTCTACCAGATTCTTCTCATTCCTCACTTATGATTTTATCTCCTCAATTAAGATTTTATGGTCATATTTCTCAGACTTTCCCCCCTTTATGAGGTACTACCTGACTTGCAGTACAACAGACTGCTTTGGCTAAGCAGGACAGGTACAAGATAAGGTGGTGGTCCTAGCAAAAAGCAAAATTAGCCATTTGATTCTAGCACATCCCCTTCCACCACAAAATTTTTCATCTGAGATTTATCTCACTGATGGAACCTGTTTTCCAAAAATCAGAGTGTTTTTTTTTCCCCCAGGACACATGGCATTTCTACATTCACAGAACATATTTTATGTCCATTCCAACTGTCATGGCTTGTTTGTTCTCAAAATCATCTTAAGAAGTGCAGAAACTTTGTCAGCCCTCCTGAACCAAATCCTTGGGTTGCTAAGTTTTCATGATTCATAAAGCAGGACTTACATTCACATAAAGTGGGAGTCGAATTGATGTTAAGCTTGCATTTAGAGCTGGTATACCAATATTTCTGCCTGCTTGGCAGTCAATGGGTGATAAAGGGAAGGGGCATATTTTGATAGAGGGGTTTGGTCCACATTTTAGTTTTGCCTTCACTGTCAGAAGTATCCATATCCATAAGCAAGAGCTATTTAGATAACTGAACCAAGTTAGGAAGCTCTGAAAATTAAATTGCACTGTCAAATAAGTCTGCAACTTTATTCTCTGAAATGTCCTTTTGCTTTAGGCCTTCTTAACTCCACACAGCTTCTGCCTGCTCAGCTACTGAACACACACTGTTCCTGTGCTGCTTCATGCCTGTCTCTCTTCAAAGAGTCTGGACGATTGTTAGGCCACTTCAAAAACATAAGTCATTCCTTATATAATTACAGATTCCACTCTGATCCACATTGCATGGCATCCACATTGCATGGCATCCACATTGCGGGTCTACAAGCAACTTAATTCTAGCAGTATGATAACTTCAAAGTGCTTGACTTTGCAACTTCTAAAATCAAAGGATCATAAAGTCTATTCTGAATGTTTTTGCTGCAGACATCTTCTGCAGTCAAGCTGGAAATTTGTGTATCAGAGCAGTGCCTACTCTCAGCATCACAGATAAGTCAAGGTCTGCAAGGATCTCTCACCAACACCTAGTCCAACCCCCATGCTTAAGCAGGGTCAGCTAGAGTAGTTTGCCCTGGACCATGTCCAGTTGGACTTTGAATATGTCCACTGGTGGTGACTCCACAACCCTTCTGGATGGCCTGTGCCAGTGTTTTACCACCCTCACCGTACAGAAGTGTTTTGTGTTCAAATGGAATTTTGTGCATTTTAACTGGTGCCCATTGTCTCTTGCCCTGCCACTGAGTAGCCCAACTCTCATGTTATCAGGTGTTTATACACACTGACAAGATCCCCTGGAGCTTTCTTTTCTCCAGACTGAACAGTTCCAGCTCTCTCAGCCTTTCCTCATAGGAGAGGTGCTCCAGTGCCTTAATCATCTTAGTGACCCTTCACTGGGCCCATTCCAGTATCTCCGTCTACTCTCAGGAACAAGTTCTGTGAGCATAGAGAAGTATGAAACTTGCACTCAGATCTAGCCTGTGGTTATTATGAGTTTATAACAACTTTAAAGGGGCATTTGTTTGATTTTTTAGGGTGGAATACAAGGATCAACTTGTTCCAAAGGGAGTGTTAAGATTGGCTGGCATGTCTTCCAGGTTAGAATAAAAAGCACAGGATTTAAACATAGGGAAGCCCAGCATTTAGTGGCAAAATTTTGACTGCCTTCTGTAGAGTCTCAGTGTAGTATTGTAACAACTGAGCTCATCTTTCTCAGCATGCCTACGCTGGGCGTATTTTCATTGCAAACACAATAAAGGTATGATCATAACAGGAAAGAGAAGCAGTCAGCTGTGCTGCTGACAGCGAATTGCTTCTGTGCTTTAGTAGGTAGTTGTCACAGTTGTAAAATCAGAGTACTGCTTTCCACGTGAATGTGTTTAAGACAGAGCCACACTCAAGTTTCTGTGTCTTCTGTTCTCCAAGTGCTATAGAGTTCTGGGTGGTGGAGGCAGCTGTGCCTTCCCAATGCTTCTGATGTTATTTGCAAGTGTAGAAAAGTGCAGTGTGTGGAAACAGAATACATGCAAGCTGTTCAGCGTACCTAGAAGTGACTAAGGAGTACACTTGAAACCTGAGAAAAGATGCTTTTTAAAAGGAGGAGTTTTAAAACTTTGCAGGAAAGAATCGAATACAGGAAGCACTGCAAAACATTCAGGTGGCAATCGCATGCAGGTTGAATCGCTGAAGAGAAACAGGATGCGGATTTTGGGTGCACTTCAGTATAACATAACTACCAGAGTTTTAAAAAGCAGAATATCACCTATATTGTGTTTCCCAAGAAACACATGAATACATTACAAAGAGCATAAGTTTTAGCCTCAGTCTTTTTTATCTAGAGCAGTGATTTTAATTACATGTGGTAAGGAGGACAACCTGTTTCTGCAATAGGATGAGATTATGTTTTTAATTTCCTTGGGATGTCAACTTCTGTCATTTTTCAGTAATTGCAAGGACTGGGGAAATACATCCCGTTCAAACCACACCTCAGATCACAGATACATGTTTCTTGCTTGCAGCAGTAACAGACACCTCTGAACATAAATATGAGGAGGAAAAGAGGTAAAATTTAATCTCATTTGGTGCCATTCTCAATTCTCCAGGCTGAGAGGAGATGGTATGATTTTGTACAGCTCCTCTGTATCCACTTGTAAAGAGGTTAATCAGCTGTAATGCCACATCATCTTCAAACAGCAGTATCTCAGTGACTTGAGTAAGCCTGGGCGTGGCGTACGTTCATTTTTTTAATCGGGATGCATCTTGTCATTGCAACTAGAAAAGCACACGTGTACTCAGATACGAATTCATTCTCTTTGCAGACTTCTTTCCATTATCATCAGTGAGGTATGCACCTGTCTCTATGGATCACGTTCAACAATCTGGGTTACACTGCCCTATCTTTCCAGAGAGCCCTTCCATGCCCCTTCGCACACTGGTGAATCCTTCATGCTCACTTTAATCTTTTCTGAGTAGAAACCATCCCCTGCTAAGAGGGCAGGCTGTTTCCAGGCAGCACAGTGCTCAGCTCCTTAGACATGTGGGGTAGAAAGGTTGGAAGGAGCAGGCTCCTCTCTTAGGCCACCTGGCACAAAGCTCCTCTGATGAAATAGGACGTGCCAGTTAGTAAGCACAGCTAGGCTGGTGGGTTTTGCCAGTACATATGCTTCTATCTGTAGGGTGCCCAGAACACACAGCTTGTAGACAAAGCAACAAACCACACAAATTTCAATCACGCTGGATAGCTGCCCAAGGAGTCCTGTTCTGTGCTGGCAGGGCAGCTTGTGCACAGCCAAAGAAAGCATCTATCCATTCTGGACCGTCATTCACAGCACCTTGAGATACTATGAATTGAATCCTAGCTTGGAGAATCATAAGACTATGAAGAAAAAAAAAAAGTCTATTTTCATCAGAATAAAAAGGTACTTAGCCCTGCAGTAACTGGAAAATGTTTGAGTTTGACACCCATCCCCAGAAGGCTCTGATGCCAAGAGGCAAACCCAATCTCTACCTTGCCTTTGAATGGGGAAAACAAAACACTAAAATTGGGATGTCTAAGTGTTGTTCATGCTGTTGTTGGTTACTGGAGGTGCATTTTAATTTAGCTTTACATAAGCACATTTGCTAGTGAGAATGAAAACATCAGAGTTCAGGTAGCTGGCACCATGCCTTTCCCAAAGCCTGCTTCTTGTGCCATGCCTGTCCTGCACTCCTTTCTAGTTTCTTAGTCTTTGGCACAGTGCTTTTTCCATTCTCATGTCAATTTTTCCGCCTCTTTGAGAAGTGACTCCAGGATTCACATGTGCTCCATCCTTTCCCTCTCTGTTCCTGCAGCTGCTGTAGATCATTCTCATTCAGGTTCTTACGAATCTGTTTACTGATTGAATCAAAAACAGAATCAGGAATTACGCAGGCATTTGCTAAAATTACACATTTTTGCATCCTGTTTTCAAAGGGTTCTCCTAGATTTTAAATTCCCCTGCTTTGAAATATTTTTTCATTTACAAGAGATAATTTTCAGCGGCATCAACAGAGAAAAGCAACAGGACTATAATGCTAAACTAACCCCTGTCCTTCCTTACAGATCTCGTATGAGGATGTGGATCGCCTGAAGGGATTAGCTGTGACTGAGAACATGAGGGTGCCCCACTTTTTGCAAGACCATGCCCGGTATATGGAGCACTTGGAAAAGATCATGGAAGTCAATGAGCTGACTGATGAGGAGCTCCAGGATCTCATAAATTAACAGTAGTAGCCCCACCTTTCACCTGCATTTTGAGGATGTAGAACTGGACTTCCCAGGGCTTGCAAAAATGGACTTATGAGGAGTGGGAGGGAAGGGTGGCCAGAACATGTGGAATTCAGAAAAAACCCTTCATGTTCCTTTTGCATTGTGATTGTATACTGATCATTTCTAAAGGGATTGTGCTTTTTTTTTTTTTAAATTTGGTTTAGAAATTCCTCTGCAGTGATCTGTCCAATCATTTATTCTGTTTTGTATGCTAGGTATAGTGTTTGGTGCTGTCTCTTGGAATATTACTGCCTTTTCTCGCCCAGGTTTAGAGATGGAGAAGAGGATAAGGAGGAGAAATTCACCCTTAGTTCACTTGTGTTTGCCTTATCTTTGGTCATAGCTGTCATGGTTCATAGCAATAGAACTGTAGATTATCCTGCATTGCTGTCTGCATAACTTTCCCATTTAGTCATCATTGCAATGAAAACAGAAAGTTTAAAAACAGTGCACAGAAGCAGGTCTTTGTGCCACAGGATCAAAGCTCTGTAACATTATGAAAAGTTTTGGGGTGTTTTTTAATTAAGATAATTAGCATTAAAAAAAAAAAAAAAGACAGGTATTACTGTTTCAATGACTGTAAGCAGGTAGCAAAGTTATTGCCCTTTATTTCCTCAAAATGTTGCACTGTTCCACATTTTTATCTGTAAAGTACATATTTCAGGAAGCTGAGTTCTGGAAAGGGTCTCCCTCCTTTGAGGACAAGTGTAGCATGTCTAGGAAGTTCAGCGTGTCAGTTTTGATTGAGCAGAACTGTGATTTCATGAATCACGTGTTCTAAATAAATTCAGGAACACAGGGCCATCATTCAGGACAGCAGGCAACACTCACTTCTTCTCTGGGTCACCTGAGCCTACAGGGGATCAAGTCACATTTTTGAGCAGTGCCTCCATGCTACATCAAGCTTGAGCTTGCAGAGCTCCTTGGAGAAACAAGATGTGATGGCAGGGGGTGGGAAAGAAGACTCACAAGTGCCCTATTCCTGTGCTCCAACAGAGGCGCTGCACCCCTCTGAAGCAACTTTACCTCCATTTTAACAGCTGGTGCTACATCCAGGACCAAGAAGGGACAGGTGCTTACTGTAAGGCTTTCTCTAGTCACATGGAGAATAGCTTAGATGATGCAGGAGGACTTACTACATAAACTGCATTTTCTGATTCCAGTGTATTATGGAACTGTCGAGGCAAATTGAGTTTTGTACCTATAAGTATTCTGACAAAGGGTTTCATTTTAGTAGACTGCAATTCACCAGGGCTCCTCTGAACTCCTGGGAAGCAGCTGTGGGAGGAGAGGCTAGGCAGGAACTAGTGGGAGCCTTGGACAGGCTTCTGCCCTTTCTTCTCCTTCTGCTTTGGCCCACTGGTAACAGGTCTGGCGTGGGATAAGGTGAGTAGATGGAGCCAAGATTTTCTCCACACCACATTTGCATGGACCTGAGCCGTGGTATCCTGTTCTTTAAAAAAACAAATGGAGTAACACTCCCACCTTATTTTACACCCAGACATTACCAGCCATGACAGTAAAGTCTTCAGGACACATTTTCTGATCTATAGGAAAACCTGTGAGGAAAAGCTCGTGGTTGGCTAAGAGGTCTGAAGGTTTATGAATAATCCCATGAAAGCATTTGCCTTTCAGATACTATTGCAGGTGTGCTTGCAGTGGCTGGCTGACTGACTGCTGCAAAAAAAAAGAAAAATGTGCTCAACAAGCATAAATTTATTGATTTTTAATTATTTTCAAAGCAGGGACCAAGAATTTCTTGCAGCAGCCTTAATTTTGTGTTGTCAGTATTGTTCAGGAGCTGAAAGCCGTTCAGCCTCTGAATGCTGAAATAAAAGCCCTATTTTCTCTCCTCCCCTCCCTCATGCTGTCTAGTTTGCTCACTGGTGACTTTGCCTGCCCAGCTTTGTTTCAGAGCTGTGCAGAATAGACACAGTGCTGCAGCAGCTTGGCAGGAACCATTTGCAGTCGGTCACCCACCTGCTCCAGGTTTTGGCTCCTTTGCCAGAAACAGCAAGAAAGCCACACGAGGATGAGGCTGAGCCAAAGACTTCAGTCAAAAGCTGTCTTTGGAGTTAAACTGGGCAGAGACCATTTGAGCTGCCCCACAGAAGAATTTGGCTTACTTTACTGACCCAGGGGTATCTGAAAGAGACAGTCCTTTATGAAAGGGACAATTCTGAACTGATTTTATTCTTGCAGGAGATATCCCTGCCTTCCTCCAGTGACTTCTACATAAGCAAAGTGCTTTTCCTCCTCCTGCAGTAGTGGTGTTTTACAATCTAAGTGCACACGTATACTGTGTCCTCAGAACCAGGAGGTTGTGCTAGTCACCCTACTTTGCCACAAAATGCCATTCCTACAGCCCTTTGCCCAACAGCTGCTTGACTCTTTTACCACTCTGTAGCCCTAAACACCATGACAGGCCTTTTTGCTATACTTGAAGACCTGCATCACCTTTCTTTCAAAGCAGTAGGTGCCATGAAACTTCCATTCTTCATTATTCTAGAAACAGATTTGCCCGGTGCAAGTTTGGAGTCTGGAAGTGGTCAGTATCAATATGTAGCAATAGGCGAAGCTGTCAGCTTCTGGTTTTCAGCATCAGATTTGTAGTTCCTCCTTTCCAAAAGTGTTTCAAGTTTTGAAGTGTAGCTTTTGTAAATTTTTCAGAATATTTGTTTTTCACTGTGAAGAGGGTGGTTACTAAGTCGTGGTATTGAAGTTCTGTGATAGCGTTCTATGATGGACAGCAGTGCACGTGAGCTCACGTCACTGCGTAGTTCCATGATGTCAATGATGTGTTGGCAGCCTTTCCCAAAGGTCTGGCTTGGTTGCTTTGCTGTGTATCTGTCTTGCTACACTGTTCCTATACAGAAACCTGGTCAACATTGGAAAAGCCTCCTGGCTTCAGCAGACCAATTTTAAAAGGCATTTTATACAACTTTTACAAATAAAGACAAATGAAAGAACAATAGACAGACGGGAGTACTGAAGTGTTATTATCGTGTTGTGTGAGAGCATTACTCTCTTCCAATGGCTTTGGCTGTACTGCAAGTTGGACATCCCAAGCTGTGGGTGGAAGAGGTGCCTTTTTGACATAGTTTTCAAGGTTTTTTGGAGCACTCAAGTGCCAGGCCTGTGATGCTGGATGCCCTGACAGTAGTTCCAGAAGCAACCTGAGCACCAAGATTCTCTGCTCCTGTCTGCCCGGAAAGGCAGGACAGATGGAAATCATTTATGCTTGAAACCAGAATGGAAATCTGACAACACATGAGTCAGGGTGGAAGTTGAGAGAGACCCTGTCTAAGCCAAGACAAAGGCAAAAGCTGGAAAAATTTTTTGTTTTGTTTTGGTTTTTTAAGGGTGTGTTAATTTAAAAGTGTCTTAATAATTTTCGTAATATATTAACACCAAATTTTTTTCAGTGTGCAGTTTAAAATGAGATCATGTATCTTTAATATACAAAAGGGAAAAATCTATTTTGGCTTTGCTGAACAATTACAGACTTCTCACAAGTGAAAGTCTCTATTAGATTAAATCCAGAAAATCTGGATATTGAATTTTAAACCCATTCATTTACATTGATTCAATAATGAAAAGATGCCATCAGAATTATCTTTCAAGGCATAGCCATAACCTTCCCATTAAAGTTGTATAAATTAATTTCTTACAGTGCAGCTGAAATATTTTGTATCTTCTCCAATAGTATAGTGCCTCTAAGACACTTTAAGCATCTTTTCCTGAGGTTTCTAAGGGCTCACAGGGTTAACTACAGAATTATTTCAGCTCTTTTGATAATGAAGAAATAAAGACTGAAGTTCGGACTACACTGGCCACCGTGTGAAGCAGGAAAGAACAAGGATAAAGACAACACAGAACAGGGTTCGTATAAGTGAGCAAGATTGGGTTGAATACACATAGTTTTGAAAAGAAACAAATGACTAGGAAAGCTCAGTGGTGGGAGAAATGGCTCCAGTGGATGGCAGTGGCTGGCTCTGTGCCACAGTACTCCAGCTGTGCTGCAGGGTCAGAGCAGAGCAGGCACCTCCCCGCAGGGACCTTCCCCACTGGCCTGTGTGATGCTGTGGGGCTTTGGAGGAAAAGCAGAGGGCGCATGCCAACACCACCCCCCCTGCACAGCTACCCTGATACGGCAGAGCTGGGCTCATGTCCTGGACCTGTCCCAGCAAAACCCAGAAAATGGCACTTGGAGGGTCTCACATATATAGGGGCCTGATTTCCATCCTGTGCCACAGCCCAAACAAGGACTCATCAGGCTGTTTCCTCCCGTTCACTGTCTTATTTCTCCCATTTGACTTTTATCCTGGACTCTAGCACTCATCCTTCAGGCCATGTTTTTTTAATCCAAGTCCTTCACCTTTTTATCTAAGGAATATGTTCACTACCACATCGTGCATCTCTGAGCCTAGAAAGTAAGTCAATTCACTCCCACTCACCAAAAAACCCACAGGTGATTTGTGAGTCAACTTCTTCCCCTTCCTCTCCTGGCAATATTATAAAGCTGAGGTCCCCTGTATTTCTGATTTTCCGTTACAGCTTTCAGCAAAGAATGTTTTCCAGGTTTGGGCAAGATTTGTCACCAGGCACAGAGGACCATGTGGAGAAGAAGCATACAGCTGAGATTCACTCCTCCAGCTGCTCTCTCCTCTCCATCTCTCAGCCTTTCCTAGCCTCTCTGCCCCACACTCCTCCAACTCTCAACATCTTTGGTCAGACATTTCTCCACCCTTCCCCTCAGGGCCCTCCATGTTGCAGCTATGTCCTACACATTAATTACTTCAGGGATTCCCCCTTGGCATTCCTGCCTGTCTGTTGGAATGCTCCTGCTCATCCCCAACTCCCCATGGGTTTGCCATCTCTCACACGCCCCCTCTAGCAGCCTTGATCCTTTCAGACTCCTGCACAGGTCCCCTCCCTTGTGGAAAGGGCAAAACAAACCCAATTTCTTCTGTTTTGAAGTGAAAAAGGTGGTTAAGTGTAGCTCTGGTCACGTGTTTCCAACCTGAAGCCCTGATAATTACACCACTACCTTCCTGCTGCAGATGGAAAGGATCTACAGCAGGTCCCCCTCCTGCTGGGACAGGCTGGTTTCTGAGCACAAAGCAAAGCTTGCTGCTACAAGCAGCTGTGCTACCCTCCCTTTCCCAGAGGTGACAGACAGGGAAAAAGCACTGTGTGTATCAGCTGACCAGTATTGCCACCCTTTGGGTCTCCACATCTCCCTCCATACATCCCCTCAGGCACAGGGCAGAAGGCAGGGAGGAGACCTAGCAAAGGTGCTCCTCCTTCCAGCACCGCCTTGACCCAAGGGAGCACTTGGATGGATGAGGACAGGGTGAGAAATCCCTTTAAAGCAGCTGGGGAAACCTCATGTGCAAAGAGGAAGAGTAACATGACCACAGAATTGCTGGGAAAAGGAGCAATAGTCTTATAGCTGAGGGAATCAGGTTAAGGTTCCCACAAACAACTACTGAGGTGCCCATCAGGCACATACAGGAGTGATCTCTGTGGGATCTGATAACAGCAAGCAATAAGAACAGGAGGAGGTAAAGTGACCACCCAGCTGCAAGGCAACCCCTCTTTTCTACCAGTGTGCCAAGGGATTAAGAAGGTCTGAAGCCATGGTCTGGAGAAGGAAGAGCTTCCCTGAAGTCCATTCCCTAAAAACCTGGTGGGAAAGTGCCCTGAGAGCCTGGTGCTCCTTGTGTTTTCACATGGAGTTTGAGCAACATTGCAATTCAAGTCTGTGCACATTCCATTTCTTCTTCTTTATAAAAGAGGCCTTTCACACAGCTGATAAAGAGACACACTTGGACATCCCTCAGGCTGAGAACATCTCATCATGCAGGGTTGTAAGATGGCCAAAAGGACGGGTCATCAAAGGGTCATCCACTCATATTTCCTAAATGTATACACAACCTGTGGGCACTCTGGAATAAGTCCTTTTAGCTACTTTGATATGAAAAGGGAGCTTTTTTACCTCCAGATGTGGAAGTAAATATTACTTAAGGCTTAAAAACCTGAAAAAACAGGTAAGCATATGAGGGCTCTGTCTGCAATTGTTGTCACATCCTTCTCTGTGGAATGTGGGACACGACCCAGAACTGCTGAGTGGTGACAGTGAGAGCTGTGCAGCTTGTTGGCAAGGCCCTCCAGTCACCCTGAGAGCAGTCAGTTCACATGGACTTGCTGCTGCATCTCTTCTGAGAATGAAAAAACCTGCTGCGGGCTATGTTTCCCATGAGAGCCCTTATTCACAGTCAGTGTAACTCCTCACATGAAGGAGAACTTTGTGTTTTGCTTTGGAAACACAAATTAACATAAACCTCCTACAAAGTTTTTCCCATCTAGAAACTGTACAAAAATGTGAAATGTGAAAGGGAAGTCAGAGGCCAGGAAATGCCTGCGTGGTTTTTGCCTTGCTTCCTGCAGCTAAGGAAAAGCTCACAACCTAAATATGGGACATTTCCACCTAATTTCTCAGTGTTTGAATTCATGACCCAAAGTGCTCCCAGGGAACAGCAGCTGCTGTCTCCGGAGCTCTGCTTCCCCTCACATCCGGCTCCTGCCTGTGGCCAGCGTGCTCCTTCCAGACACCAGTTTTCAAACCAAAAATCAACTCAATCTCAGGAGAAGGCATTTAAATATCTAGCAAATCCTTGAAATCCCATGGGCTGACCCTTTTCTGTCATTTTCTAGGAAAACTGAGCACTGACTCCCGTGAAGGCTCAAGAGTGCCAAGATCAAGGCTGGTTACCTTGTAGGGTCAAGCTTCCACCCCTGCTGCATCAGGGTTTATCAACTCACTGCTGCCATAATCTGGTTCTTGGAAGTTCATATCCAGGACTTTTATGTAGTTATGTTTGCTCCTCAGAGGTTTTTAGCAGCTCTTCAAATTGTTCCTCCTGTATCGTACCTCCCTATTTTAGATGGCTTGCAGTACTGGCAGTGCAATAACACTGCAAAGCCAAGTGACCAAGTGGACATTTGCCAAATATGCTCTTCTAAGCACACAGGACAAAGCAGGGGGTCTGCCATGAAGCAAAGAGGTCAGAGCAAATAGGAAAGGAGACTAATTTTGCTGAGAATATTTTATAAGTCTTCACTGTGAGCAGCAAAGAGGCCAAACAATAGACGTGCCCCTCTAAGCCTTGGTGAGCCAGGTGCTGCTTTAAGCTTTTATTCCAGAAGGTGCTAAAAGGTAGAAACAGCCATGCCTAACCAGGAGCCACCTCCCCAGCCAGGAGGAGAGAGCTCCCCTGCAGAAGCCACAGCTGTAAGGTCTCACCAACCACAGGGACCACGTGCTGTGCATCACCTGTCACCATGTCACCTGGCCAGGGGAAGCCTGAGGCCAGCGTGTGTCAGGAGGAGATAAGAGGCAGTGCTTCACTGTAAGGAAGTGGGCAGGGACAAGCTCCACCAACCTTCACTGTGTGCAGGTGAGAGAAACCCCCTTAAGAAGAATGAAACCTGGACCAAATCAGGCTGTAGCCATTAATGACATTATTTATGAAGCGGGACCCAGCCTCACAAAATTTAGGCACTTGAGGGAACCCCAAACCATGTAAGGTGTAGAGCCTGTATCCGGTCTTTTGCAGGAGAGGCTCACTGGTTCTGTGCCACCTCCTTTGCTGCTGCCTGGGCAATTAAGCTACAGAAGGCAGGGCCAGCATATTGAAATAAAATTCCTATTTAAGTTTGCTGTCACAGGAGGAAGACAGCCACCACTTCAGTTTCTGAACAACCATGTTCTTGGGAACTCCAAAATCCATCAGGCTCACAACCACCTGATCCTCCTCCAAGGACATCACAAAAAGTGAACAAAGCAAGCTTTTTGAAACCAGTGAAACCATCAAGACACTGAGGCACTGCTTAATGCTGGAATGAAGTAACCAGGCACATACCTGAGAGAGATGCTCCATTCAAGGCAGAACTCCACCTGTAGTTACCCAACTCCATCTTCTTCCCTCTGACCTTGTGGGGCCCACCTTATATAACCACCTTTCCAGAGTTCTCTGCTAGGCTGAGCAACCTCCAGGCTACAGACCAGCCTCATTAACCTTCCCTACAGCTCCCACATGGGTTGTGAAGGTGACTCAGCTCATTTCCCCACCGGCAGCCCTTGCTAATAGGCAACTCATCAGCCAAAACAAGGGCTGCTCCTCAAACCCTGAGCACTGCTGCTTTCAGACCATCACCTACCTACACAGAAAGCTGCAGCTCATTCTCTAGGCTTGGGTGCCTCTATAGTTATTTACACCTACAGCAGAATACATGGGATCTGGCCATTCCAAGTCTTATTTCTAGATCTATAAAGTCATTCCAACCCCCAAAAATATTTATAGCAGGAAAACACTACCAAACACTAGCTGGTACAAGAGAGTAAGTGTATTCTTGGGAATTTTACTGCATCTCACCTCATGTGATACTGATTTAACTATGGCAATTGTATTGCAACTTCACCTATATTTTGCAGTGATCCAGTGAGAGTTTCTTGGAGGATCTGGTGCTGCTTAAATTAAGGCAGAAAAATTGTGCCTGACTGAAAAGCACAAAGCAGTAGCGAGAATTCAGAATAAAAGCTGGAGCCCAGATCTCCCACTGACTTCTTTAATGACCAGAGACAAATGCCTGCACCTCCCATTTTCAACAGGGAATGCTGAGCAAATAAAGACACATTTTTGGTCTAATGCTCTGAGCTTTTAGTCAATCACTTAACATCTTGAAATGTCCATGAAACCTCCCTCAGTCTGAGAGTCACCCCCAGACTATTCCACCTTCTTCTGTGTTTAGTTTTGCATACAGACAGAAAAGCCGCTCAGCTGTGTGTGTTTGTACAGGAATTTAGTTAGTTTTTGACAAATGAGTTGCTTATTATTGCTATTGAATTGTTAGAAATGAGATGATATCTCAAATGCTGCAAGAATATGATACTGCTTATACCCCGCAGTTACAACATCTCCTTTGGTGTGGCATTACTGTCATTAGTTTTCCCTTTATAACCCAATGAGTCACACCAGAGAACTTTCCTTTCCATTCAGCAGCAAAATGTGTGGTCATCTGCAGCGCAGAGCAGAATGTTAGTGGGCAGCTCAGCACCTTTCACACTCAACCTATTTCTCTTGCAGATGCTGAATTGCTTTTTCCAGACCTGATACGTTTCCCTTCTAGCTCACTGTTTGCTCAATGCTACTTGAAAAAGTTTATGTAGGTGGCAAATTTAACACTCCATTGCCAGTGCTGTTGTGGCAGGGTGCTGACTGAAGTGTCCCCCACGGAGGACATGCAGAGAACCAAAACTCCTTAGAAGCAGCCCCCATCCCTGCCATATGCACGATGACCATACACTGTATTTAGACTCCATGTCATGGTAACTGGACTGGGCAGGAAGGAAAGGGATGCATAACTGCATGCTCTTCCAAAGTGAGGAACTGAAACCCCCAAAAAAGTCAGTGGACAGAGATCAGTGCAACACTTGTGTCAGCCTTTGCAGTGATCACAGGAATGTGGGCTCATCTGTAGACCTCCCACAGATGTATGACATCTATGACACAGAGGTATTTGTTCCCCATGCAGAGCCCTGCTCAGAGCACCAACTCCTGGACAAAGACCCGTGGATACATCACCTCTCTGATGCCAGTTGAAGTATCAGAGGACAAGGGCTGTCCGTGTGAGAAACCCAACAGGGTACAAAGAAGAGGGCACTGGAGACATGAACCTCTGGCTATGCAGAGGGAGACATTGGTGTTTTCCCAGCTCCTGAAGGCTAGTGTGCAGGAAGAAAATCCAGCACTGAATGTTGCACCAAATAAAAGGCCAAAGCCAAGCTCCAGGAGGCCATTCTGGGGGGAAATGACCCTGCCAGGAGCATAATGAGGGAGGAAGGGAGGGATGAGAGGTGAGAGGTGCCTACATGGGGCTGCAGAGGACTGGTGTCTCTCCAGGTTATGTTGGAGCAACCACTCAGGTCACATAGGGACCAACTCCATCAGCTTTTGCAAGTGTTGAATGGTATTTGCAACTTGCCAAGAATTTCCACTATATCTCTCTTTTGGGGGCTTGTCTTATTACCTCAATTTACAAAGAGGCAAAGGAAAACAACCATCACACCCCCCCTCACCCTCACAGCAAAACCCTGCTCAGCAGCATTTTGGCAATGATCCTGCACAGTATTAAAAGTACACTTTATTTTCTGTACAATTCTCATTCAAATCTCCAGGTGTGGAAATGTCCACTGTGTCCCCAGACAAAGTTGCAGACTGTTCTGCTGCCATGAGACACTGTCCACAACTTTCCAGGAGGGGCACAGAGCCAGGGCCACCAAAATGAAGTGCTGATGCTTTTCTAGGTGCAGGGAGGAGGAAGGAGGGAGAGGGGAAAGCCAGTCCTGCCCTGACAGAGCCGAGTGACCAGAGCTTTCAGCTGCTCTCTGGGTAGCAGAAGAGGCGCCCTCAAGTTCACGTCATCGTTCGTGCTTGGTGTGGGAGTCGTTGCGTTCAACCATCACCCCATTCCCATTCCGCGTCACCTCCTTCCTGTTCCAGTCCTTTTCCAGGTAAAATTCAGCGAGCACTGGGCAGTGGTCTGAAGCCACCCCACCCCAGGACCAGTTATCAGGGATCCATGGGTTTGTAAGCCCTTCTCTCACAACAGCCCAGTGGCCTGCATCAAAAAGAATCACAGAGGAAAAGGTAAGTAATGTTGCCCAAGTTTGGAACACGCTGCTAACCTAATTAAAGGTTACACAACCTCATTAAAAAGCAACTCTACCTGTGAAAACCTTTTTCAAGCTCCGACTGATCCAGATGTTGTCCAGCGACTTGGACCCTTGTGGGTTCTTTGTGCTGATGTTGGTGAAAGTGCTGGAAGGGACCAGGTGATGGAACTTCTCCTTCCTCAGGATGTCATGGTCACTGCTGTCTGGGGCCTGGTTAAAATCTCCGAGGATAATTACATCTTTTTCTCCTAGAAAACAGGAAAAATAGAAAAGGATGGGAGGAATGGAGATCCACCACTGAAGTACAAGAGGGAGAGAGGAAAAATGGGAGGAGGAAAAACACAAATACTGAATAGCAAAGCTGACTGTACTCTGAACTCCTGAAAGAAATTATGTTTAAAGCCTTTTTCACTGGCTATTTGCTCATGGCCATTCTCTTCATGACAATGAAAGCAGCCAGTATAGGTTTGATACTTGTTTTTAAATATCATCTAATTTATATCGGTGTCTTTTGCTTGGTATTCACTGATAGTGACAAAGACAAGTAGTTCTTATCTTGAAGGTTTTAAGAAATCTGTGACTTTGTAAGCTTCTTTTTCTTTTCTCTGCAAGAAATACATATTTGCTTTAACTTGTCCTGACATTGACTTTTTATATATTTGCTCTAAGAATCAAGGACACTTTTGTGAGGAACCCAGAAGATGCAGCCTTATGCTGGTAATATATCAAAGTCTCAAAAGTGCAGTTCATATTCTAACCTCTGCACTGAGAAATCCCAAGGAGTAAGACCAAGGAGCAGCCTGCAAGCCTGATGGCAGAAGGTAGGTTGAGAAACCACACGGACACTCCCTGACTGCAGCAGCTTTTCTCTGCCTGGCTGACTGAAGGAACACTGCTCAACTTGGGATGCTTCAGACTTTTGTCTAGGGCGGAATTTTCAAAGAAAAACAGGGAATGACTCGAAATGCTCATCAAACAATCCTGTCTTCATGTGAACAGAAAATGATTTCACTTATGTTGTATTTCCAACCCTAACGAGTGAGAAAAAAAACCCCTCTGGACTTTAATTTCATATCCACAATGCGTGCTCTCCTAGGTCCACAGATGTGGACACAGACATCCCAGCTGTCCACTGGGGTAAGAGGACGATGCCCATTTCAAACCACTGCCAGAGGTGTCTGAGAAGACAAGCTGTAGAATGTTGATGGCTGATCAGAGATGCTGCTGCATTACAACTCAGTACTGGAAAAGTTGAGAAAGACACTAAAATGAGAGAGAAATGCACAAAACTTTTATCCCAAAGTTCACTTCAGAGAAAGGAACTATGAGAATCTATAAGATTTCTCCTTGAGAAATGTGAGGGAGGATGGAGTGGACAGACAGGTTGCTCTACCGTACTTAGTACTCTTGGGTAAACCTAGTTTTGTGCTATTGCTGTAGAAGTCATTATCCAGGAGAGGGAGCACAAGCTCAACAACAAAATCTATTCCACTCCTGTCTTGTGCCGCAAGAAAGATGAACAGGAAAAGGGAAAGGGAAAGAGAGCAACAAGACTGATGGCATATGACTTACAAACACTTTAAAACATGCTGCTAGATAAGATGCAGAGGGGTAATGAATAGAAAGTGAAAATATTTGTGGTTTCTCTACCCTTTGCAAATCATAAATCATATGGTAAATAACATGAAGTTTAAATATTATTCTATAAAGTTTTCATGACAGCAATCTTCCCACCTTTGAAAGAAACAAAAAACCTGAATCTGAACCTGGCTTGTTTTAAGCTCCACCAGAACCCAAAAGAAAAATCAGTGCTTGTCTAATGGGATGACAGTGCTTGCTGTGAGCTGGTGGTATTGCAAGCCTCTCATCACAAGCATCCCTTGCAAGGTCTCCTGTTGGCAGGACCAGGAAGCTGGAAATGCAACTGCACCATCTTGGTCCTTCAGTACTAACACTTGCTTAATGGCCCAGGCAGCACTTGGCTCCTTCCATGCTTTCAGCTTGGCCCTATAAGTGGGAAAGGGCCATTAGAGAAACCTCTGGAGCACATCCTTGGGAGGTGGTGTTTAAAAATGACATGCACAAAACGATTAAGCACAAAATCTATTCTATTCTATTCCAAACTACTCACACTTCTTTTAGCAAATGCTCAAGCCTATTTCCCTTACAGGAAAAACCTATGAAAAAAACCAACATACTCACAAGTGACATTTTTAACTAACTGCTCCATTCTGGACGGTTTAGAAATAGCAGAGACTACAAAGACCCAGCAACTGAATGTGTGCTCAGGAGGAGGCAAGAAGTCAGCACACAGCTGACTGCTCAGGGAAGGAATCACTGTATTCTTCACCCATTTAAACTTTTGCATGCAGAATAACTAAGCATAAAATCACTGCACAGTGTAAAGCTGACAGATGGAATAGGCTGGTGCATGTTAAAGAGGCTAGAACCCAATTTCTCATTGGGGAGAGAAAGGATTGCTCCTGGTCTCACTCTCTCAGAAGCTCCTGGGGCTCCCCAGACTGCAAATCAGTGGGGAATACATCAGGCAGCCCTGTGCTAAGCAAGGAAGAGCAAGCAACAGCAATTTTCTAGACAACCACCAACTTCATTTCCCCTTGTCCTGGCTCACACTCAGCCTTGCTCCTACCTCTGCCAGCTCCTGCGACAGCAACATCATGCACGCCAGCACTGAGGTTTCATGTCTTGTCTGCCTCCCAAGGTCCTGACAGACATCAAACAGCGGGAGGGAAGGAAGTGAACCCGCCTGGATCCTCCTGAGTGCGTGACTGTGCTTAACTGGACACCCCTGGGTCCCTCAGCAGACAGCAGCTGCAGCTCTCAGGGGGTCTCACGGATTAGCCCCAATGGCTCTCAGCCAAACTTCGCAAAAGTTCAGAGGAAATCATGCCCTTGCTTGTAACAAGGGATGATAACTGATCAAAAACTGCAGTCATAATGTCCATGGTTACAATGAGATGGGGGAAAAAAGACAATCAAGACAATGCTACTGGTGCTGTGATCTTCCTCTTTTGGACTTAACAAGTTTGAGACTAGCAGGGCTTGATTCTTCTCCTCAGGAGCCAGAGGCTCCTCAGCTGATGCAATCTGGTCCTCCTTCCCCTCCAACAGGACAGAGCAGCAGGTGCTCCCTTACCAAGCCATCTTTTGCTGCAAAGGTCCCTGACACAGACTGCACTGTCCACAAGGACCCAGAGCCTCCATCTGTCTGACGTGGTGGCACACAGCCCGCAGCAGCCAGGCACGTGTCCCATTCATTACTTCTCCGTGGTGCTCCCACACACATTCAGACCCACTGGGCCCAAAGAAACCACGCACTTGTCAACTGAGAGCTCCTCAGGTGAAGGAAATGCCTGGTCTGGTTGCAAGTGCATCTTCAAACTCACTGAAGCACCAGCGAATTTCAGCAGTGCCTGTGGGTGGCTCTCGGCCAGCAAAGCAAAGCACTGCCTTAACTCAGCCCTGTGCCGCAGAGGCTGAGCTCCCGTGTGCCAGTGCAATCAGCTGAGGGACTGACAGTGCCTGCAGAATGTCTGCAGTGCTGAAATCTGCCGCCCTGCAGGAACTGTGAAACCCTCTTTTGCTTTGTGGCAGTCCAAAGGGACATCTGTAGGACGCTCCCGTTGATTTTCCCGTGCCCCGAATGATTTCCCTCATGAATTAAACAGACCCTGAAACCCCCAAATCCTTCCTGGAGAGAGTGAGATGCAGATGTTGAGAAGGATGTTATCGTAACCTGGCTGCTAAGCAGGTTCCTACCACTTCTCAAAGGTCTAGTAAAAGCCTAGTGCCTGAAGCATGGGTAACCCATGGAATATGGCCAAGCCAAATGGGAGAATATCACAGGATCATAGAATGGTTTGGGTTGGAAGGGACCTTAAAGATCACCTAGTTCTAACCCCTCTGCCTGTTTCAATCTTCCACTAGACCAGCTTGCTCAGACCCCCATCCAGTCTGGCCTTGAACACTGCCAGGGATGGGGCATCCACAGCATCTCTGGGCACCTTGTTCCAGTGTCTCACCACTCTCACCGTAAAAAATTGCTTCCTAAAATCTAATCTAAACCTACCCTCTTTCATTTTAAGGCCATTCCCCCTTGTCTTATCCCTACATGTCATTGTTAAAAATCCCTCTTCAGCTCTCTTGTAGGCCCTTTCTAGGTACTGGAAGGCTGCTATAAGGTCTCCCTGGAGTATTTTCTTCTCCATACTGAACAACCCCAGCAATCTCAGCCTTTCTTCATAGGAAAGATGCTCCAGCCCTCCAATCATCTTCACGGCCCTCCTGTGGACTTGTTCCAACAGCTCCATGTCCTCCCTTTGTTGGGGGCCCCAGAGCTGGATGCAGTGCTCCAGGTGGGGTCATGTGGGAGCAGAGTAGAGGGGGAGAATCACCTCCCTTGACCTGCTGCCCACGTGTCTTTTGATGCAGTTGGCTTTCTAGGCTGCTGCTCATCTACCAACACCCCCAAGTTCTTCTCCGCAGGGTGCTCTTAGTCCATCCCATACCCTGGGCCCTGTGTCCAAGCACTACCAGGATATTCAGAGCAGCACCTGTGTGCTGCCCATGGTCACCACGCTGAAGATGAGCTGGTGGAATTCTTGAGAGAAGATGGAAGGGCTGCTGCAGAGAGTTAGCTATGAGCAGCCAACACATCTCTCCAGTACAGATGAAGGGAAACAAAGAGAGGGAAAAAGGAACCAGGACCTGCTTGTCTAATGGGAGAAATATGGGAACACTGGTGCTCTGCATTGCAGGAGGCTGTGGATACTAAACAATGTTCCTCAGATGCTCACAGGCCTCCTTCTAAGAATAAAAGATAGTTTAACAGGCATCTGTTAGCAAAATGGGAAGAGAAACTCAAATTTTCTGCAGTACCCACAGACAAATAACTTCCTATTACCCATATCTTTTGGACTGATTTGGAAGAAATTGAAGGGTGGCAGTAATTTTAAACATGACATTCATTTTGGCAGGGTAATTCAGTACTTCAAAGTAACACGTGTGCACTACGATTTGTTTAGGAAACCACACCTGCATCCCACAAGTTTGGAGGAGTCTGAATCTCATCTCTTGTGAAAGACTAAGCCAAGAACAAGCAGGCTCCAGTAACGTGCCTGCCATATGAAAATTAAAACATGAAAGAAAGAGAACACCAGCAGTCTAAATTTAGATGCAGTGGAAGTGCAACTCAGAGGACTTCAGAAGAGCTACACATTTATCTGTGTCTCAGTTCAGCCTTTGGGGATTAAACAAACGATCCTTTTGTTTACCTTCATCCTTTCCAATTTTAAAGTAAGTGGACAAATACTTTAATCAGTGGCACTTAAAATAGCTCTGACTGACTTCTGCAGCTCAAAAGGAACAACAATAGAACAGGCATAAAAACTGCAAATACCTTTTGTGTTATACAGGAGGGATATTAACGCTTTCAAGAGAACAACCTTGCTAGACTGGGCCAAGTTGAAAATCATCATGCATATAACCTTGCAATCCTTTCACATCTTTGTTAAGCAGTAAACAAAGGGCTAGATTTTTCTCTTCCTGTAACAAGATCAGCAACATCTGAAATGTTTTGTTCTGCTTCATAGGAAACTGAATATAATTTGCACGCTTTGAAGCAAGAAGCAAATTCTCAGAAATGAGGTAAAGAAACCCAACTGCCTATTACATTGATCTACATTCTGGTGTCATTCACCCTGGTGTAAAACCAGAGCAGTTCATTCGAAATCAATAAAATTATTCTGCATATTACATCCAGGTACCAAAGCAGGATTTGGTCTCTTTTCTCATTAGCAGCCATCTCCTGATTTGCATTGGTTTATCCAAAGAACTTTCAATTATCCAAAAAATAAATATATAGAACCTATTTCTCCTGGGGTAGGGAAGGGGGAGGAAATTAAGCTTTGTTCTGATATCAGGTAGATGTCATTTCCACAAAGCACTTAAAACAAGGTCTCAGCTCTGGTGTCATTTTTTTTCCCTTGGCATAACTTGCTTGTACAGTAGCATAAAATCAGAAGGAACTTCATTTGAAAAAATGGTGTCAAAGCCACTAGGTTCCCCTGTGCTGTTTGTGTGTTAATTAGGAAAGACTATAAGACAATGAGCAAGGGAAAAGCACATTTGTCACGCTACACATCATTCCAATACAAATGTGGGTAAAGACAACTGCGAGGCTGATGAGGATATTCATGAAATGCTCACTGAGACACATTTATTCTTTTCTAATTCCTTTTAATTAGATAAATACCAGCGTGCACATGATAGCTGGCAGCAGAAAACCTGCCCTACCTTTCAGAGTCTCCTGCAAACTCTGTGCACAGGCTGCCAGTTTGTGGCTGTCGTGGTTCTTCCCGGAGTTCTCTCCTGCCGAGGACGGCAAGGCCAGGTGAAGGTTAACCACTGTCAGATCATTCATTCCAACCTGGGGGAGGAAGGAGGAGACATCAATGCCGTGCAGACAGGACACAGAAGGTCGCAAAGCAAAACCACGTGCCTGCTCCCAGTACTTTCAGTAGTAAATCTGGGGGACTAGGACTCCCTCTGCTATGTACGTGGTGTTTTTTCATGTGTCTCACTTTGGGGAGGAAGAAGAGGGAGGCAGTTTGCAACTTTCGTTTGCCATAACCTGATACCCTCTCAGTTCTGGGGAAACTGGTTTGCATAAGCAAACAGCTCCGTTCCACCACAGTTGCAGAAAGAAGTCAGCTGCTTATGAAAATCAGTTCATGCAAAACCAGCTGTTAATAAGCTACAAATAATGTCATGGTCATTACAGGGGCTAATTACTACTGTCTTGTGATTAGCTCCGGTTCGTCACAGAGACTAACCAAGAAACTTAATGTACCTTGAAAGAGCTGTTGGCTCCCTGCAATCTTCTTCTTACCTTCTGGGAATCACTTGGAACAAGTAATACTTACTCCTAATATTGACCTATTTACATAATTATTTAATTACTACTAATTTATTTTTTCATAATTATTTGATTAATGCTTCTCTCAAAGCATCAGCAGAGATGTCAAGTTCCCCAAACTAGACCTCTCCATCACCACCTGTACAGAGATGGGCTCTCTCTGCTTGTATATTTGCTTGTGCTTACATACAAGGACTGTTGACAAAACTGATATACTTTTAGATGGGTTCAGACTAGTTAAAAAGCTTTAAAATGGAAACTGCAATATGATAGCAACATAAGATAGGCCAGCCCGAGTCCTTCTGGAGCACTGTGCCTTATACACAAATATACATATAATCTATGTCCATTCTCCCTGCCCTTATCCCCCTTTGTGGCACTGACAGAAATAACAGCCCTGTGGCTGGCTGCTGCTGGATACACACATCATCCTGGCTCTGTTAATTTGGTAAAAGCTGAACAAGGTGACTGGAGACTTCTGTCACACTCTCAGTGGCTGTGGATGCTATCGAGGATCCACTGACCCTCACGTTCCCAAATGCTCCCTTGCAGCAGGGCTTGCTCTCACAGGAGCAAGGAAAAGGACAGACTGTCGTGAGCTACCATACATATTAAGGTCCACTAAGCATCTGTCCAAATCAAGCCAAATGAGATGGGTTAGATGCAAATTTCAATCTATTAGAAGTCTGTGTCTCTTTTCATCTTGCCCAAATTCTTTTTAATAAAAGCTCTGCAAGGGTCAGCTGGCACAATGACAGTTACCTTGAAATGTGCAAGATAGGGGTGAGGATACGAGTGCCTCCCGTTGCCATTAGTCTGTGCAGTCTCCTGAGATGAGGCATCTTTCAGCTCAATGCCAGCTGTTGTATCCCAGAGGAAGCCAGAATATTCAACTCCCTGGAATTGAAAAAAGAAAGGAAAAAAGCCAATCAAAAGAACGTAAAATCAAAACATTCTGCTCAAATGCAGCCCCACAAATGAAACTTTTACCTGCAAGTTTCAATGCCTCTCTTTCTGTTGGCATTGGCACGCATCTCTCCCAAAATATGCAGAGGTGGTAGAAGATAATGCAGGTTTATATCCAGGCATGGCACCTGCTGAGGGCAGCCCAACTCGCTATGTGTAAAGGAGAGACAGCATCCTAGGCTATCAGTAGGAGATGAGAACAGGTGGAAATGCTTCTTTATCTCATCCCAGCCAAAACCCCCACCAGATGTGGGAGAAACGCCTCCTGGGCAGCTCCACTGGCTTCACTGAAAACTGAGTGTGCCAAGCTGAAACACGCATCACCCTGCTACTCACAGCCCCTCACACCTGCACATCAGTGTTGGGCACCCAGGTAACTTTAGAACTGCTGGCTCCAGCCAAGGATTTAATAATCTGTTTTATCTTATACAGGCACAGCATGTTCAGGACCACCACAGAGGTGAATGATGTTGCCTCTCAGGCATGTTTGGTCCTCATTTCCTCCTAGTCCAGGCAAGGCATCAGATTCCTCTGAGCCTGGTCAATAATAAGCTAGTTCTTCACCCACAGGATTATTTTTCTAACAATGAGCTCAGTGCCTTGTGAATCACTGGGTAACTGCTAGGGCTTGTGGTAGATGATGCTGCACACAGTTGTTCCTTCTTCCCAGGCTGTACACCATCTCACAGCCTTCCGTCACCCACAAGCTAAAAGTACCTTGGCCCCTTCAGTCTCTTGGTGTGAAATCCGGTCTAGACCTCTCAGCCCTGTCAGTCTTCACTGTCTCTCTTCCAGCTCGAACATTTGACGTTAAGTTCTGTGCTCCTTTCAGCTCAATCATCGTGCATGGGCTTTTTTTTTTTTTTTTTGATCACTTTGTGAAGTGGAATTGGCATTTTCAGAAAGCTGCCTACCCTGATTGCACCAGTAGCAATATCTAATTCAAAGCCTGTCAGCCTCTCCTCCCATCACCCAGAAACCATTTTCCTTGGATCACTCAAACTCACTTCCCTTAGCGAATCATAGTTAAATCCATTGCAAGGAAGAGTTTTCTCCATTTCAGCTGCAATAAAAAAGTGTTAACTTCTCCGCTGACTTCCCAAGAGCCTTGAAAGTATTAAGGTTGGTTAAAATTCTTTGGTAGCCCCTTTGATAACTAACCTTTAAAGTACTGACAAAATTATTCCACCACTCAGGAGTCTAAGGTCTGAAAACTGCTACAGGAAAAGATGTGAAAGAATAACACTGCTGTGGACAGATGTTTGCTGTTTCCTGGCTCCAGACTTCACATCAACATGGTGGTCAAAAGTCATTGCCTGGTTGAAGGCCAAATTCTCTGGATGTGTAGAAGCACAAACCTGAAGCACCATCTACTATTTTGTGTTACTTAGCCCTCTAGAGCCTCCTGAGATCCTCTTGTGCCCAAGGTGATCTGTTCATGGGGCTACACCGTTACCTCACCACACTGCATTTGTGTAAGTGGTGTTCCAACCTGACAGACTCATTAAGTAGCCCCAGGGCTGGAAAAGACTTTTTGGCTTAGTGCAGGGTTCTCCAGCACAGCCAGATTTCTGTTAAAGCAGCTAAAAGGAAGAGCCAGTAGATAAAGTTTCTATTCTTAGCTTGGCCACACATTTCTCTCATAATTTTGGAGACCGTTCTTCCTTATTTCCCTACCAGTAAACCAAGATGGATGGTAATTTTTATTTACTCAGCCCATAGTCAAAACTGCCGCTGTTATCTTTGGAAATACAGTTCAAGAAATAACTGATGAAAGACTTTGGATTTAATATAGAAACTCTAAGACATTTATTAATAATTCTCAAGAGAAAAAAATAAAAGGTGGAGGGAACAACTTTCACAGCTTTGCATGACTATTTATATTCATTGTCTTAATGATCTGGCCTACCAAGAGATCCCAAAGGAAAACTCCAGCCAAGAATAAAAGTGTCCTGAAGGGCATTTGCACTCTGCATGGCAATTAAGTGTGAATTGTATTAAACCTTGGACACAGTCAGACCTTCCATGACTTTCTACTGGTAGCTATGGTCCAATCCTCGTGCTGCTCAGGTGTGGGTTTTAGTTGGGGTTTGGTTCTTTTTTTCCTCCCTCATTCTTGGATTTTACTCAGATGGGCAATAAAAAGAGGTGCACCTCCCAAAAATCACCAGTGAAGAGCGATGCAACCTGATTTGGAAAAGCCAAATTAAGGAAATGTAGATTCCAAGCAGCATGGCTATAGGACAAAACTGCAGCCACACATTTAGAAACAACGGTGCTCAGAATAGATCATTCTAGATCAATAAATGGTTCAAGACAGCCCCATGTACTGCTAGGCAACACTTGTTACATGACAGGTCTCAGCTCGCACTTCTACCCCACAACAACACCCACACTGTGATAAGTGCATCATGAGAATGACCCTGTTCAGCAACAACAGGCTGGAGCTCGAGGAGAACCTTGCTCTGAAAGCTCATTAGTACCCTTAAAGGGAAAAAGAGAGATTTCCCTTGGGAGAGACTGCTTTTGGGCACTGTTAGTCATGTCCAGCCCAATGCAGCTATATCTTGAATATTGTCAAAAGTAGGAGGTGCGGCTGCTCCCACCATATAAATTAGCACCTCCCTACAGTACATATACATCCTCCCACAGCAGGAGATGCTGCAGGGAAGAGCACGGTGCGGATTTCAAACCGTGTCCGCAGCATTTTTAACGCTCCGGAGAACGTGCGAGATAAACTCTCCCAGGTGAGGATGGCAGGCTGCACAGCTCCTCTGCAGGGCCTGCACCTGCAAACTGGGAAAACGGGGAGCACCAGGGCACAGCCTCAGGTGACCAGCCTACCACGGGCAAAACTGAGGGCTCTTTCCTTGTCCTAATGGGTAGCCTTTCTTCTGTGTTTCTATACTGCCTTTGTCCACCATACCTCCCACAAATACATACACGCACACCTTCCTATTTACAAGCATGCCACAATTCTTCCAAAACATCAGTCGTGAAGTCAAATTGAAAGCTATAGGAACAGTCAGCTTAAAAAACAAGACATGCAAACCTTGCCAAAAAGCATTTGCAACATGTGTTGCCTTAAACATTCAAAACAGATCCTTGTTTAGAGGGAGAAAAGAAAGCAAAACCAAAGTTCAGACTTCGGGATTAATGTACCTTGTGTAGCTGGCCTGAGGGTTTTTCGGAAACAACAACCTTCCAACATCCTCTAGGGCCCTTCCACTTGCGGATGTTTGGCAGCGTCGGCTGGTTCAGCTCCATACAAAACTAGAGGGAGAGGAAAGGGGGGAAAAAAAAGAAAAAGAGATCAGCTTTGTAGGGTTTTTTTGAAAATTGCAAATTAAAGCATGTAGCAAAGCATTGGGAAGTGGCACTGTGCAGCACAGGCTGTGCTCTCTGCCCTCCCTGGAGGCTGGCAAAGGTCTGAGCCACATCCCAGGCTGACTCACCCCCGACTTGGAGATAAATAAAAATTAAAATAACTTCAGTGCAAACACTGTGAGTGGAATGTTTCTCCCTCAGACCCTTTTTTCTTTCCTCCAAAGCCACTTATTTGATTGGACAGGGGTTGCCTCCGTGCTGCTTCCAAAGATGTTGACTGCACCGTATCCCATCCCTGCCAGGGGCTTCACAAACAGCTGCTAAATGCTCCCAGGGGTCAGGAGACCCCCATAGCGTGGCTGGCTCCACTCCAACAGTGCAGCCACCGGCACGACACAAGAGGAAGGGTGTAGGCCAAGCTAAATAGCTGGAGTTTTAGGGTTAAGGCTGCTCTGACTTTGTGCCAGGGACATGTGCTTGAGAACCTCCACGCATGAGAGAAGTGGCTGAGCACTCTCACGCAGTTCCAGCACGTCCTTGTCATGCTCCCCAGAGGTTTTCATCTTCCTGGTTGCTGTTGGAAAGCCACAGCACTTGGACACCCTTATGTGTCCAAGGACATGGTCAGAGCTAGAGCCCAAAAGCCAGGGATACTGTAACTGTGGACGCTACGGAGGACCCGAGTCCACCTGAGCAACATCTTGACATGGAAATATAAATAAATAAATAATAATAAAAAACACCCTGGAAAATCTGGAATCTGAAACTCCTTCATGTGGACAATACGGAATACTTCTTGCCAGGAGTTTCAAAATAAGGCTTAACAGGAGGAGTTAGAGTCCTTGGCAAGGTGATGTTGGCTCCAGAAAGGTTTGGGTTGGAAGCAGGCAGGGATGGGCAGGAACCAAACTGCAAACAGGCTGTGCTGGAGGTTCTGGCTGCGGGAAAAGGGGGCAGCAAAAATTCATAGCTGTGAAAGAGCAACAGGGACTTCCACCATGCATCACTTTGTTCTGACACAGGAGAAACTGCGTTGAAATGCAGAGGCTTTCGCAGCGAAAGAGGATCCTCAGATAAAATCTTGTATCCAGAATGTCCCTCCAGATCAATCAGCAGTTTAATGAAAAAGGATTTTCAAGGCAAACAATAACCTTGTGTACGCAGCGACTCTTTGCAGTGGGGCATTCCACACACAGTTTGAAGAGCTACAGAGCTGCACAGATATAAGTTTCCTACACGGGTATCAGTAATAATGATAGGATAGTTATTTTCATGTTTATTTTATGTTTTGATTCAAAAATGAAAAGAAACCCCTGCTCTTACACTGACAGCCCTGTCTGCAAGTTCAGCATCCTGGAGGCTGAAGCTGTAAGCACTGATTTTCAGATACACACAACCCAGCCACCTTTTTTTGCCTCAGAGGGCCAAGAGTCATTTTGGTTGCATACCCAAAGCAAAAATGCATGGCACACCTTTTAAAACAGTTTTCTGACACACAGAGGTTGGCTGGGGCTTCTTACTCAACCCTAGCATATTGTTGCCCATTATGTACCTTCAGGCAGTGCTGGGGCTGGGTGGATTTATAAAAAGAGGAGGCACACAGGGTGTTTGCACGGGCTGGGAACAGAGCTCTGCTCTCACCTGATTGCCCAGTGCTACCCTAACAAACACAGCAAATCACAGCAGCAATAATGGCTCACTCCTGGTGCCACTCTGATGTCTTTAAACAGGGTGAATTTAGTGAATGAGTTCTCTAACATTTAAATAGCTTAAATCAGCAGAGAAAATATTGTTGAAATTAGGAGTTCAACTGTAACCCGACAAAAGACTTAACTTATCTCTGGGTTGCAGCTGCCTAAAGTCCAGCCAGCACAAAGCTTAAGACAGGACTGAATAAATCCTACAGAAACCATCACTTTATTAAAAAGAGCATCTGCAGTCAACTAGTTTGAATAGTTTGTTTCCTCTAAATCGATTTTTTTTAAGGCCTTGATTTAACTTTTGTGCAAACAAAAAGACGACAGATAAGATTACACGGTTTGTTCAGAAAAGAAAGCCATCAGCCTGTGCTGGGTACGGCTGCAGCAGAGGAGAACTTGGCCTACAGCAGCTGACTTCAATCTGTGCCCATTTTCCAGGGCTTACAGGCACACAGATTTTGAAGCTGTGACAGCATACTTGCTGAGGTCATGTTTTTTTGCTGAAGTGAGATGGGCATTTTTCAAATCATGTTTTTCTGCCCACAAAACCCAACGTCAACCAACATTATGCTTTCCCTCATGCAGCAAAAATATACAGACAAGCTCCTAGCCCACAATGGGAATGGAAAAAAGTGCCTTTTCTCCTTTGCTAAGCTAAGTTAGATTTTTGCCAATCCCTGTGAGAACCAGTTCTTCAAGCAGTAAAGAAAAATCAAACTTAAAATCTCAGTCAGTCAGAACAACTTTTTTTTTTTTATTATTTTATCCAAATACTCTTGGGGGAAAAAAAAAAAAGATCAGGTTTTGTTTTTCTCTAGAGCCTTTCAGCATGCAATTTTCTGAAATTTAATCAGTTTCTTCATAACATGCTACACATACCGAGTCAAAGCTCACATACCTACCTAAGACAAACAGTACCAGGGCTTAGTTACAAGAATGCCCTGTATCACATGTATGCCACCACAGTCTCTCTTCCAGCTGGGTGCTGGTTTTTGTGGGACAGGCAGTTCTGCAGGGAGCAGGAACACAGCAGCACCAGGCTCCAAGGCATACTCTAATCAAAGAGCAGCCTGTGCTCATGAGAAGTCAACCCCCTTGTGCCAGGTACCTACCTGCCCACTGGATTCAATGACCTTAAAGATCTTTTGCAATCAAAAATGAGTCCATGATTCTATGATTGACACCTTTTGGAATGCAAGGTGCCAACAAGGGCCACCACCCCAGGAACTGGGACGAGCTCTGGTGCCTTAGCTCATCTGCAACACGTCATTTTCCCAAGAAGGGAGGATTCAAAGTCATAATGGCTCTTTGTATACTCTGATAAAGAGCTGGCACCTGTTCCTCCCAGCCTGTCCAGAAGCAGAGACAGGAACAGGAATGAACTTATGACTAACATTGGAAAAGAACAGAGGATAGCTGGGAGAAGCTGGAGAAATGCACATTTGAGGAGGACCTGAAGGGGGGAAGGCAAGGGGTTTTGGACTAATTTGGGAGTGGGGAAAAGAACATATGCTGGGCTGGCACATGCTGGAGATCATGAGGAAGCTACAGATCCCTAACACACCTACCTGCCTCGCAGGACACTCCAAGCACTGCCAGCAAGAGCACCTAATTTATGCATAAAGTTAGATCTCTTCAAGTGCAGTAACTCTGCCCACTAGGAGAGCTGCCAGCGAGCACCCTGCAGTAGCCCACAGGCAGCTCTCACCACCTCTTCTCCAGGATGCCCTGGTTGCTCTGTGTCCCATTTGTGCAGCAGGATCATCCTTCCCAGATGGCAACACCAATCCATGCTGAACATCTCTGCCTGACAAGCATTAATTACTCCTGTAATACCAGCTCTTGGGACCATGCTAGCCAGTGACCTCCCTTGAGGTGAGCACCTTTTGCTCACAAAGAAGATGGACTACTGCTAAACCTTGGGGAAACTAAATGTGACCCAGGAAAACAATGTCTTAGGGTTTAATAACCGTTTCAGACCTGGAGTAAGAGAAGGAGGTGTGAGGAGGAGATTCCAGGGTGAGCCTGTTGTTCTGGCAGGGTACACCTCAGTGCAGTAATCATAACCTGAGCTTTAGAAAGGCACTCAAAGAAACTAATTGTCCATTTTGGTTAATTACCACAGAAGCTTTCAGGCCAAAAGGGCACTGCAGTTAAGGTAAACAACAACCTGCTTCACCAAAACAAAGGTGATTTTGGTTCCTCTTAATGAAGAAGAGAAACGAGAGCTAGGAAAGAGATATTCCCTTTCCAAATGTCACATTACACCGTTACTTTTCTTTTAACAAGCACTAGAGGGAGCAGCTTTAATAAGTACCAGAGGCAAGTAAGAAACTTCTATCAATTCCTTATCGTCTCAGCTATATGAAGGTGTCATATTAGTAAAGACTTGACAGCGCCATGGGAAAAGAAATGCAGAGTTCGAGGTAAGGGATGTTCTGGCTGCCCTGTGCTACAGAGCATCTCCTAGTGATGGACTTGCTGCTTCTGGAAAGGGTAAACAGAAGAGCTCTAACATATACCATGTAAATTGTGCAGTGGCACACGAGAAGAAGCTCCCCAACCCTCTCCAATAGAACTCCCACCCTGAAATACGATCTAATATATTTCTGATAGAAGACAGAACAAAACTGACAGTGGCTTCATGAGAACATCTGGCACTGCTCTTTTTTAATCCGTCTTTTAATACATACATGACTTCCCTGCTCCATCCCTATGTACTGTATAAACTAAAAATTAAATGCACATTATCCTTTCCTTTCTTTATTCATCCAACCAGACTGCACTTTTATTTCTCATTGAAAAAGCAGACCTGAACACCCGTAATCCAACTTCAATCTACCAAATACAGGATACAGTTACAGTTGGTGCATCCTAAGGAAGCCTGACCCAGAAATCTGGGAGCAGAAACATTACAAATATCTCTGAGAAGCTGAAATCAACACCTTTGGTTTTCAACCAAAACTTCCTGATTTGACACCAGTGCTGCAGAAGAAGCCTTTTTTGTTAGATCACACTTGGGAAGAGGAACAGGCAGAGTTAAGGGGTGGAGAGATTTGTGGGTGCTGTATTTTATTGAACCGGCTGTTGAGATAGGGGTGAGGAAAGGTCAGAGGCTTCAGGACTGTTGTCCTGGTGTGGGCACACATGGCAGCACAAGCCAAGTCAAGAGGGGATGGAAGACACAGTGGGGCCAGGATGCTCAGTGCACTTCTGCAGCCGGATAACAGGGTAACAGCACGGAAGGAAGCCTGAAACGGAGACTCATCGTCACTGGATCCCATTTCCACTGACAAGAGTGTTGTCTCAGGCCTTTATTGCTTGTTTGCCTTTCCCTCAAGCATATCCTTTTCCTTTTTGCAACACAGTTAAAAAAAAGACACACACAAGAACTAGATGTATCCATTGCCATGGGGGATGCACTCGTAAACTGTATTCAGATGAACCATATAAGTAACAGGAGGGAAAGATGTGAAAATATAACATTTTTCACATTACTATTCAAACAGTCCCTTCTAGGAAGACTTCATTAAGGACTGCATGTTTATTGCTTGTGTTGTTCAAGTATTGTTATTACATAAAGGCAAACAAAACTTGGCAGGCAGATGGGGGTCCATAGGCAGATAATTATGAGTGTTTTGAAAGGAGAAGAACCCTCCTCCAGGAAATCAGTTTCAGCCTCAGCCATATGCACATATTTGTGACGGAAAAAGTGTTCTACTTCTCCACATTGTACATAATTCTATAATGACATTAGAGTTGAAGAAATTAAAAGAAAATTATAAAGTTTTGGAGAAAAATTTTAGGATGAAATAGAAAGTATAAGGAACCAATCCACTGAAAGGGCAAAAGCCACAGATTTACTCGTGGAAAGTTTATCTGCCCCTTTGGCCATGCTAGTGTGTCCTGTTTGTACTAGGTCATTGAGACTTGGGGCAATCCTTTATGTACTGATTTGTTGTTCCTAGAACTAAACTGGAACATCCAGATTCATGACTGAATAAACCCTTGCTACCCTCCATGTTCTTCACAAACGTTATCTAATGCATCTTTCGAAAAGCTCTGTAAACTCATTGTGAGAGGTGAAATCAAGGTAAAGCCCTCCAGCACAGGCAAATATTCAACACCGTCTTTCTTCAGAAATAATACAGTATCCATAGGCACAGTCGCCACCTCTACATACCTTTGCATGCAATGGACATACAAACCTCATTTGTTGGCATAATGTGCATGTAAATTGGGGTCCCAAAGCTTGGTCCACCTGAAGGCACCTACAGCTTTTTCCATCAACTCGAGAAGAACTCATTTGTTTTACCAGAAAATGTGTTGCTTCTGCTTCTTAAAGAGCATATCAGTAATTCAGGCACCCACAGAGGAAGCATTTCTTGCCTCTGAAGATCAGATTCTCACTCTGCTCCTAAATGACTGCTCCAGGCACCACGTTATGGACTGCAGAGCAAACACTTACCATGCTGCAGCCTCACCACCCAGCAGTGTTGTGGTGACCTGAATTTCCAGCTTTGCTACAAAAAACACTTCTAAGCTTTATACTGAAAAAAGCTCTGGGACTGAGCTTCTCAGAGGAGATGGAATGAGGTAGGATCATTTTTCAAGCCCAGTTATACACAGGCTAGAAAGTAAGTTGTCCAAGTTCCCCTGCCTGCTTCAGAGGGGTATAATTCTGTGTCTGCAGAGGCACTGCTCGGCAAAGCATCAGAGGACCCCGTCATTTAGGCACCCCTTGGTTTGGCAGCAGCTAAAGAATGCTTGGCAGGACTGGAAAGCTTTTCAAACAGAAGGCATGGTTTCCCACATCAGGTGTCTGAGCCCCTGCATGAGCCTGACTCTCTCTTGAACCAGCCCACAGATGTGAATCCAGCTGGACACGCGCCCCTCTCCTGCCACTGCGGTGTTACTCACCCATTGCACTTCACAAATGTGTGGGAAATAATTATGCTGATAAACTTAACATTATCTCAGTTATCAAAAGTGTGGAATGGTTTGTTTCCATATATAAACCTGTTTGAATTAAATCACCTCTTTTTTTTTTTTTTTCCCCCGAGTCAGGCTTTACAGGATCAGTTGGGGTGTGGTAGGAGCCTAAGTTTGCACTCCCAAGTTGTTTGCTTTTTGAGCACTTATTTTGGAAAAACTTAGCAGTGAGTTTCTACACTGCCCTCCCAGATGAATTATAGCTCAACACAGCCACCCAAATGTTTAATTCTTTGTAATATCTAAGAGGAAATTGCTTTCCCGAGCTTTGAATATATGATTAAAAAAACAGATTGTAGCCCATAAAACAAGTTCTTTGCTCTCCTTTAATCACAGTGTTCCCGGGACAACAATGTGGATCATTCACTGGTCTGTTCTCCTACCTTCCTCCTAAACAAAAGTGATTATTTATATAAACAATGTCTTTTTATAGATCTTCAAAAGGAAGACAGGGAAGAACCTTTGGTGCAGAGCAGCAGAACAACAACTGAAAAAAACTCAATACACTTTAAGTGCAGGGGCCAAGAAGAATGGGATGCTCAGCTACCTATTGTCAAAATGGAATGCTTACTATCTTTCATCCAGTTTGCTATTTAATAGGAAGGTGTCTTCATAGATGCTTGGTGGAAATCTGTGCTGCCCTTTCCCTCTGGAATAGTAGGGCCATATTTGGCAGCCTCCATGTAGAAGAAGTTTTGTGGGTTCTTAATTTCTTGTGTTTCCATTCACAAGCTGAGCTTTTCCCTTGTACTTCGTGAGACAAACTCATTTGGCAGAAGACATTTCCTGACTATTTCTTTTCCTACTCTTAAGGTCTTTCTTTTTGTTTTTAAACATAATACAGGAATTAAGGCTCAAGAGGTCATTGAAGATGGTTGCAAATCTTCGCAATTTATTCTTGAAGTCTTTTCAAGAGAGTGGTTTATTCTTCATAAGTAGGAAGTATAATCATTAAGAGCTATAATGGCATGCCAGAGGACTGATGTGATACAGAGAAGAGTAAAAAGAAACCCTTATGACTATGAGGCTATATTTTTCATCAAGCTGGTTTTATCAGAAGTAAGTAGTTGGGTTCAAGCACTTCTGCTATGTTGTCAGAAAACAGTACACAGTTCAACTGGGAAGCTGTGCTAAAATCCCAGAAGTTGTTTGGAGACCTCAACTACAAGCTAATTTGGACTAGATAAAAGGTACTGGGCGACTTGGAGTCAGTGGCTTCCTGGGAACCTCTCTTTTTTTCTTGTCGTTTTTATTTTGGGGGTTTTTTTGTCTAATCCCTGGGATTATTCTTTTGTCATGAAACTCAGGAATTGATTTCTGTGGTGCTCTCTAAAACAGTGTAACTGTGAGTACAACCTCACTCACCCAGTAACTACCAGGACTACACGAAGTGACAATGAGTTTATCAGAACCTAACCTTTAATATGGAAAGTAAATAGAAAATCACACTATGAAACATGAGACAAAAAAGTGACACGGAATAGTTTCTTGTTCACCAATTCCAAACACCACAAACAAACCAATCAGTGAGCTCTAGTGATTTACCAGCATCAGAATCTCCTGATCTGTACACTCCCTTCAGCCAGAGGAGAAGGGCAGGGGGGGAAAATGTGCTAATATAAAAGGAAAACAAATAAAACTGAAAGGGAACAGGGAAGTCACAATATTTCAATGTTATTAATCAGGGAAAGCTGCTTAAACACTTAAGATAACTAGGCCTCCCTCTGTTCCCAGGATAAAAATTTACTAATTTCTTGAGGTGATGACAAGTGAGTTGGGTGTTTTGTGGCTTCATTTCTTTCCTACTGTTAGTATTACTGTTTTCCCCAGCTGATTTACATCTCTGCTTAAAGCAAGCGTTCTTTCCCATGGTAAGAACACAAAAACAAGGAAGAAAGAAACATATAATATGACTCACAACCACCGACAGCCTCAAGTATTCATTCTTTCTTCAGGCCTTGATTACACCACCCTACAGAACACCGTGCCACCTTCAGTAAAGTTATTTGAATCTGTCTCTCCTCCTTATCAATCACTTTTTTTTTTTTCCTGATGCTTATTATCAGGAGGATCTCTTTCAGGCTGCTAGCATTAGGCCACATTATCTCACCTTCAAAAAAACCCCAAAACTCATACACCCTTCCGCTTCCCCCCCCCCCCACCACCTTCACAGCTCTAGCCCTTAATTTAAAGAACCCATTTTGGCACTGATTCCTCTCTGAAATAGCACATTCTTTATTTACAAGTCTTCACTACTAATAATAGATGGGTTTCTGTCTGTCCTTACTAGCAAGCCCTCCATGGAGTTTACAGGACTGTCCTCCAATCCTGACCACAGTTCCACTCTGACACGGACTCTTGTTTTCCATAGAGAGCATATGCATTACTTAATCCACATAAACTATAAAAAATTATTTCAGATGACATTAAAACACCCCTGCTGCTATGTCAATATATTAAAAAGGAAAACAAAACAAAACAACCACACACCAAAACCCCCCCAAAACAAAAACAACCCCAAACCAAACAAAAAAACCTCCCCCAAACAAAACAACAAACAAAATCCCCACAAAACCCCCCACCCTTCCCCAAATTTCTGCCTATTCAAAACACATCCTGTTCTATGAACTTACTTTGCCTTTTTCTATCTTCTAGAAGAAATTCAGGAAAAAGGACTGACTAAGGACCCCTATTACTTCTACCACCCACAACCAGCACTTGTAAACACATATTTTCTGTTTCTGCCTGTTCCAGAAGTGTAGAGAATTAGTTCACTTTGGGTGAGTTTGGCTTATGCTCAGGGATAAGACCAGATGCCTTACAAAGGAATGCCAAGCCACTATACCAACCAATCCCCATACCACTGCTGCTCAGAGAGGCACGTCTGTGCTCTAGGGATGAAGAAGGCACCTCATAAAGGGCAGCATTTTAAGACAATTTGCTTACTCTGTAGCTCCCTGTGGTGTGTACAGCATGGCTTCTAGTGTTTTGTTTAAGTCCACTTATCATTAGGGCATAGATGGGTAATGCAATTAAAAGAGAAAAAAAATCCACCAAAGATCAAAAATTCTAGTAGATTAAAACCTGTGCTTCCAGTGCTGCTGATCACATGATCATAGTTTGCAGTTGGCCTGGAAAGACAAAGTAGTCATAGGTCCTCCTTAGAGAACTACTGAAATCATCATGGAGCTGGTCAGAGCTGTAAGGTCCACCAATACATCTCCTTAAACTTCTAGCCTCTAGATCCTTCCTAGAGGACAGAAGGGAGGAAAATATGAAAGGCCAGAAGCAAGCACTGCATAGAGACAGCATTCCTAAGTCAATTTACTAGACATGATAATGCCAAAGAAGCCTTCCATTTTGTAAGAAATGCTGACAGCATAATTTCCAGCTCCACTCAGTCAAAACCAATAACAGCTACACTTCCCCTCACTCTTAGCTTTTGTGACCCCAGGGGGTGAAGCCTGAAAAAGATTAATACTTTGCATTCCTGATTATTACCTGCACTGCAAAACAAGGGAGAGAGGGGGAAGTATGGGGATGGTATGGGAAAGCAAAAAAGTAAGAGTAATAGGGAATAAGGTGAGAAAAAGAAGTAAAGCAAAATCAGTTGGACTCTTTGGAATAATCTCCTTTTACTCTTAGTGGTCAATCACTGACTCCTTGGTGGCTTTGAAGGAACAGGGCAGGAGAACCTACAGTAGCTGATGAATTATGCAGATGTCCATCCATGACTGAATTAGGCAAAGGAGATGGTGAGCAACTTGACTCCACCTACCCTCTCCAGAAATGGGGAGCAGAAAATGAGGCAGCGACAGGGCTGGAAGAAGCTGATCAAAGGCCCCGACTGAGTCTGTGGCCAAGTCAACATCTCCTTTTTCTGTTCTCTGAAAGCGAGACTGCTGTTTCCTTATCTGACTCTAGAGAACATCCAAATGTACTCGATTTTCAAAGAGGTCAGCTGCTTTCTGGAAAGGATAGTTCTAAGAACAGGCAGCAAATGTAACTTCTTTTCAGCCACTAATTCATTTATTGTAAATTGCCTTATGATCTTTTTTAACCAACAGCTCAAAGCAAAGCAAGATTGCAAGATGGGGCTCACACTGTTCAGGAGGATTATGGCAATTAAAAGTATGCCCACAAAGATTCAGCCCTGAACTAACTGCATTTCTGGGGTAAGTCTGCTGCAGTAAAAAAAAAAAAAATCCCATAAAATGCACACACAACCATATTTATATCCACACAAACAAGAAGCAATGTGCCCATGGTTATCCCTGCAAATGGAGAACAGCACCTCTCTTTCAAACACAGAAAAGCTCCTAGGGATAACCTTTCACAAATAAACAACCTGCTCTGCTCGGAGAGGGATTTTATACAGAACAGAGATTACAATGGGCTTAATCATGATTAAACACTGATCTGGCTCAATCTACTCAAAAGCAGACAAAAGATAAATAAAAACCTCCAGCAGATGCATTTCATACTGGAAATTCTGGAACCTCAATTGACGTCACACTTTTTATGTTCTGATAATATCTGGAGGAAACAGTACACTGGATCAAGAAAACAAAAGCAAATTTTTAGTTAAAATTCTCCATGTGCTGTGTAGAAAGAAGGCGGCTCCAGCAGGGAATGCAAGGGCAGTTCAGCATTTTGCAAACCTCTTTTTGACTGCAGCTGAAAATGCACTATCAGAGCAACACCACTAGAAAGAAACAAGCACTCCAGTTTGTCCTCATCTCCTGCATCTCACCCTGTAAAAGTGGGCAACAGTAGTCATTACATTTCCCCTCAGACAAACCCACTTCCAATCAATGGCAAGCATGTTAAATTTCTTTTAATAACATAATGCCACCTCCTCAGTGTCACCCCAGTTGTGGCTCACTGATTCCTCAGGCACAGTATGGAAATTCTGTGTGATGGGAATGGGCTGCAGTTAGCAAGTATCTCCCAAATACAGACATCTGGCCTTTCCTACAGCTGAGGAAACCCAGGAGACGGATTCCACATCACCGGAGACAACTGAAGCCATCAGTACAGCTGAGGGAGGTGGGAAAAGTGAAAAAATGAGCACAGACTGTAGAGATTGCTTGCTTACAGTGCTAAGCTTTCCATTTTATGCAACAAGGCAAATATATTTTCTTTGAAGAAAGAAAAACAGTTCTTTATATGAAGTGGGGGAGTCTACCTGGAGGAGAAGGCTGATCAGAGTTTACTCAGTCTGTCATCTCCAGCAGAGATGCCCAATGGAGGACCAAGTAAGACTTGGCCAGCAGACAGAAGAGATCCCTTCCTGTGCTGAGAGGGTTAGAAGGTCCATCTCTGCCTGTTCTAGTGCTCTGTGATGTATCCTGTGCTTCACAGCCACAGGCACCAGGTGAAACACCTTTCAATCACTCTTGATTTGTGACTTCCAAAACTTTTCCAGTGAAGGTGAAAATTCCCAGACAGTGCAAACCTGCTGGTAATTACTTTGTTCTTTTCACTTTCTTTTCACTCACCTCTCGGACACAGCTCACATAAATTTGCCATCACTGTCATAGGCAGACTTTAATAGTGAAATTTACTTTACCCTGATTTTCAAACAGCAAATTGTCATCAACTGCAAGAAGAACACCTCTAAACAAAATCAAATTTCTTACCCCAATTCCTCTCATCCTTCAGCTCACCCAGTATATCTCTCATGCTAGTCTTGATAGATCACTCCCAGCTTCAAACATAACAATCATCACTTTGCAGATGAATTCCACACTTTACAAACTGCAGCTCAGAATCACATGATTTACACTTCCTACGTAAGAAACAAACAAATTTCCCTGTCTATGGAGTCAAGTAGAAAGTCTTTTCTCATCTTGAGTAACAGCAGATGCATTCATTTATTAATACACAAATATGAAAATAATGGGTTACTGTTGCTTGTTCCCAAAGCAGGCTAACCTTATAAAAGGCTGTCAAGGGATTACTAAATTGTACAGATTATTTAACTTTCCTTTATAACCTGCCTGTGAAGGAAAATCAAGCTGAAGGGCCCCCGTTAACACCTGAAAGGTGCAGGGAAGAACATTTGACAAAATGCAAAGAATATTTTTATTTTTCTTACAAGATGAATGACCCTGCACAAGCTACTGGCATCAAGCACAAACGAGAACAATTGTTTTGGCATTCTTGTTGCCTATGGAATAGAACTACAGATTTAAAATGCTAAAACAGCAACCAATGTGAAATGTCACCTGGCTAGGCAGTTCCATTCTGCTAATTACTTAAACAGATTTCTTTTTAAACTATAAAAACAGCATGTTCCTCAGAAGAATTATTTTTTTCCCCCTTGCTCTAGTAAATACAGTTAACATTTGCCAAGCAGAATTCTTCATCTGCAATTAAGGACTTCCCAAAATTAGATCAAGTAAAGTACTCAAAAACACACTGGGGCAAGAGTGTCTCTGGGAGCCTCTCCCAGAGCTGTGCTTCTGCAAGAGGAAGCAATGCTTCAAACAGGACTCAGTTCCAGCGAGCCTGCGTGCCTGAGATACTGCCTTCCAAAGCCTGAGTGGCCTTGACCCCTTGTGGGGACGAGGCTGGCACGACCGCAAGCTCTCCCATGGCACCTTGCCAGTTGTGCTCTTTACCACCCTCAGCAAACCCCCTGAACCGAAGGCAGGCAAGAAATGCAATGCCACAGCAGCTGGGGCAAGCTCAGCAAGGAGGCAGGGGGAGGCAAACAGATAGATTTGAAGGTTCAAGGTAAGACAAAATACAGGTAAGCACGCACTCGGTTTTAAGCTGCTGGTACGAGCGCTCGCGTGGAGTGTGTGGTGGGATGGGTCTGACAGGCTGCAGCCAAAACAAACATAAACAAGCCCATCTCTGACCCAGAATTTGCATCAAGTAAGCACTCTTGTTCTTCTTACGTGACCTGGTTCACGGAAGCAAATTATTATTTTCTTGTTCCTCTTAACAACACTAGTGTGGTGCTGGGGTTCGGCTCCACAGGCAGCAGCCCCCATCCTAGAGGCAACCCACGGCTTCTCAGAAAAACAAACCAGCTGACAGCAGCACCCAAGGGTCACTCAAACTTGTCCCAGTCCAATTTGAGCTGTAATTAAACCCTGCTGATCATACCTTCTGTCTTGGCAACTCCAGCCATAAACATCGTCAAGTGTGGTAGCCCAATTTGCCAAAACATTAGGGTTTAGGAAGTTAAACAAATAGAGTATTTGCATGACATAAGGCTTCTCACAGTGTGTTCAGTTTATTTTCAATGGCCAAGACACCTTAAGGACACTCAGGTATCTAAGATAGTCAGAACGGCATGAAACCCTTTTGTACTAAGCAAACAGTAAATATATAACATGCAGCTTTTGGAACACAGCAACATTCTGCTACATGAGCGGAAGGGTTTCCCAAACATACCCAGAAGGGGTTCCCATCTTCTCAAGACCTCAATGGTTCAGGCAGCCTGCTCTGACAGTCTTCTGCCTCATGTGCCTCACCCCACAGTCCGTCTGTGCTGGGCATGGCCAGATAACTTCATGACACTGTTCTCAAGAGACTCGCTACACGTGCCCTTCACTTCAACGTGATTTGATTTCATGCAGCTAATCTGCAGCACAAACACCACAGTGGGTCTGTAGGTCTTTCCAGGGCACCACAGCTCAGCATTGAGCTTCCACTCACTGTGGGTTTCCATGCAAGTGTCAAAAATACATAACAACCCTTTAAAAGCTGAGCATCAAATTTTAGAAATAAGAAAGTTTCCAAAGTTCAAAACCACGTATGACAGACTGGAAAGTGTCCTATAGGAAAAATACTTTTAGGTTATTATGTTCATAGCTTTCTTAAAGAAAACTTCCCTTTAAAAACTAGAAAGATCCATCTTACAATGAATAATAAAATATTATCATTTAATAATATTCTGTATTCCTACAATATATTCCAGCACTCTAATGCTGATAAATAATGATGTAAGAACAGAAAATATGACAGCAAATGTTCTCAAAACCTGACTCTGCAAGCAGGCTGGGCAAGGGATTTTGTTCTAGTCTATGTTCTTTTTTCCCCTCCTGTATTTAAAAAATAAAGACAGCAAACTTCTTTGAACTTACATAATTCCACCCTGTTATTTTCCAGAGAGCTAAACTGGCCTTTTAAATTCATTAAGCTTAGCATTATATGAAAGAGGATATCAAATATTCAGAGAACTCAATTTAGAAAGATCATTTTTCTGAGGCTGAGCCTTTCTGAAGAGCTTCCTGCAGTGCTCCAGACAATGCCTCGAACAGCCATTCCCACCAGGCTGAGGTCACCTGACCTCGCCAGGCCATGTTTTTGGAGGCATTGGGCCAAAGGGAGGTACAGGTCCAATGGAAAGGCAAGAATTGTATGAGGTACCAGAGAGTCTGACTGCTGCAAACGATGAAAATTTGTGAATATTGACCTGTTTTGCACAATGAGTGGTTGAGAACCGTGTCTTCTTCATGTGTGAAAAACTACAGCTTCACCTGTCTAGTCCTCTGTCACTGCCTTTTATCAAAATCTGCCTCCTTGATTCAAAAGCAGAGTTCACAAAAGCCAGTAAGGAAATGCCCCATTTGAATTAACTGGATTGTGTGTAGGACCTCTGTGAAATTCACCTCCAGCCAGTGGCAAAGCACAAGGCTGAAGCACCCCCTGCTGCTGTATTTTTCCTTTCCCCCTCTAATTCTGGAGTACCCAGCAGCCTTAAAACAGCGCTGCAGCACCTTCCCCTTCACACAGACAGGATGTGTTCGAGGCGGGAGCAGGATTGCTCCTTCCTCCCCGGGCTTTGCCAAACCACTTGTAGGTACAGAGGGGCTGCTTGGGTCAGCACCACCTCAATGCCTGCCCTAGGGCAGCAGTTTTTCCATCAGGGCTCAGAATCCAGGATTTTGAATCCTAGCAAGTCTATCATAACTCCATGCTGCTCCCAGCTGGCTCCTTTGGCTTGTAGATGGAGCTGGTGTAGAAAGTGAAGGGAAGCCACTGGTCCCCACAAGGGCACTGGGAGTCCAGTCCTACCCTCCAGGTGAGAAAAATCATAAAACAATAAGAAATACAACATTTGGTTCTTCACTCAGAAGGACATCATAGAATGGTTTGGGTTGGAAGGGACCTTAAAGATCATAAAGTTCCAAGCCCCCTGCCATCGCAGGGCCACCTTTCACCAGCCCAGCGTGCACAGAGCCTCATCCAACCTGGCCTTGAACACTTCCAGGGATGGAGCATCCACAGCCTCTCTGGGCAATCTGTTCCAGTGCCTCACCACTCTCACAGTAAAGAAATTCTTCCTAACACCTGACCTAAACCTGCCCTCCAGGGTACTGCTGTGCTCGCAGTACCTTGGCTGTAGAGCAACACCAGGTTTTATTATTTACTGCATATAATAAAGCATTGTTTACCCCAAGCTTGTTGTAAAATCAGAGAACACAAAAAAACATGTGGTCAACTTGGACAAAACATCTGCCTTCGTTCACTATGTAGCTAGGAAGATGTCTTATTTTATGCTTCATCGTTTTCCATGAAGTTAGGAAGCATAACTAACACAGAGGGCTTTAAGAGCTTAAACATGTTAAGACAGTTGTATTAGAGATATTTTAAAATACCTTTTCCAGCGCTTCTCTGTCAACCAACTCCTGCACAGCCAAAAGCTTGATACTGTAAGAAAAAAACAGAGTGAAAAAAAGAATGAATCACTCCATTGCAAGCATTACAGAAACACAAGCAACAGCAGAACTGAAGCTCTTTTTTTATCTTCTCTCTTCATAAAAAAGATACAAGACATGCTCAGGATATAACGAACCAAAGCAAGAGAGACAGTATGTTACTTTGTTTGCCTTGAATTAGCCACCCCAAGCAGGTTTTTTGGTTTCCAAATTGCAAGCATATCTGAATTGACCTTACAGAGAAACTGCATTAAGCACTACTTCTTTTAATACCCCAAATTAACACCAAAGGATCTTCTGAATGACACACACAGAAAAATATTCTAGACATTTCTATCGGTTTTAGTCAACTTTGTTCTTCAGTATCAACATGTTTCTATGAGTCCCAAGGCAGTCATTCTCAGGGATTTACAGTATTATATATGAGATACTGTAATTAAGACAACCCAGCACAGGAAATCTGAGGGAGAGATGAGAGAAATGGGCACCAGTGTTTGAAAGTAGAGATATAATCCGCAGTTATTATTCTTGTAATGCCTTTTGCTGATCAACCCCAAATTTCTTCACCTACTGAATCTTTTCTAAGTTTACCTCTAGGGGCTAAGTCCTGCACACTGAATTTCATTCACTTCAACAAGATTATTAGAGTCATTCAAGCAGGATTTTGCCCTGTAAGACAGCCAAAATCACAGCTAAATCTGGGTATATAAGAGAACCTTGTACAACATACAATCTTTCACAATCAGTTTAACGAGTACTTAGAAGTCATCCACCCTCCTTCAACTTCAGTTACTTTCATGTGTCCCCATGCAGTGCAAAAGTCCAATGCTAAGGAATTCCAGGAAAATACCTTGTTGCCTCGCTGCCAAGCTGCCCGGCTCACGGGAGAGGTATGAACCTGAAGAGCATTGACAGCAGGTCAGAGGAGGTGATCCTTCCCCTCCGTGCAGCACTGGCAAGGTCAGACCTCACACCTCCCCATCGAGGGTCCACAGCAGCTGCCTTGGCCAGACAGTAGAAGGGACCAACAGCACTTCTACTTACAGACTGGGCACCTACTTTAGGATGCCACAGCTAAGGCTGAGCCCACCTAAACTTGAGCTCGCTCCAGCTTTGGTGCCTAAGTGAAGCTTGCATTTAGATTCACCACATGGTTTAATGACGTGAGAGAGGAACCTCACTGTCCCAGGGTGGTTCAACCCACCTGTCCTGGCATCATCCCTTATGTCCTTCCACAAGGGCAGAAGCTGCTGTCATGCTACACTGCTCCAAGCCAAGCTTACAGAAAGCTGGCAGGCTTTTTACCCATGAAGTAGACCTTTATTCCAATTCCCACTGCTCGCTTTTCTTATCCAGTCTTAAAACCACTCACTTAATATATTATCCTAGGACTCTAGAGGATAATTTCCTTTACTCAGGGATACAAAAACATTTCCATGGCAATAGAAGAATCAAATGATGCACATAAATATTGTTTAAATGACTCTCACCATGCTGTAGACAGACACAGTAAAGAGCCAATATTCAAGCTTATGTTCAATGCAGTGTGAATAGTCGACAGAGAAGTCTGCCAAAGGATATACTACAAAAAGTTTTATTAGCCTTTCAAAACCTCATAGCAATATTGCAGAATTCTTGAACATCCACTGGCACCTTATATGTTAATTATGTACATTCTTCCTGTAACAGCAGCTGGCAAAACACAGCTTTAGTCCTGTCCTTCTAGTGCTTTCCACTTCAGGTGGAAACACACAGCCTTACCGCTGAACATAAACATGCTTTCACTTTAATGGACTCCTAGTTTACAGATGTCTTCAGGGCATCATAAAAAGCCAATATCCAATGAATTATAAAATAGTCCCAGACAACAGATTTCTAGTCTGAAGAGGCTATTATTACTAAGACAGAGAGGGTAGAGATGGTTCAGAAAACAACAGGATAATCAGGAAAATGAAAAAGGTATTCCATTAAAGCCCAGTCACTACAGTAGCAGAGGATATGTGATTTTGTGTTACTGTTTGGTGAACACACTAGGCTGCCCACAAGCATTCAACTGAACTGGAAGACACTTAGGGAGAGTACAAAGCCAACATAAGGTGTTTTTAAACGTAATTTTCCTTGCAATTCTGCCAGCAATCAAAATAAAGATGGGACAGGCACCAGGCAAAGAGGGCAACTCCATTTAAAAAACACTGCAGTACTGTGCTCCACTCAGAAGAAGCTCAGGCTGATGCACCTTAGAGAACAAAGTCCAATAACATAGGGAGCAGCAATGCAGCCACAATCAAGACCTGCCTCTGAATTCAGGGGTCACCCCTTGGTTTTGATGACCTGAAGAACTGCACTTTGGAAAATCACAGGATGGGTGAGAGGGAGGCAGGCTAACACACACACACACACACACACACACACACACACACACAGGCACCCAGGATGCTCACAGCCAGCTGGGCTGCTACAAAGATGGTTTCAAGTCTTGGTATACTCAGTAAAATCTAACATTTTGCCATTCCCTTCCACAAACTGGACAACAGTGTGGGTTTTGTGATGCAAACTGCTTTTGTCTTTTTCTTTTTGAAGCTAGAGACTTTTTGAGTACTTAATCAAATCAGTGAGGACTGGAGATGATGCCACCAACTGACTGACTTATTTCTAGAATGTTATTTGTGATTTATCTGACACTCACTAGCTGCAGAAGAAAGATGCAGACTGCCCCAAATTAAAGTACCATTTTCATTAGAGATCAAAATTACCTTCGTTCCCATTTATACCTGCAAAGCCCCACAAGAACTTTTTCAACTGGTATGCATTTATTTAAAACAAAGGATACAGAGTCACACAGAATCAAGTAATGAAACAGGGAGCAGAAATCTTTTTGCTTTATTTCATTATATTTATGGAGATGCTGTGCACTTGTTCAGAGGTGAAGGACCCATACAAAGGGTTTACGTCCTGCCGAGGTACTGCATATGCAGGGCCAGAATCCAATCTCAGTTCAAAGTTGTTACACGATTTGCAGCAACACTGGTTTTACTCCTGGTGAGAAAAAGACTTCCTCTACTGTTACAAATTGAGAGATCAATGTTTGCCCAGTACTTTACTCTTTTCTCCTCCAGTGACACCACCTATTTTTTTCTGGGTCAAAAGGAACCAGGAAATGCAAATATCAGCCTTTGTACAACCAGTTGCAAAATCCTTCCTTCCTTAAAGCGCCATCACAAGTGCTGTTTCTGCCCACTGGATTACAGTCCACTACCTGGAAAATTGCTTTTGATAACCAGTTATTTACTGCTATTTCTTCCAACAGTTCCAAGAAACATTAGTATGTGCTGCTTGGAAATGCAGCTTCTTTTAAGGTTGCTGCTTTGGGTGTTTCAGAAAGAAGTCAAACTGCTTATTTAGGCACTACATCAGCAATCTTACAACCACTGAGAGCAGCTCATAACTTCATTTGCTGTTTGTAGCTTTTGTGTTCACCAAGGATTTCACAGCAGATGGGAATACAATCAGTAACTGAGAAAGGGGTGGAAGGAAGACCTCTAAAAAAACCCCAAACTCTAATAAAATGAAAGAAGAGTTACCAAAAGGCAATATGGAAGCCCAAGCTCCTGCTGTTTACAATACAACACTTAAGAACTCTTTTCATATACCCTTAGCATCATTTCTTTCATCTTCACCCACATTATGCAAACACTGAGACACGAATATAGTCGTAGAAAAATCATATTTCCCAAATAAACCTTTTGGTTCCCAGAGAGCCTGCTCTAACCTACCAGCTTTAAAATATCCTGGTTGAGAAATGTGTGATGTGAGTAACTATACTGACTGGATGAAAGTGGCCCTGCTTAAATCTGAAACCCTATTAAAAATACTCACGGACTCAATTACTTACATGATCTATTTAAACAAAGCTATTGAAATTAATATCCTGGCACCGCAGCCACACTCAAAATACTTGAAAACATGCAGTGATCAGGATGAAGGACTCTCCTCTAGCAGTAAAAATATGCAAACATGATGTGCTGTCAAGGAAACACGACTCCCTCTTTTTTTTTTTTTTTTTTTGGCTGCGGGTGACGCACAGCATTCTCCTCTAAGGGAATTCCTTTTGGTTTCCAGAAGATTAGTCACAGTTCTGAGCAAACGCCTATAGCTACAGCACATTTCTGTGCCTCAGGGTATCATTGCAACCCTTTCCTCAAAGTCTTCTTACTTACAAAAACAAGTAGCACTGGGTTACTCTCTCTAATCACACATACCCAGCAATAATGTAAGTCTTCTCAGCAGTCTTTTGCAACACTGCAAACTTGCTGAGGAGGTCCCTTGCTGGCTGGTGCATTCCTCTTCACCACGAGCCATCACGATCACATTTAATTTGCACTGAGCTTCACTTCCCAGCTTGACTTCACATTGCCCACAAAATCCCATCTGCTCTTGCAGTACGTGGATGTTGGGGCCTTCCTAAGGACCACTGCAGGATCATCTGCCTGCAAACCAGTAAAGCTATGGCTCTACAGCAAGACAGATGGGATAGACCAAGACCACCACACAAGGCAAAATCCCAGACCCATCCACACAGAATGCACCTGAGGTCTTCATATGAGGAAGAGAAGCTGTCTCCAAGACCAGCTAGGAGGGTGTGTTAGGGGTAGAGAGGTTTTAGAATTCCAGTTGCCGCACCACCCCTGCGCAGAATTAGAGTTGCAGCTATTATGGACACAGATCACTTGGCTGCCACTATCAAGAGAGAGGGTCTCCAGAGCAGAGCTCTGCATCAATGAGCACAGTGACCTACATCTGCTAAGCTGAGCACAGCAGGGAGCTGAGGTTCCCATTCAGTGCAGAACCTGGCAATTTTGATGGAAAGAGAAAGAGAGGGAAGTGAGGAAAATGTGAAGCACTAAGTACAGAGATCAGAGAGTCAGCAAAGTGATTAAGTGAACACTTGGCCCCACCATGGTGTCCTACAAAGGCTGCAGTGATGCAGGGGGGCTGCCTAGGAGGAGCAGCAGCAGCCTGTCTGGAAGCTGGCATTCCAAGTGCCTGGGACACCATCTTATCCTGCAAACAGCTCGAGCATGGTGAGCACCGCACATGCCAGCATACTCCCACTTTGCTTTTCCTTCTCTCCTTAGCCTGGAAGCAAAGCTCCGTGGGCAGTCAGTGATGCCTGTCTTCCACCTGAAGGTTGGTACAGCACGTGGCTCATTGCCAGGCATCACCAACCCAGGTTTGTCATCCAGCAGCAACATGAGCTGAGGATTAGTTTCAATTTGCTTTGCAAGCTTGTACATCTTTGCTCAAGGCCTGAGTTTTTCCAAAAAACTCATGCTTTCTATTAACCAGTTCAGAAGCCTAAATATAACAGTACCAGGAAATGCCAGTTAACTTCTTTTAGTTTTCTGTCTCCATCCTCAGCACACAGCTGTACCAAATCTGGTTTCAGCCAGACTCACAAACATTATTACAAACAGCCCATGCAAAAACCACTCAATCCCAAAACACCATTTTGAACAACATTAAATAATTCTCTCTCTCCCTTTTAGTTCACAAACTTTTCCCCTTTGATAAACTTTTCCCCTGAGATAAGAGACCATAACCATGTTATGGCACACAGTGAAATTTTTATGGATGACTTACATATCCAAGAGCAGAAAATGGATGCACATAAGTGCTCAATGACACTCATGTTAGAGTTAGTTAACAAAAAGAACAGGACAAGACCACCGGGGTCATCAAATTAGTTACACTAAAGTTGCATTTGCAGATCTTACAAACTGGCCTTACTCATAAATCAATTCTGCTCGAAGAGATGGGCATGAAACTTGAGAGTTAGAAGAAAAAAAGCAAAAAAAAAAATAATAAATATTGCACCTGAACTGTGCTAATGGTACCTGGAAGGGAGCACTGCCCATCAGCACAGCCCCCTTTTTCCTTTGGCGTTTGCCAGATGAGGGTGAGTAGCAATAGGGATGGGAAAGCTACAGACATGGGTATGTGTTCACTGTGAGGGCTGTGGTGCCTCCCTGTTGCAGCCAGCTGTCAACAGCCTGAGGTTAAGGGCTGTGATTAATTGGTTTTTAATCATTTTAAGCGCAGGCAGATGCTTAGGCATCAAGCACATGCTGCTTTGGGAAGTACATGGAGGGTGGGGAGAGATGCCACTGATAAACACAGAAAAACATACATCTTGAGGCTTGAAAAAATGGGGATGGGGCAGGGGGTTGTGGTGTGTGGAGTGGTGTGGCTTTGGGTTTTTTTTATTGTTTGGGTGTTTGTTTTAAATATAGAACTACTGCTGGGATTTGTCCCTTGCTGCTAACACCTAATGAGACTCCAGGTTTTGTTTCCTGGCTTTGTCTGCCCCAGTGATGATGACATTGCATAAGGGCAGGCAAAAGAACAGCAGACTCCCACCAGTAGCAAGGCAGACTATGCTTAACACGGTGAGATGATGGCAGAGCAAGTCTTTGGGGCCTGCAGAACAATGTGTGTTGCCCACACTGACCAGAGTGATAGGTGACCTAAATGCGGTGCCTTTACAGCGAAGGAGCAGCCTTTAAGGCATCCATCAATCCATACACTGTGAAAAGCCATCTCATTTTTGCTGGCATATCCCATTTACAAAGTTGACTCTTCCCCCGCACCCCAAGACCCTGTTTATTCACACTGCTGTAAAAACAAAAAGCAGAAGGAGGAAAGGCAAAAAGTGTACTTAATGACTTTCAGCCTCATAAACTTCCTCCATCTACCCCTGTGAAGTCTGACAAGGAAAAAAAATCAGTTTCTCCTTCTCCAACAAAAGCATCTGCATCTTCTCAATCACTCCTTAAATGGAAGGAAAAATTATGTCCACTGCCACATCTTAACAGCTGCTGGAAGCCACTGGAGAGCTCACAAAGTAAGCTTAAGGACTTGGATGGGAATGCCATGCCATATTGCTCTGGGATTAGCTGCCAGCTAATGACACAACAATATGAGTTGGAAGGCTCTCAGGAAAAAATGTATCTCCAGTAAGAAGAAATTATGATAAAATCAGGGAGCTGCATTTCCTTAAAAAAATTATATTTACTTAATATATAATATAATTATATTAAATGTATTTTTATATATCTATATTATAGATACACATAAAATAAAAAGTATACATTTTATATATAATTTTATAAACACATTCATATATATTTTTTTTTATATATATACACTGGTAAATTTATTTAGGGCTCCTTTTTTGCAGCTTCCTCATTCAGATGAAAGCAGATGTTCTTTGATGTCTAGTCATCACTGATTTGCCTGCAGCATGGTCTGAAACCAAAAAGCAGATCAAGGCACCACAGCTGGAAAGGGAATCAGAAGTAAATGGAAGGAGCAGAGAAGTTGAAATCCATCAAGCAAATTGACAGTGCAGCACAGGCCACACAAACTCTCTTCCTCTGATGGTTGCATTCACAGATCCTATTGCACTGTGTGAGTGATTGGAGTATTTGTCATGGGTAGAAAGAAAACTGCAATGGAACTAAAAGAGGGAAACCATGAATTATGGATGGTAACTACTGAGAGTTGAAGGAGGGGAACAGCAGCATTACCCAAGCTAACAGGCAGGAAGCAGTTGAAGTAGCTCACTCCTTTCTTTTTCCATTTGAGTGGTTCCCTGGGTTCAGGGATGCTCTCTCCTTGCTGTTCTCTTTCCTAAAGCTACAGCAAAGCCATCTTTTTGCAGAACCTGTGAACTTTGCACCGAGGGTCTGATTCATGTTCAACTGATGCTGTGGTTTCAGCACAGCTGTATCGCTTGCAGGAACAGAACGATGATTCATAAACTCTGGGCATTGTATATTCCCAATGCATGAGAGCAAAACCAAAAAGGGAGACTGCAAGAACAGCCAACTTCTTCCTAGCACTCTGGAAGGGAGTAAGACATGCTCTCTAAATGACCCAATCCAAAACTGGCTGCAGAAATCATGTGAATGCCCATGTATAATGAGACCTGGAAGCCTCCTTGAACACCTCCTTGGGAACACCCAGCCCAAGCTCTTTCCAAATGGATGAAATCCATGCTCCTGTGCATACAGACTTTGACTACATCCGTAAGCAGAGAAGGTCGTTCACAGCAAAATTAAGAAGGGAGCTACTCAAAACTCCCAGAATCCTTGTGACACTAAAGAAACATCATTCTTATCCAGCTACCAAGAAGAGGTGTCTCCCAAGTTGTGAGGCACTGATGCTCATCAGGAACATGCAAATTCTGAGTGTTTCTACCATGAAGAGGGGAACAGGAGCAACAGAGAAGTGTTCTATTTACCTATTCTTCCACATAGAGACTCACATCCCAAGCTTAATTCTTTCCTTTTTCAGGTAAGGGGGAAGGAGATGGGACATCATTTCCACTTGTCTAAAGTCTCTCTTTCTGAAGATCCCCTTGAAGTTTTATACTAGAGGAAGTCACAGTGGGGTCATCCTTCATGTGCACATAATGCACACATAAATACTGTCCTTTCTTTCATTATCATGTTCATAAAAATTTGCTAACCCATCTTCATTTGGGGTACAGAGTACTGAAAACACAAGCCCTGAGCTAACTGCACCTTTTAGAAACACTTGGCTAGTTACAGGCCATCCTATGGCCTTTTCTCTTGATGTCCTGTTATTATTCTTTCCTGTCCCTCTCCAGTTCTGTCTCTGCAAACTGGTGCAATGCCAGGAGAGTAGCAGCAGTTAGAAAAGTAAAAGTCAGGGAAGACTTCCAAGGTCCTCAGAAGAAATGCTGGTTATTAAGGGCTGGGATACATTGCACTTGATTGAACAGAACCAAAGCTGATTCCTGAGAGGCAAAGGTTAATTAGACAAATGGCTCAAAAGGATCAATCTGTTCTAACCCATAATTTGCTGATTTATTTTTTTCTTTAATTTTAAAAGAGAGTTTAAAATAGACTAGGCCGCTGAAAATATGCCCTAAATTCCCAAATGCATGAGATGAAACCACAGAAGGCCTGGAACTGCCAGTAACATAATGTCTACAGGAGAATAGACTAATGAACAAAGAAGCAACAAGTCAAATCCCTACATTAAATGATACTGGATGCAGCAATCTTGTCTGTACATATCTACTAACAGGGACCAGGTCCACACAGTGGCAATGCAGCTTAATTTCCAGCATTGCTCAAAACTCAGGGTGACAGTCCAGGAGGCTTCTCTATCACCACTTCCACTTCCACCTCCACTGGTTGCTCCTATGCCAAACACTTCACTACACAATAATTCAGGCAACAGAAGAGAGTACCACTGCAAGTGGTGGGGAGTGTGTGTGTCATATTTACTCACAAAAAAATACAGGAGTTGTTGCAACTCACTTCTGACAGACAGCAAACCAAAATCAGTTGCCTTCATTTAAAAAAAAAAAAGAAGGGGAGTGGGGAGGGGAGGGGAAGTTGTCTTTCAGTTTAATTTAGATAACGATAAAGTGTATTTTCCTTCTACCATATTTCATTTTTTACTATATTTAGCTAAGAGCAGTACTATCTCTATTCAGAACAGTTCACCTTACACTCAGTGGTTTTGAAACTGGGCAAAGTCCTCTGTATAATGTTTACAGTCATAGGATTTTTATTTTTTACTTTTTCAAAGGATGCCTGTTTCCTTATAATTCTGCCGAAAGAGAGAGGCTCACAGAGAATGTTGTGTTTGCAGCAACATTGATTTCTTGTGAGTCATTAAAACTGGACAGGGGCAAGTTATTTAACTTGCACTGAATTATTCAAATCTGTCCAACAAGGGATAAGACCAGGCCTGAAAACAAAAATTTAGAAGGTCATAAAAATCAGAGTGACTTAGAACTTCCAAATATAGGAATTATGTTATAGTGTACGCCATCTCTGGCATTTGGCTCTTTTTCTGGATTTTCTGAATCATTCCCTGCTGGGGTAGAGTGTATTAATTTCAGAAACAGCACCTTCTCCTACCCAGTCTTGCCCTACTACAGCAATGGAAAAACTGAGTAGTCCTTAATTAAATCAAATGGACATGTTTGAGAAAGGGCACACCACCACACTACCATTCTGCCATGAATTACAAGGCTACCAAAAAAATTACGGGGCCTTGGGACCCAAAGTGGTTAACAGTGACTCTACTTGAAAAATCCCCTCTGTGTCCCTGCAAAACACTGGGAAGAAACACAAAGTGATTTGCAATAGTCTGCTTCCCTTTTTCCATTGGGTATGTGAAACTATACTGTCAAGCTCTGATATGAAAGCCTGCCATGGCCCCTTATTCAATCTCAGAAACTTAGTTTTGTCATACTTTATACACATCCTTGTCTCAGGGAGATGAATTTACCTGGTTAAGAACCTTACAAAGGAATACAGTGAAAGTTTGTTTTGTAAAATACATGCTCAAGAGCAAAGCTGCAGTTTTATGGGAGTGCAACAATGATGAGCTGGCGACATCTGAGCACCAGTAATATTTAGCCCGGTGTTGTGCAAAGTGTGCTGAAGCTTCCTGGCTGAATCTGGATGCAGAACTTCAAAGTTTTCTACAGTACACTCTTAACAAAGAGATTGACCCTCAAGAGTTGGCTCCTGCCTTCGAAGAGGCTGGCGGAGCGCCACAGCAATTGGGCATTTCATATAAGCATCTTTAGCAGAAGACTTTGTGCCAAAGTGGAATTGTTTAAGTGCTGGAGGAGGCTAAACATCAGAGATTAAAACAGAAAAAGGCACACAAGAAGTGCTCAGAGAGACACTGTGAAATCGCTGAAGAGAAGCACTGCGACAAGGGGAAAAGAGCGCTACAGAACTCAAGAGCAGTGCCTTGGTCAAGTGTACTCTTCTCCATGGTTTTTCACAAGCAGCTTATTTTGCCTCACAAATTCAAAGACATTTTGACAAAAAGGCTAAAACTAAGTGCATCACTATAACAGGCAGAAAACAAGGCAGAATCTGTATTAGCAGACAGCCCACATGTTTTAAGGACTTGCCACTCCGAGGCCAAAAAGCCAGCCCACCCATGTGCTCAGAGTGGAGCTTTGGAAGCTGATGACGAGACCCTGACACCGCAGTGCTCTGCAAGTGCAAGGGGCAGGCATCCAAAGACTCTGTCAAGGTGACTCAGGTCTTGCCACCTTGAGAAGGGGCAAAAGCGTGGGTTTAGCAAGATAACGCTCCTGCACTACTGTTCCAACAACCATCTCCAGCACAGGCCTAGCCTAACACTGTTGAGTTTGCACGTCAACAGAGTGGAGCGGCAGTCAGCGCAGCCATCTGCTGCATCACACCCAGGAATGGTGTCAGGACCCACTGCCAACAACTGGGTTGCTCTCTTTATAGCATCTATACCATATGGTGCAGGAAAGGTCACAATAGATGTGAATTCCTCAAAACTGTCACTCATCAAGCCCACTTAAAGGGTAGTGAAAACAGAACAAATTGGTACCCAAGCTTTGAATGAATATGAACATTCCATCCTCCTAAAACTCAAGTCAATTGCACAGTCCAAAACACAAAGCAGAGAAAATGAAAACTGTGAAAATAAGAACGCCAGAGGGAGCAAGGGCAGAAAATCTGAGTTTTGCATACCAGAGAAGATGACACTCCTTTGTCTTGCATGCACTGAAGCCTTTAAATGTCAGAAAAGCCACAGAAGACAACTCAGTAAGGCTATTCACAACTGGTGTTGATGTCAAGCCATAAAGAATTTTGTTTACACTGATGCTACACTCTTAGGTTGCCAGAAATGAAAAGAATATTGCAGTCAGAAAATAACAACAAGTCAATACTGAGGTTGCATCTGCAAAAGCCTGCAGAAACCACAAATTAGATAAGAAAACTACCTGTCAAATATGGGTAAGAAGTTAAAAGCCTCCTCTCCAAGAGCTAATTAAAAAAAGTATTCTACCAGCTTCATCTACAACATCACATTAGAATAGGGAATTTAGCCTATGGGGCATTTGGAGTGCCATTTATATAACTTTAACCCAAATAGCTGACCAGACGGTCTTTCTATCAGTCCAGTTGTTTTGTACTTTAATAATGACTTTGAAGTGTGATGAGGGTTACATGAAGCTTAAGCCTCTGGTTAGCCAAAAGCCACAACCGCATATAGCCTTTGCTCTGAGTATCAGAGTAACACAGAAAGGTTTGGATTTAAACCTCCAGGGGATGCATCACATAGCTGTAACTCTAATCCGGGAGCAAATGTAATCCATCCTCAGTTCTTAAAGTCAGAAAAACTGGCTGAGTCGGCACTCTCCCAGCCAACTGCTGTGCTCAAACCAGCCCCTGCTCAGTTTGCTGGCAGAGCTTTGTAGCAGAGATACACTAAGCAGAAGGGAGAGACCACTCAAACAAAGTTTGCAATATAAACATAGAGCCAAGCTGACTACAGCCTGTTTAGGCAGGCTGCTACCATTCCCTTTTCCTACTGCATCCCAGAAAATTCCTTGAGACTGTATGTGTGGCAGAATCTTCCACCAACCAAATCCTGCATGTCTGTCTCCAGCAGTACCACAGAACCATAAACACAGGAACGTTGGTCAAAAGAGACCGCTGGATTCAACAATGCCCTCGACATGGGACTATCATGAGTGTCAGCTGTGGCTTCACCCAGCTGAGTCCTGCAAACCTCCTAAGCACTAAGACTCCATGGCCTTGACGTAACATTTTCCAGTGCTGCACCAGCTTCTGAGTGAGGAAGATTCTTCTGAGGTCTGTTCTGAAGATCCCAAAACAGCCAATTGCCCACCTGTACTAAAGCAAGGGGTTGTTTTACCTGCAGTGCTGGCTATGGGCTTCTGTTGACTCAGACAAGATCCTTCAGTATCTTCAGGACTACCATCTGCCATGGCAGCCACTCCCTCAAATTACATTCTGTTATAGAGCATAATAACTTATTACCCATCATAAAGGATAATTACCCTGTGCAGTAAATTTATACAGTCACAACGGTCTTTGTTGACAAAGGAAAAGGCTTATCTGACTAGATACATGGGTCAAGTAATGTTTTCTTTCTCTTGCCCCAACAGTAGCTTGTGCCAGATTCTTTGGAGTCTCCTCTCGAGCGAGACACACAGTAAAGAAGGCAGACAGCTTCTCTGCTTTCCCGCCTGCTCTCATCTCACGTAGTGGAATGCCACCACTGCCCATATATGCACCTCACCCGGTGGTTCCCAGGCTTTCTGGGCTGTAACCTGCTGTCAGGATTGAAGCTGCCTTCTGTAGCAGATGACAGGCACACTGCTGTGAAACATTTGACCAAAAGATACTACAGAAGGGATGTCTCACCAGCCACAAAAACACAGTCATGTCACTCACACCTCAGGAATGGGGGAGGCGGAGGGCAACTAATCCTTTATTTGAGCTTCTGCCTAACTCCTAACCTGTGTGGCATTTTCTGGCATGGGCTTACTAATGTGCCATCTTAAAAGTTGCCATGAAACAAGCACAGCAGAAGGTTTTTCCCTTTGCTTTGATATGTACTGTGTAAATAGCACATTTGAGTTACTATACATTTGCTTATCACAGCAGCCTCTTTGTTATATTATCTCATGTCTGAGATCAGGATGAACTTCATCAGTTAAGGAACATCATTAAAATGTTTTATTTCTCCTGCAGAAGAGGAAAAATCTGAAGTTTCTGTCAGCAAAAATAATGCTAAAAGTTTTAAATTGTGGAATACTTTTATGTGTAATAAAAAGTTCCAAATCAAGAGAGTTGTATGGGTACACACAGAGAAGATGTTACAAAAGCTGAATAACCATCTTTTGGTCAATGTCTGCAAAAACATTGTGTACAGAAGCCCATAGAGTAAATGCTTCCCTGCAGCTGAGGACTGTGCACAGGAACATGGCAGCTCACACTTGCTCCTTGGTCATAAGGAAAACCACGTGCTGTGGAAGCTAAAGAACACTGCCATCCAAGTGGAGCCTCATAAACCTCCAGGTGGATGGGCACAGTAGTCATGAAACCAAGACCCCATGTCATGTCTAGAAGAATTCCTGGAAGTTCAAGGGCATCACAAATGACTTTATGACAAATAGAACCACTGCATTTGTCAGAGTAATAAAATAAATAAAAAAAAACCCAAAACCCAAATGTACTGTAGTCTCAGTCTCTGAGTGCTCGGATTCAATAAGGAATAGTGCGGCATGGTTGAACAAGGCCAGGCAGAGCAGCAACATGCTGAAACACACCAGCACTGCCCAGGCACCCTGCTCCCAGTGCTAGCACCACAACCATGCTGGCCACATACACCTTCCTGGGGTGGCTGTATTTCGGGGCTCTGTCTCCCCCTCATGGAGAGCAGCACTGGCCAAAATGTCAGAGGTGACCACCCAGGGAACCTCCGCCCGTGCCATGTTCCCCCGCATAGAGCACCTCTCCTGCCTGTGTAATGTAAAGTTAGTGTCTCCACACACTATTCCCTGTGGACCTCCATGTGCTTTACAGAAGTAGCAAGTGGTGATGCCCCCACGTACAGCCAGGGCATAATCTGTTTGTCTCTTGCAGCCACAGATAACGTGGTCTGAGCAGTCACCACTCCTGCTCAGCAAGCTGCACTCAGCAGCTGTTTAAGTGAAGCCAATTTCCTCGGCAGACAAGAAGCACCCAGATTAACCTGGATCAGCTCTGGGTGCTGAGAAGGAGTACCAAGCAGCTAGGAGGGGATCACAGAAACACGTGCTTCTTCATCAGTGATCAGAATACGCTTGAAGCTGCAGAGAAGTGACAGCACTCATCCAGCATCGTGTCAGAGATGGAGATGGGACAGAACCGGAGTGGCTACAGTCCCCAGCCATAGCCTCCTCCTCTTAGACCACCTCACTTTCCAGTGCCTCATTTAGACATTTTTGCAGTGCAGGAAAGCATACACATTATATAAGTGCTAATTATATGGTGTAAAAGGCTCCTACTTGTGATTTAAGGAGAGTATTAATACATTATTCACTACTTCAGCATTTATTCTTTGCTGTTTGGATTATTGCTTTGATTTTTGAGGCACCCCTCTTTCCCTCTCACCCTCCCATTCAGCCAGATAGTTCCTAGCTAAAATTTTGATTACAATTTGAAAACACTGGTTTGTGGAGGATTAGTTATGGTAGTGGAGGCAGAGGATAAACCTGGTGGATGACCAGTGCTAGTTTAGAAGCACAGGACAGCAAGAGGAAGTGTCAGTCTTCTCAGCAAGACACTCTTAAGCAGCAGAAGTCTTAGGCTGCTTCTTTCTCAAAGGGCATCAAATAAATCCCCACTCACTGAACAGCTGCAGCTTAATGTTAAATGGCCATATTTTATTTCCAAAATAAATAAAAAATTATAAAAATTCAAACCAAAAGCATAGCACCTAGGAAATCATGCAGGCTGGGAGGATTGAAAAAGTCATTAATTTCACTACAGAGTTCTCATTAAACACTGGTGCCTGCAAACTGTCACAACTGTGCAGGTGCACAGCCAGCATGCAGGTATGTAACCAGTTACTACAGAAAGTTGTAGAGATGACCATTACATGAACTGCAGAGAGCTGTGTCTATGGGGGAATTTTATTTAACCAGCCTGCTAGTACCCTCTAAGCAAAAAAAAAAAAAAAAAAATAAAAAAAATTAAGGTCTAAAGCAAGGAAGACTTGCCATATCTGCCTCAGATGCATCATAGGGGACAATAAACATGATTCTGCTGTGTCAGCTGTCACAAAAGGTGTTCCTTTAGAGAAGGCACAGGTAGACATACAAGCAAAACCCCAAATCCTTCTAAATTTAAAAGGACATGAGCTTGTTGGGGATTAAAAAAAAAAAAAAAAAGTCTTTTTAAAGCTCTTCAAAGAGCCATGGAAAGGAGATTTTGTTAAACACATGATTGTCACCATCTTCTTATTTGTGTTACGCAGCGTGCGTAGGGCAAGGATTTAAGGCGCTTTGCCTGTGAGTGGATGCAGCCCAACACGAGCTGCAGCAGTGTGCATTCCCTGAACTGAAGTAACCCTGCACAGGCAGTGATCCAGCCAGACATCTTAGGGGTTACTAGGATTCATATTTAAAGAGGAGAAACACTGACTCTCTCTCTCTCTCACTAATAAAAATAAAAATCGTCAAAGACAGATGTCTCCGTGTGCTTAACTTCAGTTGAATAATACGTGGTTGGGATTGCGTTGTCACAGGATTTAATAAGAGGAAGTTCTCTTATCTCCCTTGGTTAAGCAAAAACAACATGTCTTTTTTTGCTTTATAGAGAAATGAGAAAAATAGCACACACACCATACAGCCTCTGTTCTAGTGTAAGGGACAGGAAAAAAAAGGTCCCGACGTTATGCAAGTCCTACCATGTAAGAAAGGTTAATAGCATTCACTAAACTGCTAATAGTGCATAACTCTACTATACCTGCATCAAAAAGGTGATTTCATCTGTTTCCATGTTTACTGCTCCATGACTGAATCAAAGGCTCGGAAATGAGAAGGGGTTTGGAGGTAGAGGCAATTGACTAGTTCCCCTTGCCATTCACCTTGGCAAAGCAGAGCAGTTTTATGCAGCTGTGCAGCACACACAAGGCTACTGAAGCTTCTAGACACAGCACCACAATGATCACTTCAATTGGACTGATTTTGGTTTGCAGTCCAGGTGGCCAGGATACATATTGAGAAGAAAAGCCTCCACAACTTCTGATGAAGGGGAGCCCATGGAACAGCAGCTCAGAAAGGGCCTGTCCCCGCACTGGGCTGGCTGCTCTCACATGTGACACCAGTCAGGCACCTGGGGCTTCTTCCTGCATCTTAACGTACAACAGAACTGCCTGTGGTCCCTTAGAAGCTCACCAGTCTTCCCCTAGTTTAAGCAATAGAATACTAAGCAAACGATAACCCTACTGTGGTATATGTATATATAGAAGACAATGAGGAAAATCACATCCCCTCCCCTGAAACATGAAACCCCAATACAGAGGAAAAGACGTTGTCACAGATTATGAAAAGAAAGCAGGTACAATAGCATTCAACCACTTCACTGAAGAAAAAAAGCTAAGTGCAAGATTGCAATTTGGCATCTCATCCTCAATAAGGTCACTGTGAAGCAGCAGCACCCTTGAGAAAAGGAGCTTGAGGAAAGAAAAAGTGATTCCTAATGGAGCAGAGGGGTAGGATGTGTGTCTGGGTGGCACCACAGATCACAGCCAACCTCTTCTCAAGTCCATAAGATACCCAGTGAGGCAATTACAGCAAGCTCAGGTGGTCTCACCTGGGACAGTGCCATATGTACAAATGACCATGCAGTGACACAGGAAGATGAAGAAAGAAGCAGTACACTTGGTGAGGAAAGGCTGCAAACAAGAAGAGGCTGCATTCATGCCTTCCTCTTTTAGGAGAGCATGGCGAGGAGATGAAAACCTGTGCAACACCTCATGACACAAAACCAGAAAAACGCTAAGGACAGCTTTCCCAGAAAAGAAGGGTAGAAAAGGGGAGCAGAAACAAGAATTTGAAATTGTCCTTCCATTCAGAGAAAAGCACAAATAGTTTAGGCCAAAAAAATTACACAATTCAGCAGTCAGGATGGACAGAAACAGAGGCTTAGCAATCACTGGAACAGATCCTCAGCAGTGATGTTCCTCCCTTCACTGCAAAGGAAGGCCCTGAGCTGGATGGCAGGATGCTGCTCTCTTTCCAGAGCCCCAGAGCACAATGAGGATCTCTACAAAACCTCCCACCAGTTGAGGTCTGCAGACCACTCAGGAGGAGTAGGCATACACAGGCAGTGAGCAGCCAATGGCACAACTTCTGCCTATGCAAAGAAACCCAAGTTATTGGATACCAGCTGCTACTTTGGGAAAGACAAAGACAACTCAGCTTTTTTCCAGTCTTGTAAGAAGACATTACCCATGTGCATACACGGTAACAGCAGTGGAGTCTCTGCTCTGTCGTAAAGCACCCAAGCAAATGCTCTGACACACAGCAAGAAAGTCAGAGCTGGAGAGACAACCTGCTCTGATGAGCAGGCAGGGGCAACATGTGCATGCACTGACACAAAGACATGGTGCAAAGTGAGTCTGGTAGCACCAAGAGGTGAGCCAATGCTTTGCTGGGATCAATGTACTCTCCCTGGCACCCAGCAGGAAAACACCGCTGTCATGAATTAGTCAATGTCACCACAAACCACCCGACCGCCACCTCTGTGCTGAAGAAACCTCACATTTCTTAGGCAAACTATCTGATTTCCTAAGCCAGCAGAGCCAGGGTGCTGGCCTTTTGCTTTCTCCTCTCCACCACTCCCATCCCAAAACACAACAATGCTCTGAAACCCTCTTTCAAGAAGGGAAACACCCATTGTGTCTACAGGATGTGAGAAGCAAAAGGGATGTGGGTTAGTGGAGGAGGTGCAGTGATGTGCCTCCAACTGCTGTGCCCTTTAAGGCACAGCACAACATCACCTAAAGCTCACAGCAGACAGTGGCAAACCACAGAATAATATAATCATTTAGGTTGGAAAAGTTCTCAAAGATCACCAGGTCCAACTATTAACCTAACTGACAAGTCCATCACTAAACCACGTTCCTAAGTGCCACATCTACACATCTTTCAAATACCTCCAGGGCTGGTGACTCAACCATTTCCCTCGGCAGCCTGTTCCAATGCTTGGCAACCCTTTAAGTGAAGATATCTTTCCTAATATCCAATCTAAGATCACGCATATCTATGTGGAATCTGGCCATGAAGCATCCTACCCACCATCCACTTTAGCTGTCCTGTCTTCAGGGAGTGCAGCCTTCTCCAAAGGGCATGGCTCTGAAGGATGAAAGCAAAAGGTGTGAGGTTATGAATTAAAACAGCCTGTAAAATCTGTAAGTGTAGCTCTAAATTAATCCTGCTATTTTTCTAGAAACTATCTTCACCATTTTTGAATGTTCAGAACAGGAAAAACTTTAAGGTTAAATCCCACACCTGCAAAGGAGGCTGCAACATCTATACACCATTTCTTTAGGGATCCTAGTCCTGCTGCCCCGTGCTCGTGGTTATAGATGCCTTCAGGTTCTTGTAATTAGGAGAAACCCTGAAAAAACCCCAAACTATCAAACTGTGTGCAGGAGCTTCTCTAGCACACAGACCACAGTTTGAATTCAATCTCGGCTTTCCCCTCCTCAAATTGCCTGCTTTAGCACTCTAGACACACACAGCTAAAAACAGAAGGGACAGCAAAGTGAACAGCAGCACAGCCAGGTGTACCAGGAGAAGTTCTCATTTCACCTGAACTCCTGACCTGATAGAAGGCAGGGAAGGATGATATAACTTAGCTAGAATAAATTGTTTTCATCTTTTACTTGATCTGGGCACATGAATGTGCTGAGAGGTGTGCAAAGTCTTACGGTGCAGCACCTTCAGGTGTGAGGTGGGTTAACCTTAAGGCCACCACCTTAAAAAGATCCAAACCCCCAAGGTCAATATGTTCTTGTAAAGACATTTGAATATATCTATATATTAATTACATTGTTCTCTCTCTGTCCTTGTATCTGGATTTGGGAATTAAAAAAGGCCAGTTCAGTAGAAAGCATCCTCCTCCCTGTCCCATTAACCTGCTTTTATTTCCCCTGGCTACCAGCACACAAAGAGAAACAGCAAACCAGTAGCAAATCGTACCCCGAGCAACTGCAAGCGGGATCGAGAGGGGGGCAGTGCTTCTTCCTGCTGAACCCCAGCAGCCCCACCACACTGAACATTTGTGCTTCTTGACAGTGGGCCAGCAAGCAGAGAAATGGAGCCTCACCACAAGCCAGCGCAGCTAGCTGGGCATTCTCAGTAGCACACCATAGAGCCGAGGGCTCATGCCACCCTCACACCATATAGCTGCCCTCCGCTTTGGCTCATCGCTCATTCGGGGTTACATTATTCCCACGAACCGCTGTTTGTGTTCCCGCGTGGAAAGCCAACAAGGGAACATGCTAGCCTTCCGAAAACCCACACTCTGTGAGGAGGAGGGGATTAGGAGGGAACAATGTCGGAGTGTCTTCAGTGAGCTGGAAGCAATCCCAGCTCCTAGCTACACAATGACATGCAGGAAGGAGTTCTGAAAGCTTCCCAGTGACAGAGGACTCCTGCGTGCCAGGCTCGGAGACGTCTGGACATAAGAATGGCCTTTACAGCATAAGGATGCAAGAGGACTACAGAACTCCACACACAGGCTGGCCCTGGCCAAGTGGAGAATGGTGGCTCAGCCTTAGCTTTTCCTTTCTTGGCATTAGGTGCTAATTGAGTAATCCAGATCCTTAACCTTATTGAGGTCAGGGGCTTCAGCACAAAACAGCCTTAGAAACATCAGACTTCTGTGGGAATGAGAAAGTCTGCTTGTCCAGACCCAGAGCTCTCCAAATATTGGAGCTCAAGTGCAACTGTATGTTGGAAAGAGATGACAGGAGGAGATCATGCTTGATGGGATGCACACAGTGGTGCAAAATTATGCCTCATGCAGCTTTCAATATGATTTGCATGTTTTGTAACAAGCTCCAAGGCAGATAAAGCAGCTCGTAACAAACTACACGCAGGGCATGAAACAGAATTGCGTGGATGCTCATGAAGACGTTCCCCATCGGTTCATCTGGATGCCCTGCCAGACACTGCGATGCCATGCCTTCCTCCAGTCTGCCACAGATCTTCTCAAGCTTGAAGAGCTGATAACCCCACCAAAACTGGTAGAGAAAGGGCAAAAGTGGCAATGCAGACTTCCCCAGGGAGCAGGAGCAAGAACATTGAATGCTGAGCCCCAGTGAGAGTTTCATTGGATTCAATACTGGACATAAAGCAACATAAAGAGGGCACCAGTGATTCTTCTCAATGGTGCTTACACACCTGCAGGCCTACAAAGTCCACGGAGGAGAAATTATAAATCTTTCACAATACTGATCCCATTCCTGTTTCTTGATTATTCTGAGGATGAAGCAATCATTGCTCCATGGAAAGCATTTCAGATTATTCGAAAAGGTGTGCCTCACACAGACTTTGTTAGCGTGACTGCCTCCTAAAGCTGTGCCATAGGAACAATCTATAAAAACAATCAAGCTGATGATTTAATACCTATACACAATAACAGAGCACTAAAATATCAAGCTTGCCATCCACTGCACCCACTAGGCAAAATGCCAGTAAGGCAAATAGGATGTAAAAATAGGGTGACAGGGAAACACGCAGAAGTGTTTGACTGGATGAAGCATTCAGGAGGATAAAAACACGGAATAATCAAACTGTCCAGAATTTAACCACAAGTTCAACGGGAAAAAAAACTTCCAGAATTGACAGCATTTCCAAGAGCATTCCAGTTTTGAGGGGTGGACCTGGGAGGCTAAACCTGATCCAAGCACAGGGAATAATAAAAATGGAAACAACAACCTCTGTGCTTTTTTTGGATGGTGGATTCATGCTACTGTATGACCCTTACTCCCTGATAATATGAAATTGGCCTGCAGCAGATAAATGCACATGCAAACCTTTGCTCCAGAAGAACTGAAGATTTTAGACCATCATACTTACATTCCTAGTGAAAAACACACTTAGGTACAAGTAAAAAGAGTACACCCACTTAGTGCTGATCTGGCTGTAGGCTCCAAAACAATCCCACAAAACACACCAGTAAGTACTTTAAAAACTGGGGCACAGGGAGCCTTCCATGGGCAGCTCCGGCTTTCTCCTGCAAATACCAGGGATTAAGCAAATCAAGCACTGATGATAAACAGCACCACCATGACAAAGCTGATACTCCGCCAGTACTTTCTATTTTTAAGAGATATTCTGAACAGCGTGCTGTGTTGAAGAGCTGCTAGACAAAAAGATTCTTCTGATACAAATTCATCAGTCTCTCCTCACAGAGCTGACATCTCCAGACACTATCTTTGGGAAGATAAGATGCATATGGAAGAGGAATTGTAAACTGTCAGTGCAGCTCACACCCATACAGCATAATCAGATAGGAAAAAATGCTGAGCCCTTGTGCTGCCAAATACCTAACATACATACAAACCCCTTTCAAACAACTGCTCTAGGAAGTTAAAAATAATCCCATGTCATACACATCAGGAAGTTGACAAGTTGTTTTCCTACAGAGCTTTTAGTACCTCCAAGGAAGAGAAATCAAAAACATAAATACCTTTTTCCTTTAAAGCAGCAGTACAGAAGACTCCTCTGATTGCAAGAATTCCTAACACTCCCAGAAATAAAAGGCAAGGCTGCAGTTTTCAAGCAGGTTTTGCCTGAAACTTGAGATAACTGTCTGAAAAGAGACCTCAGCAGAGGAGAAAGAAATACTGCAGCACATCTTGGAGCAAGAAGACAGCGTTAGAATGATTTAGGGGAAGTATCACAGATGATCCAAAGAAACTGAAGTCCTCAGCCTCGTAGGTGAGAGATGATATCATTCAACCCTCATGGTGTGAAAGCAAAGGTTTAATCAAGAAGCACTTGAAATAACTGGAAGTGCTCAAGTGCAGGATGATTTAAAAGCCTAGCGAAGCCAGAGAAAAGGGTTTAGATTCAGTAGGACTGGAAAGAGGACATGGAAGGGGGTCAGGTTGCAAGACCAAGCTTCAAAGATATGATCAAAGACAGAACCAAGTTTATGAGGCAATTTCCTTTCAACCTATGGACAACCAATAGATGAGATATCTGTCCAGTTTCCAACTTTCAGTTTCTTTTTGACAAATTTGAGTGCACAGCTGGGCAGTACAGAGAGTCACCAACCTTGCACACAGCTCCTCAATAAAGCTATTACACATACACACACACAAAGTCAGAAATGGATGGAGAAGCAAGTCAAACCACAGCCAAGTCCAAGTACTCTCAGATTAAAAAGAAATGTGAAACACCACATGCTTGGAGGTGGCTTTTGCAAAGCTTCCATCCACCAGCAATGCTTTCAGAATTTTTACTGGCAACAGCAGTGAGTGGAAATTGTTCAAATATCTCTTAAATCCACAAGTTGATGTCTGAAGACTGTTCAACCCCTGAAACTTTATTTTGTCCTTTAAGCCATAGCTTCCTTTTCTGCGGTGCTGCTTTGCACCAGAGAACTCCAAAGCAATTAAAACAAGACGTGGTGGGGGTTTTTGGTAATCAAAGGGTAATCTTTACCAAGAGGTCCCTCCGGGATGTGTTGGAAACACATCTGTGCCAGCAGTACCAACCCCTTTGCCCTCACCCAGGCCACATGCTGTTCATTGCTCAATGCCGTGTTTTTGGGAGAGCAGCCAGCACAGAGGGCAGTGGGCAGCGCTGGTAGTGCAGTCTCTATTGATTGTGAAAGAGGACTGTAAACACAGCTAGAGATAAGGGAAAGAGCTCCACAAAGGACTACCGGGAAGATATAGACAGATAGCCAAAAACTGCACTGCCATTGCTGCTAAAACCAGAGGAAAACTTGGGCTGGTCAGAAGAAAGGTTACAAAGGGTAGTCAGGTACCACTGTGGCATTGTTCTGACAATAACCTTTATTTTAGCACTTAGTTCAGCAGTGGCTCTGGTGTTTTATTCATGGGGGTGAAATCTCTTGCAGACACAGTGTACTTTCCCTCCCATGTGTTGTGGGGCTGGTATGTACCTCACCATTATCACATGTACCGCACCCCACACGTCAGTAGAGGGGAACAATTCAAAGATTTCCCTATGGTGGTCTTTAGGGAAAAGGACCCCATCATTTACTCGAGTGAAAGAGCCACATCTGACCATGTTAGCTTAGTATTACCACTGGAAAATTCCTACCCTGTTAGAAAAGCAGACTGGTTTAATACAACTAATATAGGTTGTTCCCAGCTAAGACTATCCTCCCTGACAGGAGTTCACACTTTTCCATGCTTTTATCTGCTTAGGAGGAGGAAAAAAAAAAAAAAAGAGGAGTAAGGTAATCGTTTTACATGCTATGGGCAGCAGGTTTGACAGCAAACCTGTTGAACTGGCCTTGCATGTATGAAAGCAAAACTTGCCTATTTTACAGTTCATTTTCAATACCAAATTAAGATTTGCTTTTGTCACAACACCCTGCAATTCAGTGGCACTGAGATGGAACCACACTTGGTCTTATTTGCTAAAATAGAATAAACAAAGAAACCAAATATAAGGTTCCTTAAGTTAACATCCAGTGCGTATCCAACAGCACGCTGCTTCCAGTTTGGCAGAAAGGTGACTAACCTTTATGCCAGCCAAGCCTGGGCGAGAGAGGGAAGGCACTGACCGGCAGTGACCTCCAGGGAGCCTGGAGCAAGCCCTCGGCCGAGCGCCTGCGCCTCCGCAGGACTGTGACTGACGGACCGACACGGAAGCGGAGGGGAACAACAGAGCTATAAATATCAGGGAGTCGAAGGATAAGCCTGAAGGCAAAAGCAACAGCCTGCTAATGCTGCAGCCCGGGGAGATTTATGCTTTTCCCCCCTCCCCAGCCTTGTGAGGCAAAGGCAACAGCAGCTCTGCAGGGCTGGCTGCGTGCGGCGAGCACCAGGGTTTTAGGGCAGGAAGGCTGCCCCTGCCACACGCAGCAAAAGCAAAGCTTATCAATTAGCTCTTCAGTAACCCATTAAAAACCTATTCAGCTGTGAACGGCTTGGACAGCTGTTGTAGCTAAATCTGCACCGGAGCTCAAGCACATTACCTGAAACGCCTATAAAAACAGAGCAAAAAAATAGCCACACAGAAGGAAAAGGAAATTTTCCAGTTCACCCTCTTCATCCATATCCATAAACCTATGGCGTGAACTCCTCCCAGGTATAGCCTTGCCCACTGAGATGATCACCACAAGGAGCAGAAGGGCATTACTGTGCCCATTAACTACATACTTTAACTATACTCCCATACTCTGTGACAGACCTGAGGACAGGACAGACAGCCTGCATAGCCCTGAGGTCCCCTGCCAGACAAGATCAGTCAGAGGGACTCCAATCTGTTCTGCACAAGCAGGCTGCATTTATTCCATTATTTGTGAATGCAAACACAGAGCATTCAGCAACCACAACATTCTCAGCCATCCTTAGCACAGATGGCAATCTAATCCCAAATGTATTTTTCCATAGGAATTTCTTTTCAAATTATATTTCTATACACAGCTGAGCTTCTGGAACATGCACACACGTGAGGCACATGCAGGGTAAATGTATTTCTCTCACTCACTGGCCTCTAATAATTTTACCACAGGCAATGGAAATAACAGGTTGGGGCTGACGCCGGGCTCCTGCCTGCACAAACCCCCCAGCAGCAGGGATGGAAAGGAGGTCAGCAGCACTCAGCCTCGCCAACAGTGACCCAGCAGTTTAAAAACACTCATGCCATTTGAAAATGCCACACAGCTTGATCAGGACATGGATATGCTGCATATGCCAGGGGGGAGATGAAACAGTTCACTGACAGAAAATATCCTTTTTTACCACAGCTACATATGCCCTTCATATTTATCTGTTGTTGACATGATGCCCACCCTGCTCTCAGCACCTTATAGGGCATTTCAGAACCCACTGTGAAGCACCCAGGCCTGAGATGAGGGAAAGGACCATGATGAGAAAGGATGTCTCCAATAGGTCTCACCCTCGCTCAGCAAAGCCACTGTGCTTTCATTCTTCAATAAATCAGTGGGGATTCTCAGCTATTATTCAAACAAAGCAGAGACCCTCTATAAAATAATAACAAAAAAAATCTGGAAGTGAGGAAGCTACTGAGTTCCTATTTTAAAGCACTGTTATTAATAATGTGCCACGGTTCTTGTCTCTATCACCACACCATATAATAGTGTGGAGAAATTACTGCAGCATATTGTAATTATTTCAGTAAGGACACTATGCCTCCTTCTGTCAGCTTACACCTGCATTACAGTGAAGAACAATGTGACTTAAAAATAACCTACATGCACACTGTAATCTATGCCCTATCACCTCTCCTCTGCTCACCAAGCCTTGAAATCATGATTTGGGCAAGACTCCCAGAGAAACACTAATTACAGACTGAAGAAGCAGGGTCCTCCTAACAACGCAGCTGTAAGAAACACGCTGAATCCCAACACCACCAAGAAGCATGCAGCTAAATCTGTAAAACTCAGATTGCCTCCTAAATGTCCCTGTTTAACTGCTGGAGACCCATGTTCACAGTGAGACAGACCAGCATTTGGCTGCAGAGACAGTGTTTCCTCTAGTGAACAGGGACTGACCAAGTTTCTGCTTGCACCTTGTCAGGAACTTAGAGTATTTAATTCCCATGTTCACAGCCCCTTGGTCTTTCCTTCCTAGTAAGAACAGCAGCAGCATCTTTTGCCCTCAGGAATGTTCCTATTGCTCTTTTCAAGGCAAAACTAGAAAACCACCCTTCCTGCAGGTTGCCAAATCACAGAAAAGTCACAAAGGACTAAATATTTCTCTTTAAAGGATGCAGCCGTATGTGTAGCTACCTAATCTGTCTCCTACAGTCATGTGGCACAAGCCTTCTGAAAGGCAGGGTGAGGTTATAGTCTTGTGGCCTCTCCTTGCTATTCAGGAGCAGGCAGTACAGCATCACTTAATAATTCAGCAATTTCTTACCATAAATCAGCCAACCCATTTCATCTTTGCCCCATGGAACACAGCAAACCTTGCAGGATCTGCAGGAGTAAGCTGGCAGCTCTAGTTTAGCAAAATAGCTGCAACCTGCAATGTGAATCCAGTGACATGAAATACCTGTGCAGAATAGTCCAGCAGGTCTGGATTGAAACTATGTGGCCAATAAGTGCTGCCAGATGTATCAATTACACACACTGGGAGAAACAGTAATACATGAACCAATGTTCATCTGTTTCATTTTAGTCAAGCTTTATGGCACAAGTAACAGTGGCAGGGTATGGTTATAATTTGAAAAGGAGAAGGGGGGGACAAAAAAAAAAAAAAAAGAAAAGAAAAAAGAAAAAGGTTTATTTTATATGGATATAAAGCCTTCAAGTACATTATTCTTCCAGCCACATTCTCAACTTTAAATCAGATAAAAATGACTGGTTAGATAAAGCTTCTCAAATGTTCAAGGAATACGCTGAGGCAGTTGTTTGAAGCTAACACAATGCCCAGATCTCAATTTAAAACAGAAAATCTCTGGGGAAGGCTATTCAGGGGTGATTTCAAGTGTCTGTCCTATATTCCTGTACCATGTCTTGAGGAAGAAAAGCTGTGGGGGCTGTGGCAAACCCACCAGACTCATAGCTATCAGCCAAGACCAAGAGGCACCAAACAGCTCAGTGCATTCACCTGTGAGATCTCCTGCAGAGTACACGGCTCCAGATGCCTTTTCTAAGAGTCTGGACACAGGGATGGTGCACACCCTTCATGATCTTGCTGTGAGTCTGCTTTTGATCTCTCCTGCAAAGCCTCAGGAGTTGCAAAGTACCCTGTGCAAGTGTATGTCCTCCTGCAAGAGGAGCAGGTGATGCTCACAGAGGGTCCGTATGCAGCAGAAGTATAGAAATGGAATTTTATTAATGTATTATTTTATTAATTTGAAACTGACATCACCTGTTCCCCAGGCTGGACCCCCCCCCACCCCGTCCAAGATGGGTGCAGTGATGCAGAGGAACCCTAACCCCCAGAGAGATGGTCATGCTCTTTAGCATTGAGCTCCACAGTCTTCAGGGGATTTTACACCTAGAAATGGGCCAAATCCTGAACAGGAGTAAATCCGTAGAGTTTCATATCACTGGAAAACTACATAACTCATGGTATGACCTGAGAAGATCTTGCCGCTCTCCCCTGCCAGATGGTACATAGAAGGCAGTTTATGTCTCCCAGTATTTACCAGTAAGTAAAATATTGCTGATCTCATGGAGGTGGAGGCCAGAAAAAAAACAACAAAAAAGCCAACCCCAAAACCAACAGCTCTTCCATCACAACCCTTTTTTGTTTGTTTTGTGTTTTGGTTTTTGTTTGTTTGTTTGGGTTTTGGTCCCTTGAAGTATTAGAAAGTGTAAATTAATGATAGCTTTACATGCACCTTTATTTCTACTGCTCATTAAAACCCCTTTGTGAAGTGCACATAGATGATATCATCCAACAATTCCTTTTTACTCAAGTTTTTTCTGAAGTTGCAGGAGGCAGGATTTCCTCTCTATTACATAAGGAGAAGAGGGTGTATTTATTCTTTTGCCATTTAAGCCTTATTAGCACGGTCAGGTTACTCGAGCCAGGCCCTCCTTCCTGATCTTTTCTTGCAGGGGAATTATTCTTGGCAGGGGTCCAGCCTGGTATTAACCCCATGGAGAAAAACCAAGCGGCTGTAAAAAGCGAGACATAAACCAGACCCACCTCGGGGCTCTGCCCAGCCCCTGAGAACTGCAGTGACAGAGTAGAAATAACAAATACAAGCTGGTGCTCAGCCTCCAAAGCATGCAAGTACAATCATCACTAGTACTACAATACAGTGCTACAGTGTCTGTTTGGTGCTGGTGCAATCCTCTTCTGTCATCCTGACCAGAAATATGGCTACAAGCCAGCAGGCAAGGTACCACACCACACCCTTTCCCTAGCAAAGCATCAAGGCCCAGTAGTAAAGAACTGCCCCTCGTAACTACCCCACCTTTCAGCCCAAACTGAGACTGAAGAGGAAAGCAAAACCCCCCCACCCTGTTATTTAATGTAGGGGAGTGATGGGAAAGTGGCTCTCCTGCCTCAGGACCTGAACAAGACAAATTTTTCCTCATCTCTTAATAGGAAGAGGCTGCTTCAGGGAGTGGTTCAGAGACTTGTCTTTTTATTATGTGACAAGAGGATGTTCTTAGGGTGAGCTGGAGTAAGTAGGACTAGGAAGAGGAACTTGCAAGTAAGGTGGCCCAGCAAGGCTTACCCAGGGATTGCCTGTCTATCCACTACCACCCAGGAGGCAATTTTGGGCTGAGGTGTGCCTGCTGTTCCCCCATCTGGGACACCAATTTAAGTCTCAGACACAGAAATGGAGATTAACTTCTTCCCTTTGAGACATGTCAATGCTTCTGTCTAACCCAAGTGAAAACAGCTAAGCAGTTACAAAGCTGGGGGAGAAAGAAGGGCTGACATGTTCCTAAAGCTTGCTGTCCACAAATTTAAACCAAGAAAAACCAAAAATCAGTGATAAGTACAAACCTTATATTAGTATTTGTATTTGTTACTCTACAGCCATGCAAGAAATATTTATTTTATAATCAAAAGAATCAATCACTGAAACAACCACACAGGGATGCAGAGGAGCCCCAGTGCTGGAGGTTTTCAAGGTACAACTTGGACACAGTGCTAGATAATTTCAGCCAGGCTCCCTTTCCCACAAAAGGCTGGACCAGATGATATGCTGAGGTCACTTTCAACTTGGTTCTGTAGTTTTTGCAACAAGTGTTAAGGCTCTATTATATTTTTTGCATCCAGAATATATAACCACACCAAGAAGCTGGCCAAAGCAAGCACCAAAGGAAAAGAGCAGCCTGAACTGCTTGACATCTGGAAGGAAACAGAGCCGGGCTCTGTGGGCCCTGGGAGCTCACCATCACCCAGATACACAGTACCCCTCATTTAGGTAGAGTGCAAGTTCTCGCTTTCAAACCCTCTATCAATTTTCATTTACACAAATGCAAAGAAAAAAACCAAAGTAGTTAAGAGGCCTTCACAAAGTTACCACTTAGCACAACAAAAAGCAGTTGGAAAACCTCTGCTGCAAACCATGCTGGGAAAGGGGCACAACTGAGAGCTGCCTTCAGTTAGTAGCAAACTTTCAAGCCACAGTCCAGCTAGAAGAGGCACCTTTATCATGCCTTGTGTATCAGCAGGTGTTGCACACACCAGCATCATGCTTTTTGATGTGGTCACCCAGCTGGCACCCCAACACTCAACAGCAGAGAAAGCAATCACAGGATGTTGTGGGAGTCACAAGATCAGTTATGGCAGGGAGGGACAGGCCTGAAGCAGGTATGGATGAGGAGTGGAAAGAGAGCCCTTCCCTACAGACCTGGGGTACCTCCACCAACCTTGGCCAGAGGAAACATCCCTGGTGGGGCTACTTATTCTCACCACAAAAACACTTGTTGCCTTTGCCCCTCACTTGCTTGCCCTTTTGATCGTGTTACCCTACTTCTTTTTTTATTATTTTTTTTATTGAGAAGAAGCAGTTGGATACTTCATTCCACCCAAGAATGGGGAGGACACAGAGGCCACCTGGAGGGGATGACCTACAACCTCTGAGACAGGCCAACTCTGCCCACCTGTCCATAAATCCCAGATTTGCTGAAAAACACCTACAAGAAACAACACAGGTTTGGGCAAAATCACCACAGACTTGATACTTCAATCCAGTTATGTGTCACGCTCACCTCCTCGTTCATCATGTTAAACTCTTCTAAAATTACCCTCGAGTCCTCTGAATGAAAACACCTCGCTCCTCCACTTCAAACACTGTGATAAACATAGATCCTTGTAATATGAGAAAAGAGGGTGAGGACCTTGCTGTATTTCATTTTTGCACTGCAGCAATGAATTTCAAAATAGCTTAGCAGTAGTAGTCATGCTTACTGATTTAGTACACATTCTCTTCACTGCTCTTCAGAAATTTAGCACTTGTGGGAACAAGCGTGAAGATTTTGGGTTGTTTTTCTTTTTTTATTTTTTTTCCTCCCCTCTCATTCCTTCAGCAGATTACAATGTAGCATTTCATTTCTTTTTGTTTATTTTGAATGAACATTTGGCCCTCTTTCCTTCCTGCACAACTGTTCCCTCAGTACAAAGGGCAGAAAGGGCTGGAAGACAGGAGGACCTTCATCTCTAGCCTCACCTGGAAATGAGCTGCACTTTCCCCCATTGTTAACACCTGAAAGAACAAGGCCAAGGGGTTTTAAAACTACTTGCTTTGAGCTAGTTATGAAAAAAAACCAAACAAAACAAAAAACCCAAACAAATGAAAAATGCAAACCCCAAAGCAGGCTTTTAACTGGCATAAAAGTTCACAGTATGTCAAATTAAGATTATTTATGGGTCTTTGCACAGTTTTACTAATCTTCTTGACTTGCTGTGCTTTATTTCTGGACTTGAAAAGCCAGGTCCTCCAACAGGACAGTACTCCAGCTCTTGAGAGCATCCCAGACTACCTGACCACACCCTGGACTATAAGGGCCCAGCACAAAGGAGCACACCTCCCTACGTACCTGAGGGCAGCTGTGCACAAAGTACATCAGCAAGCAGGTGCCCATTAGCATAACTCGTGAGAGCATCTACCTACTGTCGGACCAAACAGCCTTCAGATCCTCCAAGGCAGCAGCTTGGCTCATAGCTGGAGACCTCAGCAACACACGTGGGACATCAGCTGAGCACACAGAGCACCGTGAACACGGATTTTGTGAGGCTGAAGTGCTGGTGAGCCCCGTGCAGCAGTGTATTCTCGCTCACAGAAAAAAAGAGATAAATTTCTCCAGGGGACTACTGAAGCTGATTTATCTGGGCAAAGATTAATCTGCTTTTTATCTGTTCCCAGGGTACACAACTGGATCAGGGAGGAAGACCACGAAGCTCACACACAGCAAAAAGGCAGCTTCTGGCCTCAGCTGAGGCTGTTTTACAGCTGCAAAGCTCCACTGACCTCATCGATGCTCACAGGAGCAAGAGGAAATTCCTCCCTGAGGTGCTGACTACGGCTTTTCCCAACATATACTTTCTTCCTGCATCATGTCAGTTTCGTCTGATCCCACATTTATTTTCCCAGGAAAGTTTTGCAGGCTTGTCTGTGGATGCATATTACTCTCATTTCTTTCCAGCCTCTCACATTATCACAAATAGGATCAAGTACAGCAAACAATCGCATGGTACTCTCCCTGTGTGATTGATGACACAGATCCGTGCATAAAACAGAACAAAAACAAGTGCTTATACCAGGCTCCTTTGAAACTTCAAAGTATCAGGGAGACCTTTCACAGCACCCAGCACAACTGAGTGCCTGTTTGCTAAGCTGGACAAAGCAAAGTACCATGCAGTTTAAGTGCAAAAATAAAACAAACTGCAGAGGCTACACTCTGCATATACAGTGGCCTGCTTGGGCTAAGACAAGTTTATTTTATAAGTTGCGCTCTCTGCCTAGCTTTTATAATAGGTGGGCTACTTTGTTTCTTTTTCCCCAAAATGCTGCAGACAAAGAAGTGACAGTTAACACTTTACTGAATGAGGTCCTTAAAAATCCCTAATATATATATAAATCACCAAAGTCACTTGTCTTCTAAAACTGGATTATTAGGATAATCCTGAGGCTAGCGATAAACTGAGTTTCTTTTCTCAGCAGGTCTGTCTGCCTGTGGCCCCTACCCTGATGCCCAATCCCACCAGACTTTATCCTAAGCTCCACTCCAGGCAATCAGCTGTTCACAAAAAAAAAAAAAAAAACCAAAAAATATGAGTGGAGATGAAGGGGGACATAGAGGATACCTGAATTAGGGAAGCAGAATACTGAAAGATGTTAGGCTGAAGCCATCAGTGTAACAATCTCAATACCCTTACTGGTCTATCATCTCCATTTTGGGTATCAAACAGTGATGGCTGTGAGATGACAGATGTTTCCAAGCAGTGCACAGCAGAGGTATCCCCAACCACAAGTACTGTAATGCAATGCAGGATGTCACATCACTGTCACCATCATTCTCGCATGCCTGACCTCTGCAACTGCACCAACAAGAGTCATTATTCAGCATATGAAAAAAGACAGCTCACCGCACACTAGAGTTAATTGCTCATCAGCACTTCCCCTCCCCACAATATCCCTTTTGCAGAAGTCCAAGAGTCTCCTGCTCCTATTCATTTCCAGCTGGAATTTTGAATGGCAGCCAGAGAGAAAAGTTAACTTTACCAGTGCTGTCAATTAAATGCCAGGTCAGCTGGGACATATCTGACACATGGAAAGGAAAGGGTGGGAGTTATTTCAAAATCCTTATTGCATTCTTAGATTGCTGTATCAAGCAGAAAGTTTAGCAAGACAGACACCCTCAGCACTCTTGCCCAATTACAAAAAACAAAACCTGAACTCTCAGCTTTCCATTAACACCAGAAGTACCATCCCAGCTGGCCACACCACCAACAGACCTTGCTCCATGCCCACAGCCTCAGAGCAATCAGGGGCCCAACCTGGCACAGGGACAGCAGAGCCTTCCCAGGCAGCTGCCCCATGTCTTGCACCCCAAGGATAAGCAGTTCCTCCGGCTCGGCAGATGCCCCGTGACCCCTCATTAAACAAGCTGTGTCACCCTTGCAGGATGAGCTGTGGCATTCCACGCCTGTTACACAGTCCCTGCCCTGCTGCTGCCCACCAGCTTCTGGCAGGAAAGGCACCTCTCCATGACTTGTTCAAAAGGCTCTTGATGCAGAAACAATCCTTGACCAACCATTAACAGGCCTAACCGACTGCAACAGCTCAGACTTCTTCCCTGCACAGATGTGTGTACACACACATCTCCTGAGAAGGTCTGCTACCTATCAAGGTTTATAGCAGCCTTAGCAAGGGACAGTCACTACAGTCCCAGCGTTATGACTCAGCCAGGGCTCCATGCAAAAAGTAGGAAACATTTAGTAATCCTGGAAAGGAATGAGTCCCCCTAGGATCACAACAGGACTCTAAAGTGCTCAAAAGTCAAAGGCATTAACGTACAATCCTGCACAAAGTTGGGCCTGCAGGTCAGGTGCTGCCTCTTACCTGTTCTCCAGCAGCGTCATGCACACGACCTCCCGCACGCCTGGGTTGTTGGCTTTCTCGATGGAGCAGCTTTGCAGGTTCCAGGTAGCCACCCTCAGAACTGGTCTGCCATCTCTCACCCCGCCGAACATCTCCACAGAGGGGCGAGTGGAGATGATCTGGGTTGGACCCCCGGGAGGAAAATCCAAGTCCTCGCTCTGGAGGCTTAGAGAAGTGGGGCTGGGGTGAGGCTTGGCCATGAAGTTGAGGCCACCGTTGGTATTTGTCGAAGGGGGCCTGGAGCGCTCTGCAAAAATCTGATGCCTGATTTTGTCCAGAAAGGAGGAATTGATGCAGTCCATCCTCACCAGGTCCTCGATACTTTTGAAGGGCCCGTGCTCCTTGCGGTAGTCCACGATGCTGTTGGCGATCTTCTCCGTGATGCCGCGGATGCTCATGAGCTGTGCCGGGGTGGCGGTGTTGATGTTGATCTTGGTGGCGGAGAGGTGATGCTCAGAGGCCAGGTCCTTGCGCAGCGAGCTGGGCGAGTGCTGCGCCGAGCTGCCCTTGCTGCTCACGCAGATCTCGAACTTCACCTGCTCCAGCTTGGCCGCCCCCACCCCGCTCACCAGCGCCAGGTCCTCCACCTTCTTGAAGCCGCCGATGTACTCGCGGTACTCCACGATGTTCTGGGCCACCACACGGGTGACCCCGGGGAGGGTCATCAGCTCCTCCTCCGTGGCCGTGTTGATGTTGAGCCTCTCCTGGTTGACGAGGATGTTGCTGAAGTTGCACGCCGCGCTGAACTTGCGGCTGTGGCACAGGTCGGCCGGGTCGCGGGGGATGGAGCGGTGGCAGCCCAGGCTGCCCCCCATCTCACCGCCACGGGCCGGAGCCGGAGCCGGGGGAGCGGGCGGGGGGCGCTGCCCGGCCCCGGCTCATGGACCCCCGCGGCGGCTGCGGGGCACCTGCGGGCACACCCGCACCGCACGCTCCCACCAGCCCTTCCTCCTCCTCTTCCTCCGGGGGCACCGCCGCTCCTCCGGCGCCGGAGAAGACACCGCTGCCGCCCAGCCCAGCCTCGCTGCGATCCCCGCCGCTCCTGCCGCTGCCCCGCGCCGGCCGCCGGTAGTAGTGGGTGGGAGGGAGCTCCCGCCCCTCGGCGGGCGAGGCGGGGCGGGGCGGGGCTGCCGACACCGCCCCCGCCTCCCGGGCGTCACCCGCGACCGCCCCCGCCCGGGGATCCATCCATCAGCTCCGGCCCCACCGGCCGGGATCCATCCCCAGCTCCGTCCGGACCGGCAGCCGGCGAGGAGGAGGAGGAGGCTTGACCTCCTCCTTCATCCGCGAGCACTCCCCCACTGGGCACAGGGAGACTAAGAACGTCCCCAGTGCTGTCACCTGGCCGCTAAGGGCGGGCTTTTCCCCTCTCCAGGTGAAAGGACGCCGAGGTCTCAGGTGCTCAGACGCTCCCTGCAGCTTTCCTGTCCCAGAAGTCGCCCCCCTGTGCAGCTGGCAGGGAATAAGTGTGTTTTCAAATCTCATCACTCATCTCAACGGGGTTTTTTTGTGCTCTTGCAGGGCACTGTGCTTTCATACATCTGGGTGAAGTCCGCTTTTGTTTTTCTTTACTTTTTAACATCTCAAGCAATTGTGAGAGTGCTGAACAAAGTGAAACTCACGCCAGAATGATGCCTTTGGGCATACTAGGTCTGCCTCAGCCCATAGTCCCTGGTCAGCTGCGTGCCTAGCTTTTCCCTGAGTCAGAGTAACATCATTCTGCACCGAAATTGTGACTGTGTATCATCCGTGTGCCTGAGCTTTAACATAGTTTGCCCATGCTGGTGAAACTACTGAAGTATTTACCCAGCTTCTACTGCATCCAGTCCCTTGCTGTGCTGTCTGCAATGCTATCTGTGGCCAAATTAGCTCATTTGAAACTAGCTTGACTGTGCCCACACAGGAGTGACTGCAATGTCAATGAATCCGAAATATAATCAGTGGGAGTAATTGAAAGGAAGTGGGAGGAAAACTGAAAGAAAGAGCAACATATGCTTACAGAAGCCAGCTACAGTCCCTGATGCTGTCTGGTGCTGACAGTATAAATACACATTTCTTTTAGCTGGACAGAAGATGGTACACATATATTTTCAACATCAAGGCTCTTGGCTGGCCCTCTAATGAAAAAAAAAGAAATAGCTTGTAATTGCGGCTTATACATGTATTTTTCATGGCAAGCTAATGGTAATTATTTGAGTCCGCCTGAAATAGAAAGTTGCATTTGTTCATCTTCTTGGTGAAGGAGAATGTGATGTGCATAAGGGAGTGCAGGCTGCGCTGGGCTTTCAGCCTGCACAGGGCACTGGTGCTTTAGCACTGGCATTAGATACTCTGCTGCAGATCACACATTTCTCTTCTGTTCGCCTGAGCTATAGAGTTAGAAAATTATCATTACTGGAATGGGTACTGGCTGCATCAGGGTATTGGCTCTCTGCTGACTGCTGGAGCGGAGAAAGTGCTCACTTAGGTGATTAAATGCTTCCACGTCTACTGGAAAGTGCTCTGTGCACTGCGATAACAGCGGCCAATGCAGCAGAAGTCATGCTGGGCCTGTTCCTGCTGGGACGATACCAGCACAGAGCTGGAAACAATTAACCATTGAAACGAGTATTCTTTCAAAGCAGTATTATTGCGGTAATAGCTCCACAAGCTGTTGTCTCAGTGGAGAACACACTTCTTTTCTGGGTTGTTTTGAATTGATCCAGGCTCATTAAATAAGTTTTGCAGCTGAAAAATCACGAAAATTCAGGTGGAGGTATCATCTACATTGCAGGCAGCACTGGGTTTTCCATGTTTCAGAGGGAAGGCAGGAGAATCTCCTGAAAGAAAGTAACAGATGTCCCTCTCATCCAGAACTTTCTGTTGTCAGCAACTACTCAACATTTCTTGAATCTGCAGCTCCAAAATAACTTGTGAAACTAGATACAGCTGGAGAAGTGAAGCTCAGAGGGATGCAACAAGTGTCCCATCACCTAATCCTGAGTTTAATCCCATGCTAATATGAACTGCAGGGAGGAGAACCAGAGGAGGGGGGGAGTGGTGCTGGTGTTATTATTCCAGTAGCTTTTTACTCTTATTTTCTTTGTCAACAATTACAGGAAGCTTATTGAGCTCTGAGTCAACCTTTGAAACATCTTGGTATTTTGGGGAAGTGCCAAGAGATGTGAAAAGGTACAGGTTTGGTTTATATTTTAAAAGGTTCAAAAGAAAAAAAAAAAAAAAAAGATTAATCAACTGGCCTGACATCTGTGTTAGGCAATCCAATAATATGAGAAAGTTAAAAATGTGGTTCAGTCAGTAAATGATTGAAAAAACAATGTTGAAATTATTGACAGTCAGTGCAGGCAACAGAAAATAAATCTTGTGAAACCCAGGTAAGTACTAGATTTTGTCTTTGATCCAATCCTGAGTTCAGAGCATTTAAATTTATTCAGGAAGAGATTGATCATGGTCTGCTGGTGTTCACCAGCTGGCAAGTATCGTCCCTGGTCTGCTTGGCACTTATCGTGGTAAGGGGCCACAAATCCGGGATTCCTGGATCTCCATCAGCCCAAACAGCTTAGAGGGCTCCGAAATGCCGTGGGTGGCTCATTCCTCAGGATCCACAGCTTGCTGCATCTGGCTGCTGGCCAGGGCTGGCTTGAAAACCTCTCAGCAACAGCAAAATTGAGTTTTGCCATTCTGAGGGTGCAAATCTGGGGAGGCTCCAGCAGCGAGAGGAGAGGGGGAACACCTGCAAAAGGCCCTTGGGAGCAGCCAACACTCATAATGCAAAGTGGTTTTGTGTTGCACTGGATAGTGTTACAAAAGGAGCAGCTAGGGAACAACTGTTTTCTGGCTGCCCAGTGGACATTTGTTGGTCTTGGACTTGCTCTGCCACTGTCTACTGCCCTCCTAGACTGAACATCTCACAGCCTGGTCCCCCGAATAGCTAGTGAAACAGGTTTCTGGATGGCTGACTGGCAGCAGGACAAGCAGCCAGGCACACGAGAAATGCAAGGGTGGGGTAGTGCCACCTGCTTGCCAGCTCTGGAGGTCTCAGTCATCTTCTCTGCAGGAACTCTTCAAAGAGGAAAGAACAAAACAGAACTTTTTCCATCAGAAGGAGGTTCTGCAGCACTTAAAGCCTTTAAATGCAGTTTTCAAGAATGATATGGAGTTGCTTGTGCCTGTAAGGATGGAACGGGAGCAGATATTTGTGAGCAATGTCTTTTGGCTTAATTTCACACCAAAAAAAATCAGCCCACAGGCCAATAGATTTTAAAGACGTAACTTTAAAATATTTTAAGATGATCTTAAAAAAAAAATCTAATAATCTATTTTTGCATCTTTCAACATCCACATTTAAAAAAAAAAAATCTAATAATCTATTTTTACATCTTTCAACATCCACATCTACACTGCTGAGGCACTAAACAAATAAACCCTGTTTTATGATGAGATCTAGAAGGAGCCAAGAGATGTTGCTCAACAGAAAAGCACAGAGTTTGCCTTCAGTCTTCAGGCAGTGACTGCAGTTCCTATCAGCTCACCGTGTGATAAGAGCACCTTTTCCAGCTCTCTCTTACACAGCCTTTGGGAGCAGGGGGCTTGGCAGTCACACTGCTGGGGACTGCACTTTCAGACCTGCTGCACTGGGCTCTTCATGGGCAAGGACTCGAAAAGGCAGCTGATTAACTGCAGTGCCTGTATTTTTATTTAAAGGAGCTATTACAATAATTGTTTTCCTTCTGCAAGGACATCTTCAGTAACACTTGTAACAGATGCCCGAGGCAGAAGACAAGGCAGTGTTTTCAGGAAGACAAGTAATACCAAGTAGGAGTTAGCAATTTCATGAGCAGTGGGACTTAGAAGTCTGATATCTGGTGGCTCTTTCCTTTGCTGATTTTCTGATCTATATTAATAAAACTGAGTATCATTTTGTCTCTCAGTGGGATCACTGATCTGGATGGCTCTGTTCTACACAGCCATCAATATTTGTGGCTCTTTTAGAAACTGTGTATTTTTGAGACATTTAACCTTTGTCAAATCTGCTTGAAATTAGCACACGGTCTAATAAAATCCATGGTAGGGGATGAGGAGCAGAGTAGCAGAGCACACAATCACATGAGTTTTTGCTTAGGACTCCAATGTCTATGTGAGCTCTTTTTCCTGTAAGGTATTTTATATGGCTGCCAAACTTGTTGCAAACAAAGGTGATGTCACCAGTGCTGTGTTGCCAGGTTACGAGTGTCACATCCTACAGAGGAATACAGTCAGAAAAGTGAGCAGAAGTGACTCATTCTCATACCTTGATTAGGGCTTCACTTTGGTCGGTGTTGAGTCTGAAACCCAGACCTCTCCCTCCCACAGGAGATCTCAACCACTGGCTCACCAGTGCACAGCAGGCCAGCTCATCCTAGAGGGAAACGAGAGAAACCCAAGCTAGAGAAGACATTCTCCAGCAGAGCTTGGGATGCATTTTCCAGTTTCCGTAGACAGCAGGGGTGATTTGTTTCTCATCTCTCACACCTGAGACGGCGCTTAATTACTCACATACCCCTTGGGTCACAAGGCTGGAAATGAATTAAAAAATCTAGCCCTTCTTTGATCCCAGGCAGAATTATCAAGGCCACGCTTACAGAAGCTCGCCTGCTCCAAGACTCCAGTGGTGTAATCTTCTGAACTTCCCAGATGAGAAGCATGGGATACAGTGGACCTGTGTCCCAGCTAATGTTTTCTTTGAGGCCTATTCTGGCAATCCTCTTATAAAAGGGCTGTGTGAATTTGGCACAGAGAAGAGTCAGAACTGATCACCTGTTAGCTAGGTGTCTAAGCTCTCACCCTGGGCAAGCTTTTGGTGGTTCCACCCAAAGGCAAGCATCAAGTGGATTTTTTGTGAAAAAGATACAGGCAATGAGATTTTAGGCACCTTAAGAACCAAGCAGGAGGAGAGGAAAGGTAAATCAATATGCCTGAAAGGGCTGCTCTGTAGAGCTTTCAGCACTTTGGTTTCAACAGTTGGACCACCAGCCTCTCAAATATTGCCTTTCGTATATAGGCCTCTTATTCTTCAAAGGTCTTCAGGTGATAGGGAGATTTGGTGGCAGATAGGGATTTAAAATGCAAGGAAGTCAGCTTGCTAATTTGTAGTGAAGCACAAACTTCACAGAAAGTGTGCTTCATTAGTCCTTTCTAAACATTTGAGTTGGTGTGTAGTGTCAGAAATAACAATAAATGTTGAGACCTATCTTCTGATCATCATGCTGTTTCACGGAATAAATTATTATTTTGCATTATTTGCCATTTTGTCCTTTACTTGTAGTTACTAGGTTACCATAATTAATTTTCTTGTTGACAAATTTTAGAGAAATTTATAAAAAGAATCCATTTCATGTTTACTATTTACTTTCCAAAGCGTTTAATGATCATTAGTTAACTGATGCATACAGCTTTTTAACTCAGTGATTCTGCAGTTACTGTAGTAGCCAATTCTGCCCAGACTGACTTATTACTTACAACTTCTGCTGTTTCAGAGGTTTGCTTTTGGGTTTGGGGGTTTTTGCTGTTATAAAACTTAAGAGGTTCATCTCTACTTCTCATTCACATGAACAGTTGTGCTTCAGACCCTGAAATTATTCAGACAGGCAAAACCTGGACTCCTAGTTCTCCTAATTTTCTGAGATGTAAGGAGAGGGCAGTCAGGTCTCTCTGTGGTTACTTGTGCCAGGTTTGCTTTCCATCTTTGTCCTTTCATGAACAAATTTATGTTTGCTAAAAAGAAAATAAACCACAAAACAGAGTCAAACTTTCCCTTAGCCCCAAATTCTCAGAGGTCTGCAGAGGACAGAGCCTCCGTATAAAGCCCTCTAGAGCTCTGTTGAGCATCAGGTCATTGGTTTATGAAACAGTAAATATTTTGATTAAGACTTTTCACACAAAACATAGCATATTGCATAAATGAACATATCTGCAATACTCTTGTGAGAAAATTTGTCTCTCACATTTCAAGTCCTGCGCTAACAATTACAAGGGTTTAATGGCTTCAACCACTCCCAGCAGACTTTGAACTTCTCTGAGGAGCCTCCCTGACAAGGAACACAAGTTGCTTAGGTATTACAACACCTTCTGTGAAGGTTTGATCCAATTCCCATGAAGACAGAGGAAGGATGCCCAGAATGATTCAAAAGGCTGCTCCGCTGATTTACGTGAGCAGACAGACCTGCACTGTTGGTGGAATTGACTCGTATGGTTCTCCGTCTGACAGCCAAGTTTGCTGAGATGAAGGCAGGAAGGAGGAAGGAAATCTGGACAGTGAAGGAGGTCTTCCTCTAGAATCAGGTCCTCTAGGATGGCTGCTTGGAGGAGACAGGCGAGCTCAGATCAGCAGTGTCTTGGGGAATGGGCAGCAGAGCATCTGAGCAACAGTACATCAGTGGAGGGCAAACAAGTCCCTGAGCACCTGGAGTTGAACAGCACTGAGCTATTTAAAACCAAAAATCAGTGACCATTAGTAATTCATTAAACCTAGCTTTGATCCCTGGAAAGACCCTGGCACAAAGAAGGGGTTTAAGTTCTTGGAGGAAAATTAGGTGTTTAAAAAAAAAGCAAACTCACTTTTTCCTTTGAGGAGAGACTGGCTTAAGGGATAGGACAGAAGTAGCTGATTAATGACAGAGGGTGTGGAAGAGCACATACTCACAAAGAGTGTGGGTGACACTCACCCAGAGAGCCTGCAAGGGCTTGAGCGGGTGGGATCAACATTCAAAACAGTGTTCACAGATCAGAGGGACATTCCAAAACTGACAAGACGAGTTTTGGTAGGGACCTAGGGAAGAGAAATCCATAGCATCCATTCAAACTGAGGAACACCTGAGGCACAGATGGGGCAGGAAAGGCCCAAAAAAGTAAATATGATTCAGCAGGGTGGGCCATTAGGTAGAGACCAAAGTCTCTTTCTACCTGATGTCATGAATCCCAACACCATGATTAGGAAGATAATTATGCAATGACACAGTTACAGTCAAGAACATGATGCTTAGAGCCACCATGCCAAAGTATTGGTGTAATACTGTCAGATGCTGTACACGTTGCAAAAACCAAACAGTTCTCCCAAAACAAACCCCACAGCCCTGAAGTGCTTATGGTCTCAAGACTAGATCCTAGACCTTCCTTATGCCACGTACTATGTACTCTAATAGTTGGAAACACAGGGACTAAAAAGTACAGTCGGACAGGAATAAAGCTTGCACAGTCTGGGGTGAGGAGTCTTCTGCCTAAATAAGGGCTTAAATTACATAAGATGTGGAGTGTTCTTTTTACTGTGTGTGAGATTTTGACTGAGGTCAGATCCACAGCTCCAAACCTTGTTCTAGCCAAGTAACATGCTTTGGAGAGGCCATGAGGTAAAAGAGCTGTCACCATCTTGTGCAAGCCTTTGGGTTATGCCAGCAGCACAAGCTCCCCACACTCTGCAGGACGTCACTCCGGCTCACCTGGTGTGCTCATTGCCATGACTCACTGTGAAAACAACACAGCAGATATTGGTTGGTTGTAATTTCTATGCAAACATTGTTCTGATTATTGTGGGAGGTCTGTTTGTCCTGTGATGGATTCTCAGACTTTGCTGTGGTTCAGGAATGGCTCCAGCATCTCCTGCTTCAAAAGCAATCTCACTGCATATCCTGAAATCAGATTTTAATCCTTCTCCCTAGTGTCCCGAAGCATTCAGTTGATTAATTCTGATTTCACGCCACATATAGCCATGTCACACTCACATGCTCTCGCCAGCCAGTAAACGAGTCACATTCTTCCCATGTTAGTCATGGAGTGTGTGTCCTTTAACCTATGCAGTTGTAATTATTGGACATGGGGTGCTCCTCCCCTGACTCAGGAGAAGTTCTTGTCACCTGACACTGCAAGGTGCTGGGCAACCCAGTCCTGACACCTACTAAGTGGTGTCAGGGGATGCTGGTATCCCACCAGCATGACTCTTAGGACAGAAGGAAGATGGGACATTCAGTGGGGTCAATAAACTCAGGGAAGTGGTTGGATGAATGACTCGCTTAAGCTGACTAGGACCCCCTCCAAAAGGTGCCTGTTGCTGACTCTGACTGTTTCCCATGCATACACACGTGAAAACTGTGGCAATCAAATGCCCCTGGGAAGGAAAACACTGCTCCTTCAGTTTATGTAGCATATTGCTATCCCAAACTGGATGGCAACTCGGTCCACACTTAGTATAGGGCTGACTGCATGGTGATGTACCATGAGCTGGTGCCGTGGGTTTCAGACTGTCAGGTACCTCTTTTGGATAGGCCAATTCCCTAGGCCTGCCTGACATCCAGCATTTCTTGGCAAAGTCATCAGGCTGCCTGCCTACAGTTCACCCCTTAGACCATTAGATTTTCCAGGTATGACTTACCCAAACTAAGCAAGCAGCTGCTGTTATGTGCACCATCCCCTTCATGCTACACAGGAATGGGAGACTGATTTCCACCAAACCAAGGCATCACTCATACTGTTTATTTTTTCCACAGCACTTCACTGCTTGCAGTCATTACTCCCACTGGCATAGGACAGTAGAGTTTTAGAAACACAGGTTAAAAGAGAACCCAGAATGGTCTCCATTTATTATAGAGAACTTCAATACAGTAATTATCTATCATATCAATAGGGGTTTGCAGGTTTCTAGTGGCTGGTGGCCCAGTTCTGCAAGGTCTTTGGACCTGAGCCTGCCATCTGCCTGCTGTGCATGAGGATCTGCCATCTGCCCTCACTGAATCCAGCTCTCTCTGGTGTGATAATGACTAGCTGCAGAGCAGGGGATTGCCCAGTGTGAGGAAGGGCAGCAGCACGTGGCCTTCCCATGGTGTGTTTGAGACAGGCAGCCGTGCACAGTTGGCAGGGACAATAAAATGCTTTCAATCGATCTTGATACCATCTGGTTCTGAAAGGGCTGATTCTACAAAAGACAAACACTCGAGGGTTCTCGCCATCTTTGCTGTGGATTGAAAAGAAAGGGGAAGAAGTTTTGCTGTGTCTGCATTCTTTTGTCCTCAATACTTTTAGATAAGGCAACACAAACTAGCAGATTCCCTTTGCTTTTAAGCTAGTAATCGTTTAAGGCACAATGGTAACTCTGTATCACAAAAACAAATCATGTATTTTATCCTTAATGTGCTTCATGAAGCTCTGAATTTCATTTGGGTTTGCTGAGCAGAGGCGGTGGCAGGTACAATGTGGGGCGCACTGCCCAGGAAAAACGTCACTCACTGCAGGATCATAAGCTGAAGTAAATACCCTGAGACAAGTTCTCTGAGGTGTTTGCAAGCTCCTCAGCAGTGACAGGGACATTATTCCCCACGGATTTCAGGAAGCATTGGAGATTCCCAGGAGATCAGGCCAGGTGTGGGGCACGAAAGGGAAAAAGGCAAAACAAGAATTGCTGTTACCTTGAACTAAGTGGGGGAAAAACATAACAAAAAAATATTGACCAACCAACCAACCAAAACACCAAAACAAAAAAACCCCCAACAACAAAAAACCAATCAAGCAAAAAAAGCCCCCAAAAACCAACCAAAACAAAGCATCCCCAAAAGACATTAAAACAAAACAAAACAAATAAAAAAGCCTAAGCCCCCCAAAACCCCATACCAATAAAAACCAACCTCTTGTTATATAAACATCAAGACAAATCTCTCTCTCTCTCATGTTCCAGGAATTTCAAAATGTTTTCTCTAACTCACATTTTTTAACCAAAGTGTTCAAAAATGTTGCATAATTTCAATTTCCAGAACTGTAATGTTCACTAAAAAGTCAATTATAATCTTGGTTTTAAATTGGACATTTGTGGTGACAAACAATTGTTCCCAGCTCATTGTTCAAACCAAACCAAACCCAAAGTTTTTAAGGATTTTTTTTTTCCAAAAAGACTGGAAAAATCTGTAGTGTTTGACCAATCCATGTTGTTAAAGGAAACAACTGTAAAGGGTGTGTCACTTTGTAGGGTCAAATATTTAATGTTCATACATTTTAATCTCTCAACAAAGCTCAGGGGCTGCTCACAGGTAGGGTATCCAATACTCTTCACGCTGCCTTCCAATTTGCCTGTGACTTCATTTAACAGCTCCCTGACTCATATGATGCCATCACAAGAGGCTCACAGTCAAACCCATTTAATATCCATGAGCAAATTATCCAGGAGAAGCCAATTTCTTTGCTTCCCACCTTCTGTACCACCTACTCACCTTTCTCTTGGCACCCACCCCTGCTCTTTAGAGCTGTTTATGACCTGCAGCTGGAAGTGGCAGAGCAGCAGCAGCACAGGCTGAGCTGGGTGAGGAAGCATGGGATGGCACAAGGGTTTCTCTCAGCACCCCAGCATACTCACACTTTTATCTCCTTTTCACAGCTCCTCTCATGCCTTTGCCAGCTCACTGCTGTGGCGTTTTTGCTCTCCCTGTCAACCAAGAAATCCTTGCCCATGCCTCTGAAGTATTAAAGCTTTGTTAAGATTCCAATTCAATGCTTGGATTGCTGAGATAGAGAAGAGGATCCTTTATGTCTGGGTACAAGAGGAGAAAATCCGTCACTCCTAACCATGGTCTAGTTATTAAGAGTAATAAAACTAATTCTAAGAACGTTAAACTCTTGAAGTATATTCGATTTCAGAAGGAAATTCCCCCACAAATATCCCCAGGAGGGTGGTGCAGCCCAAGGGCAGGAGTCCAAAGAAGCCGAGGAATCGCCATCCCTGGAGATGTTTGAAACACAGCTCTATGTGGTCCCAAGCAATTTTGACCAGGAGGTCAGACTAGAGGATCTCCCTTTCAATCTAAATTATGCTGCAGCTTTGTAGAAAATTGTGATCTTGGACTTGTTGCCTTTGTACATAGGAGCTGGTGGAGGATTTAGTGAGCTGCAGACAGCACAACTACGAGAGGGAGAGGAAGGGAATAGAAGATGTTTTTTATGGCAGTGGTAGATTCGTATATATTTTTTGTAGATCCAAGGGGATAACCATTCCATTTTAAACTGATGAAGGAGCTTACATTTGTATGTTATTTTTGATAGTTAAAGAAGATATGTGATCTAAGCTGGATAAAAAAAAAAAAGAAAACAAGTAAAAAATCCTCATCCATCTGCTCTCAAATAATTAAGATTGGTTTCTGATTCTGCAGGAACATAGTGGTGTGTTCATACTGTACAAATAAAATCCACAAGTCCTGAATCAGAGCTCTGTCTCCAGCAGAGACTTCCTAGTCAAGGAGAGGCACCTTCTCTGGGGAAGGAAAAATGAGGCAGCCTTCAACCAGCAATATCACAGAGCTTTTATTCTGCTGTCACTCTGCATGATATATGGGGTTAATTTTAAGAGAGAAAAACTGTTTGGCTTCTTTTGCCAAATAGGGAGAAGTTCGATCGCTTCAGAACAATGGAAGCAAAGGGAACTCAAGGGAATTATTCATCTTGTAAATGGAATTTGATTTTCTGATGCATAGAGCAGGCTTTAATTACAGCAAAATGAAACAATAGAACACTTCCTTACTAAAAAGTTTCAGGGCTTTTTGTTGCTATAATTACTGTGTGAAGGGGATGTGTGTGCTTAGAAGTCCTAGCAATTATGGAAAGGTTTAATTTCAGCCAACTACTTTGGAAAAGCTACCAAAATTGAAAACAGGAATGTTTTCCCTTAACTTACTTCTCTTAAGGACCAAACACAGATACCATGACATGAGCACAGTCATTGTGTGATAAACTACATTGGAAGAGAGAGGGACAGATATCTCTGCATCAGGAAAGGAGCCCTTTCTTCATTGAAGAGCTTAGCCCAGAAGAGAATTAACACAAATGGATCTCCAACTCCCACAGTGAATAGGATCTGCCATACCATAGAAGAAAATAATGTCAAATTTAGTATCAAATTTATTTAGTGTCAAATACTAAAATCACATTGATTCTTTTCAGTACTAGATGAAACAGTCCTTGTTAGCTTGTGATCATTATATTCATTATCATCTAAAATAAATAAAATTTATTATTTTATTGTATTTATTATGAACTAATTGCATTAATAGGATAGCCTAGGGCTCAATGCACATTAGACAATATAACATTCTGGTCAGGTTTTCAGGTTTAAAATGTCCTCAGCTTCACTCACATCACATGCTGACAACTCATGTACTGGCTCCTGGCATCGCTTTTGAATATGGAGATTCCAAAATTTGAGTAATCTAAAGGAAAAGAAGAAATTCTCACACTACTGTGAGACTTTATGAGTATGAAAAAAATACATGCAGTGTTTTTCAGAGGCTGCAGTCAAATTAGCACTTAATTACATTAACATTTAATGCTTAAAAATGTCAGGAAAAGACTGGGTAGGGCGTGGGGGGAAATCAGAACTCAGAATAGAGACAGATGAGATGCACACAAGTTTAAACGCTTGATTTGGATTCCCAGTGAAGGACTATCATCATTATTCTTGCCTCATGCCAGATCGTAAAAAAAACATTTAGTGTGTTCAATCTTAGAATGCCCCAGCCTCCAGCTTTCTAAACTAGTTGGAGCTAATCAAATTTAACTACCACTGCAAATTAATTTTGCTCCCTGGAATGTTGTTTCATCATGAAAATTGTGATGGGAATAAAACAGATCATGCTCTTCTGAGGTCTCAGAGTTATCAGCCATGCTCCATTTAATCTTAGTAGTTGTCTGAGAGGGAACTTCAATCCTTTTGTGGGGAGTAGATGCACTCAGAGCTGACTTGGAAACCATTGCTGTGTCTGGACAACAAGGAGCAAGTCTAGAGAGCTGCTGCTCTTGTTCAGCACCTTGTTTTCTGAGCTGTGTAGCTCAGACATTTTCACTTTTGGGAGAAAGGTGATCTGTCAGACTGAGAAGAGACCACACATACAGTCAGTGCATTCAGCTGAGAGAATACAGAAGCTGCATTTGGGGACAGTCCCTGCTAATGGAAGAAGTCCTGTGCTGTCTTTCTTTTAATCATGAGATTTCTCCAATCAGCAGCTGCACAGAAGACTGATCCTGGTTATCTGCATCATAAAGGCCAGATGGAGTATTTTTCAAGGGTCTTCTTGAGGAACAGTTTGTGGGTTTTTTTTTTTAAATTATCCCCTCAAATTCTAATTAGGATTGCTACAAAGTATGAGTTGTGCAGTCTTAGAAAGTCCAGTAAAAACCTCTGCCTTTGTGTTGCCTGCTGAATGATGGTCCAGTGGGATCAAATTGCCAAGAGTTTTCATAGCAAAGTGAAATTACACAAGGAAGAGAATGTTCATAAAATATGTTCATTTTTAATGAAGACATTAAACACTCAGAGTTTTGCCTCTTCAATCTGTGCCCAGACTACTGCCCATGTAATGATCCCAAGTCTGGGAGCCTTGGCAGAACAGAGATTGCCTCAGTGTCTCTCTGCTAGTGAGATTTCAGGTGTCTGGTCTCTTCACTTAAGAAATTATTTGACAGTAATGGATAATAATGGAACTAAACTGCCTGGAAAATCCAAGCAGAAATGTTTTTGAGTGGGGGCCAAGGACTGTATGGCTTTGATGAGCCTTCTCCCCATACATAAAACCCTAAGAAGGTTCTCTCTCAGACTGTGGGAAGCAGGGCAGCAGCCTGAGCGCTGAGGGAAATAAAGCAAGGAATGATGGACCTTGAATATGACCAGTCATAGTGTCACACAGAGCATTTCATCTCCTCTCCTTTCTTCTAACTGTAAGGCTAAGACATACTAGGTAGGTCTCCTGTATTTTCAGGACAGCACATGCAGGGAAGAAACCTTTTGGGAAACTACCAGTGAAGGTATTTCCCTGGAGACTTCTCATGATCCCAGGTCACAGAACAAAAAGCTCAGAGGTACTTACTCTGCCACAGTCCAAAAGATGCAGGTCTGAAAAAAATGGTAAACCAACAATGTGGGATTGGAAGTGATCTGCTGAGGTCCTTTCCCCAGTCTTTCTAATCTAAGCATCTCCAGAACATCACAGGAATCTTTCCTCATAGCATGTTTGTTACAGCTGGAAGTGCCATTAATCTATTTTTACAACTGAAAAATCAGGCAACAAAACAAAACACATGAAATCACAGATCCTGATCTGTCCCAGGCTTTCCCCTTACCCCTGGAACTTATGCAACATACAGACAAAGCTGTAAAATCAAGCCAGACAGGATAGAAAACTGGGAGAGCAATTTGTTTTGAGAAACATCACCCATAGACTGCATTTATCCTGCATGAGTCAAAGATTTTCTTCCTTCAGTACCCTCTCCCACCAGCTCACCAGTTTTCCAGGACAGTACCCACAGGCAGGAATTTCTATATGCATGTGATAGTCAAACATTGCTGCACTGCACTGGCTTTTGGCATGGACGTGTATTGCATTGGAACCCTTGCTCATGATGGTTTTATTTCTGAAGTGTGAAATCTTGGCCACCTGACTCTTAGATTAATATATTAATAAGACAGAATTATATACCATAAGGCTTCTAAGATAAAAAGCTTAGCTATGCCAGGGCTTCTTATCATCCCTTTTATCCTTCACTATGTCAGGATGCATTGTAGCATCTAACTTCAGCTAAAACCCCACTTCAATACTTAATGCTCACCAGAGAGGATAATATTTATTTTATTTTGGAGTTTAATCTTAGATGAGGTGACATGCAGCAGAATGAAGCACAGACAGTGCAAAACGGTCTCCTGCAGTGTGACAAATGACAGAGAACAAACGAGTAGCGCAGAGACAATTAAAAACGCAATATACCCCTGGAAGGTGGCACGCTGTAACCCCAGGACTAAGTAGGCAAGATTAGTCCTCAGCTATGTTTATGCAGCGTGCTGCTCACGTCTAACTGCACTGCAGAGTGTGAGGGGTGGAAGTCTAAGCAAGGAGAACTTTGGTCTAGTTCTGTGGCAGAGGTTATTCTTCTGTACAACAGAAAGGGACTCCATACAACACCCTCCCCTTCCTGTGCCACTATTTGTGAAGTCATTCAAAGTCATGCTGCAGTGTAGCTAAGTAAGTTAGAAGACCTTGTCTTGAGACCTCACTCTCCATGTAATAAAGCTTCCAAGCAGCTTCGCATCTTGCAGTGTGTACGTAGTCCCATTGGCTTTAAGGGTCCTGCACACACCCTTGTGTTTCTTTGGCTGGAAGAAGCCCTTTTCAGATGTCTCTATTTGCCTGGCTTCTGAGGGCCTGCCTGACCTCAGCAACATGACCTACAGAGTTACAGGAGCTGGGATTTTCAGCAGTGTCCTTTAAGCCAAGCAACGCAAGCAGCAGTTGTTGGCCCTCCCTGGAAATGGTGCTCTACACAACAGCTACAAAAGGCAGTGAGAGCACGGGGACAGGACACTAGATAAATAAATAACAGTTTTAAAACTACCATGATGATAGAGCAGGGAAAACGTTGCATCTCCTCCTAACTTAGACTGACTGCAGGGAGGAAAAGACATTTGGCAAAGTCCATTTCAAAAACACATGAAGCCAAAGATGGGCCTAACTCCCAGTTTCATATCTGTTACCAAGGCATTGTATAGTCTTAACTGTGACGGCAATTAAGTTATCACACCAAGGCACTTTAATTAGTCATACAACTGAACACTATAATTCACACTGTCAAAGCTATTTTTGTTCACTTGGAGCTGTTTTTACAGGCTGACAAAATTGGACAACAGGTATGACAAGCCTTTATTGTGATCGTATGACAAGCCTTTATTGTGATCTTATCTTCACTGAGACAGAGCTTTTGCTGTAGGAGAGGTTGAAACACAGAGCTCTGCCAAACAATCCAGCATGGAGAAGGCCTAAATTACCCACAGAAACCAGGAGGCCACATTTTTCTTTCCCTGAAGCTAACACCAGTCCCACCAAAGTTACATTACTGTAAGACAAGAACAGTAGTGATGCTTCACACTGGAAATTTGCTGGAAACTGGTTGCAAACAGAAAACATGAGCAACAAGGAGGAAGAAAGGGGGATGGGGAGGAGGGGGGAAAGAAGAGGAAAAAAAGTAGTACAGCAAGTTTTTGATGTAAATATTCCCCTTTCTGCAAGCTCCTGCTCAAGGCAGCTGGCTTTTGTTTCCACATTCACCTTAAAAGGCCCACCTTCAGACCTGATCATACAGAGCTGCACATTGTCAGGCACACACATTGTTACCTGTCAGCTTAATGGGATACATCCATCGCTTACCTTACCACTGAAGGAGAACATGTATGAGGTTCCCAGAGAAGCTGTGGATGCCCCAACTCTGCCAGTGTTCAAGATCAGGTTGGATCAGGCTCCGAGCAACCTGGTCTAGTGGAAGCTGTCCCTGCCCATTGGCAGAGGGTTGGAATTAGTTGTTCTTTTAGGGTCCCTTCCAACCCAAACCATTGTGTGATTCTGTGGTAGCTCGTTTTCTGTGTTAGCTCATTTTTACTGAGCCAAGCAGTACCCCAAAACAACAGAGTTTGTCTGTACTTCATCATTATCATGCTTAAGCAGCAACTTTTTTGTAATGCTTCCCAGCTTGCAGACAAACTGACTTCTTGTATTGTCCTCAGCCTCACCTCACTGAACTGGAAGTTCTATCTGAGAAATTAAACTAGAGTTCTGCAGCCACACAAGGCTATAAACTCTGCTGCTTGGCATAATAGACTACATAGGCTTAAGGTAACCAATGAAATATTTTCTTTTTCCTGACTTCAGCCTGGTCTGCGCTAAGAAAACCTTTGCAAACCATTCCCAGCCTTGCTTTTGACTGCTGAGGCTTAAAACCCACGTTGATTAGAGATGACCTGTGCTGAGTTAGAAAACCTGATGCTTAAAAAAGGCAGCAAGTAGCTAGAATGCCATGTCATTAGGAGATGTTTTCCCCACAGTGGGCTAATGAGCTGGCATAGCTTTGGCTTTCAGTGGGAGCTCCTCATCTCCCTGAGATTGCCTGACAATCTTCCCCAGGCACAGGCTACTTCTTTTTCATGTTTCCTGCAGTGTTTAACCCTGGCTAGGAATAACAGAGACTGCTATAAGGTGAATAAGGAAACAAAAAACCCCCACTGCTGCTGACACCGGGAGAGCTCATTGGCTTGTGGCAAACAAGGTGATAATAATTCTTCCAGTCCTGATGGGGAATCACTGAAATGTCAAAGCTGATAGCTGCCCTTTCCCTTCTGATATGATCATTAGCCCCTGGGAAGGAAATAAATTACTGAGCAACTTAACACCTCATTATGAGGTAAAACTATATATTCAGCATCTCTAAGTCGAGCCTGGGTCTTTAACAGCAAGCTGTGAAGTTAGCTCTGATGGTATACAGCACTGTTCCTTAAGGGAAGATTTTCCTTTGAATGTCTCCGAATCCCAGGCAAATAAGTTTTTTCCCTTCTCCCTGCTTAGCTGTGTTAGTTTGGGATGTATAATCTGTCTGTATTTATAAATAACCCACTTTGTTTACCAATTATTTTAAGTATTTTCAGGAAAGGGAAGGAAAAAAACTCTGGGAATATTTCAATTGCCTGTCTGCCCTCATTAGCCCAGTAATTACTGCACTGTAATTCAATTATTTCTTGTACTCGAGATAAGAAGACTGCAGAGGCAATAACAGCTTAAGAAGTTTCATCTTCTCTCTTTTTTTTTTTTTCCTTTTGTTTTTTGCTCTTTTCTCCGAGGCTGTTCTTCACTGCCTCTGCATCATTTCTCCTTCCTCATTATGATATACAGGGACCTTGCTGCTGTGCATTGAATCAGAGCTATAAATAGTTATCTTCCTTTCTTTTTTGCAGTTTTAGATTGTTTTTAAACTCAGAACAGTTGGCATTTGCAGGGTGCGTACACTGTGAAAGCTAAATAAGATTTATCTTATTTTATCCAAGTTAATAAAACCTGCAAACATGGTGTGACCTATTACTGGAAACTAAGATACTTTAATACCCGAGTCCATGAAGACTCAAGACTGCATCAAAGCAAATGCTTTGAACTATAAACCAGGTTTGGATGCTCTATGCTGTAGCAATGGAAGTAGGAGGCAGAAACACAGATCCCATGTGTATGAGTCTTCCTACCAGAAATATCAGTGGTGCAAAACAGTCATGTAAGGCTGGAGTTTCTGGATGAGAGCAGCTTCCTTCTTCTTTGGGGCAAAAAGTAACTGTCACCATGGGCTGCTCCACAGAGTTGTGGTGTTTTAGGCTGAACATGACCTGTCATCTTCGTGGATTTGCTGTGACCAGAGGTACAACCACAGTGGTGCACCTCTGAGGGCGAGGGCACAGAGCTCTTCCTCGGTGTGGTTTCACTGTGATGTCTCATCTCTCCTCTCCCATAACCCCAAGGCTTTGCCTTGGGTATGAAAACACAGTTGTCATCCACCACAGTGTGTTTTTCCATCACCCACAGGATTCCCTGGCTCGTGAGAGTGTAATTTGTTCTCTATTCAGCTTCACAGGCAGTTGGATCAACTCCAAAGTTGTTTTGCTATGAGGGTCTTCTTTGCCTGATGGATCCATGAACAGATTTGAGTTGAAGAAAGGTGACTTCATCCTCCTGTTAGGAGGGGGGTGGGTGATGGTGTTTAAATACAGCTCCTCCCTTTTAAAAAAGCAAGCCTAAGTCTAAACTTGGTGGATGAAATTTTCTCAGTCAGGGTATTGGACCAAATTGGTTTAGGATTATATCTTTAGCTCAGCCATAAAGCAAAAATGAATAATCCTTCCACTGCTTGACCGAGAACTGCATTTCAGAGCTTAAGAGCTTTCCTTACTTGGGGAAGAGTTGTATATTCCTCCTCCTGCCACATGCACTCTCACTTAACTCATTACAGCAACAGTGTGGAGCAGCTGTGCCAGAATCTTTCTTCTTCAGCCAAATGGAAGCCGCCATCCTTTCTCTGCTTGACATTCCAGCCTATGTCACTTAAGTTACCCTTTTGCAAGCTGCAATGACCTCTGTGCATGCCTGAGCCCACCACAACATCCAGGTGCTGAGACTGGACCTGTAAAGAGCCATGCAGCAGAGGAGGCTGAGCATCAGGATCCACAGACCAGCTCCAAAATGGAGAAAATAGCTCTGGTTTCAGCCAGACTAGCAGCATGTAAGGACCTGCAAAGTGTGCTCAGATTTCTCAAACTGTCCATGTGTTTCTCTTGTCCATAAGCATGGCCCTTATCAGAGAAGCCAAGATGTTTTTGGAACTGTGCAGGAAGGGGGAACTTCCTATCTGATCTCACCGATATCTCCCAGATGGGAACAACATGCATTTTGGTGGCCCATGAGAGTTTTTTGATTTGTCAAATGGCAACTGCCTGACCTCCTGTGAACACTGCAGATCCAGATTGGTGGAGGAAGAAGAAAAAGATAAATTGTGGAGAGAAAAAAAAACAAATCTGGGAGATCTTCCCAGCTCCCAAGAGGGAATAAGAACTGATTTATAATAGTCAGTCTCAAAGCCAAATCTTCCATTAGCCTCCCTCTCCCCAGAGGTTTTCTGGGGGGTTATTTTTAACTCCCATCACTGTCATGAATGGATAACCCATGTCCCCACAAGCAGCTCTACCAGGCCCACCAAGAGGCACAGGGGAAGCGTAACCCAGAAGAGGAAGAGGGGACAGAGGTCTCTGCTGAGCTTGGTTTAAGCAGGCTGAGTCACCATGAAGGATGACCAAAAGGGGATGGAAATGTCTTTTTCAGAAAGTTTTCAGGAACTACAAGGATCCTCTGAGACAGCCTCAGCCCTAGCTCTGTGTCTGCTTGTAATATCAAGTCTGAGCCAGTGCACGTGTCCGTGGGTGTGAAGTTCTCCTCAGTGCCATGGTTTTTCTTAAGGGAAGGACTGGACCTCGTTAGCATATTGCAATTGTCCTTTGACACCGTGTTTCCAGAAGGATTTAACACACAGCATTGGGAATGGGAATGGCTTACCTTGCGAAGGAACAGGAAGGGCAAATGCCTGCTGCTGCCCTTGGTGTGGGGGAGTCAGTGCTATCCAGCTCTGTGCATTCACTCCTGCCTTGGCAACAGAGAAGGAAATTACTCTTCATGTTCTGAAACCTCAGACATTGACTTACTTTGCAGATTTTTCCTTCATGCTTGGCAGCAAGCACCAAGGCCCGGTGTGAAGAGGAGAAACGAGCCCCTGTGGTGGCAGCCTGTGCCTTTGAAGTGTCAAGATCTGCTTTTCCCTGTCTGTCACTGGTGACTTTCTGGATGACCTTGGCATTCAGCAGTGTGACAACCATTAAGACCTGGCTGACTGGTTGGCTACAGCAACACCATTTACTGTAAGGAAATCAGAGAAGTCCAACAAGGCATTCTTCCCAGAGAGGGGAATGGCCAAAGCAGGACTGCAGCTGATTTTCCTGTGCATGGACTGTCTCCACTTAATACATCCCCAGCTCTCTTTTCAGTACTGCAAGTGTGCTTCCCCTGCAACAAGAGGCTGGAGCACTTGCAGTACATCCAGCAATGCTGGAGAGCAGCAGGATTATCCTGTAGGGATGGGCTAATTTCTCTGACCTCATTTCAGATCCCCTCAGGTATTATGCATTGGAAAGTTTGGCTTAGATTCGTGCATTTCTATGTGGGGAATAAAAAAAGGTAAACAGGAAGAAAATAATGCAGAGGGGGAAATGGTAGTCAGCCAGTGAAGTAAACAATATAAAAATTATTATGGAATTAGAAGCTGAGAAGGAAGGAGAAACAATCTCATAAACCCCTAACAGCCTGCACCTTGTGGAAAATGCATTTGCTCTCAGAGGGAAAAGGGAAGATTGCTTCATCCCTGGATCATCATCTGTTCTCTAGCTAAAGCACACTTTCAATCCAGATCAATGGAACATCCTAGAAACCCTAATGTAACACTTTGAAAGGTAGGTAGATTTGCAAACCTCTTCAAAAACCATACTGAGCAGTTTGTAAAGCCCTGAGTTCCTAAATAGCTACTGTCAGTACCAGAATTCTGGGAGACTGCAGCAAATAAAGCCTTGCTCTCACCATAGAAGACTCTTTTTTAATGCTATTTTTTAGTCTTCCTAAGACTATTCTCCAGAAACAGCTTGCTTCCTCAAGATGTTCCTGGCCCAGGGGAATGCTGGCTGCTTAGCTGCCCTCAAGTCACAAGTACCTTCTGGGCAGTTCTTCACCCCAGCAGGGGATGCAAAACTCAAGACAGGTAGGTTTCTCAGGTGGAGAACTGAGTCATGGGGAAGTGAAGCATCTTGCCTAAAGATCCTCAGCTGGTCAGGGACAGAATTGGATGTCAAATCCCAGGCTTTTCAAGACCAGGACAGTGTTTTCTGCTCTGAAATAGAACTTGCTTTAGGAGAGCCAGCCATACTCATCTCTCTCCTTGGGACCCTTTGGCAGCACAGCCCTTCCCATCTCACACCAATCCCAGGGCCACACAGCCCACGCAGCAAGGGAGAGGACCTTAGACCTGCTTCCTTCTCCCAAACCCACCGTCTAGCCTCCAGTGATTCCCTGGCACAAAAACTCTCTCATCCACCAAAAAAAAAAAGAAGAAAATATGCTATTTTATATTCCTGCATAGCAGGAAATTAGCATGCTGCCAAAATCACCAGCATGGTACAGCACCAGCTAAGTAGGCAGCCAGCTCCTAAGAGGGGAGGTGCTCTGTGGGTGTAAAGGGATGTGCTGCCCGGGACTGCTTGGTGGCTTTTGGCAAGGCTATGATGACAGTGGTTCCTCAAAGCTCCTTCTCTGAGGACTCAACTGAGAAGAAACCTCTCCTTCTGTTCAAAGACATCCATTAAATTCCCATTTAAAAATGTCTTTGGATGTAATTCAGCGTTATCTGTAAACATGGATTACTAACTTTGTGACTATTTTATGATTTCTATTAGTCATCTATATTTTTAGAAACACAGGGCATAAAAAAATTGAAGTCATTTTGCTTCAGTTGTGCCATGCAAAAGATCTTTTTCTCAAAAATATATTTTGTTAGAGCCTTGTGTTTCTCATGAAAAAAATTGGAGTGAAGTTAAAAGGGAGATGTCTCTGATCTCTAACAGTTGCCTGAAATATGGGTCTACCTCGGCAGATGTCAGTATGTAAAGTTTCATTTAGGCAGGTAGGAAATTCTCCTCTCCAGATCCCCTCCCAGCACTGACTGCCCTAAATACTTCCCTTTTCACACAGTTCATTTCCCCGGGGCTTACCCCTTTCCTAGATAAAAAGCATACCTTTTAATTTTAAGCCATACAACATTTGTGCTCTACTATATTTGAAGTCCTACTTGCTTTTCTAATGATCCATGGTGCTCTGATGGCTGATCCTGCAGACATCCTTATGCATGCCCAAGGGCTCCTGGTGCTGCTTCAGCCCCAGGGATGCTACTCAAATACAATTTATCGTGTTTTAAAAGATTATGTTTTATGGAGGGTTATAAAATTCAGCACTGACTTTTCTGCAGCGGGATTTTTTAATTTCTATCTCCCCTTCCCCCAGTGTCATTTCTTCTGTAACCAGGGCTTGGTTCCTCAGAGGTCTTGTGCTCCTAATGCTGTTCACCATCCCAACACTCACGGTCATATTGAGCCTGTAGATGTCATGAGGGCACTGCAGACCTGGCCCCAACGTGCCTGATTGACATTCCCCAAAAATAGACATTGCTCCTGTTCTTGTTTGTATTTTGCCTCCTGAACTTTTAAGATATGGAAGGTCCCAGTGGGAACAGCAAACCTGCTTTCCAAAAGGGGAAAAGAGCCCAACACCACTAAAGTTATCCTAAAAGTCATTAATCACACACATGAGAACGGGCTCAGCACAGCATTGTGGTGGGAGCAGCAAACGCTGCCGACGTCCCTGCTCCAGATATGAATGGAGACTTTCCAACAGTGCTACACTGGGCGGGGGTAGACTCCTTTGCCAACATGTGGCTGTACATTTTCAGTACATCCTGCTAATTTCCAGCTGGCCCCTGGGTTGTAAATGAAATCTTGGAGCCGCCACAATTTGTACCGTGGCTGTTCAAAAGCACAATGCCACCAAAGGCAGGCTGGAACCCATTAGGTCCCTTATTTTCCCTTATAATATAATTACTCACAGCTGCTGGGAGCACACATAGCCTGACTTCCAAATATAGAAAGCTGGGTATCTTCCACTTCACTCCTGTTTTTCCACAGCTTGTTTTATATCTTCCAGACATGCATTCCTCTTGGAGTGTTACATGTGTAACCCAACTGAAAGACCCAGGAGGTTCGTGATGGAAAGTCTCCACTTCTTAAGCTCAGCATGTGTCAAGTGAAGGAAGACTCCAGCCATTGCCAGTTATTCCCCTGGAGTGCTCCTATTCCTTTCATTTGGCACTGGTAGCCCAGAGAGAGTGTCTGAAAGGGAAAATGTTTAACATAGAGACAAAGGGAAATTAAAAAACCAAAATCACTGGGTTGCAAATCTTTGCTGTCTTTGCCCTACCCGGCAGATTTTCTCCTTTTTTAAAACTCTTTATGCCTTACACTGTTTTAAAGGGAACCTGATCCACAAACTGTGCAATCACAGCTGATTTGAAGACTCCTGTTCAGCCTGTAGACATTAATGTCAAGGCACAGCATGAAGGGATCAAAGACAGCCCATTGATATGGGCAGGTGAAGATTGCCAGCCATGCATTTCTCACTCCTGCAACTCCAAGGCCTAGCCTCAGAAATGTGCCAAAAGGTGGAAAGCCCTAAACTGCTGTCCTTACAGCCCTTTTTCTATGCAGCCACATCTAGTGACCTCCCAGGGCAGATATTGTGTCCCCTTGTGCTACGACAGCAGCCAGACAAGAAGGGGGAAAGTAATTTGGTCACTGATGTCAACACCGTGGGGCAGATGCTGTGGCACCACCCCTCCAGCCCTGGGCAAATGTTTCAACTCTCTCCCTGCTCTCCTGCGCACATTTCTGTAGTCACAAGAGATATAGGAAAAGAAAGCTACTCTAATTTTTTTTGTCTTTGATCTCCTGAGTACTGCCCCATGCATCCATGAACTACATTTTACAAATTCCCTTACAGAAACTACACAAAAAATATCCCAGTGCTTAACGAGATGCCCAAATGCTGCTTTCGCATCAGAGTTGAAAAGTATTTGTTGGCTTTGCTGCACTCAAGTTTACTCCCTTAATTCATGCAAAAAGTCTAGTTTCAAGCCAGTGTGTTTACCTGGTCAAAGTCATGGGGTCAGTTCGTACAGCCTCTGTCACTCCAAATCTCTGCCAGGAAAGGTCAGTTTGATAACAGAGTTTCTCCATGATCTTCTTCTTTTCATCATAGTTTTGCTGGTAGTCCAAAACATTCACGTGTCAGCCTTGAATTAAAATAAACAAACAAACCAACCACAACAAAAAAAAATCACACATGAAAAAACAAACGCTACACCAAGGAGCAGAGTCATGGCCAAAGGCTCAGCTCTCTAAGTAAGTTTTGCCACTTACCTTAAATAGGTTAAATTTTAATGATAAACCTTTTATTACTCTGGAAGAATACTTATTCTTTGTGTTTTAGAGCAGCCTGTGGTTTATTTTAACCCCCTTCCACAATAACACAGACTGGAAAAAAGCCATCTCAAGTACACACCAAAGTAAGCCTGTGTAGGTACCTACATAACTTTGTGCATCACTTCCCTCCAAAGATAAAAAACGAGAAATGCTCTAAATGAGGTCCAGAAAGAAAGTGCAAAGCTTATGCAATATGAGAGGATGAAAAGGTTCAGATCATACAGGACTTGGGACAAAAGGGCACAACAAATACACACTTCGAGTGCAATTCATTGCTTGCATAGTGACAAAACTGCCCTGGAGCTGAAGTAGCAGTAGCTGCACACACAGGAGGTTTGGTCCAGTGGGTCAGTTGAGTAAGTTTTAACAGTAGTTTTCTAGCTGCAAAGGCCAAATTGTATTTCAGGGTTCAGCTGCCCATAACAGCATCCCAGACCACCCCAGTCTTCCCTCCCTCTCAGCTCAAAGCAGGAGGAAGGCAACGCATCCTCCTGCATCCCCAACTGCTGCAGTTCTGGGTCCAGCACTGCCCAGGGCTGCAAGGGAACAGGAATTAGGGTTCTTTCCCTTTAGGGCATGCTTATTTTGCCCACCTCACCCTCACTGGTGATTTTTTTTGAGGAGGGAAAGACCAAAGATCTTTCTCAATTTTATCCAAAGTTTATTAATTCATTCAATATTTAGTTGTTGACCCAAAGATCAGCACAATTGTTCAGAGCATGATGCTAATAATACCCAGGCTGTGGGTTCAATCCCTGTTTGGGCCATTCACTTAAGAGCTGGAATCCTTGTGGGTCCCTTCCAACTCAGAATATTCTGTGATTAAATTTTCCTTGTTGTTTTTTCTTTAAGACCTTTCTTTAATTCTTCAAATAATTTGTTAAAAAAAAAAAAAAAAAAGGCAAAAAAAATTAGCTTTTTTGTTTGGTTGGGTTTTGTGGGTGGTTTTTGTATTGGTTGTTTGATGTTTGGTTTTTGTTCTTTATTAAGCCTGCTCATCCCTTAACATTTCAGTTTCCACCCTTAGTAAACCTGAATCCTTCTCCACAACCACAGTCCACAACTGTCAGAGACTACCCCATTTGGGGTGATGGAGCGATCCTTCTCCCCAGACTGTGGCAGCAAAAAGATCTCACTAGAAATTTTCCCTTTCTTGAAACAGGGACCTTTCTAAATTACAGGAGAAGAAGTTCAAGGACCAAGCCTCTGACATGGCAAAATGCTGCTTTTATCAGCCTGCGATCTCAAAGCTTTTTCTCTCCAAAACTGCCCAGTGGGGTATTTTTTAGTGTATGCCCAGAGCCTCCATATACCACATGGGACCCTGTGTCCTGCCCGGCATGAGGCTCAGGTGGGACCGGTAAGCCCTGCAATATTTGGCCCAAGGTTTTGTTTTCCAGATGCATGTGACAGTCCTTTTTATGCACATGGGATTGTCCTCACCCTTACCTTTCTTTCAAAAGAGCTGGACAATGGAAGTCAAGGGAATCTAACAGAGCTGTAGCTGCTGTGTTGTCCTCACTAAAACCATCTGGAAGGCCTTGATCAAAATTCATTGCCTTGTCCCACTTAAAAGGAGAAAATATCAGAAAAAACACCTGTTCCCAATTCCTACATCTGCTCCATGACCTTAGTTAAAGGTATTTCACCTTTTATTGCCTCTGTGTCCACATCTGCAAAGATAAATGGTAAAGAAACACATGGCATATGAACATGGAGAGCTGTAGGAACCTGAAATATCCCATCAGGGAAGCACCAGTGACATCAATCAGCAAACGAAGGCTGAACAAGAACTGACTGTCTCTGCAGAACCGCTATATTATTTTTTCTTTTCTTCCCTGCATTTTGTCTCCCAGGCAGTGGCACTTCCACAGGGGAAGTTTGCAGCCCTCCCCTCTCCCTCCCTTTCCCAGGCAGAAATTACACCTCTCCAGCAGCAGCCCAGAGCTGCGAGAGGCAGGATGCTCGTATTTCACTCTGCGCCTATGTGACCTTTAAAAATATAACTTGCCAGAGATGGGGAAAAGGCAAAGGAGAAATGTGTTAAACTTGAAGCACGGGTTTTCACAGCAGCACAGCCTTTGTGGGGTACCCTTGGTGGTGACCAAGCAAGGAAGGGCTACCAAGGCAAGTGACAAGGACAGCGGTGCTGCGTGCCCACAGCTGGAGAGACACCCTACACAGAGCCTGAGGTGCAGAGCACAAACCCCCTCAGTGCCTCCCACAGGGTGCAGGTCGCCGGGCAGAGCTGCCCTCACTGACAGCCCCGTTATAAAAGAGGCTCAGCAATGGGTGGGGTGGCATTAGGCAGAAATTACTGAGCAAGAAGAGGGAACGTTCAATCATACACTAAAGCAGAGCCAGCCCAGGGACCTGGATTTACAGCTAATAACATCACCTACTATAAATCTCCTCGCTGCACGGGAAAGGTTTTAGCAGAGAAATCCACCATGGTGTGGGATTTTCATCCGATGGTTTCTCCTCTGTGTTCAACAGCAGCGGATAAATACAGGAAGGAGGTGTAAGAGAGCTAATTAGCACTGTTAACTTCTGCTAAGATCAATTAGGAAGAGCAACAACTGCTTCATTCACTTAAAGCAACAGTTTTTAGGAAAGAAACTTATCTCAAAGACTGCCTAAGGAGGGAAGACAGGAGGGTAAGCAGCCTGTAATGCTTCTGATGTCTTCCAAAACACTCAGGGAATTGTGATAAACAGCCACACGGCCCAGTGCACAATTCCCAGTGGTATCAGCTATTTCAGTAGAAGTTATAATGCTTTTGAGAATCCCAGCAGACACTGGGGTCTGTGTAAGATACTCAAGGCTTAGAAAAGCTGGCCTATAATCATGGGCTCCTGGTTCTCTATATTTGCCATTGGGTGCCATGAGAATTAATCTGAGCAAGTATCTGTCTGGACAGAGCTCAAGATGTGATGAGCAGGACAGTTGGATACCAACTGGTTATTTTATTCCAATGCATCTGAGGAGAAGGATTTTAAGAAAAATTAATTCCATTTTGCTGTGGTTCAGTGCATATCCATTTAACCAGAAATGCTGGAGAAATTTTAATTCAACAAGCACAACATTTTCCACTTACCCAAAAAATCCTGTTTCACACTACATGAAAAATTTTGGAATAAAACATAACTTGAGTTTTTCGCAAATTATTTTGAGGGTTTTGATTTTGAAAGGAGACATTTTTCAGAAGCAAGATGTTGCGTGAAAAATTCAAATAATCTATAACTGAATCCAGCAGCGGACTGATACAAAATCTGGGAAAGAACTTGCCAAATATGTATATCCTATTATTTTTTTCACTTTGTTGCTAACACATTTTAGAAATGGAAAGCAAGCAATTACAGCAGTTGTATTTGACAAACAACATTGTAAGATCTAAATTAACGATGCCTGTTTCTGGGATTCTGCATCCTTCTTATGCCATTTTATAATGCAGGGGAAATGCTGCTTGTGCAGTGCTGGCACTGAAATATTAAAACTCACCCAGCAGAAAATCAACTTGTCTCATCTTTCAGCTTTGGCTCTGGATTAGGCACCAGTGGGAGAAGCTAATTTTCCTGTCAGGGCCAGTGTGGAGAGCAGATTAGAGTCATGAACCACCCAGAAAACACCTGTGTGTACCCTATCCTTAGACTTGATAGGCTCTCACAGCAGAAATGGGGCAGCCCGAAAATGAGGACGATGCTGGCAGCCAGCCATTGGTGTGGGCACAAGGAGAACAAGGCAAGCCCATCACCAAAATGAACACAGCAAGATGCAAATGGTTAAATGTGTGCCAAACCTGCGTGCAGATCAGCCCTGATCTTATCAGGGCACAAGAGCTGCCAGGCAGCTGTGGCTCTGGGGTCTGTTTGGGCCACACTGGCCAGAAAAACATTTGATTGAATTTTGCCTCGGTGACCTGATTACCTGGCTGCAGCCCAGCTTTTGACATCTTATCAGCCTTTGGAGCCAGAAGGGAAATGCTGTGACCCGTGAACAAAAAGCAAAAACAGGGGAACAGACTGATTTGGACAGGCAATAAAAATAATAATAATAAAATTAAAAGTGTCTTAAGGTGCTGGATTACAGAGGCCTGGGACTTTCACATTTAACTGAAATGCTTCTATATTTTCTCAGTGATAAATAAGCAGATGTTGGGTCAGGACTACCCTGATTTCCAGCGTAATTTCAATGTTTTACTGCTGCCTTCAGCTGGTAAAGAGATAAAGGCATCAGCCAAGCACTGGGATCCTTCTTTGCAGGAGTGGGTATTGGATCAGAACTCAGGTTTGTAACAGAACAAAACAAAACAAAACAAAAGGTCCCCAATCAGAATGTTTCTTTGCAAAGCAATAAAGCTGGCAAAGAAAACCAATGCAAATTGTAGTGCCCACCCCACTGCAGGTGATAGCCCTGCCCCAATACCGGCTTCTGTGTCTGCAGCAGGGCTTGATGTGGGGCATCCCCCAGGCCCCAGCCTCTGCTTCAGGCACTGCTGTGAGACCATTTGGTCAAGACCAAGAATCCAAGTCCCCAGGGCACATAATTTCTGTAGTCCAGAAAGTGGGACTTCAGGAAAACTTAAGGAAAAATTTTCCATTTCCTATAGCATCTCACTCTGCACTCACTGGGATTAAATTTCTCTGGTGGTTCGTGGCTCCCTGCAGGTGACATTGCATATACCAGCAAGTTTTTGCCCCCAGATAAGATCTGGGTATAAGGTATAAGCTATCTTTTTTCCTGCTTGCTGAGGGCCCTGGTGCAGTTCCAACATCCTACTGTGACACACACAATAAATATTTAAGGAGTAATTTAGTGCTGTCTTGGGAGTTTCCCTGCATCCTGTGAAAAGGACTCAAGTCTTACCGTATTTGCTGTTGTTTGATTGCAAATGGATATCTGCCTGTCTCATGGGGGATGCCTTTGCCTCTGCTGCAGGGCTCTCTGCAGCCTGTGCCCCACACAAGTATTGGGGCTCCTTGTTTCACCTTTTTCTAACACAGCTCCTTGTCAACAAACACCAGAGAATATCTTAAAAGTGTGTTCAGTGCAGCTAGTTGAACATTTTTTTTCCCTTTTGTTTATATATTTACCCCCTTGCCTCCCCAGTTATTGCAATTTCTCTGATTAAAGGGTACTAGGTATTAGGGATCCTCAGGTGAACAAGGTGTGCTGCCACAGAGCAGACATCAGTGGGGAATATTAAAGTGACCTCATCTTCAGAATGCCCAGAGATAAAGAGTTGTGAGGGTCATGTTTCCTCCAGCGCATGTCCTGTAGGACATCATTCATCTCTTTTTCTATGCAATTTGCTTCGCTTACCTACGTTAAATTTTCCTCCTGATTTTTGCAAACACTACACAGGGTACAAAATAAGAGGCTATTTAGAGAACAATGGATCTGTTGTGCTAGATTTATAGATCAGTCTTGATATGAGCCCTGAGAAGTACCAAATTCAGAAGTCAGTTTTTGTTAGATGGCGTGTGCATACACAGCTACATTTTGCTCCAATCGTTTATAAAATCCTTATGAGACATTTTTATCTGTAGGTGTGTCTATATATAGTTCTCTGAATGTATTTGTCTACTTGGCACCTCCATTAATCTTACCTTAAAAGCATGGTATGCAGCTCCAAATTTCTTTTTTTGTTTATCCTCCTTCCCTTTTGCTTCACCTGCCTGTCCTCATTTCCCAGTTTCTCTCATTCCCTTCCTCCCTGCCTAGGCTCCTGTCTATTCACCTCTCGTGCCCCTTTGTGTACAACTCTCAGGGGTGCTGTGTGCCCAAAAGCAGCTCCTTCCACCTGTGGCACAGGTGGCAGCCACAGAAGAAAGGGAAAATAAAGATATTGCCTTCTGCAACTAACTTCCCACTGGTAGGGACAAAACCCAGGCTCTTCCCCCTGGTTTAGAAACCACAGGGAAAACCACATTTTGCTGTTAATTTTCCCCCCTATGTACAGAGCATATATTCTCTGAAAGGCCAACAAAAGCAGACCAGACAAGCACGGAGTTTCTAAGCCAAGCCAAAAATACAGTTGAGCCAAATAAGCCCCCAAATTCAACAACAACATAAGGAACAGTTACATTATTATTTTTTCAATCATTATAACTTTGAAGTGCCTTCCATAACTTTTAATAAAGAACACAGATCAACCTGCGTGGGTGAACTGAAGAGAAAGAACATATCTATTATTGGCACACAGCTTTGACTTCAACTGAAGAAGAGCTTGCATCTCTTAACATCCCCCCAAACATTCACCAAGGGTGCAGAGAAGGCAGGCAGTGAAGCAGCTCTGGATTTGCTTGCACATCTCACTTGCCATTGAATTTCCACTGCTCCCCATCCTGCACCAGTGGTGATGGGGATATGTGGTCTCCCCTTCTGCCATCATTTCCATGTGATCCTCTTGGACACCCCAAAAGCCACATGCCAGGAAGAAGCAGGGTGTGTAGGAGGACAACACAGCTCCAGCCCTTGCTTCTAAAACTAAAACTTGGCAAGCTTTAGAAGTAACAGGCCCTTGTTGGCAGAGTGCAGCCAGAGCCTGCTGTGTGCTAGGATGAAGTCCTGGCACTTGGTGGTAACAGACACCAGCAAACCTTCTGTGTGGCTCTCTGGGAGGGCTGGCATAGCTCAGCAGGGTAGGAGGAAAAGGTCTGCCTCCTGGCTATAATTAGCAAATAATTCAGCATGACAGGAATGGATCGGTGGACCAAAGCAGCTGGTGCCCCTGCACTATAAGCAGTTCAAAAGTTTTCTTTCAGATGAGGTCTGGTCTGGTCCCTCAGGCTGAGTGTCTCTGTCACAAGGACTGAGAATTGGTCTGGGCCACCCCAGAGGGGGCAAGACTTCTTTTTATATGCACGTGGAGGCAGCTTCTGGTTTGTTTTCCTGCCCAGGTGCCTGGGTCATGTATGCCAAAGCACCCTGCAGGTGCAGCCAGCCCTCACATTCCAGCACAGAACGGTTCTGAACCACCAGGTGAGCGGGAGGCGAGGAGGCACCAACTCAGACTGTCAGCCTTGCATTTCTGTGCTGGAGGAAAATGAGAATCCAGTACAAAGACAGCAGTCCTGGCTCTGTCCTGTTGCTAATATGCAGCTCGGGCAGCTAGTGGTGCCTACATCCACAATTAAAGTGCTGGCATGGATTTGCCCTCTCCCAGGAGCTGGTCCCTTGATCCCATTATCTCCCAGACAGAGCAGGTCTCGTTGGGCTGGCTCTGCAGCTCCTCACATGCATGAGACCAACTGGCCTCACTGGTACAGAGTTGGGGATTCCTGCAGACTATCTCATCCTTAAACTGGAAATGGGAGAAGGAAAAAGGAAAAGCAGGCAAATTGCCCACTGCATTACAAACCTAGGACTTGCTGTTGACTTTTACCAGTGAAATGTCATGGCTCTGGATAGCCTCACACTGGAGGTGACAAATGGGCACATTCATCACCGCTTGTGGCATTGCTTGACCTTTGGGAGAAGCTTCAGGGGTTTTTCTTTCTTTTCTTTCTTTCTTTTCTTTCTTTCTTTCTCTTTCTTTCTTTCTCTTTCTTTCTTTCTTTTTCTTTCTTTCTTTCTTTTTCCTTCTTTCTTTTTCCTTCTTTCTTTCTTTTTCTTTCTTTCTTTCTCTTTCTTTTCTTTCTTTCTTTCTTTCTTTTCTTTCTTGCTTATCTGCATGGGAGGGTTTTAATTAGCTGCAAAATGTCATTAAGAAATAAAGCAGAGGCCAAATTTATCAAGGGAATAAGTCTCACAGAGTCAGACACACTGTACTCAAGGGGTCAATATTCTCTTTCCTGCTTTTCATGACCATGTTATGAAATATGCAGAGCAACAAATAGATGTTTTGACTGGAAATAGATTTCACCAAGGAAACACTTCCCAAATTTAGCATGGGTTTGACCTGGGACTAAACCAGTAGCAGTCGTGGCTCCCCATCAGCTGCAGAGCAAAGCAGAGACCGAGCAAATTCTTGCAGCAGTTTGCATAGCTGAGGCCCCAGATGGCCACTGCCATCCCTGGGCTATTAATAATGACTATTTTGGAACAAATGATCATTTCTCAAGCAGCCAATCTATTTATTAGCCTTATTATCATTACTGCCAGCTGCAAGGCATTTCGAGTCCCTTGTACATTGCAGATGTGGCCTGAGCAAGAGGTGCAATGGTGCAAGCACAGGTGATGAGCTGCCCTCTTTGTGCAATTTTAGCACTTGGGAAGCTGATGGTTGGTGGTCTGCCCACTTGGCTCCTTACAGAAATGACCCACAGCAGCCATTCTTTGTTGCTAGGAGCAAAGGAGATGGTGCTGCTCGAGTTATCTGGGTTACTCCCCTCAGGTATTGCTGTTGGCCTTTGCAGCACACGCTCTGCAGACGGAGTTTGGTAACTCAGAGTGGCAGAGCTGCTCCCAGCAGAGGTGAGGCTGTGGTGTACTTGTTGCTTTTTATAGACTGAGCTCTTGCAAAGTAATGTATGCTGCATGTTGGAGAATAAAACCACGTGAAAGGGAGTAAAGGAAGGAAAAGGGAGAGGAAAAGGGAGGGAAGAAGGAGAGGGAGAGGGAGAGGAGAGATGGTGATGAGGCAGCATCAGCTTAAATGTAGTACCTCAAGGGGATCAACCCCTACTTGAAAGCCATCTTGAAACTATATTCTTTCAAATTCCTATCACAGGCAGCAATGAAAAGGCAGCAATGGGTTGGGTGGGTTTTTTACTATATGCTTTTGGTAAAATGCTGTCACTGACTTCTATTCGTGATTTAGGGTCATCTGCAAAGGGTTCTTTTGTCCCACCTGCCTCTTAGTCCTCTTCACTGGCATTAGGAGGACAAAGATAGGACAAAAAGCTTTGGTAGGACAAAACCCAAGTTTCAGACCAGTTTTTGTGCTGTCATGGTTCCGCACAGTGGGGGATGTAATGTGGGACAGGTAAACCCCATTGCTTGTTACAGTGACAAGCTCTTTCCATGCCAAGGTGGCCAACAGCAGCTGGTCCCCAGCCCAGCAGCCACCAAGACGGCACACACCAGGGTGCAATGCTCCCAAATAGCCAGGCTGCTCTGGGCACCCGGCCTCAAAATAGCTGCAGAAAGCAAAGCAACTGCTTTATACCTACACCTTCATCCTTAAGGCTGCCCACCTATAAATTCTGCAGCATTATGAAGTCTTTCACAGTTTGGGGGAGAAGCCAAAAGGCAGACTTATAATAGAAACTCAACTACAGGCTTCGGCATAGTTTGGCAGCTCTAATCCTATAATAAACTCAAAGCACACGTGAGTCTGAAAAACAGTGTGGTGAATTCTCTATTCCTGTCTGCAGTATTTTTAGCAACCAGGGTAATTTTTAGCCTGTGCTCTTTTCCACCCCCCCCACCTCTTTCAGTGTAAAGATGTGAAAATACAGGCATTGCTGGCAGTGCAAGCTGCAGTGAGTCAATTCAGACAGACGCGCCTGACATTTCACAACAAAAACTGCTCAGCAATCAAATTCCTGGCATGCTGTAAAATGCAAACATGTGAAACTGTTACCTATGGCAAACATTTCTCCATTTAATGTATCACAGGACCGTGGTGAGGAAAGCAGTGGAAGAGCAGGGGAAAAGTCAGAGTTTATGTTTTGCAGATAGCTTAAAGGAAAGAAATCCTAAATCTTGAGCAAATGTTTGGTTTTGCATTGTGGCGAAAATGTTTGTTTCCTTAGCATGGGGTGATTACAATGCAATCTGCATTTTTGTTTAAAAATACTTCTCCTGCTGTCTGGGCCGCAGCATAAACAGGATGCACTGAAATGTCAGCCCGTCCACAGCTCTGCCCTGGCAGATGCACACAGGGAACCAACCCACTCCCACTCAAATCTGACCTGCTTGCCCAAAATAAATCTTCATTAGCCTTACAGAGGCATCATTGTCTGATTGCAGTTTCCCAGGCATGGGGGAACACAGGGATGGGTGGCTTGATGATCACGCTTAGTGGGTCCAGACGCAAAGAGTGGGGGATGAGCCTGGGGGATGCACATCTGGAGCCAAGCTGTGTGGGAAGGCGTCCTCAGGGAGGAGTCCAATCCTCATTGTCCATGTTAACCTCCTCTCATGGTGCCATTGGATTAAATCCACCCTGGCTGGCTCTCAGCAGTTACAGGATTAGTTGACACGGGGCTGGTCCATTCCTTAGGTAACTCCTCACCACAAATGTCAGGAAGAGACCAAGACATTTGTCCCTGACTGCGGTTCATATCTGTACAAACCTAAGCAATAGCAAGGGATTGTCATATTTGTAAATTTTTCTCCTTTAAAAAAAAAAAAAAAGACAGGGATCCTGCAAACCCCTCAGGCACAAGCACTCTGTTTTCCAGCTTCTAGGCAACAATTAAAGCACTAGCAGTTTCCCAGAATCAAGTAAATTAAAATTTGCACAGAGAAATGCTGCCAGCACTGGATCCAGCCTATCTTTTCTGCTTTCCTCCATCAAAAGTTTCCTACATGTAATCTTCTTTGAAAGACAAAGATGTGATGTACACATATAGCCTGTGGTATTTTACAGACAATATTCAACAGACTTGTCTGTGACAAGGCCACCATGCCTTGGGTGGCACCAGTGTCTGATCCGCAAGAACTAACATTCTCCTTTCATAACCATGAGCTTCATACAACACACATTGCTCATTGTAAGTATGTTCCCCATGACAGCTCCTGCACCAGGTCTTCAGTAGTAACAACATTCTTGCCTTTGCATTTTCCTCATCCAACACAATACTGGAACACAAGGTTACCTCTAAGGGTGCCTGTGATCAAGAGGCTGAAACCAAGAGGGCTGCAGTGGCCTCTGGGTTTTCAAAGGTCCCTAATCAGGTTTCTTAGAAATAAATGTTTCTTGAAGCCTATTCTGGACATTAAACACAACCTTACCTATTTTGACTTATTAAGACTTGGGTCTATGAATGTGCTCTAGTGCTTCAGCATTCCAAGACCTTACTCAGTGCAGGGGTTGCACACAGGTTAACAGCCCCCAAATCCTTTCCCACATCTCAAAGGGCTGACAGGAATAGCAGCAAGTGGCTCTGATGGGTACAACCTCATTAAGCTGACTCATTGTCCCACAGGCTCATATGTCTGCAGGTATTCTGCAATGGTGAAATTTCTGGTCTCCAGTGATGGTGCCCAGCCAAGGTAAAACTGGAAAAAGGGTTTGGGGGAGCCAATTTCACTCAACTGCCATCTCTTTGTAAAACAAAATTCCCAGAAGACTAGCTGAGGTTCTATGGAAAAGTCATTTGCCATTACCTGGGCTGTAGAAAAATATTTGTCAGCATATCACAACTACAAGGGCTAAGGATGAAACTAATTGCTTAGAAAATTACCTCACAAAATGAAATAAGGACATTTGTTTCAACTCAATGAGCATAAAGTGCCTCTTAAATGAACCGTCTTCTATTTTGTTTGCTTCTTTCTGGTTAATGAATGACCAAATAGGCTTGTTTTTCAGTATGTAGCCAACAACTATCATCATCCTGAAACAAGTCTTTGCTCTCTCTATTTCAGTCCAGAAACTGATGACAAATATAAGGGTACTGCTGACTTTCTTACAGGCGGCTGCAGTTCCTTTACAAAAGAGGTTTATCACTGAGATATTCTTGGTGTCTCTCATCTCTAAACCTGCCTTATACTCCAGTGGAGTGAGTTTCTGCCTAACAGATCTGATACATTGTCTGCAGTTTCCTTCCACATACAAAGGTGGTTTGTAAAACACACAAGCGTCTGCTAAAGCACAGCATGTATTGAAGAAGACGAAGAGGAGAAAAACCCACAGTAAAACATCTGTAACATCAACAAAATTTTTAGGTGCAGGTGGGACACAGATTCCACATGAAGTTTGAAAGCCCTCCTGACTTGCCTCTGCAAGCACAGAGTGGGAAAGGGCACCAACAGACACTGCTAATAACCCTGTGCTGGGGTCACAAATTTGACCATTCATGCCTTTTTCCAAATGGCAAGTGTTGCAGTGTTAGACTTTTCCTGTTCTCCCAGTGATCAAGATGTTTAGTTTTTTTCCTAAGAACTTTAAGATGTGCAGATGTCTCCTATAGGCATAGATGTCCTGTCATCAACAGGAAAAGATTTATCTGATCTGGTAAGCACTGTGTGAAGGTCGAGGAAAGCCAGCTGGGATGGCTAGGATGTTTTGGGTGAGCTGGCAGGTCAGGAAGTGCACTTGGACTTCTGCTGACAGATTTTTTTCTGAGCTGACAGGTGCTAGAAACATAAGATGAGGAGGCGGCAGCAGGCAGGAACAATTGACCAAACAGTGTTTACTGCTAAGAAACAAAACACAACAGGGTAGGTAGACCTAAACACCTGAAAACTCCAATCCTCTTTAATTTTCATTGAGAGCAGAGATAAATTTCAACAAAAAAACCCCACAAGCCAGTCAGATTTTGTGTTGGTGTTACTAGTACAGAAGTGAGGCTGTATTTCTCCCACTCAACCCAGCTTGGAGTACATCTATCCATGACAGGAGCTGCACTATGGCAGACTTTTGGGTTGGGGCCATCCAAACCCAAGAAATCCATAGGAAGTATGGAAGATCTGTACAACAATGCAACACATCATCCTGTCTGTGGGAGAGCATCAACACTTACTCATCACCTCTGTGTTTGCCTGCTTGCAGAAAAGTGCTTGAAAATAGGCCCTTACCACCATCCCAGACAGAGACAGGCATTTGCTATCGCTTTTTTGCTGAGAAGATTAAGATGTTTTATGGTACAATAACAACTCACAGTTTCAGGCGAAGGATGGGCTGCCTCACGACTCTGAACTCTAGGAGCTGGCAAGGCGGTGAAGGTGAAGAAGCTGGCAGCTAACTCTGAGAAATCAGACTGCCTTTTCCCCTCCTCCCCTCCCACTCATTCCCTGCACCAGATGTCAACTGGGACATGCCGAAATGCCTGCCAACCTCTCAGCTCCCTGCCTGCTGGCTTATGGCACAGCCTTTCACCAGCTTCCCAGCACTACCTGCCAGCAGGTCTACTCCAGAGACAGCCTCTCAGTGCATCCTGAAAAGTCGTCTGTGCTCATAACTTTCCATCCTCCTCCTCCACTCGCCTCTTACATATTGTAGAGGTGACTTTTGGATGTGGACAGCAGATATGCAAAGAGTGTGCTGAAAACATGCTAAATGAAAATCGTGGCAGAGAGGAATAGCCCCAGAGGAGCTATAGCAACAGGGGAATATTAATCATTTCCAATTAAATAAAGCGTAGCAAAATTCTGGCTTCCTTGCAAAGCAGCAGGGTTTCCCCTCTTCTCCTTCCTGCTCTAGGCATTGCGCAGTGGGGTTGGTTTCCTACCAGTACAAGTGCCATGCTAAAGGACACCCTCAGACTGTCCTCGTCCCACATGAAGGTTGACAGGTTCAACACCTGCATAGGGCAACCCACTGCTGTGACAGCCTGATAATCATGGGAAAGATTTTGGCCAAACAGTGAGCTCTGCATGCTCTTTGGACACGGGGAGCCTCAGCAGCAGTTCTCTGCAGAGCCTGCTTAGCTCCACCAACCTCAGAGCATCCAGGGCTGAGCTCTTGCCACACTGCACAAAGAGCAGCACGAACTCACCAGCCTCAAGCATTCCCATGGCTGTAGGGACCACAGGTTACTCACTGCTCTAAGGCTGGGAAGGCTTGATTTACTTTTTGTGATGATCAGAGGTGTCCACAATGAAGAGAGTTTTAAAGGAGCAGGAATTTTCGAAGCTCTTGGGGATTGGCCCAACACTGTCACCAGCAAGATCAGCTGGAGTTGTACACCTGACTCTGGTGAGACCAGCCAATGCTTTGTGCTTTCCAAACTCTTTCCTTGAGCTTAGAAACATGCTACCCACCTGTTTTAATACCCTCAAATATGGGGCGCTCTGCACAACATGGGACTCAGAGGATGGGGATTTATTCCTTCCCTCCGAGGCAGGGAGAAGTTAAACTGCTGAATTCCTTTGGGACCAAAGCCTGAATTGAAGCTTTGGCTTGTGAAACAACCCAAACCCATTACTGGAAATACCAGCAAGGGAAAAACTGAGTTTGACAGACACTGTATACGGCCTGTGGCTGAGGAACTTTAGCCCCTTTGCCCTTTTGTCTTAAGGGAACAAGCCGAACTATGTGCACAGCTCTGAAGAGACAGGGGAAGAAAGCAACCTGAGCACACTGGTGTTCTGCCCACAGGGAGCACAACATAAACTCCTAACATGCAGAATAGGAGGAAAGTGTCCATCTCTGAGCTTACCTGAGATGGAGGTTATGCTAAGGCACCTCTCAGCATTTTGTCTGGATTTCCTACTCACTCTCAGTTAAGCTGGAAGTCCAAGCCAGGATGCCAATACAGGATTAAGTAACAGCTTCCCCATCAGTCATCAGACGGTGACAGAATTGCACAGGACAGTCCAGCACTTTCTCTCCAGGTATCATCACTGCTGCCTGAAAACAAAGCTTCCCTGCACACTACAAGCAATTTTCAGAGTTTACTGCCATATACAACCTATCTCCACCCCCAGCTTCTTCAGTCTTTCTTGCCATACAGTTTTATTTGCACTGCAGCATCTCTGCTACCCCATACCAAAGGAGCTAAGTGGCCCCACTCTTTGCCACAGCCTCTGCAGTGATGACTTCAGAGCTGTCACTGGGATGAGACTATTATAGGGCACCTCCTGGATATACGGAGGCTGAATTTAGCCTAGGAGACTAAAGCAGTGATTTAATCACTCTTGTTAGAAATGGGTTTTAATCATTATTATTATTATTAAAGATGGTAGCTTGTGAAGAGAAAAAAAGACTGGAGTCTGATTTTGAGCAGGAACCATGTTCAGGAGAAATATCTCTCCATCAGCTGAAGAGGGAACCTGAGTATGCCCCGTACCTGAAGGCAGCCTGAGACAAATGTCTGGTAAGTATTTGCACAGAATGACAACAGCTAGATTCACTCACACATCTAAGGCCTTCCAGCCACAAACCACCATCACACTGAAGAAACACCATATATACTTACTGTTTGTTCCCAAGATATCTAAACCCCTCACAAGGAGAAAAACCAGAGAGGGAGGGAGAAGACCTGTCTGTGTTTCACCTTTCTGTGCAGAAGGAGGTAGCACAGCCTCACTCCTAGGGTTGCTTTTACCCACGAGCAGCAGCCCAAGGGCTTTGCAAAGTGACAACTCCTGCCCAGCACAAGCTTGGTGCCAGCCATGCAGGGACACCATGCATGGGCAGAAACGCCCTTTGTGCACAGCTCTTCCTTTTGCCAAGAGCAAATTGCCACGTGGGAGAGTTGCTCTGAACAAGGAGGTAATATTAAATGGATTACATCCAAATCCCCCCACCTCTACCCCTCCATGCAGCAGCTGATGGAGAAGAGCAAGGAGAAAGTGGGAGATGCAGAGGGGCTGTGGTGGCTCCAGAGGGAGGCTGGCACTGGTTACCGTGCCTGCAATCTCTGCCAAACACCACAGTTTGGCCTTCACATTTCAAAGAGAGCAGTCATTTCAGATGATGCCATTTTGGGGGGTGCCCAGCATAAACACTGCAAAAAGATCAAAGTTTCAGGGGGTTCTTAGTGTTTGGAGAAAGCCTGCAGACAGCTGCCCAAATGGAAAACTGCAGTGTTTTCCCTTTTCTTACTTTGTTCTCACTCCTGGCTGCCCAGCAAGATCACGCAAGGAACAGATGCACAGGAAAATGAAAAACAGTTCAGAAAACAAACATAAAAATAGCAGCAGTGGCCATTTTGCAATGCAGAGAGCCCAGCTATGTGAGGAATACCTTCTCAATGCCCGCAAAAAAACTCGGACAATCCTGTTAATTAAGAAGCATCAATACCCTGCCCTACTCTTCTGCTCCCATGACAGGCAACAGCTGCTCTGGCTTTAGAGCATCACCCAGCAGAGGGGCCTGTCCGGAGGAGTAGAGAGACACGGGAGAGAGTTTAGTGACTGCTGAGCCCCAACTTTCCTGCCTGCTTTGGCTTACCCATCTGTGACATGCTCCTCTCCTCTTCGGCAGCATCTCTGAGCTCTGCTGCTGCAGAGCTACACACAGCTAGTAACTACAGAGCATCACCACAGCAGCAGTGATAATACAGGGGGGTCTGGTGGGTTCCTAACTTATTTCTCAGACAGTGAGTGGTTTTTGAAATAAGGGCTCCTGAAACACAAGCTTGCTAAACCTTGCCACAGGCATCCAGCTTCTCTCATAGCTTTAGTCAGCTTAGAAGGGCCTTTGCTTCCCCATAGCATGTTTGCAGATCCAGTATCTCACTGCTTCTGATCCAGTCCATTGGGAAGCACAAGCTGCCCAAACTGTACCAGCTATGCTTAGGGAGAAACCTCTTGCAGGCAAAGCCAGCAGCTATGCTTTATGGGTCTGGCTATCCCTGCACCTTTGGTTATTCCAGTCATGTGCCAGCTTCTGCAGTGCTGAACTTTCCCTACATAAACACAAATAACGCTCTGGCCAGTCACCAAAGGGCACGTTTATCTCATGAACAGCTCGTGCAGCTGAACACTGACCCTGCTTTAGACCAAGGACAACAACCTCCCAGGTGACTGCAAGAGCATCAGTTCTCTCTTTACTGTACCTCAAGCATGAGTATGTAAGGGGTAGGAAGCACATCCCCAGCAAGCCCCAGGGTGCTAATGATATCCTGAGCTCCCTGCCTCAGCCCTTGATAGGGAACATGGCCCAACACCTGGAGTCTGGTCCTGGATAGCAGGGACAGCGTGGGCTGGCTCTTGCTGCTGTGTCTGAAGGTACCAGACCACCAGATGCATTATTGCATTTAACTTTCTTTTTTTTGTTCTCTTAAAATCATGCAAGTTTTTCCTCTCTGAGGCAGCACTTTGGGATCCCATTCCATTTCCTACTCTGCTGAAATAGTAAGCCACACATCATGGTGCTGGCTGGACACCAGCAGCTCTGCTCATGAAGGGGGGGTTGCAATACTCCCTAGAGAAATGCCTCTCTCTTTTCCTAGAAGGACTTCTAGAAGCCCCCAAACTGGGTTTTGTCTGGAATGACTGAGGGCATGATGTGAGTCAACAAATGAAAGAAGTAAAATGCGATTTGTCCAGGCAATGCCAAAGCAGGAAGACAGGAACAAAGGGCTCTGGGGGGGACTCAGGATGGAGGAAAGAGGAGGGAATAAAGAGAAAGCCTCAAATCAGAGGCTAAATTGGTAAATGAGGCGCAAAGGTCAGGGGAGAAGAACAACTAGCCTGTTGCTGCTAATCCAGTCACAGTTTTCAAAGCAGGCCCATGAGTCACCAGCCCCATCAAGGCTGGAACAGAAACCCCATCTTGCAAGAGCATCCTTTCATTGGCAAAATCAAGGGCCCGTGTTTGTGGCTTGTGGGAGGCTGGAAGTCTGGAGTCAGGTGCTGTAGGTACACGCACGTGGAACTGAGACTGCAGGACGGCTGCCCAGCTGGACCTCTCACCTGCATAGGGGGATGCTCTAAGGAAGTGGGGCTCTCCTGCCAGTTCAGGGCTTGCTAATACAGTGCTGGGCAATGTGCCAGCCTGGGGCTGTGCTCTGCATATTGGGGTTTCAGTCTTGCTAGAAAAAAGTCCGGGACTTTTTCTGGGGTTTTTAATGAGGTGAGTGTTCATGTTGTTTCCTTCTTGCCCCAGCAAGACACAGCACAGTCTGAGCTGCCACCCAGGCAGTGGTTTGGGCTGTTTTCACAGCACTGAGTCATGGTGGAGGCTCTGATCCTGCCACTGGTGGCATGGGGAGCTCTGTGCATTCCCCTGCACTGTCAGAGCTATCCCACAGGAGACAGCAACACTTCCCAAATTCTTCTTTGCCCATCACAGGCATCTCACAGGTACTTTTAGGGAACAAACTGGTGCAGCTTCCACCACTTTTTGGCACATCCATAAGGAAGTTGCACCTCTGCATTTGTGTTGCTCCATGCAGGAAACCTAAATACACACAGGGCACAACACTGCAGACAGCACAAAGGAGCCTGCAGAGATGCTGCCACCACACTGCTTTGGTGAACCCAAAAAGAAGCTGAACTGTGAGCAGTGTCAGCTGGCTGGGAGGACTTTACAGGCTTCGGGTTTGTTTCTCCCCTGCCATGCACCACCTGAGCAGGGCAGGGGAGCAGTGCTACCTGACACAGCGCAAAGCAGAAATTTTGGCTTGCTCCAACAGAAAGCAAGAGGTCTGGCTCCAGTTTTCACACAGCCTGGGCTGCTGGGATGCCTGTTTTTGCGGCAGACAGGAGATGTGTTGTGTGCATATGGATGTGGAAGTGTAGGCGTCTGAGAAAGCAGCCACCACAGGGAAATGAAACCTAAAAGATGCACTTAAAATATTTTTGGGAGGCCAAACATCCCCTTGTCATGCAAATCAGTTGAGCAGCCCAGCAATGGTCAGGGCAGGCAGCCTTCCACTTTGCAGCCACAGAGTGCAACCCCCAAACTGGGTTCTGCAGCAGGGCTGCAATGCACAGGGGCTGCCAACCTGGCAAATGTGTCCCTTGCTAACCAACAAGCTCTACTGCACCACCAAAGCTGTGGGGTCACCACCCAGCAGGGTCTGCCAGCCTCAGGTGGTTCTCTCATTTCATCATTATAAGCTGGAAGCAAACAGGAGTCTTACCTGCGTTCTCTGAGACGTGCCGTTGAGCTCTTTTTGGGGTGAAACAGCAGGACATCTCGCTGGTCCTAAGGATGCTTGACCTCTAGGAAGTAGTACTAGTACTCAACATTATGCATATATAAAGAAAGAGTGAACCCACCCCTGTGCTAGCTGATGTTTCCAACTCATGGATAAAGGTGTTTCACTTCGTCTCTCCCTCTATGTCTCAGAAAAAGCGAGGGATAGCAGAGTGTCCCTACAGACTTGGTAAAGGTTTTATTTCTGTCCTGGCAGATGGGATAAGAGACATTTCCTCCAGATTTTAAAGGAGGGTCACAAGACCCAGAAGGAATCAGCCTTGGCTGGGGAACAAGGAGAGAGATCCTCCGGTCAAGGCTTTGACACAAGTCTCTCCTGCCTGCAAGTGTCCAGTGGTGCTGTTTGCTGCCATCTCCAAGGCATCTTTATTTGGAATAAACACCCAACTGTTACAGAGCCAATGGAGGCAGGTTGCCACGCAGCCCTGTCCCTCCCTAGGACTACAGGACCAAGCTCTCTGCCCCACTGGCGCAGGGCAGGCATGGAGAGAGGGCTCCTGCTGCCCTGGGAATGGGCAGGCCTGGGAGACCAGCTTTTGCTTTAGAAGCCACCCTATGTGTCAGGAGAGATACAGGGTTCATTGGCTCATTAAACAGGGTGAAGCCAAGCTCATCCTGCATCACCCACAGCAGGCCAGAAGCAAGAGCAGAGAGGCCAACATTTATTCTCCAACCATTCAGCTTTGTACAAATGACCCCTCTGAGAGACATGGCTGCAAATTGCTTAAACAAATGCAAAGTTCAGACAACTGCAAAGAACTTGTCTCACTTGCCAAAGATAATTACAAAACAGCAATGTTTTCTGAAGAGCAACTCTGTGCAACTCGCTCATAAGAGAGGTGACAAGGTGCCAGGAGACAGTGGAAGATGTGAAAAGACTCTGGTTCTTGCCCAGACAAGGCTTTTTGGAGCAGGGGCTTGTTTTGCTCCTAAGAACAGATACGAGGTCACCTCAAGCCCTGCATGTGTTTTGTAGGGAGAGGAACAGCAAAGGTCCCCCGGGCACAGCAGGTGAGGCAATGTTTGACCACAGCCTTGCTCAGCAGGCTCGAGGGTAGCTCATTTCATCATGCCCTTGGTCAAAAAGTGCCTCACCTCAACACAGGGGCTTTCAAAGTCCCTTGACCTGAAATCAGTAGCAAGGTTTTACATAGTGACCCCAAAACACTTCAAGGAAAGGGCCAGCAACCTGGCCAGTATCTCCCACCAAAAACAACCTCGTTCCCAAGCGGGCAGGCACACGAGCAACACTTACCATAGGGAGCAAGCTTTACCATTGCAATGTTTGAATAAGACAAACTGCCACTCCCCTCTCTCTCCACGAAGGCTGGGAAAGAGGAACTTTTTTTCTCTCTCCACAACACCACAAACAGCTGGTAGTTGTTGTTATTCCCAAAGCAGCTTAAAACCATCACCCAAACACAGTGTCCAGGAGTTGTGCACAATCCTAGTAAGTGAAAACCTTGGTAGCTGAAGGATCACAGCCATCAACACCAGCACAGCTGCTTGTATCCAAAGGCTCAAACCAGTAAGGGAATCTCTTGTCCTGAACACTGCAGGCGTGCCCTGGGATTTACACAAGTGTCATGTAAAGCATGGCATGAACACATTCCCATGCCTTCCCCATACAATCTATCTAGAGATAAGAGACAAGGAACACAGATGGCTTTCACCCCAAAATCTCACCCACCCTTCACTGTTCAAACCACTAGGGTGGGAAGCTGTTCTTTTACTGGTTTAATGTGTGGAAAGAAATAAGGAAGCCTTCAGAGAACAAAAAAGCATCAGGAGTTTGCACAGACACATGAACCAGCTGGGCCAGGTCCAGGTGAACTGGTGGCTTCCCGAGTTCATCTGCACATAAATACACATCCAGGTACATGGCTTCTTGCACAGCCCTCACTCAGGAGTGCTGACAAACCGTCATCAAATGCTCCTGCAGCCACATTGCGTTCCTAAGCTCCCATTCATCTCCAAATGCTGTTTTCTGAACAGCTATTTTCAGTCCCTTTTACAGGGAGAACATTGTCACCCTTTACCTCTTTCTGAAATGGTTTCCAGGTGAGCCACAAAGCACCTCACCACCCCTTCCCTCCCTCCTGATACTGCCCAGACAAACCCTTTTGCTCCTGCAGAGCTGCATGCCAGCTGCTCCGTGGCAGGGGGGATTTAAAACCTTAGCCCTCCCTGCTTTATTTTACCACCCACCCCATAATCTGCCTCTGCTTTGGTTTGCATTGCAGGGATAACAACTCCCAAGCATATTCAGGAGGTAAAATGTGCTGTGTGAGGAGCTTTAACACAACAGCTTACAGCCCGAATCTTTCACCAAAAAGCACCTAAAATTTTAGGGTTTAATCTAGAAGAAATAAAAATGGGAAGGGACATTTTTTGTTTAAAGCCTCAGTTTTTCCCCCCCACTCTCTGCAGCATGAATTATCTGCCAGCCCTGCTCTTGAATGCTGGAACATGTCTTCTGAAGTCCTTCATACAACAGCATGCTCAATACACTGGAAACTTACCCACACCACAAAGACAACCTCAAACTCTTTCTTCCTTACCTGGGAGAAGAGCTTCAGGTCCCTATATAACCTGCCCCCACAAGCGGCACCTGCTGGGGATTAAGCCCCAGCTGATGGAGGTCAGCAGTAAGTCACTATTACTGCTCCAGGAAGGTGCTGAGATCTCCGTGCCAGGAGGGAGTGGATGCTGTGAGCCAGAAAGCAGCAGGGAAGCACCCTGTCCTTGTCAGTTTGGGATGTGGTTTCTCTGTGTCATACAAAGTCTGCTCATCCCCTCTCTAGCCCCTGGAGCAAAGCCCATCAGCAGGCAAGGTTAGCCTGTGTTACCTGATCAGTAAAATCAGGCAGATGCAATGGCAAATCATGACTGACATCATGATGTTCAGAGAGATCCACACACTGGGCTGGGAGCAGGATTGCTCTACTGCTGCCCTCACAAGTTGAGGAGGAATTTGAATCCCCTCTCATGCCAGGGAAGGGTGTACATGGGTTTTCTAATGAGGCAAGGCCCCCCTAGAAAGAGAGAGGGGAAGCAGGGGGTACTGGCAGAGGGGAAAGGCAAGGCTTGCTATTGCCTGCCAGTGAAGGGAAAGTAGGAACATTATCCTGCCATGGGACGCTGCCTGGTGTTCTCCCTACCAACTCTCATTTCTAAAGGTTTTGTGGAGCCTCCGCTCCACTCAGATCAGAAAAGCTGATGTACAAGGTTTGGGAATGCCATCCCTTTCCTACTGCTGAGCAGGTGGGCTAATTAAACAGGATGTGCTGTTAAATGGTAATGAAGTTGCACAATCTGGAGCTGTGTGATGGCCTTCCAGCAGGGCCCAATACATCGTAAAATTACCATTGCTTTTTCCCTTCCCCCTGGAGAGAGCATCCTCATGGAGCATCCCCTGCTGCTGCCAGTGACTGAGGACCAACGCTGCTGCTCCTGCCACCAGCACTGCTCTGGCTCAGTGTCTCTTACAGGCAGGTGAGGATGGAGATTTGGGGACATTTATAGTTTTCAGGAGGATGATTTGGACTCTAAGTAAGGTCTGACTTGGGGAAAGCTGTGATCGGTGCCACTGAGGATTAAGCCATTCAGGCTAAGCACAGGCACACAAAAGACAGAAGCATCCCACATCAGTAACCATGCTAGACCCCCTCATCCCACACCCCCCCCATGGCCAGGCAAAGGCTTGTTCATTGCTTTGCATCTTGCTTGCATGTCACGCTGACCCAAGCTGTAACATCCCCAAGAAGGAAGTCAACAGGAACACAGAGGAAGAAGCAGAAATTCCAGTAAACACCACTGGCTGCTACTGCTAAAAATAAATGGGAAGGGTTCTGGCTCCTAATTTACTATTCCTTCCTGTGCCTTCCCATCCACTGGGCTCATGCCTGCACTGTGAGAGTGGCTCCCTGGGATGGACAGCTTTCCACTGCAGCTGTTCCCAGAGAGCAGCCAGCTGACATTGCACAGCACGTAGATGGATATTGTTAAAGCTATTTGGCTTCCCCTGTTCATGCATGCTAGTTAAGGTAACAGGGACAGGCACTGCTGAGAGACCTCACATCTAAGCATGGGACAAAGCTCTGCTGCTCTCTTGCCCTACCCCCATATCTCAGCTGCCTCTACTGGGCAAAGAGACTTTTTTCCCTGCATGAGGAGCAAGCAGCTCTGCCCCTGAGGAAGTGATGGAGAGCAACAGTAGCACTGCTGGGAGCTGGGCATCCTGCAGCAGCGCTGGCCATGCCCCCAGCTCACTGAAGGGGAGCTGCACGCCTGCTGAGTGATTGTCAGCAGTGGAGAGCAACCCTGGTACTCATCCCAAAGGCAGATGACCCAAGCTACATCCTGCTTCACCCAATGGTTATCTGGCAACTGCCTTTCAAAGCCATTTTTCACAGACTGTTGCCTCCCTGAGGTAGAAACTCAAATTCCAGAGTTGCCAAGGACATGGCATTCATCGTGTTCCCTTTCCCTGGCTGGGGAAAGGGCTGTGCTCAGCTTCCAGGAGTTAACAAGGAGCTGACTACTAATAGCTCAGCCTTCCTATGCTTCTCATGGCCCGATGCTCCATGTCAGGCCTGGGGAAGCGATCGCAGGAGGTGCAGCAGCATCACTGAGGGTTCCAACAGCTGGTGTGGGGCAGCACTGGCGAGAGGCAATCCTCTTGCCAACATCCAAACCACTAAGGTCTCAGCACAACACAGCTGCTGCAGTGCTTGTTTGGCCAAGCACCCACCAAATCCCCTTTTGCATTCATACAGAGGAGAAGCCCAGCTGCTGCAGGGCTCTCAGCAGCCAGAGGAAGCATTCACAGGGAGCCGGGGCTCCTCGATGCCAAGGCCACAGTGGGGTTTCTGCTCTGTTTATGGGACTCATCCTCGTCAGTGTGGGTGCCCAACCTCCCTGTCACATCAAGCCCCTCCCCAAAGGTGCTGCCTGCAGCCAGGATCCCACAGGCTCTCCAGCACAGGCACACCTGAGGGAGATGAGGAGTTGAGGCTGCGGACAGCGTGTTTGCCTGAGGCAGCTCCTGCAGCTCACTGGAATGGGAGCACACAAGTCTCTTGCCTGCTCTTACCTCCCAGCTTATTTCAGGGGTTGGCTTTCATCCTACTGCCATCTTAATTTTTTGTAGTTTTAGAAAGTAGTTACAACTGAAATAAGCACGGATGAAACTCGTGGTTTACAAAAGACTATTTATACCCCAGCAAGGATATCCCACAGCTCTCTGGGTTTCCCATGTTAAAGGTTGTCCTTAACTTTGTTTGCCTATAATGGGCATAGCATCCCTCATTTTGCCTTGTTTTAGGGAACATTCCAAGAATGTACAGCCTTTGCATATTCTGAGCATCTTTCTTCTCAGGCAGGGCAAGCTCCTCCTCACCCCAGGCATCTCCTGGATGGGGATGTGCTGCTTCAGGAAAGTTCAGCAACTCTGGGAAGACAGAGACTCCCCGCCTCACCTTACCCCCTGGAG
>JAWWEU010000081.1:46645807-46868832 GCA_035583155.1 Acropternis orthonyx | reverse complement strand
ACCACCCCCCCACCCCCGCCCCCCCCCCCCTCTTTTCCCCCAATATATTATTTCCTTGGGAATTTCCCTTTGTTATATGGATGGAGTGAATCTGTTCGGACCAATTCTGACCATTAAAACGCCATTTCTCATATAAAATATTGGTGACCTTGACCAGTGAGGTCTGACCCCTCCCTGACCCTGCTCTACTCCCAGCCAGCCTCATGGTTTCAGGACATCCTTTTTTTTGGCCATGAAGGTCTTCTACTGGGATTCATTAAGGCAAAAAGAAAGTTGGGAAAAAGCAGGTCTACAGGTGCATCTTCCAGCATCCAACCCCAGGGCAGCACTGCCTTCCTCCAGCCCTAGCCCCATACGTCCATTTCAGTGCAAAGCCAGGAGAAAGACTAATTGCTGACAACACTGCCAAGAAACCCAACTTGTCCAAAGCCATTGTGCTGTTTTTAGCATCTTCCATCCAGGAATCTCACAAGTGTGTGACTAAGGAGGTATTTTTACCTTCCACCCTCGGCATTCCAGAAGGGACAGCTGGTGTCTCCACAGCATGAGCCAGTCACTGGTGGCTGCCGTGAGCCAGAAGCAGCAGCTAAGCCTGCTACCAGGATTGCATCTCTCCACGGGGCTTAGTCTTTGGGGTCAGAGTGCTTGAAACCCTCGCCCAGTGCTTCTGTGAACAACAGCAGAGGTTGGGAGGGACAGCAAATGTGGGTTAAGGACAAAAATAATGCAAAATCATGGTTGTTTTCTTTTCAGATAAACAACACGTGAAGGTTGGCCACAACTGCGGCTGTGCAGACCCCTTTACCGTACATGGCCGAGCACTCAAACCCGGACTCTTGAGAGCCCAGCCAGATGCAGGGCTGGCCAATAAAACAGAGGCAGGGGTTTGGACCTCTGTCTGCACTCAGCACTCCAAACCAAGCCCACTTGTCCCCATGCTGCTGCCCTTGGTGTGACAGGGAAAACCATGCATTGTGGGGGTCCCTGCAGGGCCAATCCCTCCTAGACAAGTCACTGGGACCCTTATGTGCATTCCCCTCATCTGAGTCAGGTTTCAGGCAGAAAAACCTCCACAGGATCCATGCCATGCCAACATCAGTATTCAGGGATGAGCAGGGTTCTGCATGCTTGGAAGAGGCAGGTGAGGACGTGTGGAAGCTGCTACACCTTGCACTGACAATCCATGACCTAGTTTGGCCAAGCTTTTGGGGCACTGTTATCCGGCAGCAATTATGAACCTAGAAAATCTAGCTGGAGATAACTTGTTCTGGCAACAGGAAAAGAGACCATTGGAACAGAGTGAGACACATGAGAGCAGTACCCTGACTTAATAAAGAGGGGAATAGTACCTTCAGCTGACTCCCCACCTGGACAGGAGAGACATCATTGAGACTGGGATTTGGCCAAGGCAATAGCTACCAGGGATGGGGCATCCACACCTTCTCTGGGCAATCTGTTCAGTGTCTCAGCCCCATCACAACAAAGAATTGCTTCCTGGTATCTAATCTAAACCTACCCTCTGTCAGTTCAAAACCATTACCCCTTGTCCTGTCCCTACATGCCCAAGGCAGGCAGCACTTTTATGTGCAGCTTATTTGTCAACTTCTTGCCATCTGTAATTAGCCCAAGTCCAAAAGTCCCCCTGCACACCTTTTCCTTTCTAGGCACTGCCTGGCCCAGGTTGGCCACCAGCCCATTCCGACTGATGTGCAGGGGAACAGAGGGGATGTTCTGGCTTGCTTGAGAGGCAACACAATAAAACCAAGGACTGTGAAAACCCCTGGGGCTTAAAAGAGCCCAAACTCTTCTTTGACAAAGCAATGATTCTGAGCAAAAGAATGCAACCTCCTGACTCTCCTCTGGACAAAGCCAAATGCCAGCAAGGCTGTGGCAGGAAGGATGATTGGTGTGGGGGTGATGACATATTTGGCTGGAGAACAAGGATCTTTCCAGTCTTTGGGATATATTAATAAGGATATCTCTATTTTTAAGACATCAGTGAGAGGCGCTCAAAGCACTCAGCTCGAACCAGCAGGCAGTTAATATCCCCGTCAGAAACCCCTCCTCTGGGCAATCAACCCTCAATGAAAACCCAGCATGCCATCCTTTCACGGCGTGCAGCAAATCGGCTCAGCACGCTGAAAACCGAGCCGTGTGCCCATCAGCCGGCGTTCCTGCGGGGCTGGAGCACAGCTGGCACGGCAGGCAGGATGCTGCTGGCTGCACATGTGGGTGCTGCTGCACCACCCAGCCCAAACAGCAGCGCCCAGGGGGATGAAGGGCTCTGCAGAAGCCCGAAGCTGGGGTGACTGCTCCTGTCTCTTGTGGACCCTGGGAGACACGGCAGGAATGGCAGGCGCCAGCTCCTGGATCCCGAATTAGGTCAGTGGAGCTGCAACATCTGGCCGCGCAGCTGCCTTTCCGCGGGAATTAGGCACAGGCGCCGCTCAGACCCTGAGACGTAAACCCCCCAATACGCAGCTTGTGGATGCTGGGGGGTCTGAACATCAGTGCTCTCCCCGTAGCTGAAGGTCTTGGGGGCTGCTCCCGGGGCCCGGAGAGGAGGGACAGGCATTCACCTATCCCACGGTCCTACCCCTGCCACGGCCTCAGGCTCCCCAGAGGGCATTGCCCTCCCTAGGGCCAGCTGCTGGGTCGGTCACCTGTGAGCCAGTGCAGCACCGTGGCACAAATTGCAGCAGCAAACATTCCCAGGAAACTGAGAGAAGCTGCCAGTAAGGGTGACTGAGAGCTACCCAGGAGCTCAGGAAACCTGGCTTAGTCATGGGACGAGGCCATGACCAGGGGGGACATCAGCTGCTCAGAGACATTCCCACTCACCATGCAAAACCAGGACCAGTTTTGATATCCCATATATAAACACAGAGCATGTCTATATAAACTCACATGAATAAAGACATACAGGACACTGCTCTTAATTAGCATTTTAAGAAGTGTCAAAATTCCTCATTTCTCAGTCGTGAGATACCTTTTTAAGGCAATTGGGTTTTCTGTGTGGTTTTTATTATTTTTTTTTAACTGCAGAGCAACAGGAATCAACCCTGTCAGGTAGTCCCTTCTTAACATTTTACAATACTCTTGCCAGCCTGGGCTGCTCCGTGTGGCTGTGGATTTCGGACCAGGTTAGTACAGGGTTTTGTCTTTGCTACTCCCACTGGAGCTATTTAAGGAGCACAGAATAATTCAAGTGGGAAGAGATCATGAAGGGTTTCTATTTTAACCCCCTGCTGAAAGCTCACAGCAGAGTGCTCAGGGTGCTGCATGCAGCTGTAAAACCTCCGGGGATGGAGCCCTCCCAGCCTCCTGGGCACCTGCACAGCCACCCTGGGGCCTCCCTGAACTCACTGCAGTTCGTTAATATCCCTCAGGTACTGGGAGGGATGTGGTATCCACAAACAGAGGAAGATGATCCCTTCCCTTGACTTATCTGCTGGTCCCCATCACTGCCAGGGCACACTGGGGGCTCCTGCTCAGCTTGTGCCACCACCCCAGGACTTTCCCACAATGCCAGTCCCTCCCCAGTTTTGCTCTCAGGAGTCAGTCCTTCCCCCCTGCAGCACTAGGCATTTCTCCTCACTGAACTGCACAAGGTTCCTTGGAGAGTTTGTTGGGGTTTTTTTTAAGCCAGGTGTAACATTTGTCTTTTTCCATGTCTGGGACCTCCAGGACAATCCAAAGGTGACAGACAGAGGTTTTGCAAAGATGGGGGCCGGCTCTCTCCATGCCCTCAGGTGGAATGCATGGTTACGCTGTCTCCTGTAGCCCACACTCAATTCATCTCCTCCACACTCTCACCAAATGGGACCACCACATCCAGAGAGGAGTATGGATTACAAATTCTGGTGCAGGAAGAGCACACCAAAGAGGAACTGATATCATCAAGTAGGTACGAGCAGGTGTTAAGCTCTTTTCTGTTCATGAAACTTAAATTTTTAAGTAAACAGAATTGTTTGCATGCTTTCTGCATTCAGCCACATTTCTCTGGCTTCATGTGCCCGGATTTATCCTTGTAGATGGAAAGACAGGAAGACATTAAACCTGGAATTTAGGAGGAACAATGGTTAGAACAGATTTTAAAAGGAAAAGTTTGAGGCAAAGGGAAAAGACTCATATGAATCATATGCCAGAAGTACAACCATGACAAGAGTAGAAGATGAAATAGAAAGTGGAAGCCTGCCTATTGCCAATGCACATAGAGATAGTCATTACTTACAAGCACTTTGTGCCTTTATAAACTGGCCTCCTCACCCATATGAAATTAAATCCCCTGGGCTTTCAGGCATCTACTGTTGACCATCTGTCTTTATGGACATAAGTATTTTCGTATCTCTTAAATCAGTGTCATGTGTGTCTCTTCCACAATTTCCAGGAATTTCTGGGCTGTATTTACTGTCTGCACAGTTACAGAGATGGCTGACTGTTGTACCATGATCTTGTGATCAGGCTTAATTTTCTGTCTGCTTCTTTCTAATGGACTCACTTAATTTGTTAGTCCTTCTGCATTTAAAATGTGTGACCTTACCTCTGGCCCTCAGGGTTATCCATCAGTAAGAAAAGCTGGACAGTAGAGACTGAATATGCTTCCAAAGAACACACACGTAGAGTGAAGGTGGTACATAGAGGAAATTACTGGTGTTCTCTTTGAATAATTAGAAATTATACCATTAAACCACTCTGTCTGGACTCTGAGTCCTTTGCCTGTATCCTGCTATGCCAGGAGTGTCATAATTTTAAGCCTCTTCAAGCAGCTCCCATTTAAAAATCAGCTTTAGTCTTCTCCCCTTAGAGCTAAGTCCTCCCCCATCCCCCCAGCCTGAGACTGACCAGTGCAGTGGGTGAAGCACACAGAAACAGTGAGGTGGGTCAGCAGGTCTACAGAAGGTTTTTCAGAAGCTGAGGTTCAAAGATGCCCAAGTTAACAGCTGTGGAGCAGTTATGAGTTTGTGGTCCCACGGGTTGGATAAAGCCAGAGAACCTGGTAGAGCCAGTGTATTTCAGGCCTAACCACTGTGATAGCAGTGGGGTGCCAGGATATTTCAAGTTGGAGCTTGAATTCATATTTAAAAGCATTTTGCTTGTGGGCCACTAAGGCACTCACCTGGGTTATGCATGTTTTACAGTGGAGATGTTTTTCTCAGTTGTCCATTTGAGAAGCCATTAAAACACACACCTGTGCACATCCTTGTATTTAGGGAAAGCTTTTTTGCTGCATCTTTCCCAAAACTAATACAGCCACCGTGTAGGGAAAGCATTTGAAAGTACACATGGAGGCATTCCTGGGTGCCCTTGCACATCACTGATTGACTTGAGGTTGCACTCAGTGAAAGCCATTTGACCAAGGGGGAAAAAACCTTTCCTTAAACAGGAACTGCAGCACTAAAGTCAAGACACTTCCCCAGTGCACTTCTGCAGACTCTCCTTTGGAGGCACTGCCAACGTGCTCTTGAGAAAGGCAGAGGTTGCAAACAGTCTGAGGTTTCTCCTGCTCCAAGAGGAGGAAAAATAAACTCTTCATGAAAACCTAAGCTGAATTCCATTAGGCAGAGAATGTTGCCACCTGCTGCTTAAATAGGGGCGGACATGAGTTCCTCGTGGTTTGTGTTATTCCTGGGATTTGAACCTTTGTGCCCATTAAGTCTCGCTGGGGGGAGTACTGCTTGTTCCAGATGATTTTTTGTGCTCGTAACTCAGGTGTCAGCAAGTACTCTGTACCACTGGCAAACACAACAGACAGTGAAACACTCTCCTCTGCAGTTTCTTCACTGTAACCAGGTTTGCAAATCAGGTGGGCTACCACAGCCAGCAAACATCACCCGAAGAGCCGTCAGAGGAGTCTGAGTGTGTACTCCTCAGCTGCCACTTCTTCCCTGGTGCCTCCCAGTGTGAAGTGCAAACCTTCAGGGACAGACAAATCTTGGGTACACAAAAGCAAATTCAAGACACAAGGGACTTTAAAAATTATATTTAAAGAACTGTAAAACATGCAAAGCCTAAACACCCTAGGAACAGATGTGGAACTGCTGCCCTTATTTGCAATTCAAAGAATTAGGTTGCAGTGTTGAAGATCAGAGCACACACTTTTTGTGCAGGATTAAATAAAAAGGCTGATGTTTCTGTGAGACAGTAGCTTGGCAGACAATGAGAAATGAAGTAAAAGGAGTGCGGGTTGCTCTGCAGTCAGAGCTGATGAAACAGCAGCATTGGATTGCTATTGCCCCTGGTGAAATGCCTCTGGGGAAAGATCTATTAATTACAACCACCCGAAGATGCAGCAGCTGTGCTGCAGTCAGGATACTGGGGACAGGGCTGAGCAGAGAGAGCAGTGGCTGTGGCTGGGAAGGTACAGCACACGGGGACTCTGACACATCCGTGTGTGGGGACAAGGGAAAAACCCCACCAGGTTGTGGAGCACAGGAATGGAGATGCAAAGCCTCAGGAATCACGAAGACTTTACCCAGACTTGCTTTCTGTAAGGTTTCCAGACACGACAAAATTACTCTGCTACTTTCTTATTTTCTTGATTAGTTTTCTGGGAGTTCGATTAGTTCCATGTGGAGCCTAAACCTACCAGAACAGCAGCAGAGACGGAAGGGAGCTCACACCACGCCATTGGGGCAGGACACTCGGTCACTGGACCTGGCCAAATCAGTTTCATCCGTTTTGCCAAGACCCCTCCTGCAAGAAAATAAAATTTTGCTTCTGCAGGGAGACAGGGATCTGAATTTCCAGAGGGAAAACTGAAGAAAGCTACAACTTAAGTGACTTTTCAAAGTACTCTTGAGGCATTGACTAGCCAGGTGAAAGCTTGATTGCTGCCAGCACAGTTCTCAGGCTTGGCCCATACAAAGTAAAGCCTTCCTCTTAGCAAGTAAGCATAGAATGGTTTGGGTTGGAAGGAACTTGAAAGATCCTCTAGTTCCAACTCCCCTGCCATGAGTAAGGACAGCTTCCACTAGACCAGACTGCTCAGAGCTCCATCCAGCCCGGCCTTGAACACTTACAGAGATGGGGCACCCACCACTTCCCTGGGCAACCTGTTCCAATGCCTCACCACTCTCACAGCAAAGAATTTGTTCCTAATACCCAGTCTAAACTTACCATGTCAGTTTAAAACCATTATTCCCCCTTGTCCTATCATTTCACACCCTTGTAAAAAGTCCCTGTCCAGCTCTCTTGTAGGACCCCTGTAAAAGACTAGATTGCTTTAAGGTCTCTCTGGAGTCTTCTCCAGGCTGAACATCTCCAATGCTCTCAGCCTGTCTTTATAGGAGAGGCCCTCTGATCATCGTTGTGGCCTCCTCTGGACTTGCTCCAGCAGGTCCATGTCCTTCCTGTGTTGGGGGCCTCAGAGCTGGATGCAGCACTCCAGGTGGGATGTCACCAGAGTGGAGCAGGGGGGCAGAATCCCGTCCCTCACCTGCTGCCCACACTGCTTTGGATGCAGCCCAGGACATGACTGGCTTTCTGGGCTGCGAGTGCACATTGCCAGCTCATGTCCAGCTTCTCATCCACCCACACACCCAAGTCCTGCTCCTCCACCCAGCCTGTATTTGTGTTTGGGATTGCCCCAACCCACATGCAGCACCTTGGCTGAGTCAAGCCTGGGGAGAAGTGACTCAGCAGCTGCTGGAGGAAACAAGTTATTCTGAAGATGAACCAAATGAGAAGGTCTTGAGAGCAGAAAAGGGATTCCTCTTGCCTCTCAATAATCTTGATAAACTACAAAAATCTGGTCACTGTGACATGACTGTTTTTCATTTCCTTTCATTGCAAAGATTATTGCCAGCAGAGCAAGGGTGGGGGGCATCAGAGAAGCCAAAGGAATTATATTCCTTTAGTAAAGCAAAAGCACAAGTTGCATCTTGACCTATGTGGTGTAGCTGTCCCAGGGCAAGCTGAAATATGATCACCTTCATTAAAAAATTGCACTGTCTGCACAAAGCAAGTGTCTTAGCTGCTTCACAGGCCTCTCCAGACGACAGTGCAGAGCTGACATATTACAGAAAGAGAATCAGAGCTGCCTTCCCAATCACGAGGAGAATAACTATAAAGATTTTGACTTGTTTTCCTATGCCAGTCAGCAGTTTCTTCATGTGATATTGCTCAAAGATTTGTTCCCGTGGTCATCCACTTTTAATAGTGCAGAAGAAAACAGGGTGCAGCAGGCAGCAATTATTTGCAGCTGCAGCCTCTGCAGCAGCACCACCTGACACCCCAGCCCACCTGCAGGTCAGTCCCGCAGTGCTGCTGCTGCTGGGTCCCTTCCTGTAGCCTCAGATGCCCTCCTGCATCCCCACCTGCTCACGCAGGGATGCCCCAGGCAGCTGTGGATACCTTGCTGAACAGAGGAAACTCTGCAGTCTCACAGCTGTATATCCTGGTGACCATAGGAAGGAAAGGCCTTCCATTTACTGTGCTTCCTCAGTGCTGCCCACAGCCATAGACAGCTGACAACCTCAAGGGGATGGGAACAGTGCTTTTCCCCAGCATCAGCAGGTGTTTAGATCTGGACGTGGGGGAGGAATCCCATTCGCACCCCCTGAAGACAACCTCTGCCATTTTTACCAGGATGTAGCACACATTTCTAATGATGAACATTTGTGACTAGTTGGAAGCAAGGGAAGCTGCCAAGAGCAACAGCTGAGTAGTTCCTGGGAGAATTAACCATGTGGCAAGAGGAAGGCAGGGCTGGGCAGGCCCACAGCATGCAGCAAAGCTCCAGAAGTGCTCCCTTCCTGAAGGTGCTGGTACAGGCAGCCCATTTTTGGGAAGAGCAGCACAGCAGAGGCTGGTGTCAGGGGCAGGCTACCCTGACGGCTGGCCACCAAACACACCAGCCACGTGGCAGAACAGGATACTCAACAGAATGTGGGATGAGGCAGGCATAGGTTGCGGAGAAGGGAGTAATTGCCTTTGCTGAGTTTTAAACAGCATAAAGTCAGGAAATGGAGATGGTGGCAGTGGAGAAATGTAAACTCCATTAAGAGAGGCTTGTAAACATTAAGGGTTGGGAATCCAAGAACTGTATGCAAAAGTGATCTCAGCAGCTAGTCCCCAGGGAAAAGTATATATCCTTATCTTGGGCACTAACACATCCTGCTCTCACTACCCAGAGACAAATAAGCCTGACAATGCTGCACAAATAGAAAGATGAACCCTTACTATACTGGCTTGCTGCTCAAGTTCAACTACACTTTCTGCTTATTTCCAAAGCATGAGCCAGTGATCCAGCCCCGTTCTTGACTTCGATATTGATTTACTTGCATTGAGACCTTTAAAAGCATTATTTGGAGCCATTTATATTTGAATCAGATTGAGGGGTTTCTTGAATCAATGAAGACAAAACCAATGCTCAAACCATGAGGAATCTGTTATGGTTACTCTAAAAGCTTATGAAGGAGAAATGTAGATTTGCCACATTCCCTGGAGTGCCAAATTGAGGAATGGCTTTGGTTTTGGCAGCCTGGCCACCAGTACTCTGGTGATACAGTATCACCTGAACCAAAGAGGTCCAACATGTGGCCTATCAAGGAGTCAGGGCATCAGCAGGTCACTGCCTACCAAATGGGAAAATTTTGGTGAAAGCCAAAAGAATACACTATCACTCCTTCAGAACTTTGTGTTTCATGCTGGAAGAACTTACCATAAAAAGCCAAAGCATTCAAGAAACAAGAGGTGACAGAAGTCTTCCCCCAAAAGGGTAATGCTTCATTTCAGAAGAGAACTCTGAACACATGCTCCCAGTTTTCAGGCAAATACAAATGCAATGTAACAGGTTACCTACGTTGCTCAGAGAAGTTGTGGATGCCCCATCCCTGGAAGCATTCAAGGCCAGGCTGGATGGGGCTTTGAGCAACCTGGGCCAGTGGAAGGTGTCCCTCTCTATGATGGGGGGGCTGAAACCAGATGATCTTTAAGAACTCTTCCGACACAAACCACTCTATGATTAATACAAAAGATCTAACAAGAGCTTATACAAGTTCATTCTGAGTGTGAGCGAGGCTAGAGAATAGCAGTGGGGAGAATGAAGACCAAGTAGTGAAAACAAGTTTCCTGATAAACGAAATCTCTTATTTCAGAGCAAATGGGAACTCTGAAGCACTAGCATACCCACGTGAGTTCAAAAAGCAATTCAGCATCTGTAGCTTCTGGCCTCGATGGCAACTCTTGCCTGGTTATTACATTACTCAATTTACTGAATTAAACTGAAACCTGAGGGGCAGATGCAGGCAGTGCACATCTTCTGTGTATTTTGCAATTCTGTTTACTTGAAAGGGAAAGCGATGTCCACTTACTGATAATCAGTATCTTCTCTGGAAAGAGATAAGCAGTACATATGAAATGAGTTACAAAGGAGGCCTTTATGCAGACTACTGAAAATGCCTTCGCTTCTTTGGGAAGCTAGCTGAAAAAAAATGTATTTCTGTAAGCATAACCCACGTGAAAGAAAAATGAGCAGAAACAGAGTGATAGCAGGGATAATACAAGGGACATCTGCAAAAAGTGAGACATACTTCACTATTCCACAGGCAAAGACAGACATAAGAAAACCCCATTAATTTTGCAAGAATCTATAGGCTGTATTTCAAACATCAATACACTTACCAGAATCGACACAGTTAACTAAAAGAAAGCCCAAGACAAAACACCCCCCACCTTTGCCAAGAAGCCCAAGAGAAACACCCGAAGAGGCTACAGGCGCGTTGTTACACAACCACCTCGAGGGATGCTCCCAAAAGCCTGCGGAGCAGCGGCACCGCCGCGGGGTGTGCGGGCACTTGGTGCCCTCTCCTGGGCACCACAGACATTCCCGTTCTGCCAGTTCAGGGCACGGCCGCGGGAACGGCGTTTGCTGCACCTTAAACTGATCCCCCAGACTGATCAAAGACACAGCGCAGTCAAGCGGGGATGGAAGGGAGAAGGTTCAAACACTCCCCAGGGAAGGGCTCAGCTGCTCAACTCCCCGTTAAAATTCCTGACACAGCAGCGTGTTACATCACAACATTGTTTATTATGTAACTTTTTACAATACAAACAAAAATACAGAAATGCAGTATATGAATACAGCTAAATGCAAAATGGTGATGTTTTTCTCGAGGTCATATTCCCATTTCTAGTAAAATAAAGAAAGACTGCACACAGGTAGAAACAGGTTGGTAGTTAACTCCACAATTTTGCCTAGAAATGACCTATAAATGCATTTTCCTGCTACTTACCATAAAATGTAAAAAGGGAGTTAAAGGAAAGTTTTACGCACTGGTTCCTACCATATGAAAGAAGCTATATTCTATTTAGGAGGGCCAATATATGGAAAAAATATCTAAATTAAATGTTATTACAAAAAATGAAGCAGTAATGAGATCCTTCTGGCTAAAGAAGTTACTAAATGAGAATAGCATATATTTAAAGAATCCAAAACATAAAAGGGTTGTTATAAAAAGCTTAGGTGCACTGTAAGCTTACAACTTCTGTTTTTCCATGTGTCCTTTTAAACACTGGAAGTGTCAAAAATAGGGTCAACTGTGTTAGACTAAATTACATTATTGTATATGCTGCACTGAATGGAATTCTTGTATCATAATAATAGAGAAGCATTGTTTGCATCATATTATGGCAATTTATCCTCACTAAAAACCGTCTAGAGTCCTGCATTTTTTAATATCCTGTAAACCGTTAAACCACCAGAACATGATTGTACAACAGTAAAATGTTTTCTCCTGCATTAAAATGACACCTGTTGAAAAAAAAAAAGAAAATTAAAAAAGGTACTTAGAGCTGTTATTTTTCCAAGTACACAACACCCTAGACAATTCAAGGCATCTCATTCTCCATCAAAATTAACAAAAATTTGTCATGCTGTTAAATCCATTACTATGGATACAACTGGTGCAAAATTGGTCAAACGGATCCAACAAACACTGATGTCCAGGCTGGCATATTGGCAACTAATACATAACTGGTGGTCAAAATGATGCATTTAAAATATCTTCCCTTTCTTCTTATTCTTTTCCAAGGTTCTAAAATTACATTAAAAAAAAAAAAAAGTGTGTTAAAAAAATGCATAAATGTACTGATTTTTATTTTTTTAAATTACTAATATATACCTTTTAAAACATGCATTTTATAAAGCTTTACTGGATGCAACACAACATATGAACCTTATTAAGTACACAGTGCTTGCACTATGTGAGTCAAGCAATGCAGTTATTGCCAGATTTTCCCCTCCAAGGACATGGGGAATTAAACATTTTAATTCTCAGAGCTTTAATTCTGCATCCCTCAGAAGTCTGATGCAATGTAGCTTTCAAATATGAACATTTTTTATTTTTTTTTACATAGATATAGTTATGTGTGGGGTACAATGTTTTTGCCAATTAAGACCTGCTTTAGCAGCTAATAATCTTCCCAATATTGATGATTTGTGCTCCTTTGTAAATAAAAGCAGTTCATGATTTTTCTTGGCTTTTTAGTGACATTTCCATAGTGGTCAATGACCACGGACCATTTATCACCTTAGAAATTGCCTTTTAGCAAAAAAGCTACAGAATTTTTACTGTCAACTCCAGGACAAGACTCCAGTTTACCTGGAAGAATTCTGTTGTTCCAAAATACGTTGTTGAGCTTCCCAGTTTGCTTTCTCGTCCTCAAACTGGCGACGCTTTTCCTCTAACTCTTTGTGTTGTGCCTCCAAATTCTTTTTCATTTGTTCATGGCGTCGCTGCAGCTATAGAAAATTATGGACAGGGTCATTAAGTGCAGAAAACACAGCAGCTTTTGGAGCTGCAATAACAAACATCAGTAACTATATTCTGTACTCAGCACAGTCTATTGCCTACTTTTCTACATTTAGAAAAATAGAACAGAATTTTACAAAGCTGTGAATGGTGAAGCAAAAAAATGAATTACATGAACATTTAAAAACTTGTATCACAGGATACGCTCAGTCAAAAAGTCATGAGATAGTACCTGAAAACCAGAAATATTTGTTTGTTCGTATTTTCCTATAACAAGGAGAGTGTGGAGGCCAGAAGTATAAACTGGCTCAAAAAGATTTGAGACAGAAACTGAAGAAAGATAAAATACAGTGACTGCAAAAAACATGACCCAGATAAAATATCTAGCTTGAAAATCCTTAAATTGCTGACCGGTGTATCTCAGCATTTATATTCTTATCTGTTCAGTTCTCAAAAAATCTAGATTAATTTTTTTTTCCTCTGATTCAGTAAGCCTTGGCTCCTTACAATGCTGAGGCTGCCAAGCACTTCAACTACCCTTCCAAGGTTCCTCGCTTTTCCTCAAATTTGGAGCCAAATTTTCTTTAGAAACTTCGACAGTTCTCAACGTCTCTATTAGGATACTTGTGAGAAGCTGTTTAGAAAAAAACTTAGAAACTTAGTTTTAGTTAAACCTCTTCTTATTATAAGTCCGTTAAAAAGATCACTTTCAGAGTCCCTTGAAGTCCATAAAAACAATTTCACTGTGAGGACTTCACCTGAAGATGACAGAAATTAGAGCTGAATATCCATAAAATTTTTTCAAATGGTACCAGAACACTAGCAAAAACATAGCCCTGACCCTTCCCTTGGTCTATCAATTCTCATTTAGATGGTTTATTACAGATACTGTATCCAATTCCTGAAATGCTTTTGCAATATGCACAGCAAATTACTGCATTACCTTACATAAGCCCTGAAAGTCTGAAGAATTTTTAAAATCACATGGAAGAAAATAGTTCCAAAATATTCCAAAGAAAAGGGAGAAGAGGGTAAGAAAGCTAAGGAGAAGGAGTATTTTAACATACTATAACTGTGAAAATAAAACTGGAATGCATGCAAACATTGAAATTATATTTTAAGTTCAGATTTATACCATTTCAGCAAAGGCAACAAGCTGAGAAAGAAAAACTGTGTTGTCTTTACACATAAAATCCAACTATGCAACCAATTATGTTGCAAAGTCTTGGCAAAAAGTGCCATCTCTACACTCGTTCAGCCTCAAGCATACTGGGGTTTAAGACATTTTGGTTACCTCAGCTTCAGAGTCCTTCAGTTTCTGAACTTTTTCTTTGACTTTCATCTCAAACACCTGTTCCATTTCCATTTCCATTTTTTTCATTTTGGCTACATGCTCCCTCCTTTCCTCCTCCATCTGTGCCAGTGGGCTCCTGCCATAAATCCAGAAGAAGTAGTTAGCTAATAAGAACCTTTTTCCCTGTCTGTTATATTAGGGCATCTGGAAAAAGCAAGATAAAAATGCTGAAGTATTAATATGAATACATTGCTGTAGGCACTGCTAGTGTAAATTCAATTTGCATTATTACATTAACTGTTCAGTTAAGCTTTACCCAAAAAGACATTTCATATAGTATCTTTTCCTCCCCCACAACTGATTTACATTACATTTAGGTTAACAGAAACTCTTGACTTTCTATCTGTAGAACCACCTGGTCATGGGAATAGAGGAAATCAGTGTGAAAACAACAGCAACAACAAAAATGAGCATATTCCAAATGATCTTCAGGCGTCTTTTTCTTTCCCATTCCAATATATACAACAATTAATGGACAGAAAAAATTTAAGAGCGCTGCAGACTAAAGTCACATTTTCTTTCTAAATCTTCACTGTTCCAAGTGAGCCCAAGAGTAAGTTAATATTACAATTGTGTTGAATGCTGTGGTCATAGTTTTGAAGAGATATCAGCTTCAAAAAAAAAAAAAAAAAAAGGGTTGGGCAACTGAACATCAGTATTTCGTCCAGGTGTTAGTTGGAACATTTTCCTTTAGAAAGCTATTAATAAACTTAATGTATAAAAATAATATATGTAATTTTTAATTTTTCCATGCACTTTTATGGTAACTACTTTCCTGGATTCTTCTGAATTTTTAATGCTGTATAAGCCTGCTATCCATGTTATGGTGATATGGGTTTTAAATAGCAAGTATTGAATTAAGTATTGAATAAAACAGGATGATTATAATCTAGTGATGATTACTACACAGAGCCTTGTAAGACTATGCTGTTCAACAAAGAGCAATCAAAACAAATCACTGGCCTCTTGTTTCAGTTTTGAGTATGCACAGCTTAAAATGGCGAAGTTTTAACTACTGTGTTGGTAAAAATGAAGAACTCAACATATTTGGAACAGTTATAATCAACCAGCAGAGGATATCTACTGTAATGGATGCAAAAGTCACTCACACCAGCAAATTGTAAATAGAGGTGGCAAGCCTAAGCCCTATTAAAAATAGGATTTTTGTTTTCATTTCTTAAAAAAAATACCCACAACAAAACAAGGAAAAAACCCCTGCTCTGATTCAAAACATGCACAAAAAGCATTTTAAAAGGAGAAAAGTATTGACTAACTTTCAGTGATGACTGAAACATAATTAGCAATATCTGGTTTGATTCATAATTTGCCACTCATTCTTAAAGGAATGGAGGTGACATATCAAACATAGTTAAGGTCTAGTTTAACAATTATTGGCTCATTTTATCCTTTCTGCTTACTCATTTTCATCAACTAACCATACACTGAAAATAAGCAGTGTCATATGAACTCAAGGCCACATAAATTTTTTTCTCAAATATCAGTATTTTAAAGTTAACAACTGGTGGGGGGTGAGAAGGGGAAAAAAAAAGGCATTTCCATTAAAAAAATAAAATTAAACTGAATCTGAACTAATAGTCGCAAAGCTTGGACTTGAGTGTAAAATGCTGTATAATATACAGAACTCAAACTGATCCTCAGTCGAAGTTTTACTTTAGTCCTTCCAAAGGCCAACTGCTAGCAACCCTTTCCGAGGAAAAAATTAATGGTTAAACACAGGTGAAGTACAATATATAAAGGACTAATAAGAAGGTGAAAGCAGAAGTGAGTAGCAGTACTTGTGGAAGCTAAGCAGCTGTCAAAACAAGACTATTTTCCTGTTGTGACCTTTTAGAAGTGTAAAGTTCTCAGATGTAATTCTCAGATGTCTTCAAAAATTAATCTAGGAAGCAGACTGAACACTGAGGAATCATTGCTGCAGTTTTAACTTGACAGGGGAGCAGAACTGTCCTTTGATTTACAATTTAATCTAATGGGAATGTCATGCAAGTTGTATTTGAGAAAGCGACAAAAATCGGTGGGCACAAAAAAATCTGATAAACGAAGGAGCGAGCATTTACAGCTGAAAGCTTTACAACACAGGTCACAACTGGTTTTGTTAGGTCCTAAGTATGTGACATGGGTAGAAGCACATCACCCTGTGTTTCAGGGTAAAATTATACAAGGGATTTAAACAAAAAAAACCAAACCAAAACAAAAAAAATTTTAAAAAGAGCTGAAGGAAAAAACCCAAACAAACCACTAAACAAAGATGTAAAACATTTAAGAGGATGTGTGCTAAAACAGCCCTCTAAGTTATTCTGCAAACATTAAAAATTATTCTAGCTATGCGCAAAGTGGAATCTCTGCAAGCCAGTAATAAGGTAAAATCACAGTCAGAAAATATGAAAGTTACTAAATCCCCAATTCAATGAAGAGCTGTAAATTTACAGATAAGGATAAAAATTCCACTAATTATTTATAAGGGTCTATATAGAGATGATGGAGCTATGGATAGAAACTGGGGGAATTTCACAATTTATGCACTTCTACTGATTTTTGAAATTTGACCAAATTTGTCTTGAGTCTTAGCCAGAAAGTTTCTAAAGGGGGTGGGTTTTTAGAGAGATAATTGGCATGGAAAGTATTTATAAATTCCTAAAAGTTTACATTAGCACAGCTTTAGGAAAAAAAAAAAACAAACCAACTGCTAGGGGGAAAAAAACAATGCCAAGAGCGGGATAACAGGAAACTGTTTTAAATTTGAAACATTAAACAGTGAAATCCTTTTTGTGTTTATAGAATTTTTGTCTTTAAGTTTTTTGGAAAAATTTAAATGACCACTTACATGCCTTCAACTGTGTCAAATCTAAAAAACAAAAAATACAGAGGCTTAGCTTAGCATGCTTAAATAAAACCACAAAACCAAAAAGCAATAATTAAAAAAGTAAATTCATTAATAATAGATTCCTAAAGCTAATTATGTGCTCCCCAGAAAGCAAATTTTTTTCATACTAAAAGGAAAGACTGTTAGTTAAAGCTTGCTCTATTTATTTCAAATTCAGTTAGTTAACCACTACACCATGTCAGTATTAACACAGATTTGATGTGCAGATGCTTTCAGGAATAGTTTCCCTAGAATACCTAAGTTTTTAAAAGTGATTTAAAATCTACGATAGCGACATGAAGAACCACTCGCTTTCACACACAAGTTTTCGCAAAGCAATGCCATCTCGTGGGGGGTTTATCTCTTCCCTTAGAATTTGTCAGCCAGCAGAGGACACCGCACTGGATGGACCCCCCCGGGAATGTTCTGGCGCAGCAGGACGCGCGTTCCGATGGGCACGGCCAGCAGAGGTCTCCGCTGCAGAGTCGCCTCCCCAGGGCACCGGGATGCTTCACCCAGGGAACCTCGCTCGGAGCATCGGGGATGCCACGGGGAGGGGGGGAAAAGGGCTGAAAACAAGCTCTGATCACCCCCTCCTGTCGGAAGGGCTTAAAAACATTAGATCTAGTTCGTGAAATTCGCTAAAAATACCGGCAAAAAGGAGCTAGAAGTAGTCTGGGCTTAGCAGTCGAAAGGAGCTGAGCATTGTGTGCTCTGCTACCCTGTACCGAACAGATGAGTAGAGGGATAATGCACATCTTTATGATGTACAGTATGACTTTCTGTAAAGATAAGATTTTACTTTTAAACCCACTGAAGATAGCAGCTTCATACAGCAAACCAAACACAGTTCTCAAATTACGACTTTTAAATTTCAGAGCAAATGCCAATTTTCTCACATCACACAGTACATGTGTGAAATCACAACAAAGTTTAGAGACAGTTATCCACGTATGTGAAGATTACTCTTGACGTTTTGTTTTTTTAATGGTTGAGGTGATGTTGAAAATTTGAAAAATCAGACTAAACCTAAAATACAAAACCCCTACATAACCATGGAAAATATAAGCCCTGGAGGCTCTTAGGTTAACAAGTTCCTTTTAACAAACAGCAGTTTCACCAAATCAGAGATAAAATTATTAACAGAGAAAAACTTTCAATTTATCTGCACAGTATTATTAAAACCTTTAGCACATACTTCTATTTTTTTTCATGTATTTTTGTTCACAGAAATATGCCAACAGCTGCACAAAAAACTAAGAATCCATTAAGATCATAAAAATACAGCTGTTTGAAAGGTACAAAAGGTCAATCCAGAACAGCTGCCAGCAGGAGATACTTTTGGAAAAGTACAAGCACCGTTGCATGTACATCTCCTCTCATGTCTACCCTCCCAGTTTGCAAACACAGCAGCTTAGGAGTTTCCAGGGCCAGAGGTTGTATCTGTGTTTAACTGTATGCCTGTAATACCACCAGATAGCATCAGAGCATGTCTCCATTCTCACACAGACATACAGTATCCACCTCCCATAACAGACTCAGATTTCCAGAGGACAAGTCAAATATTGCCCCATTTTGAGATACAGACACTTCTTTCAAAAGGCAGGCAGGGAAGCATAAAATTCGTGAGGGGAGGCACAGATAAACTGTTAAAATATGTTCATTCCCCTTGGTTTCCAGGAGGCACATGGTTATTAGGCAAATTCCTTCTATGCCACTTCGACTATTCTAAATTAAAAACTACAAAAAAACACTGAAGCTAAAAAAAGCATGTTAAAGCTTAAAAAAAAAAGGCTGCAACTCAACATATGGATAATGTAACAACACAAGAACAGCATCAGCTGCTTCATAACCCATACATGCATTCAAGACTTTTCTGTATTTACTTAATTAAGTCACCCTATGTTTCTGGGAACAAAACCTCAGAATAGTTCAAAATATTCTTTTCAAATTTGCAAGAGATTTTACCATCTTTCACTTGGCTGAATCAAACTAACTGTGATAATTTACTCATACACTTGGAAAAAAATAAAAAAACCTCCCAAACCAAAAAACTGAAAGCAAAGAGCACGAGTTGTATTTATCCATCTCTCAGCTGCAGTACCACAACGTTCTGAGCAACAGATTTCTAATGGAGAAAATTCCAGAAGGCACATTCACCTGGAAATACTCAGGTGGGACAGCACAGTGATCTGTGGTGGCAGGAGATGCAAGACAAGCATGCTTCAGAAAGCAGAGTAATTCTAGATCCTCTGAGTGTAAATTCTGGCTCAAAAGGAAGTACCAGCAATGCTATCAGCATCATGCTATTAGATTAGGGCAGTGGGGGGGATGAATGAAATCACAGAAAGAATTTTGAAACCTAATGGGAGATGCATTTTTGTATAAAATAACATCTTACTATGTCTGCAATATGGGAATAAAAAATAACTAGAAAAAATAAATCACTGTGTTATTATTTTTAAGTATGCAGAATAACCAGTCCCTACTTGGATGAGGTAACAGACTGTTTGTAGATGCAGACTAACACAAATCTAAGCAGGCACAAAACAAAAAACGGTGAAAGTGTCACCAAAATGCAGATTTTTCAAAATCTACAGGAAACATACTACGATTTTGAAAGGCATATTTAAAAAAAAAAAAGGAACATTATTAGACAACACACACACACAAAAATCTGAACAACTTTCTTTGATATCCCAAAGGACAATGGGGAAAAAAATGTTCACTTTTCAGTACAGTAACAGCAAATAATAGTATAGTAAAAAGCAGAGTAATAGCAAGTTAGAAATCCTGGAGGAAATCCAGAATTTTCTATTCTGCACTGCTGTTACTACATTATCACCTGACATACTTGCAACATGCACTCAGAGGCCCTGGGACACGAGTCAGGGAGAGGAATCCTGACACTGACAGGTAGGAACCACAGTGCTATGGATACACATATTTGAAAAGTAGTCTTTTTAAGACTTGACCTCTCTACAAACTTTACCTAAATTCAAGTAAACTTGAGAAGAGTTGATATAATTGACATAAACTATTACATTTTTTGTCAGTTGCTGAGCAGGGAAGTCTGGTGTAGGCTCACATTAGATGCAACTAAATCATGTCCACTTAAATCATTCTCTCACAGCCACATTCAAAGCATTAAGACAGTGTAGAATAGACACTTCTTTAGTGAGAAATGGCTTTGTAGGTGTCTTATGGATGGAAACAGCAGATATTTCCATCTCATTTCAGGAATCTTTTTCAGGAAGAACAGCTGTAACTTTGCATACCATTAGCTGAATAGTATCCTATATTTTGATTGAGAAATCTGTATTTAAATATAGTACAAAAGAAAAGAATATCACTAATTATTAATTATTTAATGACTAATTACTGTTGATGCAATTGGTACATGCAGAGCAGGAAAAATACTTAAGAATGTAGCTGTTCTCAAATAGCAGTACACAATTCAGAATACAGTAGAGCCTACTTTTAAATCTTCCAATAACTTCATCGTTGGCAAAAAAAACTTGCTGTCAGAGGTAATTAAAATAATACATAAGAGTTAAGAAAACCCCAGCAACAAAGGCCCCAGAATGCTGCATTGTAACTCTCTTCCCACAAAAGATAATGGTGTTGCAATAACTTCCCTGACATGATAAGCAGCCATATAAGCAGTAGGTCTGATTTTCAAACTTCCCAAACAAATATTAACCCATTCTTCTCCAAGACATCCCTGACGCAGAGTAATGATCATTCATGCAAAAGAACCAATAATCCCAAAAGTAGCACATAAACCAAAACAGAAACACTGATGCACAAAACTTTGCAGTAACAGTGAAGAGCAAATGTAAGGATTCTCTTCAGAACTGAATCTGTCTAAAAGCTAGTTATTTAATACATTCAGGTAAGCTAGTGGAAACCTTCATGAAAGAGAAAAAAACCCAAATTGTAAGTAAACGAGAGGCATACAGTGTTCAGACACAAGGAAGAGGCATCTGACTGAAGGCTATTTACAACCAAAACCACTGCTGCCTCTCCTCCAAACCCCAAAACCAAAAATCCCACCACACATTCACAAAACCAAGCAACCAAAAAAGCAGAGTAAAAATATTAAAGCGCAATACAACCTTAACAGGAACTTACTTTGTTAGCTGCCCTTTATTTTTGTTGTTGTCAACACCGTTGTATGTAACAGCTGCCAGTTTTCTGCTTCTGTAGTTCTCATAATGTACATTGTTAGTGACATCCTTCAGGTCCTGCATATGAGTTCTGTCAATAAGTGTAATTTATCAGAGTAGTGCACTAAATTAGTACAAAATATCACCTGAAAAATCAGTCCATGTTCTTTTTGCAGATTGACTTAATTAAATTACATCCCTCCCCTAATGCCCCATTCCCCACAATGTTGTCATTCCAACATTCAAATTAGAGCTTGTCAAGACAGCAAAGCCACAGAAATACCAGAATATTTTACACCAAACTATCTAAAAGCTTGCAACATTCCAAACACTAGCTTACAGGAGCAGTCTTTGGAAAATCTGAGTTCTTTGGATAAACTTGCAAGTATTTGGTAAACAGATGTGAGAACTGCGTATTACTACTGAAGAAGAGGAGAAAAAGCATGTCAGGAAAGAAACAACAAGCCAAAACTTCCTGGTTGCTATCTTGTAAGTTCACAAAAGCTAAATGTAAAGTTCCAGACAAAGATACAAGCATTAGCTTCCTTTCCTGATTTTTTCATTGTCAGCCTGGAGAAAATCAAAACTTAATAATCAAATTAACAGTTGTTACAGTCAATGTCACCTGGTGCACTGGTGTGAGTATGGCACCTAGCACAATGAAGCACAGGCAGTCTTGCTCTGACAACTGCAGCACTGCAAATATTTTACAAAATGCCTACAACTAAGTTCACATCACTACATGTAAGTACACATCAGCACTAGCAGACAGCTCAGGTTCCTATGGTTTATCACAGTTTTCAAGAACAAATAATCACAATGTAAAGAGAACTATTAAAAAAAAAATCCTTACCAACACCACTGCTTGCAAATATGTGGCTAAACAAGGTATCAGACTGTAAGATACTGTTTACAATTAAAAACGTGAGCATTAACATAAACTCACAACTCAAATCCTTTTTAGTCCAATATATCTCTCAGACATAACAGACAATGTTAATGTTACCTGTAAGTTACTTACCTTATCAACATGTTCCTCAGAATCGTGAAGTCACAGTGTTCACCATTTTCAACTGCAAAAAAAAAAGTAAACTTTTGTTAAGATGCCAACAAAAATATTTGCCTTAAAGAGGTAAGATGTCATCCATCTACAGTCATTCCAACATCAGATTGCTTCCAGCCTTTCCTTACTGGAACAACGTGTGTGTTAACAGAAGGAGAGCATTAACAATATAACTGTATTAAAGTATCCTACTAGCAGAGTTCCTAAGCCATGCTGGCAAACTGTACTCTGAGTCAGTACAGCAGAATAAGCTACCACAACAGAAACACAGTTTTGCCAGTTGGACTAACTTTTTGATCCTTTGGAAGCCCTGCCAGCACAGCTGTCTAAGGATCAGACACTAAGTGCAGACCCCAGTCTAGATGCAGCTATACCCAAAAAACTTTAAAAGACAGACTTAACACAGTCCATTTCCCCCTTCCCCACTAAATGTGTTTCAGAAGTCTTCATTTCCATTTTAATGAGAATTTAGTTCTTTATTAATATGAAGGAAAGGAAGGTTGGGTATTTAATTTGATGTACCTACCTACAGAACAAGAGAGAACGGGCAGTTGCCATTAGATGCCACCTATTCCATTCTGCCTATCATCCCACTAACGTAGAAGAGGCTGTTTCTGAGTGGCATTTGCCTGATAGATAATGAAATTACACTGGAGAAAAATGCACACCCCAGAACTCTCTGGTGTGCAGACAGAGAAGGCAACACAGAAAGCTCTTAGCGAACACAAAAGAAAGGCACAGGGCAAGTTCCAATGTGCCCCTGAAGTAAAGACATACATTTTTGTGGGAAGGAGGGGAAAAACAGGAAGAATTAATTAAAATAGCCCAAATAAGTTCAGTGAGTCCCACAGAAAAGTGCAGAACGTGGCCTCTTCATGTGTTCATCTTGTATGTGCACTCCTGCATTATTTCATTCCATGGTTTTACAGACTGCTAAGTTCTGCTCAGATAGTAAATGAAGTCATACTCCCAAAAAAGCATCATTTCTGAGTATTCTGTCCTAGGCAGACAGACTGAAAGCCACTTGAAGAGGTTCCTTTTAGTAAGGCTAGCTCTTCCCTTCCCAAAGCTGAACAATCATGAACATGAAGCCTTTAAGAGATTTGTTTTAAAATAAAGAAAAGCAGCACCATTTTGTGCATCTCTGAATGCCAACGCAAGAGCCTTAAATAAAGCTTGATCCTCTCTGGTGCAGCTGGTTTTTGCTTTCTGCCAAGCCTCATTTCCTGCCAGACATGCACTTCAAAGTGTTACAGCATTCCTCTTAAAGTACTGGTCCATACACTGCTTGTTGGTTGGGGGGGGAGGTTTGTCTATTTTACAGTGCATTCAATTTACAGTTCACTGCCCTTGGAAGGCAGAAGTAACGAGCAAAAAAAGAATAATCTCTTTATTTAATACATGCACATCACAAGGAAAAATCCAATTATCATGGAGAAAGTTTAACAGTGATTGTTTCACTGCAGAGCGTGGTGCAAGTCATGCCATGTACCATTTGAAATACATGAGTGGCATTAAAGCACAAGAAATGGCTGCCAGAAGAACATGCAGTTATCTTCAAGTCTCTATAGCAGGAGAAAGTTTTATATAAATTCTACAAAAAAAATAGAAAAAAAGGAAAAAGTATTCTATTCATTACCAGGGACCTTCTCCAGCAATTAAGACTTAGATGTTTTGGAAGAAAGACAAAATCTTTCAGAAACTTTAAACTGAGGTTACAATAAATGAGCTGATTAAATATTTATAATGTGCAAACTCTAGGAAGGAGAATCTAAGAAACACAGATTTCATATGAAGAATATTAAGGTAAGAAAGCTACAAAACACTTGCAGTTTAAGTCATGTCATTACCTGCAGCAAGTTACTACAGGTTTTACAACTTCTCACTGAGGCTTCAACAGCTATCTGCTCAAAAAGTTACATGTTGCTGAAACATTTACCTTGTTCCAGTATTATCAGAATTAGTGAATATACATACCATTTAGTTAATTTCCAGACCAAATAACATTGAAATTAAGCATTTCAAACACTTCAAATATAGACTAATGGCTAATAAGTTTTAAATGGATAAAAAAGGTCATGAGAAAACCTTACCTTCTGCAACACCCCATGGGTACTGCCTTCCTCTAACTCTCTTGCCATTGACTTCAATGATCGTATTACTACCTACCACAGCAAGAGGTAAACGGTCCTACAAGATAAAGTGTGACTTTAAAAATCAAAATTTCTACTGCCAAAAGATACTGAAAGCATGCCCATGTATAAACTTGATTTAAGCTAGTTCAGTGCTATAATACTGTTGTGCAGCTAATCCAAAGTGCAAGAATAGTGATGTTTACTGATCTCTGCTTAGTTTAATGACTTACATATACACACACACCCCCTTCTAAATTCCTTATTCTGTAAATCCAGTTAAGAAACAGACATTACTGTTACTTACTAAGCTAAGCAACAGGCAAATCATTTCCTATTTACTTAATCGCACAGCTAATTATTTACCAATTTATATTCCCACTGTCTACAAGGACTGTTACTTTGACTCGATCTTATATCCAGTTTTCAAAGGTTTGGCAAAGAACTACTTCAAGTTCTTGTTCTCAGCTGAACCAAGAATGCCTCCAGTGTAGCAAGCAACAAAGCAGCCAAGAGCAGTTCAAGTGGCTGAAAGGAACTGAATACAAAGCTAAGCATTTTAGACTTTTGTCTTTGCTTTTAGTCTGCTCTTCTCCCCTAGGCTTAGTCCCAGAACATCTTCTGTTTGTGCCATTTGTGTTTATCTATCCTAGGTGATTCCCACAGTAACAAAAAAATTTAAAAGCTCTTACAACAGGCTGTTAAAGCTACTGAACAAACAGAAGCAAGGCTACAGAAACATATACAACGTGGACTCCAACATAAAAGAACAAACCAAAAACATGAGTAAACTAAGAAAAAGCCTTTCAACAGCCTGACAGTCCTTTTGATTTTCTTTAGTCATTCATCTCCATTAAGGTTTCAGTATGTCAATCAGCCAGACAGCTATTAGCTGTAATGCACATACTCTGTGCCACTGCACACCTTTGTCTGAAAGACAACCCTGGCCTCCTTCAAAGCTCAGAACCAAAACAATATGTGGTAGGTGGATAAAAGTCAAATTGGCACAAAATAAAAAAGGTGATCTTTAAGAGTTCATTAAATGACCATGTGATCTAGTGCTCTCACTCTGAATTTTAGCCATTAAAGGACTTAGACAGATGACTTCATAGTGTCATTCATTGCCTCTGCTGAGGAACAGTGACTATTAGGACAGCTTTGCATCTGATTTCCATCTCCTACACATATTGGTGGGCTCTTCATTAATGATAGAATGCTTTGCACACTCAACCCCCCCAACCCTCCATAAGCAGTTTTTCAAAAGAAAATTAATTTACCTTTATCTTTTTAACAATCTTATTTTCTTCTTCATCATCTGTTTCTGGAAATTCATATATTTTAATTTTGTGTTCTTGGATTTCTTTCATTATCTAGAAAGAAAAGTGTTATTTGTTTGAGAAATTCATACTTTGTAATAACTCAGTATTTCTTGCTGCCATCTGATTCTCCCTCCTTTTGTCTGATATATAAGATCCTTAAATATTAAAGTGACTAACTTACATTACAAAACTCGCACGTTTAATATCACCAGGTGACCCCAAGGGATTATTAGTATGACCATCTCTCCTTAGCCAGGAGAACACAGGATCAGAGCCAGTGCCTCACAGCTAACAGAGTATTATCCACTCACAGAGGACAGCAAAAATTAATGGGACAAACAAGAGATTTACCCTAATGGGAATTCTACCTGCACGTGCAGAAACTCATACAACACAACTTAAGTCCTCTGACTAATCTTGCAATTGAGTCCCTTAAAAATATAAAATATTTGAATAGAGAACTGCAGGCACATTTCATCCCTTTGAGTTCCCACAACAGCCACTGCTGTCACTCCTATTCTTTTCTGTTTCTAGCACACCTGAGCATCAGTTGCTTGAAGCAGGATCACCTGCCTATTTTCATAGAGCTTGTGACTGATGGACTGACTCAAACCACTGTGTTGAAAAACATTCGCGAACACTAACAAAAATTTAAGAATAACTGATAGCATCATCAAAAAAAAGACTGTATTGTTTTGCTGCTTCATTTGTCTGAAGGGTATTTTTAAAAACAAGATGATGAGTTTTCCAGAATGGGAAAATATTAGACCATTTAGTTGACAGCTGCACTGCAGAGCCCTGGGGAGTATTTCTGGTTCATGGGTTTGCAGTCTTATAAGAATGTAAGTTTCCAAATCATGCAAGGACTTATTTTCAAAGTTTGAGAAAGTCTCCCTAATTAACATAAAGTCCTTCCTGCTTATATATTTAGAAATATTATGTCTTCTATCATTTTTTCCTTTCATTTTGTCCTCTAATTTTTAGCCTTAAATCAAGAGTTTTGCACACACCACCTCAATGCCATCTTTTCACAGCCTGTGTTCTTCTAAACTAGGACGCAGCTCAGTAAAACAAACTTCCTGTCTTGTCCTGGTCTGGGTCCTTCCTATCCTCTTCATACAATAATACAAAGCTTAAATCTATTTCTACTCTGACAGTGTTGCTGAAAAAAACATAAGCCACTTATAGACACTAATGCCAAGTATATACTACAAATACAGAGACACTGTATCAGTTGTATCAATGTTAGAATTATCTCACCATCTTTAAAATGCATTACCACAGACCAAGACTGAACAGGTATACTGATTCACACCTAATACCTAATACCTGAGGTATCTTTAATAAATTCAGTGCATCAACACAAAGTGAACACCACAACACAATCAATAATGCTCTGATACTGCATTAAGTAACTTTTTGTTAACACACAACTTCTGTTAGGCACCTAAAGTTTGAGAGCTCCTTTCCTCCCTTACTGATTTTTATCTCAGCAGTGAATTATTTCACTTGCCAAGAAACACACTACACTTGAAACCTCTTCCCCTGAGGACAGAAACAAGCCTATTTCACCAAGAATTATAATTAAATCTAGAGATATAAATTACTTAGCTTTGCTGTCTCAAGTCATTGCTTCAGGGTTTAAACTTTTCATGTAGATTACATGTCACCGTTTCCATAGGGACCAACTTAATAAATTATCCTGTGTTATAAATATTAATTTTTCAACTCACCTGTTTTTTAAACTGTTGGCATTCCTCAGGTGTAAGTGTGTCTGCTTTGGCAATAAGTGGAATTATATTCACTTTTTCATGCAGGCGCTTCATAAACTCTATATCCAAAGGCTTAAGTCTGTAAGACAGGATTAGAGCTTTGCAATTTAAATTAATTAAACAAGAATGTACAAATGATGAGATTTGTCCTGACAACTACTCTTAATGACACTGATTTATGAGAGACAGAGGACTGAATGGAAGTCAAAAGGCTACTTGCAACTACCATAGGAAATCCCCTAAATTGTATCATACCAGAGGAATAACTCATATTACTAGTAGTCATGAGACTTGTGTTTCCTGAAACTGCACTCATTTAAGCAAGTGGTAAGAACTCTCCTATGAAAGTAGCAAAGTTCGTGTCATTACCAGGAGATAATCCCATTTACAGCCTGGCTGATAAGAGTTTACAAGCTGTGAATTGTGCTCTGAGAGTCATGTTTATTAGTATGCTTCCTCCTGGGAGCAGGATGGGAGATTTTTTTTTTTAAGACCTTAGATTACTGAAGATAGCATTTTCTGTGGCCTGTGTACAAATGAAGTAGAAATATCTAATCTCTAAATTGCTATGTAAAACAAAAAGACAATTATGAAAATGAATGCCAATGACATAAGAACTAAAACAACCACCATATGGGTATTGGGTGAGTGGGTGATGGTATATTCACCATCAGTGTGGATAAAAGTGGTCAGTATTTCCTGCTTGCTGAAGTAAAGCCAGAGAGGTCTTGATGCATTAATACTTCAGAATTATAGCAAGTTTAGTCAGGCTTAAAGGATTCACTTAAAGGATTTAACACGATTATTTCTCATATAAAAGACATTAGTATTAGGAACATTAAAACCAGATTAATTTGGTACCCAAATTTAGCTGATTCTTCAAACCATATATAAATGACTGAAGAAAATGTTAAAGAACACATACTTAACTTCATTTTAACATTTTCTACCTGCCACTGAATTTCCCAAGTTTTCAACATATTTCCATTAAATAGCTAACACTAATGCATGTGTAGGATATGAGTGCTTTTTTGGTCATCCATTCACCTTCATATGCTTTCCCTCTACTTGTTTCAAAAATCACAGAATATCCTGAGTAGGAAAAAGCTATCTAGGGCAGCAACACCAGGCTGAAGGGCAGCTGCCAAAGCAGAATCTTTCAAAACAAAAGTGCTCACCTCAAGGACTTGAGTTTACAGTGGAGACTGAGCAGGAAGGCTTTACAAAAAGATCCCAGAATTGCAGAAAGATGGTGCAATTCATTCTCACCCCATTAACTTACCTGGAAGGCCCCTCCTGCCCCTCCCCTCTCTCCTCCTGCTCCCATACAAACTAACTCATCAGTTGTTTATGTGTATACCCGCTAAGAACAGTGAGATGCATTAAATGGAAGGACTTAACCTGCCTTTTTTAAAAAAATTTCTAAATTACAACAAGTGGGCTTTTACGAATGTATTAAATGATAAGGACAAGCAGAAGAAAGTTCACCTACAAGCACTTTAATTCGGTGTAAATACAATCATGCATTAAAAGCGAAGAGGACACTACTTGAAAGGTTACATGTGCTGCTGTCTGCACAGGAAACAGGAGCAAAGACTGCATGACCACAAAAGCCAGGTAGGAAGTGAGCTATGTCCTTTCAGAGAGGGCAGTATCTTAAAAGAGGAAATGAACACTAACAGCAGCACCAATTTTTTCTCTGTTTATTTCCTTACTTAGATGACAATTCTAAGCATTTATTCCAGTAACTGAAAAACACTATGCAAACCCAGCACAACTTGACACTCTTTCCCCCCAAGAATAACATGACATACCTGTACAAGCAATGTATTTTTACAGTTTTAGCCTTGAAAATTTAGTGACCAAAACTTACTTTATCAAAAATGTTAACTTTCTTTTTCCTTAAGAGCAATTCGTACCTCCCCTTTCTGACTCGTAAAGTTCTAATGGATAAAGGGGGTTGTGAGGGGAAGACAATTTCTTGAAAAATTAGAAAATTAGCTCAAAAAAGATTGACTATCACAAGGAATGGAGCATCATCCCTTTATTTAAATTCCATTTTGATTTTGCACACTAGCAAAACACCAGGCCACAGACTCAGGTGTTTGCATTTTAAATTGATGTGCATGTTGAGCAAAACTGACATTACAAACATGCATGTTGAACAAAACCAAAATATTTCACAGAGGCAAGTCTACATATGCAAGACTCCGCCCTCCAACATTTCTTTCCAAATTTGGAAGTCTCTGTCCAGTCCAATATTATTTTAGATCCATTCCAAAGCTAGCTACAGAAAGTAAGTATAATAGTTAGCATTTATTACTGCCTGAGGAATAGGCTTCAAAATACTTTCATCACTCCCTTCAACAAGTTTTACTACTTTTGACCTATACAATAGAATAGGCTACTCATTCTCTCCTGGTTTTGAAGGTATAAGTTAAGAGTCTCTGACCAATTTAATCAGTCATAACACCATGATAAAATGCCAAGCAACTAATTTCAGATATAGTCAATCTGTATCTACTATACCCTAGAAATGCAGTTCTCCCTCTCTACCACTAGATAGAAGTCTGATCAAGTTAAAAACTGAGCAGATGTGGGAGATCACACAGTATTTGAAAAAAATCAGAATGCCTGTACTGAAATTGTCACTAGACACACGCTGGGTAAAGTAAAGTATGCTTACAAGGATGCATGAAACTTCTCATCTTCATTTTATCATTCAAGTCAAAGGGATGCAGGAAGAACAGAAAGGAAAAATCCTGTTGCTTGAAATGTGAGCCTGTTTCTCCTTCTAATGTGATTAAAAGACAGAGATCACAAACAGACTTGGCACTTGTGAACACCTGTGTAATTTTAATTGTTAGAATTCTATTTTTCTTGTTACTTAATTAATGTGCAATCATGTTTTCTGGTGTTTGGCTTGCTAATGTTTGTCAAGTCAAAGCAAGCTCATAGTATTTGAAAATAAGCATGATCTGCAGGCCATTAAAAAACCCTGTTTGGAACTTTACATAACTAAGATTGACAGATTTGTATATTTATCTGAGGTAAGAGACAGAAAGAAAACATAAAATACACTAATACAAACCCATGTCCTGAAGGAGCAATGAAGTATAAACAACACTGCACTCTATTATCTGGCATCTGACGTCTGTTCACTCGAGATTCTGCATTCAGGTAGTCCTCAAATTTACTGTCAATGTAGTCAATAACTGGCTGCCAGCTGCAGAGGTTACATGAATAAAAACCTGTAAGTTACATTATTTATGTAAAAAAAGCCCCCAGTCTTTGCCAAGAAATAGATGTTCACAATTTCCCCACTGCTTGCCTCTTTTTTCCCTGTTTGTTTTTTTTTTAATTAGGATACTTCAACACTGCCCTTCAAGAGACCAGCTCCTCAACATAAAACTGAGTTACACAGCTCTCAAATGCAAAGTATGAGTTCACTTAAAAAACCTTTCAAACACAATCACCATCATTGTAAGAGAATTAAACAGAATCCTTAAGAACAGTAGCCAGAGGAATGTGCTTCACTGATCACATCTTGTGACAGCACAGAAGTCAGTTCTGCACACCGCATGTGTGGGTAAAGAGCCAAATGCACCACCCAGTTTACAGGGAAAAGCTGATAGTCCTTCAATCAAGTTATAAAGGCACTTGGAATTACAGTAGTTAAAGGTTTTCAGCTAACTGAAAAGTTTAAAAGTGTTAGTATTTTAACTGAATATTGATGCCTGCACTTTAAAATATGTCACAAGGTATTATATCTCACACACACAAAACGCAATTCAAAGCTATTGTGGCAGAACATACAAAGAATGTCTTACCAATTACTATTATCCACAGCATCTCCAAATCCTGGTGTGTCAACTATTGTAAGTAGTAACTGAACACCACCCTCCTTGATTAAAACTTTTGACTGCTCAACCTGTAAAATGAATAAGATAAGATTAAATTTTTAGCAATTTAGTCACCTATCTGAAACACTGAGGAAAACATCCAATGAGTAAGAAGTCCGACAGAGTTGCTGACTTCTGCTTCAGAGGCATACTGGGTCTGTGTTTTGCTTATAAAATTCCAATATTTTTATAAGAATTATTTTTTTTAAGAAATAGGTCATTACTTAAATAAAGTCAGTGAACTCTCTAAGTATGTAGGATATCTTAGTATTTTAATTCCTGATTAAATAGGAAAAACCTTAACCACGTATTAAACTCAATGAAATTGCCAGCTTTGGTCACTTCAAAGAAAAGGACACTTTTCAAAACTAATCCTCCCACCAAGCACCGTAAATACTACATTTCTAGTCCTGTTAATGTATTTTTAAGAATACATTTATTCTTCAGCTAGCATAATGCTTGGGAATGGAATCATTTAGAGTGATGGTTTCCTGTTACAAACAGATTGATATTGGAAAGTAATACAATCTAGCTGCAATCTGCTGAGCTAGACCTCATGTGACCATAATGGATTGGGTCGCTGTTAGCTCAGGTCACTGATGGAAACCTGGCTCAGGAGGCAACTGCATCAGCACAGGGCATGATGCAAGATCTGGGTGTGGGAATTCGTGCCTCCAGTTGTGACCACCCATCTGCAGCACAGCTCAGTCAGCTTGCAGTAACCATGTCATCAAATGGATTAAGCATGTCATGACAGAGGAAATCTAGGCTAAATAGCACATGGACTGCTACCCCCTTCCTACTACTATCTCAGTAATAATTGATAATGCCAAGGCCAGATGCTTCTGCCTGAGAAAGTGTCTTATCAGTCCATGTGATGCACAGCAGTAAGGAATGACAAACTCATGTTAGCATGTTGGCTTCTTTCCAATTGCCCACATATTTAATCACCATTTTTTTCTCTGATATTAAAGCAATTTCTATTAAATCATTAGTGACACTGTTTTCTAGATATGGATTGAAGAAATCATCTGTGAGCCATTTATCCAGAGCCACATATGAGTTGGCACAATGATGCCACCTTGTTGTTCATTATTTAACAATTCTTAAGCCCCCTGAACTCCAACTGGGGAGAGAAAAGAAAGTTCTATTTAACTGGGTGAACATCTGCAAGAATATTCATTATGGAACTTTCAGAGAGAGTGGAAACTTGGATAATAAATCCTATCTGGATGGTCTTTTGACCAGTTCAAGATTTGAGAGAGATCGTATCAATGTTGCTTAAGCTCTTACACATCTCTAATTGTCATGTAAGTGAAACAGACTCACAGCCACACCTGAACATTGCTGCAAACACTCTGCAATTGCTGCTTATGTGATGCAATGGAAAACCACAAAATAAACTGACACCTTGCAGAAAGTCAAACGAAATCCCTCTTGCACAAGCAAAACACTGATTCTAATTCAGAAGAGAATATACACACAAACACAGAAACAGTAACTAACTGCAAAGAAAGCTTCATATTTCACCTCTGAGTATGCAGGATGCTATTTTTATCTACTCATCAGTAGGAATGCTACCCAAGTCAGATCAATCCCTTTCACGTTAGTTCTCAAACAATTAACTCAGCTACACTATGGCTGCCTACAGCATACAATCATCATGAGCTGGTTGCTCACATAACAAAAAGACAGAAAAAAAAATAAATCAATAAGGCAGATTCATGAAACAAGAGTCCCCAACACTGGGCTTCCAGAACGCTAGTCAGAGAAGAATCCAGGTTGGGTTGGACTTCAAGGCCACCCAATTCAAACTCCTATTTGAGCAGGCTTTACTGCAGGTCAGGTAGGTGTAAAAAAACCCCAGAAATTAAAAAAAATCCCAAACAAGCAAATAAAATAAAAATTAAAAAAAAAACCAAACAAACAAAAAAAAACCCAAAAAACAAAACAAAACAAAAAAACACCAAAAAAAAAACCAAAAAACCCAAAAACAGACACACAACAAAAAAACATGCACACACCATCATAAGACACCAGCAAGTTACTCTCACAACTGTTATCCTTCTCAAAGCATCCAGTTCAAACCTAAGAACACAAGCAGCACTTTAGAAACTTACATTTCAGTTGTGGTGAGAGCATTTCCCCCTCCACAGGAGTTCTACAGAGAGCGTACACAATAGATGCCAGAACCCAGGACAGTAATCCCCAGCCAGTCAACTTACCCAAGAGTTTACTACTCAGAAGTTTTAGCACACAGGAGATTAACTTCTGATTCCTTGCATTCTTTTTGCTATCTTGCATATAGTAACCATATAGCCCTCCTATCCCTCCTACTACCAAGCCCTCTGAAAATGTAAGAAACCCAAAACACTTGCAAAATAATAGAGATGATAATGTTAAGAGATACATTCTTGCCAAGCGCTACAAAGTATCAGGTTTATTCTCCAGCACAAAAATTTCCAGCAAGAACCATTAAATTATTATGCACTCCAGATGGAATGCTTTTACAAAAGAAGCAATTAATAAAATATTCTCTTGAACATATGTTTATAACAAAAGAAAACAAAGGTCAGGAGGTCCTCAGAAATGCCACGCTAAACATTTTCCCTGATTCTGTATGCTTGTAAAATGTAAGTGTGGCTGAATTTGTGAAATCAGCTTCTGACAAACGGCCTGCAGTGACTGCATCTCTGCAGGCACTGCAGAGGGTGGTGAGGATTTAAATTTTTTCTTACTTTTCACAAATTCATGTAAGTATCTTGCTATCAGAGCAGGGTTTTCAAAAACCTACAGAACAAGAAATATGAGCTGATCAAATTCAATGTCCTGTGCTTGTGCTGTGGACAGTCAGATCACATCCACCATATATTGTAAGCAGTAGATTCTGCTGGTAGGAGATAGCAGATGAAGGACCTGCCACAAAAACTCTGCAAAGTTGCATTTTTCTAACCCAAATGGATGTGTCCATATATGGGCAAAGGCACAGAAAGCAGCAACATCTGGAAAGGATCCAGAAAAATCACTGTAAACTAGTGTCATTCATAGTTAAGCATCCAACTGCATCCTATCATCTGATTTACAAGTATTCCCAAGGGATTCATGGAAAACATTAGTTCAAGCCCTGGAATTTAAAACTTTTTAAGAAAAGTCTCCTCCAAACAGCCATTTTCCCATGCACTCCAGTCAACTGGGTCACACGGGTCTCCTTGGCAGTTACTACACAGCATTCATGACCTGATGCTTGTTGGAGCTCTACTGCTTTTTATTGGATTAAACATGCCTTTACCACACTCCATTTAAGACAGACAAATAATGATCAGAGAAAACATACTTCATATCCATTCATTTCTGACTCCGTTTCCTTTAAATTAATCTGACTTCAAATCACTTAGTATTAACTGGTTTTCTGTGTATTCCATTAAATTAAAACGAAGGACCTGCCTCAGAAAACACCTTCAAACCGCAATGGCTTTTCAGCCCAAACCACAGTTTGTATCTATCTGTGAGAGAGCCTCTTATACAATTCCTGGTCAGTAAGTTATTCCCACCATATAGGAGCAGGTGATTGTTACAATCGAGGGTTGCAGATGCTCTGGTTGGCCTGTCTCATCTATACTCTAGAGAACCCTTTCAATCCTCAACTTAGAAAGGTTTTCACTGACAAAAAGTACAAATCCAATGGATCCAAACAGCAGCTCCAACTGTTTGTTCTTTAATATTTGACTGGAAACACAGCCACATCATACACATAGTTGCTAGCACACACGATTTTCAAGATTGTAGGGAGAAACAATTTTATCCTCACTTACACACTGACCCTGAACTTTCAGTTTTCTTCTTAAAATGCTACACAATGATTTTTCATTCATCTCAAATGAAAGCACAGCAATGTTGCACTGCAAGTGTACTAAAAAAATACTTATTAAAGTAAGAAGAAGTAGTTTCTAAAGGGGAAGATGGTCTTTAAATCTATTTAATTCCAATCATATTATTTCCTAAGTCATGTGAGACCCCAATTCACTACTGAAAATAGTTTTGGCTAGCTCTTGGCCACCCTCAAGCTTTAGCCCACGTGTGCAATAGGTTTTCAGCATGCGCTCTTGTCAAGCCCTCCCTTTCCCCTCCTTCAGCTTTACGGGGCCAGGGGGGTAAGGGAGGGGGGGGGGCGGGAATAGAAAAAAAATCATTAAGTGAAGCTTCCTGAAAAGTTTAGGGGATTTTATTCAACCAATAAATTAATAAAAATCAACTCCACCTCTGAAGGTCAGGATGAACAGATCATCTGATCTTGCCACCTAACAGATCAATGTACTTAACTCAAATTCCAGAAACTCCACTGAATAAAAAAGTACTCCATTTTACAACTTGTACAAGTTTAGCAGCTTGCCTACCCTCCTAACTCGACTCAGGGCTTAACTGGTTTATGACAACTCTATAATTACCACTTCTGGTAAGGTGGACTGAGACCCTCATTTTGCAGCTGGAGAAACTCTGCTGGAAAACAGCAGCAATGGTGAGCACTCCCATCCCTCACCTGTACAAAGTTAGATTATCACAAGCTATCAGCACTAAAATCTTAAGCAAGTGCACATCAAGAGAGATAAGCAGAGCTCATGCATCCTTATTCAGCTGCTCAGCTGTGGAGGCAAAAAATATCCCACTGAAACGTAATGTTTTCCGAAACTACCCATAACGCTATTATTTCTTAGTATTAGGTAACTGTTACTTTTAATAACCTTTTTATAATACAGAGAGCATGCTCCTTTTCTTGAGAGTAAAGATATTTTCTCAGTAACAAGTTATTACACAAAACAAATGGATCAACTTCAGTTTTCCAGTCTGACTAAATATTTCCTTTGCATCAGGCACTTGCAGGAACACAATCTTTGCCTATGTAAGTCTAGTGCTTAAGGTCAGAGAGGTTCACTCTAGTCCCCGATATACTTCAGAGTAACAACTTCTACCAGGTATATGAGGTACCACAAAGGATGCAGTCTGCAGAAGACTTGTGGATTCTTTTACACCCCAGGTCCTTGCACTTCTGTCAAATCCTTCTAATATATGGTCTCTAAAAGCCTGCCTTAAGCAGTCAGGGGCTTTAATGCACATCTATGTATTTCTACAGATTTACTTAATGTTTTAATTGATAATAAACACTAGATTTTCAAATGTCCATGTGTTTTCTTATACACAGGCAGCACACAAAACATTTCAGGGCTCCCACATTTCAACAGGCTACAAGTTTGAGAGCCTGGAAGTTTTGTTGCTAAGATACACTGAAAGACACACTGAATATTTCTTAGTGGTTCACATCATAACAATATATTTTGAAATATAGATGTATATGTAACAACTGTATCACCCTACATTACTAAGTTGCGCTGTTCAAGCCGTATCTTTTTCCCCCCACCCCTGGTCATACCTGTACAGTCTTCTTAATTCTGTGTGAAGGACCTGGATATTCTGGGGAATACAATTCTGTTAAGAATAATGAGTTGATTAATGTTGATTTTCCCAGTCCAGATTCACCTAGAAGAAAACAGAACAGTTTCAGTAAAACCAGGAGTATCACATTAAGTATAAATATTTAGATCTACATTTCAAACACTCTTGAAACATACCCGAAAGTGCACTGCACTCTAAGTCTTTGAGAATCTATCATTTTTTCCAATACCAAGGAAAACACCAAATCCAACTGGCTCTGCTGCATTCTACAGACCTTCATTTTTCTTATCACATAAAGTACTGAATGCATTTAGCACTTCTTTGCTCCCATTAAAACACACAGAGATGATACTACATTAAATATTAAAAACAAGTATCTTCCTGATATGACTTCTTACCATAATGCCAAAGCAGATTAAGTTATCTCCTTTATTTTAAATATTATTTTAGAGTCTTATTGTCAGGGAGGGGAAAAAAGAAGTGGGTGGGTAGGAATAGGGGGGAGGGAGAAAGACTAAGATTAGTTTGGTCTAACTACTAAACCCACAAGAGATAAAATGAAGTTCCGAACCATGTGGTTTGCCTGGGAATTTTGTTGTTGTTGGGGCTGGGAAGGGGGACTGGATTTCGGTTTTTTTCATAATTTGCTCATGAGCAACAATAAGCCACAGCCTTGCTAAAGAATCTGGAGACACTACTGCCATGACAATCCAAGCAAACGGAGTCACAATTCCCATAGCGAAGATTACCTTCCAGTTCCCATAGCGAAGATTACCTTCCATTTACAGCTATACAGAGACAAGGTCACATCAGCTGCTTATTACAGTATTTTGTAAGACAAGTCTTTTGCTTAGTTTTTTACTGTAAAGAAGCTACTTCAACACAGCAATTCACAATGGTGTGAGAGCTAAGGAAAAAGGGATAAGAACGTTATGCTTTCTTTCTAAGTTTCATATGCAGTCTGTCAGTACATTGACCTAAACAGAAACAGTCACACAGAACTTTGCTTTCAAGGTAACGAATTTGGGGGCAAAGTACATACTTTCACTGAGGGAGGAGAATGAGCTGCACTGCCCCCACGCTTGAAAAGAAGAAACCAAATGCACTAATCGTTACACCTTCAACAAATACTGTGCTGATGTAAAGACTAAGAAAGCTTTAAAACTTGTCTTGAGATAAATGTCCTGGGTGAATGGAAGAGTTACCAAACAGAACACAGTTACAAACCTCAGCAGAGAAGACCCTGTCTCCACTGCAATAGCTGTCTCGAGTTCATACACAAACTAGGTTATACACATCAAGCCATCTCGATTGCAGCGGTGTAGCACACAGCCTCTCCAGCACCGAAGAGAGCAATCTGATTAGCTATACTGTAAACGGATTAGCAGCTGATGAAACACTGCAACCAGAGCTCCTGCCGGCTGTCTACGCTATTAGCAGTGTTTGTTCTTCAAACCCCACCCTCTTCGACAGATAAACCAACACCATGCTGCGAACAGGGGCTGGTTAGAGCCAGGAAGATGGGCTGGGACAGCCAAGGAAAAAGGAGATACTCCAGTTACGCTCTCAAGTTAGCAATGCAGGGAACACTAACCACAGCAGGACAGCTTTATGTAAGCTAGAACGGACAAGCTTGCTGACAAGCATTTCATTGCCACCCTACATATTTTGCCTTTTGCTGTGGGCAGATGCACTAGACACTTAGGAACTACATAGTAAAACACAGTGCCTCAAAGGGTCTGGTTGTAAAGGATACACGTTTTCTACTCTGCGCCTGCAAAACCTTTAAGGGCAGGGTCAGCTGCAGCCAAGAAACTTCCCTACTAAGTTTGCAACAGAAACAAGCTTCTGAAAAGCACAATTTTCCAATCTCACAGCTGCAGCCACTTTGAAGCTCAATCTTCTCCATGTCACAACCCTGCTCAAGATGTGCATATCATTCCAGTGAAACTGAAGGTTTTTATCCAGCCTACCGAAGACCTCAAGAGAGTGACTGACTTTGCAAGGTACAGTTCATATCCTTTCACTGAACTTTGCTTTTCAACCTGACCATAGCCTTGCAAAAGGCTCCCTACTACAATATGGAAGAAAGATTTGTGCATCAGATTCTACTTCAATAAACAAAAAGCATTGTCCCTTCTTCTCCCTTCTATTAGGGTTATTGCTGATCTTAACATGCTAAAGAATTTTAAGTGGGAAAACATTTAGAACAACCACTTCTCCTGAAAAATCAGTGCTTGTTAAGTTGCCACTGAAATTCAACATATGGAAATGAGATTTTCAGCTTGGAAAGAATGTGATGGAAAACCAGCAGCTTGCCCTAGGATGGTATGCTAAGTATGCTAAGGATATTTCTGTACCACCTTGTTCCCAAAGGTGCTCAGCCTCCTAGACACCTCTACCCATGCTAACTTTAATCAGCCAATGTAGATTATAACACCTTAAACTGCTACCAGTAATTGAGGTGTTAGATGTAAGAGTTTTCATCAATACACCAATCCTGGATGCAGTTGTGCCTTAGAACATATAAGGGCCAACACCTAAGACAAACAATAAAAGGCTATAAAATCAAATGAAACAATTACACTGAAAGGGCAGATATAAAGCAGAACTGGAACATTCACTATTGTACTACGGTGAGTAACACTGCTTCCACTCTAATAAAACAGGAATTTCTCTGCTGACTGCAGTGAAAGCAGAATTAGAGAAGCCAAGTGTATCAATTCTAGCAGTGAACAATTCTAGCAGCCTTTTTGGGCATATTAAAGTATTCTGATCTTTGCCAGAAAAAATATGGTAAAGTGGAGGGGAAAAAAAATAAAAATCAAACCCAAAATAAATCACACCAAGATCCACCACCACTCCCCACTCCAACCTCCTAAACAAACAAACAAACAGAAAAGCGAAAAAATCCCCAAACAAACAAAAAACTCAAACAAAACCCCCTGTCCTTCCCATATAGAGCCTTGCTCAATCCAAATTCCTTCTGGAAAGTCTTAGAAATCACCTTCCAGGGATGCAACAGGCTATGAATATGACTAATAAAACCACAAGGAAGAAGAGAAAACAAGTGAAATTTAATTTGCCTTAATACAAAAAGATAACATCCCAAATGAAATGCATCTTCCCACTTGCAGTAAGCGTTTCTGATGAGATTTTGCCCTTTGACCATTACGTGAATTGGCAAAAAGATGCAATGTAACAGAAACTCTCCAGTAGTATTAACTTCCAATCACTTAATGCATCATGTTGCCGTTAGATCTAGATGCCTAATTTAAAGTGATTTTTAGAAATATCCTATGCTCTGTTTTAAAAAGAAAGAAAAGAAAAACTTTTGTTTTTCAGGGTAATCTGGAATCCAAAAGGTTAATTTTTTTTTTAATCCAGGTACTGCTTTTACCTTGCCCTTGATCTCCCACTAAATGTTTTACCTAGGCTTCAAGTTCTTCTGAGTAAATGTAGTATTCTTTTTCTTCATTATTTTGTGTCTCATGTTTATCAGCAACTTAGTGTTTCAAAATGTTAACATTTTATCAAGCTGTTTTTATAGCCACACTCGAATACCTGGAGCTGGCCACTCTTGCTGGTAGAAATGAGCATGTACTTTTATTAATATACTTTGGTTAGTGAAGGAAAATCTTTTGTCAGCCCTTACAGGACTAGCAAAAGTTCCAACTCTTCTCAAGTCTATGAATTTCTAAATGGCTGCACAAATACTGGAACTTCTCTTATACACTTGGGTTAACAGTTACCTGTTGACCATTATCATCTTTATACAGATAGCACATCACTTAAAATTAGCCTTGGATAGCAAAATCTCTTGTTCTGTGCACAAAACACCAATCAAGTAATTCCCTTTTTTCCTACCCAAATGAGGTAAGCTGCAATAGGAAAAGGGAGACCAGGAAAAACCAAAACCAAAACCCAACACATTCAGTTTTTTTCTTTTATGTCTCAAGCATATCTTAAACATATTTGTGGAGGTCAAAAGAGATCACTGGTAACCACTAGAATGGTTTGCAAGCCACAGTAATAGTCTCCAGAATAAGAGTAAAGCAAGTATGTACAGGTAATTAACAATTAAAAAACTGGAACAATGACATGCAATTCACATGAAGAGAGGAAAGCAGTGCACAGGGGAAAAAAAATAAATAACTAGCTCAGGTTCTTGTCAAGTAAGCTACATAAATCTTTCACCTTCATTTCTAAATCACTCCTTATAAATGAACCAGAAATCCTGATCTATGATAAGCAGTTAGAAAACCTACTCACAGATACCTTGTTTGTTTTTTTTCCAGTTCAACTTCCATCCATCAGTTTTTGTTATGACTTTATTACTGCAAAGAAACTCAGACTGCCAGCATCATGTCTTTGTGATAATAGAAGTGAATTGTTATCCTTAATCTTAATGATGCTTCTTTCACTATTCATTGCTGTGGCACATTGAGAATGTGATGTATTTCCAACCACCTCCAACTTTTCAGCCTCTGCCATTCATACTCAAATATCTGCAACAAAAGTGGACAGCAAATCCAGTCCAACCCAGCTTACAGCTTTATATATAACTTCTATTGAAGGCTGCTATTTCCTCATTCATATATTGCCTCTCTCAATAAGGCATGACCTCCTCTAGCTTCTGTATCATTCTGAAAACTCAGGATCTTCTGTATTTTTTAGTATCTTGGTTTCTAAAAATCCAAGCCCTGAAGCATGACTTAGTCTTAGATTTATGACTCCATGAGAGAGTTCATTAAACATACCAAATGATCAGGGTGACTAAACAGTATTTAACATTGTCAGTGTGCTCTCTGCACGTTTTATTTCCTACTTCTTCATTAGAAGTTACTCTTGCAGAAATCACCGTGTTTCTATTCTTCACCAACAATTACTTACCTACCTACCAGTGAAAGAGTATTTAATGCTTATGCCCCATGACAGAGAACTGCACCACTGGGAACATGACCACTTGTGCGACCTGTACTTAAGAATTTCAAGTTCCTTTCTCAAGCTCCAAGTGGGACTACAAGACTGCCAAAAAACCACCCACCTGCAAGGGAAACACTGCTGGCCATCACAGAAACCAAGACATCAGTTAAATTGCTCCAAGTGGTATCCTTCATGTATCAGCACCAAGAAGACGACCCAGACTCTGTCACTGTATCTAGTAACTGGAAACTGTAGGAACCGCAGATTCCGAAGACGCATTGACTGTTAATAACTGATAGCTGAGAGAAGGTAACTCATCCCAGTGGGACTTGCAGCTTATTAGAGACACGGGTTTTCTACTAATTGCACAATTTTTTGAAAGATTTCACTGCATTCTGAAGAGAAACCTGTATTTAGAGTTCCTTGATAGTCAAACAAACATAAGCTACAGTTCCTTTACTGCTTTTTCAGATTTAAGATATCCAACAGTATGTTTCTTCTGTGATGAAGTGCCCTTGATAGCACATCTGATAGCCCCAGAGTTATTACAAAGGAATCAAATTCAACAGAAAAATGTTGTACTTCCCAACAACCTACATATAAAGAATGTTTACATCAAAGCATACTTTATTTCTAGCTAGTGAGCCAGTTTTTTTTCATGAAACTTTTCCATTTTATGAATTCTAACTATTGTGACAGTTGCTGCTTAAAATATAATCCCATTAGTTTGATGCTGGTGACTCAAAGAGGGGTAAAGAGCTTGTCAGAGGACATAAAAAATAATGCATTTCAGCTTCTTTCATCCTTGTACAATTGAGTTTATGTGCACGACAGCACCTGCAGCTTTATGCAAATGTGCACTGGCTTTGATGGCACCGTAACACCCAGTTTTTTGCTTTTACACAGAAGGGAAGCTACATAAATCATCAAACAGCCTGAACTACACTGAATGGTATGAAGGAACCATCCTCTTGCCGGGGGGGGGGAATGATTCTCTGCCATGTCATTATAGATGACCACAAAACTGGAGACTACAAGATGCTTTTAATTTTAAGTCTGAATTTAGAAGGTTTCGTAAAGGCTAGTTCCTGTCTGCAGTGCTTTGCAAAACACAAACCAGCACTTCAATACACATGCAAAAACATCCAAATTAATCCTGGCAGGAGAAGGGTGGGAGCAGGACCACGATGCTCCCACATTATCTACTCCTCCGTGTAGGACGGTGTCATGTGAAATCTTGCAAAAAAGATCAACTTTGTATTTTACAGACATTTACAAAGGGAAGAAAGCCAAAGCTCCACCATTGCAGAACTTGAATTTGAAGCATAAATTATGGAAGCAACATATGTTAGAGCCACAAAGCTGCTCCTAGCAGAACAGAGTAGCAGGGAAGTCTAGCAGCAATAAATTCACTTCTGCCTATCAGCAACTGCATCAACACACTTTCAGCATTCAGGATACGGTAAAACAACTTAATCAATTTTCTTAAGAGTGAAATTTAAAGTGCAATAACTGAGGACAGACTCTTGGTATATCATTCTCATCACAGATGACATTTAAATAGTTCAGAAAAGCCATTAGCAGGGAAGGAAAGTACTTCAGAAGAATATTGCAAGAGATTCTACATAATGTTTTCCAAGTACTATTGTTTCCCCTCAAAGCAGAAGCAGGTCTAGCTTTCTGTAACTGACAGATCAAAATAGCCACAAAACAACGGCTTAACTTCACGGGTGAAATTTTGGCTACTGCCAAGAGAAACGGTCCCCTACTCCCAGTCCAACTCTTACGCTAGAATTCATAACACAGCACTGTGAGACAAGGAAGTGATCCAGCAAACTAGGGCTCCAGGGACTTCAGGATGGGAAAATGATACCAGACAGATGAGGTAGTCAAATACTCTCCTCTCTTTTTGGAAACTAGTGTAAGTGTCAAAATCTGCATTTAAAACTAGACTACTTCTCTGTCACAAAAGAATTGCCAATAGTTCACAAGGCAAAGAATTTGTGGCACTTCGTAAAGAAAATCTCATTTGCTCTAATTGCATATACAGGCTTTGCTCCTGATAAACAGTGTGCCTGCCAAGTAGCCATTTAAAATAGGACATGTTACCTAATTTAACATGAGGCAAAGGAAGCAATTTTTCAGCATTTTAGAAAAAAGTTTCAGTCCAGTAAAACCATGGAACCAAAACCACAACTTTGTTTTTACTTTTAGTTGTTGAACATTACTACAGATGAAAAAAACATCTCATGGCATTGGTCCACTCACATCTAGTACCAACAACAGCTGAAATGCAACAACCCGGGCTTCAGCATCCAAGCTTGCATGGAATTACAAGTCCACAGTTAGCAGCTGCAGCCTAGGCTTGCCAAAGCTTACCTTGCTTTGTTTTCTGTGTCAGGTGAAATGAAAGTCCTGTCTGATTAAGCTGTAGTCAAACTGCAATGCAGTTTCAGAGACATTACAAGCAACGAGAAGTTGTCAAAAGTGACCTATGTGGAAAATCCAAATGCACAAGCTCTCTGTGAAATAACTGGGTTAAAGAATTCAACTGGAAGTGACAGAAGCTTCAGAGCTTGGGGACAACAAATCTTCTATGGTTAAACCTCATAGTCAGGATATACCTTGAATTTTCACAGGCTTTGACAAAGGCAAAATAAAGAGCCTTCATAAGAGAAGAAAAAAACTGCATTGCTTCAAAAATCAAAGCAAGAGGAACAAAAACCTGTTGTGAAAAATGCTAAAGAAGATGCACTGCTTAAGGCTAAGAAAACATCTGAGACTACCACTGCTTGGTCTGGAAGAATTATGCATCTAAAGAAAGCTGCAGAGCTAGACTTACTTTCTGAAGGCAAATACAGTGATAAATATAATTAATTAAATTCACTGTTTATATGAATTCCTAAAAAAAAAACAAAGACAAAAAAAGATTACAAGAATATGAATTTTTTCTCTCTACATTACTGTTGACAACCAATTGCACAGCACTTGCAGTACAAAATTTCTAACATTTGCTGACTGAAGAAGAATGAAAGGTATACTAATGAACAGATCACAGATTAGTCACAGTAGGATCTCTCATTACTTAAACAGAAACAAAACCCACACAGCTATCTACATGTTAATGAGCAAATAAAAAGTGATTGGGTTTACTTAATGTTTAAGACTATAATACTTGATACAGATACAGGGTCAACACGTCAAAGACGGTATAGCTTGTATTCTACTTAAAAACAAGAACTACTACACATCAACTTGAGCAAAAGGAGGAAAAGGTGAAGTGCTTTAGGCAGCATGTTACTCAAAACCCCACCCAGCTGATAGATCTGAGGCATGAATGTCACACAAAATTTCAAAAGGACAAAAAATCAAATTTTTATTTACATGGAACCTATGAGTCTCTACAGAAGAATACAAAGAGCACCTGGATTGATTTAATCAACACATCAGCTCTTCCCTGGAAAATTTACACATGAACAGAATAAAAACTACTGGAAATAAGCGTTGAGTGCTTTTAAAATCCCAGGTGAGACATTCTGCTATTAACCAAATCCACAAAAATTTGTCAGAGGCCTGAACTTAGAGGGTTTAGTCAAAATTTCTTTCAGTACCTTATCCTCTGTCTCGTGATGCCTTCTCTCATTAATGTCCTTGGAAGCACTTTTTATTGCAGGCAGCACAAAGGACATCATGATATGACATAACTCTTAACTGGCTCAAGTGGTAAGAGAAAGATATAGACAGCTGGACAGAATTCTGCAACTCTACCCCAGCGATACGATTTTTGGGGCAATAAGTAATGAAAAATTAGGGCAATGTCATTTGCAAGGTCTTAATATTTGGTCTAGTGTTAGCCAAACCAGGAGCAAGAGCATTGCTGCGATGTGCTCTCCTGGATATGCTGCTGCGAACTTCTACGCAAACGTGGCAAAACACACAAATTGGATAGCTCAGTTACTTGGGGGTGGTTACATGCTTTTATTTCCATGAGACAGCTTCCACTGGAGCTGCAAAAATGGCTATTTTGTGTCTAAAAAATGCCGAGGCAGGTTGGAACAACCTTGTGTTGTCAAGTCTACACCTTTATTAATATGGTAAGAACTGTTTTATTTGAGTGCTAAGCCACTGCTTCCAAATCCCTGCTACCACTGTTGAGTTTTCTAATAATTACTTAGAAGGAAATTGAGCTGCTTTTGTAGCCAACAACAGCAGCACACATTCACAAAGCTAAAAGGAAAAGGGACAGTCTGAAGATAAGGTGATATCCTAACACCTGTCTGGCATGTTTGCTATGTTTTGCAGTGGATGAACCTGAAGGGCAGACATGAGAAGTGGACCAGTGAACCAGGAGTTCTGGAAAATCTGGCATGTTCTTTTTTGTCTCAATGCCTCCTGAGTTGCAGCTATTGTTTTCTGCTCTGCCTGGCACTGAGGCAGCACAAAAGTGGTGAATAAACACTTGTCAATAGTCAGTTTCCTCTAAATTAGCAACTCTGTATATATTGCAAAATTGTCAGCAGTATATGTCTGCAAGACCTAAAAAAACTGAAATCTTGCAATTTCTCCCCAAATACAGCGTAATGGTATCCCTTTAAATTAGCCTTTTTAATACAAAATACCACAAAAACTCACCTCATCTTCTATTTAAATATTTATGCTACTCTTGAGTTTCACTGTGGACTTCAAAGTTACTTGCTTTTATAGTCTAGAAGAACATGAAACAGCCTAGTAATTTCTACATTCTCCAAGTCAGAATACGAGGATACTACTTTTGCAGTACTATGGATTTTCATGTGAAAATCTGAATTGAAGAACTCTGATTTTGCTCTCCCACAGCAAAAATCTTCCCACTCCTCATGTGTCATCTTTAAAAATCCACTTGAGCAATTACCATACTCCTATTCAAGTTTCTTGTTCAAAGTGATATTTTATATCTATGTTCCTCCTGAAACAGTAATTCTACTAATGAGAATACGAAAAAAAAACATTAAACTTCAGTGATGCATGGAAGTCCAAGTAAGACACATCTGATTAACCTGTAGTCAGTTATTTACAGTTTAGCATATGTGAAAGCTCCCCATTTGATAAAAACTTGGGGAGTCATTTGAAAATGCATACAAATAAGATTTCCATACCTCACGAATTTGAAAACACACATCTTGATTTGGAAATGCACGACTAATTTAGAGCCAAGACTATGCTAAAGGATGTGCCACTTACAAACACTGAAGTTTCTCTTTTAAAACAAGGAACAAATATCTGTCTTCATCCTACACCACATGGAGCAGCAGCTGCAACAACCAGTGCTTAAAAAAAGTGTCAATTCAAAAGCACGTTGCCAAAGTATAGAGTTATGTATGTCCACTAACATCACCTGATTTAATGCATGACTTCAGCTGAGCAGTGCTATGTGTTGTGCTTCTCCCCTGAGCTCTCAAAAATTTCAGATACACACAGAATTCATAAAATACAAGTTTTAAACATTTATCTAGGAATATTTTTTACTTGTTTCCTACAAGACTGACTTGTGTGTAGCCTCATTCAGTATTTTTAGTAGGAATGTTTCCATAGGATAAGCTGCTCTTCCAACTATAGTAGTCAAAATTCTTCAAGAAGTATCTCAGACATAGATCCTTCATTACATTATATAATGCTCAAGATTTTTAGTCCAAAGCAAACATTAGTCCAATGCAACCAAGGCTCATTTTGACAACTTTCTGAAACAAATTGCTTCACAACTGTCATAGCCACCAGCACCGTTACCAAAAATAAAAAATAAAATCCCAGCCTCCAAAACTCCCCTTCTTTGTGCTGACACGACATTTTCCTTTTGCTCTGCTGCAAATGGACAGAAGACTAACCTTCCTTGCAGCTCCCAGAAAACACTCCATCTGGATTTGCACACTAATCCAATTTGGACCAAGCACTATTAGTTCTTCCAGCAGCAGCACAGACTTAGGCCAGGTTAAAATTTCAACTTCAGCCTAGAAGGAACAGCTGCTGTTGCTGGATCACAGTTGTTCCTAATGAAATCAGAAGGACACTTTATAAACGGCACTGAGGACATTTTGCTTTTTCAAGTACTTAAAAACAATGAAGAGCTACTTCCGTCCTCCTATGCCACTGACACCCTCTACATCAACCAAATTTTCCCAGCCAAGCATCTTTAAAAAGAGTTGTCCGCTATATGAACAAACAGCATGAAAAGAGAATTCCAGCATCTGGAAAAAACATACAAGACTCAGGGAAAAAAAAGCTCTACACAAAAACTAGTCAAAAAGAGGCTGACCATGTATGGAATGCACAGTTTAATTTTTTCCACCTTCACTTTGTTCTGTCTTTCATTAAACAAGAAAATCTTTAAAGTTTTTGGTTGGGTGGGGTTTTCTGGTGGTGGTGGTGTTTTGGTTTTGTTTGGTTGGGGTTTTGGTTTTTTGCCTTTTTTTTGGGGGGGGGGGCAGTTGTGTGGGTTTTTTACTGTCTTTTGTGTTGGGAGTTTTTTGGTGGTTTTGTTCATTTGGGGGGTTTTTTTTGTCTTTTTGGGGGGGAGGGGAGGGCTTTTTGTGGTTTTTTGGGTTGGGGTTTTTTTACAACAAAAAGTACTCAAGTCTCATTTTCCTACAAGTCACTGTAACCTGTTCTGGGAAAGGCAGCTGACAAGCACACAATACTGCAAAGAAAACATGCATTCAAGTTTTATAGTATTTGAAGATGTGCAATTACTGAAAACCTAGAAGAAAATGAGAAAAACACTAACCCTGAAATAAACAAGTGTAATAGCTAACCCACTGCCACAGCAAAAAAGTGGTTTTCTGCACAGTGTTTTATCCATTATCATCTGTGATGCTAATCATCCTTGCAATGTTCTGATGGGAAGCCTCTCAAAGGAACCAGCCATCTTGGAGACAGGAGCTCTGGTTATTTTTCAGTGGTAACTTTATGCTGGTCATATTTCAGATGCACCAACATTAAAATGACTGAAGGAGGCCTAGAAAAACACAGTCTGCCACGTCAGATTGGTTGGTGGAAAAAAGAGTCACGTCAAAGAAATCCACTGGTATTGATGTGAAAAAAAAAAAAAAAAAGTAGCCAGATGACGTAAAGAACTCCAAAACAGAGTCATATCTAAGGCAGTGACTGGAATTTCCATTGATTCTAATACTTTTGAAAAGGAAGATGCAAGTCTGTATTTTTCCTAGCCATTTCCAAAGGCTTTGGCTAGTAGGACAACAGCCTTGTAAAAAGAGGGGGAAGTGGGGGACTTTCACCATTTCAGTAACATCAGCTATTGTTCTAACTTATTGTGATGACAAAACCAGGGTGATTTTTGTACTTGAATAACTAGAGTGCTATCAAGAACTGTGGCCTCAGAAGTAAAGGTGAGACAACAGCCAAGATCACCAAAATGAAGATGCAACTAAGCAGCCTAAAAGATAGGGAATTAAAAGGATGAAGCCAGAGGATTCAGTAGTTGTGTGGCACTGTAAGGCATCTACAATATCAATGCCCATCAGAAGGAAAACCAACACGCAAGCACACACCAGAATCAACAGAAAACCTGAGGCTGGGCTTAAGAGAACCGGGAGAAGAGAAAGTTGGAAAGTCTTCAAAAAGTACAACTAAGTTGGAATAAAACTGAAAAATAAACTGCTAACTAGATCTGAAAACAGCAGCTTTACATAGGCAGCCCAAATCTATGCTGCTTCTGAACAAGACTTCCCAACAGTGAGGCACTTAAGTCACACAGACCAATCAGAGAGAAAACAAGGACAGAGTCCCAAATTGAATATCATACTGGGAGAGCAGCACTAGTCTCCCCAGCATGCAATTATGCTGCAGAGAACAGTCCTGCAGAAAAATCAATCATAAAGCTGTGGAAAATGGTTTTAGGCAAGATACAAACTTCAGCAAAAATCTGCTGCACTGAGCTGTGTTACAGTGTAACGTCAATAAGCCCTCTGCTCTCCTAAGAATATTCCTTCCAAAAATAAACTCACCATAAACAACCACAACAAACTTCCTCTTTGCATCATGTGTTTCAGGTTAACTACTTTTAGTTTTATTTAAATTCATCTATACTGTAAAATAAAGATCAAGGTCAGCACTGTCACCCCTGCAAAATATCATCTTTCCTTAAAAATTTCCATTAAGATCTACTTTTCCCTCCCCCACTCATCTTAATAATGTTTCATTCGAATTACAGGCCTAAATTGCTCCATGACCAACAGACTTGCTTGTGATTGGTCATAACTTCTACTTGTACACCAGAGTTACATTCCACGACACCTCCCACCTTCTCAGCTGGAGATGCAGAGCTGCAATCTCTATCAGGATGCTGTTCTCTTTCTTTCAACCATATGAGTAAATTCAAAAAGAAAAAAAAAAATTATCCTTCTCTATTAGCTAACTGCCCAATTATTGGAAAAGGAGCATCCAGGGGGCCTCTAGTCCCCATAAAAAGAATGAGATGGGTATTCCTGTTTTTTCCCCTAGATTTAAGGGCTTACTTACCCCTTCCCATCATGACCATAAGCTGTGCCTTTTCTGATGCTTAAGACATTTGAGAAGGACTGGACATGAAGTTTGCATATTTCTGGGTCAAATTTTTTCCTAAGACATCCCTAGCTAGGATTCTGAAAGTAGCCATCTAAAGGCATATGCAATAAAGACTTAAACTGAAACATGTCTTGAAAAATGAAATACTCCAACTAGACATTACTGAAGTCCTTGTACCAGGCAAACCGAAGGTACTCCAAAGAAAAGCACGTGCCCTCATTGAGTTTTTTGGTTTTGTTTGTTTGTTTCTTGGGGGGAGGAGCCCTCAGTGTTTTTTCATTTGAAATGCTTTATTGTAATGATTAAAAGAGATAATTACCACAATTGAAAGAGACCACAAAGTGACGTGAATGGTTTCTTTCAGTCCCAAAGTATATATATTTTAAAGTTCTTATTTAAGTACAAATAGCCCACAAAAAGCTACATTAAGATCTTTACAGGGATCAGACAACAGTAATGTCTGTAGCACAGGAAGAAATAGAAAAGCCATTTTCAGCTATAGTGCCTCTGATAACAGATACAAGATACTCTTAAGCATTAAATTTGTCATTTCAGATCAGATCAGATTTGCTCCAAGCTATACTGCTTTCACAACATTAGTATAGTAGCACAAAAAAACTGGTCACATGTTTAATACCAGCTAGATTTAAAGAGTTTTTCACTGGTTTCTTTTTGCTGTTAGAATCAATTTCCTATTCTTAGAGATCTTTATGACTATAGGCCTTTACTCAGCAAGTATTTGGAAGCTTCTCAAGTCTACTACAGACATACCATACCTATGTTCCTGCATTGCTTCCTCATGCTTGATTATCTTGAAATGTCACAAATAGGAACAAACTATCATGCGGGGAATCATTAAAGTCCCATCACCCATCAAAGAGGAAACAGAACTATCTGCTAATTTCCTCATCAGGAAGAGCAAATGCAGCAAACTGACTGGAAATCCTCAAGCGCTACCTGTTTATGCTAAGCGCTTTGACATTTATGGAATTGAGATGAACAAGCTTGAAGCTTTTACCACTGAGAAGTTTGCAACACTTGACAAAGTAATCCATCAGTCAAAAGCACTCAGAACTGCTCTGGCCAATTCAATTTAACTTGAAATGTTTGAGTTACAGTGTATAGCCTGCATGTTGAGTTACAGTGCACAACCTGAATGTGGAATATGTCACATGCTTTTATGGATTCTCAGAGTTTCTATACACAAAAAAATCCCCAGACTTCTAAAGCTTGCTACTGAATACCTTAGTTCTTTATATTCTTTTTAAAAAAATCACAGTCACTTCACAGAAAATACGAACTACTTCCTACATACAAGAAACATGAAACACTGCAAAACTTGCATAGGAAGTTGTACTACAGGAACTAAGACTCGACTACACCTCAGGCCACACTTACACTTTTACTGGAAACAGCTATGCTCAGAAAAATTGTCTTCATTTGTAAACAGTTAATATGGGTTTAATTGCAAGTACAGACTTACAAAGGAGTTTATAACTTCTATCACTGTACATGTTGTTCCACAAATGGCAGAATCAAGTATGGTTTTCAAGACAGCAGTGGCCATCGCTTCCTACCAGGCTGTTAGCACAGGTTCCTCTTTCAGCCCCCTTGACTCTCTCTCTCTCTCTCTCTTCCTGTCAAGTGTCCTCTAAGAAAGCCTCAAGGCAGAGGGACTGAATGCTAATCAGCAAATTAACCCTATTAACTGTAATCCTTGACAGAATCTTCTGATTTAGTACTTTTTCTGAAAGAAATCGAGTTCACATGCTGCTAGACTGACTCATGATGTGAAAGAAAACCCAATACATGGGAACAACTGGGAGATCCACTTCAAAAATGACATTTCAATCAGAGCTAAAAACTGAATTGTAGACACAACTATTTAACTCACCATTTTGCCAGACCAGAAACACAAGTGAGACTTGCTAGCCCGTAACACTTGTGCAAACTGATCAACCAACTAACCAACTGCAGTATAGAAAAAGCTTATTTGTCTTGTCCCCCAGGGAGAGAAAGTCCAATAATCCTAAAAGAATTTTGCAAAACCAGTGTCTATATAATTACGTGACATTTCTAGTCTTCAGCACCTTTTGAAATTCTTTAACAAGTCCCAATGTCAGCTAGGGAGGTGGTGGAATAAGAGGGATCTGACAACAGGCAGCTTCATTACTATGTCTTCCATCCACAAGTGTTCCGGTGCCTGTCAAAAGGTATGGGATAAAAACAGCGCTGATAGTTAACACAGACATCCACAATCCTGAGTAAGGCTATAAAAGCACTAATTTTAAAACCTACATGCAGAATACTTTCCCAGTCTCAAGGGGGTCTTTTCCATGATGACTGCTCCTGGCCTAAGTTATCTAAAAGCTTTTTCCTAGATAAACTATTTAATTATAGGGGTATAATTTATATTGAATCCAGAAAGGAAACAAACCTCCCTTCTCCCCTTTTCCTCAAAACTTTAGGGTTTGTCTTCCCACACCCAATAATGGGAGTGAGGAAGTAAGCTTTATTCAACCAAACAGGAACACACCCAAAACAGTTTTTTCCTTATATTATATTTATTATACATCTGTGTCAATGCTTTTGGACTCCTGCTTCCTTACACAGAGCCCTGCTGTTGCTCTGTTTGCCCCTCTTCCCTTTAGGTGCAGAAAGAAGCACTGTTTCATCTACAGTAGAACAGCACTTTCTAGGCCTCATCTCCTCGGACTACCTAAAGCAGCTGCCAGCAAGACAAGAGGCACTTCACTGACCTCACCAAAACATGGTGGTGGTTTGCCAACCAAGGGAGCAGGATTCATGTAAAATAGCAGAGATGTTCCCCCTTCCAGAGCCAAAGATGAGAACTGTAAAAATTTTGTTGCCTCAGAATACAATTACTGGGAGCAACCCATTGACTCCACCATTAGAGAGGGACTAAAAATTAGCTCTATTCAATTCTATTCATGAATCCCGCTCAAAAAAACCCAAACCTAAGAGCCTACATAAAACCAAGTGATTTTTGCAACCGCACTTCTACTCTCAAGAGATTTCACAGCCCACTGAATATATTTTATTTACAACTCTAATATTAGTCCATTGACCCAGAAAGCACCGAGCTGTAGAACACAGTTAGGGTATTTTGAATAGTATTTTGGCAAGTATGTATGAATGTCTTAAAAGAAACTGAATTAAGTACCTTCGGATCTTAAAGGAGGAAACTTAATGCAATCTCTATTCTCACACTTCTGAAAATGAAGGATGGCACAGCACACAGTAAAGATACTCCTACTTGGAATGTGTCATTATGTACCAGATCTCAAGAGACTTCATAAAAAACAGCATATTTAAGCACCTCTTTACAAGTTTCATATAAAAGTAAATAAATCAGTACTATTGAAAAAGACAAAATAAAAAATCCCCCACGACACTGCAGCTTTAAAGTCGCCCTTACCTTTTTTACTCTCCTCTTTTCAAAAATCACTGTTGGACCCAAAGCTTATGCAAACCACTATTTTAGAACTTCAGGGCATTTAACTGTGCAGGATCAACATTAGACAACTACTATATTTCATATATCTTCAAACAAAAAGCACCAAGAGAACCATGTTTGTAACAAAACAGAAAGCTTTTTTACTTCATCCTGTGCAGAGCATACACAACAGTGCTTAGTTTTGATTTATGACCGATGCTGACTACTAATTAGCAGGCTTAGAACCAAGGTATTAAGAACCTGTTCTGAAAGGCAAGCTACAGTAGTTTCGACAAGCTTGAGTAGATAAATTATCAACATAGTACAAGTCAGAGTCATTATGCATAAACTCAAGTAAGGCCAAGAGCAAATACAGACATGGTTAAAAAAACCCAACCAACAAAAAAATAAAAACCCATGCCACTTTTCAAAACCAGCATTGCACAACAACTTACATAATCAAATAAAAAAGGTAATTTTTAAAATAAAAAGGTAATATTTTACTGCACTTTGTATTTAAAAAAGTATTCAACGGGGTTTTTTTTGCTACTCCATGAAACTCTTAAAAAACCAGCCAAAACACAGAACTGTAATTTCCACATGTTTTGCTTATTAGAAAAAAATATAAAATTCATATCCTATGTTCAAGGTCTCTACATCTAGATTAGAGTGAGATTACACATCTCAAAAGAGCCGAAGCAGGCAAAGAGCTTCGAAAACAGCTGCCACATATTCCTTTGCATTCTTTTCAGCCATAACGGACTCTGAAAGTAACAACAGTATCACGTGCTGTTCTGGATGCAGCTGATTTATTATGATCTACAGTTTTAGACGCAGACCTCAGATTAAAGTATTATTTGAAGCACCCTTTGAAACCAGTAAACCTGTCCCAAATTCTCAACAAGCTACAAGGCAAAAAGCAAGAAAACCCTTCGGAACGGCCGTAGTCAATAGATCCATAGCATGATTTGGACAATGTGCAAATGGATTGCCACATCTGTGCAAGAACCAACTGTGCACCTAAACTTTACAGTGCCTGTCTTTGTTAGACATGAATCACATAAACCTGAAGAATCGGTTACCCAGAGGATTACTGAACTTTTTTAGTGATATTTTGACAACAGAAAGGGCAAGACTAAAATACATTTAGTAGGAAACACCCAATGAGTTCACTTACATTAACAAAAAAAGATAAAAAAAAGCTTCTGATGAAAGACGTAGAATATTTATGCTTTCAAAAATTCCCCATTATACAATACTCAGACCAATTACAAAAGCTTTAAGTAGAAAACAGGCAATTGCATTAATTCTAAGCAGTGCCTATGCACAATGTCGAGGGCACACATGACTCAAGCAGGCAGGCAAAGAGCCTTCCCTGACAAAAAGAAATCCCCTCTGTAACAAACTGTGTTTAAGTGGCAACTCATTCATCCTAATATTTTAGGGAAGCATGGTATACCACCTCTATTTCACTCAACTGCATTATTCCAATGTAACCTCACCTCAAAGGAAGATTAGAAAAAGCTGTGCTGTTCAGCAGATTTGAGAACAGAAATCCTTGTGGGTGGTGGGGTACCATCCGACAACCTCTTGTGGCACATTGCAAGAAGCCGAACAGAAATTCACCTTTGTTAACAGATCCAACCAAGGACGGTTCTCCAGCAGTCACAGCTCTCTGCTGTCCCTGCCTACCTTATCACAAGTCAGCCACATGGTTCCCACTTCTTCCACAGCACCCAGTGCTAAATCTGAATCGTGGGATTCAAACCGAGATGGCAGCACACAGCAGGAATATCTGTCCCAGTCACATTTTTCCACCTTTTTATCCATGGAAATACAATCACTAATTATTTTTGCAAATCAAAATTTACATCTCAAGACTAAGAAGCAAAACAAGAAGTTTCCTCTGTCTACTGTTTTCACCTTCCCCTTCGGTACTTTCCCACCTTCACACCCAGCAGATCAAGTCCTCACTTTCTCCCAGAATAGCACCAAGAAACACAGCTTTTGCTTGATGCTAGAAGCAGATAACTCTGAAGCCATACATATGTTTTGACATATGCAGTCACTTTGTCAGAATACGTGGAAAGAGCTAAAACTGTTCTTGAACAGTAAGTAATATAAAGCCTTCCGGAAAGGGTCCAAAGTACATCAACAAAAAAGCTGCAGCCAGAAACATCTGAAACAAGATCTGGACATGAAAGGATGCTAAATATACTCAACGGTACTGCTATGACACAGCAGCATGAACAAAACAGGTAGAAAGGCATGATAGGGCCCTTGATCTTCCATTCTCACAAGCATAAACATAATCAAAGTACAATTTAACTAAAAAGTCATATGTGAACACCTACAGAAATAAAGGTAGTGAATCCTTTTAGTTATCTTAGTCTTTTTGGCTGGAAAATAAAAAATTCTCAGTTGCTCACTTTTTTTTTTTTCAATTCTATTTACTTTACAGACACCTCATTTAACAGTTTCCCACTGTACCAAGAAAACCCAGATGAGTCTGTTTAAATCCTTTTGCATCCATATGTAACAAAATCTATCTTAAACCCTCATCTATGAGAGGCTTTATATAAAAATCCAAAAAGGTGGGATCAGCAAATTGACACAGCAGTTCATTAAAAATAAGAGTAGCTGCATATTTCTGCCTCTTTGTAATATATATCATCTAACATTTACTGAGCTCTCCGTGCCACTCAGATAATACCATCGGTACTAGTATATGTGCCAGCAATGTCTTACATCAAAAACCAGGTATTTTAACAAGATAGATAATTTATGGGGAAAATTCTGAGGAGCGGAAATATACAGCAAGTACTGCCAACCTATATTTGGCACATACACCAACCTCTCTAAAAGACACCACAATCTGCAATATTTCTAACTGTGTCAAAGTTGATTTTGTATCTTTTATGTAGAGTTAAAAGTACTGAGAGGTTCTCAGATTCTTATCCAAGAAGAGTCAGCCTCAAGCATCATCTGAAGTGCTGTGTCCACACAAACAAAACCAAACAGCTTAAAATGTGACTCTTTTAGTGTACCCACAAAGAGGCAGTTCCCAGTAGCTGGACAATTAGCAAGCAGCTTTCTGCTCCTTATTAAAAACTTATAAATAATAACAAGAAAAAAGGCAAAGCAAAAATAATCCCACCACTTTTACTGATTGAATGGGGAAGGTGGTTCTGGAGAATTAGAAGTTTTACAGCCAAGGATAGGGACAAAAATGCAAACTAAGCTTTTAACCACTTCACTGTGGAGAGAGGGCATCTTCTCAAAAGGGAGCATTCCATGAAGCACACAGAAAAAGTGATCAAGACTCCCCCAAAGCACCAAATGCAGCCAGAAAAGAATCATCTTTACTGAGGCTAGGGTCCTAAACTTAGTGTTTATTTTCACATTTGGCAAGTCAAAGATAACCTAACCTTAGCATTACATACCTACATTAAGCCACTTTGAAACACGTAAACAAGTAAAAAACACATCATCTTTAGTGCAGTATGGTTGCTAGGGATGCAATAACACATCAGTTTTAACATGCTAGAGGAATACAATAATCAGCTACAGGTTTACTCATTAATTGCATTATTTTTCCCGTAACAGCTTATTAAAAAGACAAATCAACAAAGTTCTTCACGCTCTGCATATTCAAATTAGTGTCATTCAAATTAAAACTGTCATTATACACAATTTAATCAAACTCTAGTTTCTGTCCATTTTTATCTATCTTGAGGCAACCTAATTTAATCTTTGGTTAAAAACACTACTGTGCAGTAAAATATTTTCAGTTTCTCAGTGATACTGAGAGTGGCCTAACTTCACAGGACTAGCAACTGCAAAGCATGTGAGGTCACAAATTTAACCACAGAGCCCAAATTCTAAAGAGTATTGAACTCACAAAGATTTCAGAGTCCTATCAAACTATCAACAGCCATCTTCCCAAGCTCTACTTATGGATGAAATGGTATAAAAACAATTTTGCACTTTAGTCTTTTTGGAGGCAAAATGAAACCTCCTCAGTGATAAAATGAGAAAGCTGAATGGCAAAGACTCCTATGCAGGATCTCATCCATATGATGAATCTCTAGATGATAATACTGTCTATCTCTGGAAAGGCTTGGACTTAACTGACTTGATGAAACTGAATTGACAGAAACATCTGTCCAGTAATTTTAATAACCAGACTGGTGAGCCTGTGTTTCACCAGAAGTTCAAGAATGCAACCAACACCAGCCCACTGTCATCAACTGTGACACCAAAATGGGACCTAGCTTATTTTATCTAACCCAATATCCTCCTGGCAGAGGACCAAAGTAGATGCTCAAGAAAAATCACATCAAAGTGCTTTCAACAGGAGCTGGACCAGATGACTTTTGAGAGATTCCATGTAACCTAAACTATTCCATGATTCTGTAAAAAAGCATCCAAACAAGCAGTGATCCTTCCTTGAAATACCACTTAGTTCCCAAAGTTTATGGTGCAAGTTGACAGAGATCTTTACTTTGACCTCCTAACAACGTAAGTATTTGAAAAGTTACAAATAGCAAATAGAGCAATCACCACCAACAGTCAGGCCCTGACACTATTAAACTCAAAATTTATTTCTCAAAAAACAAAGGCACAGACCTCAGCTAGTCACAAACTTCAAGCAAGAAATGGCTGCTTAACATTTATTAGCAGGAGGGCTCTTCTGAAGTCTTTCAGAAGAGCTCTACAGAGGCAGAGTCAAGAAACTGCAGGAGGCACACAACTGGAGACCTCTTCATCCATCTTTAAGATACCTATTTTCTGCAAATTAGTACCATATGACGATTTCAGCTACTGCCATAATGATGATCCTCCTTGAGATTTCCTGTATTTTCTACTTATCCTGCTGTCTGTATCCTTGCCTGCTCTCAGTCAGCCACTCAACACCATTTAATAGGCATTAGAAAATACAATTAGAACACTCTACCCTGTGCCCCAAAACCAAATTACTTCTAAAAAGTTAAGTTTATTTTTAGGGTGGAGAGGGGTAAGAGAAAGAAAGGAGAGGAAAAAAAAAAAAAAAAGACCAGACAGTATATTTCAGAAGAGTGGCAAAACTTGGGGAGAAGAGGATATACGTATACAGCCTAGACGTTTGTCTGTTGATTACACAGTACAGTTGTTGTCTTGAACTTGTAGGTCTTAGCTTCGTTCTAATTAGACAGGTACATAAAAATGTTTTGCAATTAGTTACAGAATAAATGTGTTTATTGCTAAGGCAGAAAACTGTTTTTGAGTAGAGCCTCAAACAGTCGAAGTATCTGCAAAGCTCATAAAATACTTCCTCTGAGTCAGCTTTATTTTATTCAGCTATCTGAATGCTTGCCATCTGACATAAATCAACCAAAGCAGATAAATTTACAGTCAAATAAAAACTTGGACACAGTCTTCAGTTCAAACCACAGCCTAACAGTGTATAAAAATTATATCCTTCTAGTTATTGTATAGACTGGGATAGCTGTGATAATTCAAGCCAAATTGTTTCAGTTCAAGGAATACTTCAAGCTAAAATCTGGCCTGATCATCCAAGTCTCAACTCATTTCTCTGCATTCAGTCACTGAAAAATGTTCGACCACAGAGTGACTGTACTACCAAACAGTTTAACAAAAGCAGGTAAAAAGACCAAAATGTAAAGCACAAGAACTGCATTTCAGAAACACTGTTTTTCCTCTTAACATTTAGTTTTTCAACCACTAGGCTGTGTTAGTCTATTAAGAGAATTAATAAGTAACTTGCATTACTGGATTAAGCTCTACTTGTACAGTAGCAGAAATAGGCACTGATTTTGCAAAATTACTGATCGAAGACATTGCCTTGCAGTGCTAATTGGTTTAGTTTTTTACCTTCAGCTACTCAGGAAGTAGGTGACAATACATACCTTTGAAAAGTTCATTCAAATAAAAAAAATTACTTACTGTAAGCACCCCAGACCATAATAGAATAAAAATGGAAAAATTTCAGCACAACTTTACTGAATGAGTGAACCTAAAATGCTGTTTTTATTGATACAGTAATCTGCATACAGAGGGGATTTGACACGGCAAGCAACATCATGCTCCTCAAGGTCAGACTTTGCTAGAGTTTCAGAGAAGTTAATCAACAAGTCACAAATGTGAAACACAGCTGGGGTGTGGGACAAGAGGTTTTACTTGTCTTGCTCAAAGTGACCTCTGCATTAGTTGCCTCACGCAGGAAACAAGGTGCCTATGATTTCACTTAACGCTACTTCTTCCTGGATCAGAAGACTCATACTAACAAGGTTACCTTTGGCTTCTTCAGAGCAAGGAGTGTCATACACTAAACACATATAAACAGGTTATATGATTCCTTTTTATAACTTAAGTTCCATTGCTGAGAGCACGGATGAATGGTTAGCCACAAGCTCGTGCAACCATCTCAAAGGTTTCTGTATTCTCCAAGTCTTTTGCCAGAAGTCTGAAGATACAAGGTTAGCAACTGGTGACCAAAAGGTACTAAGTTCAGAAGTGAAATACCCTTAAAAATAAACTTGAATACTATGTTGCTAACCTTTCCAAATCATCACACTTTATCCAAGACAACTCACGTTCAGAGTCAAGTTTGTCTTCAGGTCCTTTAAAAAGCCCCTTCTGTTATTTATTTGTGCGGTCCTGGGTGAAGACAGGCTATTTTTAATGCAGGGTATTACACGAATTGCTCAAAGGCCTCTTTGACAGACTGTGCCATTTGTCATGTAAAGCATTTTCTGGGGTGACAAAAAGAAAACAAACCAAATCATCCTCATCAATGGCAGATAAAAATAGCTATTCAGGAAGACAGCAGAACAAAAAATAACTGGAAACTGACATTAAACTGTCTCATATATTAAACCAAGAAAGAACAGATGGCAAAAGAGAATTGCTGACTTTCAAGACAAAGTTGACTCTCAGAAAACCTACAGCTCCCTTTCAGACCTGCAGCACAGGACAGAAACTTTAACAGTATCTCCTCATCAGAAAAATCATGCAGATGGTGAAGGCAATTAATGGATCACAGTTTAATGCAGATACAAAGTAAATATTTTACAGATTTCCATCACAGCGTTTAAGGAGATATTTATAGATGAAAGCCCAACTCTTTACCAGAATATTGTATCACAGGTGAACCATTAAGATCTTTCACATGACAAACTCAAAATATTCCTGAGATTGCCTCATTTGTAACAAAAATCAGATTATTCCAAAAGAATACCAATCCAACTACATTTGGTGAAATAGTTCAAAACACTTTAGTTTACCGAACCATTGGTCTGACAACCAGAGCCTTGATAATGAGCATTTCCATCCTAGTAGAACAACATACCATTTTGTTACACCTGGCAAGTAACATTTAACATCCAAAAATACAGGTCTTAAATGAGAATAGCTCAAGCACAGCAAGTTCCAGGATACCAGAACAAAGGGAAAATGTGTGTCACTCGCTCCTAAAACACGTGGTTCCCTACCATGCTTTGGAACACAACACACAGTATTTCCCTCTTGAAAGACAGAAGACATAGGCCATGTGGATCAAGTAGTAACAACTGATGAAAGTGTGCAATGAATCCCCTTTGTTGCTCTATGCCATTCGAGCTTATCAAGTGTCACCTCCTGCTTCTCTGATAATTATATGCTACAGCAGTGGTTTCAGATTTCTTCAGTTTAACACAACGCTCATTATCCTGTACTGCAAAGTGCTCCACAGACATCCAACTGCTACTTTCAGACCATTGCTTTCACTGACTTAGAAAATGAACCCAAGATTCTCGATTAACCCATAAATTCAAAACTTAACATATGATTTCAGACTGCAAAAATGCTATTTTAAAAAGGCAGTGCTGTTTGCAGTTTGAGATGTCACCTGGGAATGCTTCAGATTCTTCTCAAAAAAGCAAGCTGTCACCTTACACAGAAAGCAGCACCACTTTACACATCCCAAGCAATAAACTACCATAGCCAGACGCTGTTACAACTGACCCTTGACGCCTTTATCCAGCCTGCATTTATCCGTGTCCTTACATTGCATTGCTTCTCACTCTGCAGAAGGCCAAGAGTTTAATTCCCTTAAATCACAGCCCATTTCTGCCCTTCTGAGGAAGCACCTGCCTCATGAAACACACTCATTTAGCCTTCACAGCACAAGTTTCATGAACAGAGGGACCAGAATGATGGACTTTGCACTAACTTTGACACACATGTGGTTCCAGTTATAAGATGTCAGCATAATTTCTGGCTTAAGGTCTCATCAATGATCGAAGCTGAAATTCCAGTGATATAAAGCTAGAACTGCTTGTGAAATTAGAAAGTCAAGACCCTCACTTGAAGCTTAACAGAGGGAAGGAATTGCACTGAATGGCATCATTACACACTTCACACAGCTTAAATAAACACTGACAGAAACTCAGCACCATTCCAACACAGAGTGCAAGAGTTCTTACATTTGTGCTCTTAGCAAACTACCTAAAGTGACAAATCAGGATAAAAGTAAAGGCTGACAAGAACTCAAACAGAAAAAACTTGTTTGATGAAACCTCCAAACACTGGTACAGTCTAGATATTGTGCCTTAAGTACTGTATTATGGTAAGTTACTGGAAAAAAATGCCAGACTACAATACCCAAATAAAAGTGAGAAATATAATTATTATTAAATGTTCATAAATGTTCAAATGTTCATAATAAAAGGAATTCTAGATAAGAATATGGTATAAACTCTAATTTATCAATAAATGTGCTCAGAATCTCAATATAAAATACCCAAAACGTTGCAATAGTTGTATGCAATAGTCATATTACAGAGAGAAAAAAAAAACATGGAAGAAGAAAATTTAAGAGTTTCAAGTGGATTCACAGGGAATGTCTGAACTGACTTGCAAAATCAATCAGAGGGAAGACAGGCATATTGAATCACATTTAATGGATCACAGTGGCTTTACTATAACTAGATATTTAAATGACAAATACTTGATTTGAGAATATCACTTTGGTTAGAGCATGAACCTATATCTTCATGAAATTATCAACATTTCTTGATACAGTAGGCAAGCCTAACATGTTCAGCCAACAAGAGAGTCGGTTTTAAACTAACACGGCATATTTATCTATACAAAAAAACTGGCTTCTACTTTGAATATTGCTGTGGGCTTTTATAGCAAAGATGGACAAAAACCAGTCCCGTAGTGAAGTGGCACCTGATTATTCAGAGCTAAGGAACTGAAAACAGCAGTAGTGTGACTTCTAACAGGTCATTGCTTACAAGATGTGCAATAAGTAGCCCACACCCTAGCAATGCACTGTGACAGCTCAGGACAATCTGCTGAGTAGTATCAAAACAAGTGCTGGCCACCTTATAACCAATTTAAGAAATAAAACATATCTCTAAGACATATTCAAGTTCACACATTACATTAAACACCATTACAGCTGAGCATCTACAAAAGCATAGTTAGGACATCATGCAGTGATTAATTATCCTTATTCTACTATCAAAGAGCCAGATCAATTCATTTCAGTTAAACTGTGACCTACACACCTCTCATCAATGGGAACAAGGAACAGGTTCAAATGCTGATCTCACCACAACGAACAAGTGTACTGCAATAAATTAATTATCAGAGTAACCATGCGCTTGTGTGCTCATGCAACACCTTCAGACGTGTAAAATCAGCAAGGACATTTTAGTTTAGAAATAAAATGAAAAACTGGTAAGCTAGGATAAGAAAAACCACCTTGAGCAAAAGTATTTATGCAGTTAGAAACACAGCAAATGTTACAACTGGGCTGAAGACAGCTAATAGTGTGACAGGGTTAATTATGTCGGTAGCTACCAAAAAACCTCACAAAGCTGAAAAGAAGTGAAGATGACACCTACACAATGCAGAGCACAGTATCTCATTAGATGGTTTTAATGAAATTTCTTGAATTCATCTATTAGAGACCCAGTAAAAGAATTAATACCATTTTTTGTGAGACTGACAAAGAAATGATATATGGAATAGAAAAGTGAAAATGTTTCCAACAGAATCATCACTTTTTAAAAGAAATAAAAGCCAATTAAGTTACAGTCAGATTTTTGAGAAACTATGAGTTCACATCTACACATTTAGAAGTAAAAGTCTCTTCCCATGAAAAGCTTTACAAGGAAACAAAGAATTTTAACAGAGAAATTAGGCTCTGACCAGGATGCTGCCGCACCAGAAACAAATCAGTTTTGTTTACATACAGTCACCTAAGCTTTACAAAAATCTTGATTTTTCCAAGAAGTATTTTAACATACTAATACTTGGTACTTAAGGTTAGTTGTCAGAACTTGACTGATTTGATTACAAGTATCCAGTAAGAAGTACCTTACTGAAGTTTGCTTTCATATAATCTACTCAAGAAGCTTTGCATCCAAACACTTTATAAGAAAATAAAAATCCAAAGGCTCTTTAGAAGTTATCCACTAAGTACTACAATTCCAATTAATGTTGTAATTGCAAACAATTAAAAAATGAGAATGGAACATCAATCCTTTCAAATACCAAGGGTCATTAGAATCTTTAAGCTACTGCACAGAGAGGAAAATGTTTAAAATGAGCTTAACAAAAAATGAAGATTAAATTTTTTTTCCATACTAAGTGATTAAAAGCCACTACATTAGGAGCAACCTGTAAGAGTATTTGAAGACTATGGTCTCTAGATAAGCTCAAACAGGTAGATTATCTGAATTTGCCCAACAATAACTTTCAACAATAATACACTGCAAAAAGTTTCTCTTCCTCCATCAGGTTTTACACTTTGTGCACGTTTCTTTTCCCAACATTAAAAAAAAGGCTAGAAGAGCAATTATGTTGCAAGCTGTAGTTCACTGATTACAAAATAAAGGGAAAAAAATAAGAAAAAAATCCACCCATAAACCAACAATAAAACTATGAGAGAAGATCTTCTAAGGAAGCCAAGTACTCACATGAATAGGCCCTCATCTGAAAGTAACTCAGTGGAAAATCATGAACTGCAGGCCAGTAAACTCACTGTTAGGCTACTGATCTTTCACATCTTCAAGAGACACTCACTTCTTCACAGAACCATCGTCAGAGTTCATCTATTCTGCCTTCTCAGAAAATTTTTATCAACTGCTTTCCTCAAAAAGGAGTGACAGGGTATTGGTGAAGCATCACTTCAACTACAGAGCTTACTCCAGAGGAGCCTGTCATCCCTAAGCATACACTGGCTCCATTTTGAGTTCCACCAGTTTTCAATTTCTTTAGTCTTTACCTCTGCCCAATTCTCCTACATTCAGACTATCTTGCTTTGGCATCCCCACCAGGTATTACACCATCTATTTTAGTACTTCATAGACATCATAACCAGAACACAATAAATTCCTTCTTTGAAGAATTTTGTAACCTTAAATGCAACTTTTTCTATATCTGTACTTCATGGAAACCTCATAATCCTGCCAACAGAATACCCGCAACTTAAAAAAAAATTTTTTTTTCTTTTACTTTTTTTTTTTTTAAATCTATAACATGGTTTTTCTTTGTAAGAGCTGTATGATAGTGTACTCTCGTGACTATACACAAGGAAAACCTCCAATGAAACAACATACCACAGGGAAGCTAAGAACTGCCTCAAAAGGTCAAAACTCAGGGTTTTTTTCCCCCCTCCAGTAGGTTTAGAAGAAAGTATGTTTTAAGTTAAGCTATAATTGTGTGGCAGTGGATCTTAGAGGGCTCTAAAGTAATGTCAAGGTTAAGCAGTGAACACCCAGCAATGACAGCTCACTCACTGATCCTAAGCAGACAGGTAATGAAGGTCACACCAAAGGCTGAGCACATACTCGGATACTGTGTGATAGGGATGCCACTGAAACCTTAATTAAGAGGATTTTAAGTCACAGCAGATCAACAAGAACTGGGAACATCCGACAACTGCTTCTAGGAAACTGTATTGCCCATCCACAGCTTATTTTTTCATTTATTTATTTTTCCCATCCTGCCATATGCTTAACGAAGGCAGTAATTCTAATCAGAACACGATCCATCACCAGAAGACACCAGTAATTAAACCAGTCCAAGTTTTCTTCAGTGAACAATAAAGGCATTTTTAAATCAGAGTGTGCAGTTGCTTTAACATAATTTCCAGTCTTGCAAAACACGGTCCTTTTCTTTGCATCCATTCCAAAAAGTAATGTTTAAACCAAAACACTTGAGTGTCCATATAATTACAAATGAAGCACTATGACAATATTGCATTACATTTCCTTGAAGTTGCAATCTACAGGTGATTTACAAGACTAAAGCATCAATTTGGAAACAAAACAGACACTTTACTATAGGAGAGGTTTCAAAGCAACTTTCAAAGTCAAAGCTACCAAACAGTTGCTCAAGAAGTAGAAACTTAGTAGAAAGGTCCTCTGGAAAGACACTTGATTTTAAGTGTTCTACATATTGCAAATCAAATTATTTTAAATAAAATAAAATTAAATTTAAAAGTTCAACCTCTAAAAAGACTGAATACCTTAAAGTATATAGCGCTAGGAAAAGTCACCACAAATAATTATTATTGAGTACATAAAGTCCATAGGAGAAAAGAATTTTTAATAATTATGTCTTTGCATCTACTTGGGTGTTGGTTCAAATCACGTTACCAGCATCACTGTAATGCAAGAACAACAAAAGAGGGATTTCCTGACTCAGTGTTTAAAAGAAAGAAACACTGAAAAGTAACTATTTGTTCCACACCTCACTACACTAAAAAAAAAGAAACATACACCCACTACTTAAGCAAGTGTAATTATATTAATAAAAACAAAGAGAACTACAATTCAGCAATTAAGATTTTCTTCAACTGTGAATTGCTAACCACAGTGGTATTACTTCTGGAAGTTTTCTTAAGCATCTGACTTAGGCATGTACTTTCCTCAGCAAAGAAATACAGAGAATACACTTTGGATTTCAAATAGACTAAATATTTATGTCAGGTTCTCAAGTGTTTCAACAACTATCTAATACTTCAAGAGACTACCCAGGATTATGAAGGAAGCAGCCTACCCAGGCATTTTTTCCACTGCTGAGCTTTAACAATTGCATTAAACCACAACTAAAATGTCTTACTTTGAAAGCATCGAGAGTGAAGCTCAGTTGAATACATGCTTCTGCCTACTTTATGTCTTATTCTCAAAGGAGGTGCTTGTTAGTTTTTATTCAATAAACCAAGTCATTTCAGAAGCAGAGCAATCAAAACTTCTGCTCAGCCTTTGAGAATACAACTAATATGAGAATGAGAACTGATTAATAAGGAAAAAAAAAGGCTACCTCAGTCTTCAGTTTCTTAAGAAAAGCTTATAAACACTAATAGAAGAAACAAGACTTTGAGAAAACACACAGTTTCATGAAACAGAAAGACTAAAATGTTTTTTATGGCTAAATATTATAAAGTAACACCATTTCTATTAAGATTAACCTTTTATATTTAATGTTTTCAGAAAAATCGCAAAGGGTATTTCAACATCACTTTTTACACATAAATATATACACACACATTCCTAACCACCTCACCCTGTAGTTATATTTAATACAAACACCAGAATACCTGGAAATTAGCAACCATACTTATAGAAAAGACATCACTAGCATCACAAGCCTCAAATCAATCTGAGTCCTGACTCAAAGAGCAAGTAACAGGACAGAATGCTGTCCACATGGCTGAAACGGAGCAACTTCCAAAGCGATGCATCAAACCAGCTTAGACCAGCTCAGATAAGGTGCAGATAAACTGCTCTAGAAACCATGCTCTTCAACAACTACTCAGCCTTATGCACCCTCAAACACAAAAGCCCATGCTCCAACCTCGCTGGCACAACAGGAGTGCAGGAAATCACTACATGCTGCTATGAGCAGCCCCATCGTCTCCAGGGCACCAACAACAACTGGGAAAACACACATTTTATGGAGTACATTCACACTTGAAGCACAAGAAAGGTTCTGCAAAACTGATCTACATCCCTGAAAAAGTTCTTACTGGAAACATCAGATCTGTTTGATGCTGTACTCAATACTTGCTTGGTCACAAATTTCTTACATTGTTGAACTGAACACTGAATTGTTTCTGCAATAACAGAAACACACACAATAGTACAACCATACCAACAAGTCCCCCCCAAACACTGCTCTGGTGACTCTTCATACCACACATTCCAAGACAAAGAAGCCAGATATCACACTGCACACATCTATGAAGTTTAACTGATAATTCCACACTAAACTGACAACCAGAAAATAGCTGCTGTATAAATCCATTAGTTGCAATATCAAGCCTCACAGGCACCTGAAAATAGCTGAACACCAACATCACAGACCTAACCACGGTTTGTTTCTTCCCTTGTACCACAAACATTGTCTTTTTCATTTCAGAACAAACAAGTAACATACTGACACTCAAGTATCTACAAATAAAGCATAGCCAGCAGACTAGTATTTGTGCAGCCTACAGTAAAAGGCAGCCATTCACACATGACTCTTGGTAGTAGAAAGAGCAAGAGACTATTTTAGATTACCTCCAAGAGATAATACATAAAGTATTCTTATTCTTCCAGCACTGACCATACACAGATAACCACTACATTTTAAGTTTCAATAAGTAGATTACAGATAATTCCACTTACTATTACAGAACTGTATCACTATGTCAGCTAAAGACCTCAAACCAAATCAGAAAACACTATCTCAAAGAATGAATGCAGCAGTAAATAACTACAATTTTAAGAATCTAATTGCAGATTACACTGCAATGTTACCAACGTAAGTGACCAGTAATACACAAACTATAGCATCTTCATATTTAAAACAGGCACATTTTTTCAGAGCATACTGCTACCAGGCACGAAACTTTGAAATAAAATAATTTCTCTACCCTAACCTTCCCCAGATGTCAGAGTACTAAAAGATCAGCCATCATTTTGTTTAAACACCCACTTTCAATTATCTGATTTCTATACTTGGGGGTTAAAAGAAGTAGATGCATTTTTAGTTTAGGAAACTACTGCTACCCCTTCATAGCAAACTTTCAGACAATGGCACAAACTTCCATGCAAATTAATGAAATCTTGGTAGCAAGTACAAAAATAGTAAAACTAAGTATCAAAATTTTCTGATTAACCTCTCATTTTCCATCTAAATTTGGACCAATTTTTCTTCTTGATGGTCACAATCTCCGACAGTTCTCCTAAGCACAATTGCTTTAAACTGTACTACAGACAAATGTAAGAACATCAAGGTAATTTTACAGACTTTCTCCAGCTCTAATACATCACTACATCTACCACTTATGAAGACAGCTTCCTCCCTTCTTCCTCCTTTTTTCTTGTAAATAGTGGAAATGCAAATTTTATCTAAGACCAAACAGTTTTGTGTCAAATAATGAATTATGTAGATGCCAGACTACAAATGAACCTGTAATCAAGTTCTGAAAGAAAGAGAAAACCGTCAAATTTCAAAATTCTAACTCATTTTTGTAATCAAAACTATAAAATATCTAGTTTTCACCAGTTGATCTATGAATTTTCTAACTCTGTCAGTAGTATTACTATGTTATATGTACATAATGCCTGCACAAGATATTCATTGTCTCTATGACAAAGTATTGAAGCATTACCAAGCCAAATTACAAAAGAGAAAGCTAGATACCAACAAACTGACAGTTGGCTATTATAAAAAAGACTTAAAATTATTATTATTTTGATCACTATCATGTCAAAACCGGGTCATACATCCAGCTGCATCAGTTACACACAAATGTACCTAACCTTACAAACAGTCTATATCTAAAGAAGGAAACAAAAAAAAAAAAAAATAAATCAGATGCCCTAGCAGGGAAGATGACAATTTGGGTCATCACTGAAGCCTAAACGAACTGTTCTGGATGGTATTATTCATTCATACTAACTGTAGTTTCCCATTTTCTGTAGTCCATCAGGAGAAACTCTTTACATTTGGGTTTCTTTGCAACCATACAAACTAGAAAGGTTTGTTTAAATTAAAGCTTTGATTTTGTAGCACAGTTTTACAGCCACAGAAGTGCAGGATATACAGGACCCTACTGCCTGGTTATGTACAAGGTTTGCCATGTTGCACTCAACCATAAAAACACTTCCTTTTTTTTTTTCCCCCCTGAATGAAAATCCAAGTTCAAATTACTTCTGTCATACTTGCAAGCCACATTTTAGACTAGATCCACATCAAGTGTTTTTCTTAAGACTGCATGAACTATACAGTTCTCATTATTTATTCTTCTTCTCATCAGCTTGCATAACAGACAATATGTTCTTTTTAACCACTGTAGATTTATCAGTCTAGCAGAGTAAAAGCCATGTTTTCTATGAGCTCATGCAAGACACGCTTACATTATCATCACAGATTTTAAGAACTACATCAAAATATTTCCAATGATCACCACTCAAAACAAAGAAAGAAACCCACCTACTACCATGAGTGTGAATTCAAATCCTCTCTTCACAGACTTCCGGTAAACTTGATTTGGAAGGTTTGCAAACCCCACATATCCTTCAAGGTTCTTCTGTTGCTAAAGCAAGAGATATTTAGGAAAAGAAAAAAGTTAAGGAAAAGCATGTGAATTCTTAGTTGGCTTGTAATTTACTTTATTGATGTAAACTCTCACTTCATTTTCACATTTGTGGAAAAGTACTATCTACTCAACTCTCAACAACCTAAACTGCCTACATTCAACAATGCAATGAACTTCAGTAATAAATAAAAAAAAATTGATCTTTTTTGACCGGATTGCCAAAACACTGGCACAGCAGTTCAGCTATGCTAACAGTATCTTGAGCAAGTACAATTGCACCATGACAACTGTGCAAGCACAAAAGTGCGCATGTGCAAACAAATTAAAATAGAATCAACTTTGTACCCATGCTGATTTGAAACTCAGGCAAGCAGCAGGAATGACGCTTTCCTATACTTCCATGTCACGGTGGTGCTATCCCAGTGTGATGGGGACTAACCTGCTGCCCTCTACTTCAGGTCACACAACTGGAGGCCTTCATACTAAGCCTAGAACTACACTAATGCTGCACGCCTTGCAACCAACTCCCCTAAAGGCAAAACTTCAGTTGCCTTGTACTGTGAAGAAGTTACCCAAAATATTGCCTCTACTACAAAACAGGAGGAGAACACTGGACATTAGTCACTACTTCTTCTCAGCACAGTAATGAAAATACTGAAGGTGCTTAAAATGCCTCTTTCTCACTGTACTAGACCCAGTGATCTTCCAAAGATCAATTGTGCTACCTTTGAACCACGCTCCCAACAGAATCCTAGAAATGTGTTTGCTGTCACAGCAGGTCTGAGGATTGTCTTATGAGACAAGACAGTTCAGTCATTTTACAAAGAACCTGAAGATACTTTCTGAGAAAACTGTCTGCTTAAAGCAACACAAGGCACTGCTTCTCATGGAGCAATGATTTCAGCCTTTAGGCTTTATGCTCACACAAAGTTGAAAGGATGTGATGTGATGGTGGTACTGCCTCAGTTTCAGAGTTTAAAAGAGTTATATATATCTATACAGCTGAAGTGCTGTCTGCAAGCTGAAATTCCACTCCCTAAGATTATTTTCAAGAGGATAGAGGAATTCTAAAAAATAAATTTTTAAAAAATTCTTCTCCTGTATGCAACAGAGCATGGCTAATTCAAATCTAGTATGTGGTTGACTCGTGTATTTCAATGGGTTTTGGGGTTTTTTCCTAAAACCAACTGAATAAACTTAATTCAGTAGTACCTCCTAGAGTTTTTAAATTAAAAAAAAAATTAATTAAAGCAAATCTTCCTTGCATGCATATAAATCCACCATCCCCTTTAAAGCACTGAATGCAAAAACAGCTAGCTTCTTTGCAATACAAGTCAACGACTGGGCCCTGCTTTAAGCCACATAAGTGATTTCTCCATTTGGCAAACAATTATTCTCAAGCAAAGCTACACCACTACAAAGATTAAGTTAGAGTTTCAAGTTCAAATACACACAATGCAACAAATGTTAGTACTTCTCTAAATGTAGGAATCTTTGTCTCGTGTCATCAAGAAACTCTTTTTTAAAGATGCTTTTTGTTTCAATATAGCCTTTGGTGCAGCAATAGTCTCATCTGAAAGGTTTCAAAACATTAAGAAAAAAATCAGCCAAGAATTTAAAATCCAAATATTTGTTTTAATTTTCCAATCTATTACTACAGCTACACATGAGGAATGGAATTTATCACAACCTAAAACCCTGAACAGCCTGTGCTTCAGAGATATTATGTGACATGCAGGTCAGTGCTTTTTAAGATATTAAAGAGCGCCTTAACAGTGCAGGTCCTTAATAACTGTTAATGATATGGAACTGCCAGATGTAAAATACCTAATCGCAGTCAGATACTCCTTATAGCTCTACTTGTCAACTACCTGCATTTTTTTAATATCTACATACCTTTTAATGTGTATCATGCTTACCAGAAGCAGCTCACTCCCTCATTAACCCCAGCTAATGCATCTTTTGCTTGAAAGAATGGGTTTACATCTAATTCTTTTTTTGAATTGTTGTTTCTCTTCCCTTCCCCATCATATATAGCTCCACAGTTAGGACAGTTTTACTCCTAAGAACTTTTAAATCATTGAGTATGAAATGCTAAAAAAGAATAGATAGCAACTTTTGGGTTGTTTGCTCTGTTAAGTGGGTCTACAGCAATTACAATCACAATTTTAGATAGTGAAATGTAAGTGTTACTAACCAGAAAGATGTAGCTGTATGAAGCACTACACAGGGCATTAATGTTGCATTTAATGTGAGCATTTATACTCCACAGGAAAGGGCCTTTTGGAACACTGAAGCTGGATGCCAGATTCGTGTTTCTGGTATACCAATTAAAACCAAAGCTTTCAACATCCTGTTTTTTAAATGGTTGCATTTGTTCATAACCTACTACTTCTAAACTGACCAGAATAGGAATGGAGTTTCTTTAATTCCTGCAACAGCTTTTAAAAGAACTTAGTACTTCTTTTGTTAAAGAATTAACTTCCGCTGTATTGATCACGGAGCCAAGTGAGATCTCATGTTTCTATCTAATACTTACAATAGCCTCCCCTTAACATTTAGCCCTTCGGATTTTCAACCAGCTGATACCCAAGCTCAATTTTAGTTCACCTACTAAAATCCTAAAGCTGCCTCTACTTCCACAATAGCTGTGAAACATCTGTATCAAAGGAATACTTACAGCTACTTTGTAAACAACACGTTTCCATCATTTCCAGTATGGAAGGTATGAATAGAACACATCCAGAAGTAGTCCAGTAAAGCGATGAATTTGAACCATTGCAGCAACGAGTCCATACAGGTGCAGCCACAATCCAGAAAGAGAAACAGGGGCAGTGCGAGAAAGAAAACAAAAGAAAAAGTTACTTACATTTGACCAAAGTAACCCACAATACTTCCCCCCTACCATGCTCAGCATACAGCTTTTTAAGCAGAATAATGGAATGGATTGGAAGGGACCTTGAAGACCATCTACTTGCAATTCCCCACCATGGGCAGGGACACCTTTCACTACACAAGGTTGCTCACAGCCCCATCCAACTTGGCCTTTAACACTTCCAAGGATGGGGCATCCACAACTTCTCTGGGCAACCTGTTGAAGAGCCTCACTACCCTCACAGTAAAGAACTTCTTCCTAACATCTAATCACAAAACCTACCCACTGTCAGTTTAAGGCCATTCCCCCTTGTCCTACCACTCCTTGTCCATGTAAAAAGTTCCTCTACAGCTCTCTTGTAGTAACCTTAATTTAGTTTGTTTTAGACATATGACATCTTAATTTCATAGTAATATAATACACGATCTCCCCACCATTTAATGATTAAGACAGGTTTCAATAGCTCTTTCTACTCCAGCTGTTCAGCATGCTTTTTGTTTGTCATATGCTACCTGAAGCTGTAATGGCCTCAAGGGTATTTATTTCCTTCAGAGGTGTTCACCAGAACACAGAATCTCATTTCACCACACTACTGTATAATATTTTTATTTTAGAGTGGAAAAGGTACAAAGATCAAAGTCATCATCCTAGCAAACGTCTCTCAGCATCTTGTATTTCTACATCTCATTATACATTTGGTGAAGAGAGTAGATTCATTTCATTTGCAATACTGAGCACTGCTACAACCTTGGCCGTAACTTCCATAGTTCAACAGCCAGAAAATAAAGAACAAATTAGGGAGCACAAGTTAAGTGGTTGTTCAACAACACCTAACTCTGTGCCTGACAGGAGACCTACATTAATTCTCCAACATGCCACTTAAAATACTTTAACTACAAACCCGTATCACAGAGATTCTTTAAATATCTGGTTTTTGTTAAACATCTTCCCATATTTAAGTATTTCAAGACATTGATACCAAAGAAAGAAGAAGGGGGGAAAAAAAAAGCTCAACAGCAAATTCTAGGCCAGCAGTCAAGATGCTTCGGCACACTGACATCTAATTTTTTAATCAATCCCATACTCCCAGAGCCTCAGAGTCTATTTTTAGAAAATTTACACTGTGTTGGGGACTATAGTTCAAAGTGGCACTGAAGTCCTCCTCTGCTTTCCTACCTAAAACAATATAAACCCTCTGTTTTCACAGTCCCCCTCACGTTCTATCCAGAGCCATAACAATTCAGCACATTGGATACCTTGCTTTTTTATCCTCTCAGAAGAGTGCAGCAGCAAAGCACTGCTGATCAATTCCAGTGCCTCTGTATCCTGCAGAACTGTGGCTCGGTGCAGCTTTGGAAGGAGGGCAGATGCATTTGCAGCAGAAACAGAGAAGCTGTGCAGGCTGAAATACAACTAATACTGCAGATCCTGCAGCAGTAGGAATACCCACAGATTTTAGTATCAACCACCTTAAGTACTACATTACTATCGTGTCCTGTTGTACATCACTACTTCCAACTTTGAAACAAGGTAACATTTTGTCAAGCACAGAGGACTTCTAGTTCACTGACTGCACAGAAGGGCCTGGTTCCCTAGACAAATCCGACTTGAAAATCCATCATACAGCAAGAACAGCCACACGGGCAATGCCAAAGTTACTGTCTTCAACAGTGGCCAGAAACATACATCTAAGGTAGCACAGACAGCAGAATAAACAGAGCAGTACTTCTCTGAACGCCTCAGCAGTCACCAAATACCCACCTCTCAAGCATTTAAGATGGGTGTATTTTTCCACTAAAATAGTATTTGACCAATTTATCTTCCCTGCAAACTCTTTTCATCACAAAATCAGGGTATCCACAAAAGTCCCTGTAGCAAGGACTTCCTCTGTGCATTGTTAAAAGGAAGACTTTATCATTTCAAAATTACCTCGTTAGCCTTATTGCTGCACAGTAGTATGTGTTGGAAAACAGCCTTAATAATCTAGCATACTTCATTCAAAAGAAGCCATTTCACAGCTCTGATTGCTTCTGCCGCTCTTACATAACACTGCTCTAGCGCTGTAGTCTTCTGGAGAGGCCAGGGCGGGAGCTACCCACAGTATCCAAGAGGAAAAACACTCACAGATCCACAGAATGATCGATCATGTGCTGCCTCTTACTCTGATCCTTTCTTACTGATTACCAACGTGTAACTTATTTGACTCCTGTCGAGTACTGAGCTGATAACACTGGGAACTGTACACAGGCCCAAGATCTTGGTCCTGAGCTTTAAAAAATGTTCACATCTTATCACTGAGCACACAGCACAACAGCAGTCCATGTGTATCACTTTACATTTACCTACGCTGCATTTCAGCTATCATTTTGTATCAGGTCTTCCAACATTTTCAAGCTCTCGTAGTTGTCCATCATTTCTGCTTTAACTTGGCACAAATGAAGGCAAGCCATACAAATAATTACAAATTTGGCCTTAGCTGACCTTCGATGCATCCATTCTGTGCACTCAAAGTTATTTTAGTAGGTCTCCCTCGAGCAAAATGTCACAGCCCACATAAACCAGCTGCAGAGCTCATGTTTTTAGATCCATCATTTGAATCAATGGATAAATAGCCAGGAGCAAGCTGCTCTAACTATGCAAATGAGTCAAAGGAGGCAACATCAGTGGCTTTCCAAGGAGTTCTAAGGGAGCACACTGATAATAAAAAAAATTCTCTTTTCTTTTTTTTTCTCCTCTCTCAAGCCTGTCTATCATCTTTGCTCTCACCCAACCGTCGTAATTTCCATCCCTCCTTTATTCCGGCATGATTGGGTCCAGGAGTGATAAACCTAAAGTCGTTCTTCAAGTTCTACCATCTCATCCAAAAGATGACAGACTCTGGCGTAAGGTCCACTGCCTGACAAGAACATACCTTATCCCTCTGATCATGAGGAGATGGAAGTCCAAGGTGAGCTAAAGCCATCATTTACTTCTACAACATGCAACCTGAGAGTTCAGCTCGCACTCAACATAGGTAAATAAGTGCAGCTGCTGTGCACTGGTAGCAACCAACAGCCCGTAACACGATGTTATGAAAACTCTTCAAGGATTTATGACATAGCCAAACCAGCAGCAAATATTAATGAAGACAGCTGGAGAGAAAAAAAAAAAAGACTAAACAGAAAAGCAGTGTGACATCAGGGAGTCACTGTCCTTTCCAATCAAAGTCAGCTTCAGTGCTTCTCAATCAAATTTATTCTAAGAGAAAGAAATACAGTACCTTCCCCCCCCCATTGACCTTCTAGGAAGGACTACTTTTAAAAGTACCCAGAAGCATCACAGAAAATTCAAAAATTGTTGAAATCTGATCACAACATAAAGCAATACTAGAAAGGGCACAGATACCCATTGCATAAGGCATACAACAGCAATATTTCTTGTCATCAATAATAAAAAGGTGATCATTTTTTAACTTATCTCACACAGCTGGAACTGGGAGCACATTCTGAACAAAGTATTTTTTTCTACGATTTACATGTGCTATGGAGTCAATTTGTTCTGGTAAGATACCTATACATAGGAAAGTTTTCTTCATACGGTTTACTCTGAGCAGATGTCAGTGTTGTCAAAATGTTAAGAACTGGCACCTGTTCTAACAATGACTTCAATCATTAAAACCACCTTTTTAGAGCTTTTAGCTAAATTTCTGCAAACTCCCTAGCCACAGTATTTCTGTGCAATGTCTTACCATCATGCTTGAGTAAGATCAGTTGGATAGAGTTTCTAGCTTTACATAGAAAGACTAGTCCATAAATACTGTGTACTTTTATGTCTTCCACTGCACCTGACAGTACTAGTTGTTTAAAGTCTCCACATCAGTAGAAGCTCAAAACTTGCCGAGAAGACAGGCCTTATCAACATCTTCAAAATCCCTTAAAGCTTGCCACAGTTTAACAAACTGCATTTTTTCCAATTGTCAATATGGAGGCAATACCTAAAACAAACAGCTGATACATATCCCCATCTTGTCATCCCACATCCCAGAGGCAGACAGCTTTTGTTACTGCATTCTTAAAATAGTGGCTTTGGGTAGCAGTATTTAGTGTAGTAATGCTTCTACAACCCATGAGCACTTGTTAATTTAATACACAGTACCTTCAATTTTTTTCTCCACCAAAAAAAAAAAAAAAAAGCATTAAGACATACACAATCCATATTAAAAAGAAACAAAATCAACACAAACAAAAAGCCCCAAACAACCCTGAACTTAAAAAGTATGAAAATAACAATATAAAGGTGAAACTGACAAGATCTACTTGTAAAGTTAAACCTATGCTGAACATCTGTGACTGTGTTTGTCCTTTCACTATTCAAAGTGCAGTAAAAACATCTGCTGGGTCAGTAACATCTGCTATAATCTGCATGGTAGAATTCTCGAACTGACAGAAAGGAAATGAGCACTTCTATTCCCTCAAACAGGCATCAGCTGCAGCCTTCTTTTACAAGACAATTTGGCTTCCAAGCGTGAATCTACAGTCTGGCCTATGTTAGAAAAAATTAAAAATATTTTCATAAAGGATCAACAACAACAAAAAAAAAAAAAAAAAAATCTTTTCAATGCATAACCGCAGTTAAGAAACAAGGATCTCTTCCAGCCTCTAGTAGCAAGCTGATTAAGTCAATCAATAATTTCAAGCACTGATCCAGCAAATGCACTTTAAATTTAACTGTCCCTCAAAATCTCACTAGGCATAGTGAATATAGGTGAAGAGTGAGCTTTAGGCTCTCTCTCTTTTCCCATGCCAGACACTATAATCTAATTTATTAAACATAGTGCTGAAACATATACGATGTCTAAGAGCAATAGAATTCTGCAAGAAGGATTCTGCACTGTAAAGACCAGAGGGAGTAGAAGCATAATCCATCTGTTGAGCTACAGGTAGCATGTCCAGGAGGAAAGCAGAAACCTCTGAAGAAAACCAAAGAGGTCGTAGCAGGCAAACCAGTAAACTTTAACTTGTCTGTTAAAAAGAAATCTGACAGCCTGCAGAGCCAGTGTACAGTAACTGCACAGACCACAGCAGCTACAGCCAACACAGCCAGCGCAGCAGCTCTTACAGCAGCCAAAGTGCAAGAAAGCAGACAACTACAGGAAAATTAAGTCAGTTAACTATTCAGAAAAACAAAACTAATTATAGACAGATAGGAGAAGGAAGGAGGTGGGGAGGGGGAAGGCTCTCAAACTATAAAAGCAGGCCTGCATAACTAAAACATACAATATTAAAAGTTCTACCCATGATGACTCTATAAAATATTCAGGCCAGTCACACACATATTGACAGGTTTTTTTTGAACAGTTCAGCCTCTACTAGAATTAGCCAGACAATTGATATCTTGAAAATGAGGTAAACCTTTTTAGTGTATTTTAAATAAAATTTAAAAGTACAGGAATACAATTTTAAAGCTTCCTGGGTTTTTATGCTTTAAAAAAAAAAAAGGCTTGGTCTGCCTGCAGGAAGCAGCACTCGAACCCACCATCACACAGCAACTTGCATATAACTCAAAATCACATTTGACAGCAAAGTGACCGATTATCTTCCACTCTATAAAACAGGGGTCAAAATGAAATGGCAGCTGGGGACCTAGTGTCAGGAACAGGATCAGATCATGCATCAGCCACACGACACTTGGTGTGTCTATCACCCCTGTTAACCTTCCTTCCTAACTCCTCCCCAGTTTTGCCATCCTTCAATGTTTATTCCAATGCAAACACTGAACCACGGGTTGAAGATGAAAGATGCAAAAGAAAAAAAAATTAGTAAAAAAAGCTATGAAAGATTCCTGGATACTCCAAGGAAAAAAAACCAAACTACCACCAAACAAAAACAAACCAAAAAAACCCTCCAACTAAATTAAAACTAAGTATCTGTATTCTACTTCATATTTAACATATCTATTTAGTTTGCGGATGTTTCCCAAAGACATGTAAATGAAAGATTTTAAAATAATTGTAAAAGAAACCAGAAAACCACAGAAATGACCAATCAAAACCAAAATGCTGGGATCTTTCAGACAGTTTTATCTCACACTATTTTCATCTCCTATGAAATAAACTAACCCATGGGTTTGAAAAGAGCCATTTTTAAGGAAATGGAACTTCTTCCCCAAGCAGGTTAGTGCTTCTACATGGTGACCATTTCAAGAGTCTCAGTGCTGGAAACATAGGAGAAAAAAAAAAGCAACAAAGCACAGTAAGTATTAAGAAATACAGTGAAGTGCCACACTGCAGTGTATCATTTAGTTCCTTTGCCATATCCTTTCAACCTAAGTTACTGTTGAGCATTTTTCAGTTCCTTCAGGCTCATCTTCACATTGCATTTTCCTTCAGAAGTTGCATACAGATTGATCAGTCAACTCAAAGTATCAGGAGGTGGTGATTAAAAAAACAAAAAACCCACCACAAAAACAAACTAACTGTTTCCCACTCCCAGTCCCTAGGTGAAGCAGCAGTAACAGGGCACCTTATATAAGCTCAAGCACAGGAGTGAATTTTTCAGGTGGAGTAGATTCCTGCAATTCAACTGGCAGCATTTCAACTAAGGGACTCTGAAGAAGGCTTATGCAGGTGTGCACTCTGCAATTCCTTCTGTGTGATGCCCTGAATACCAACAGAAGTGAACTCCCTAGTGGCATATCCCATTCTCCTTCCTCATCGAGCAGTTGGTAAGGATGACAGTACAAGAAATAGCATTGTTACATTTCTAGCCTAAAGGCCTACTATCAGATCTAGTAACATTTCTTTACCATGTAGGAGCAGAAATGCTAATGAGAGGTGAATCACTCATGCAAAAATACTGAAGTACATTCAACACTGGCTAAGTGAAGCATCTACCCCTCAAAGAGAGAAATTGCAGTATTTCATCACTGGTGCTTCTCTAACACAGGCAATTCTCATTTGACATAACTAAGGTGACAGGCTTTTACCATCCATTTCTGTATGGTGGATGCAACTCATTCCAATATGGAAGTCACCTGTTTTGGTGTATATTCTTGTTTTTCTATACTAGTTTCTATGCTGAACACCTCACCCCTCCAACTGAGAGAAGCCTTCAGAAGTCCTGCAGGTTTCATCAAGACAAATATCTCAAGCTAAAATTTTAAGACCCATGTCCCTGTTTTGTCTTCTGAAGTTACTGTACTTCTGTGCTGCAGCAAACTGGTACCCCAGAACAGTGAAACTGTACTTCTGAAAACACCAATTCTTTTGTATCAAACCAGCAATTTTTCTGGACAAAATTAAAATCAATCTTGAGACTACCTCATCGTTAACAAGGTGTCACCAATGAATCATTTAGATGATTTTTTTATGAAAAGAAGCATAGTGATAGCTCAAAGTTAAGTTACAGTATTTATTATCACTTGAAGCAGAGTAGGTGTTTCTCCAGAGCATTCATTTTCCCCCATGAGAGCATATTTTAATGACACCAAGAGCCATAATTCAGACTTTTTAATTATAAACTGAAGTTTCATGATATGCTGAAATCATGTTTATTTTTATGTTTCAATACTTCTACTACAAGATTCATCAAACCTTGAGAGAGGTCCTCAGGGATATTATTAAATTGGTAATACTTAAAAAATTTTGCTTTTTAACTATTTCCACAATAACTTCTGTATTTAGAATATAAAGAATTCTAATGAGACTAAGAAGATTAAAAAAATATACAGGTGCTATTTCAAAGCATTATGCCAGGTATTAGAAACCTCTCCACAGGTCAAACTTCGATGCTTTAAAACACAGCTGGCTGGCTGCATTGTTTTTAATTATCTTTATTTTTAAGCTAGAGAGATACCACAGAAAGGTATCTCCCATTATAATTACTGTGTAAGGAAGGTAGTAGGTAAAACTTAGGATTGTTTCCCTGTGGGTTGCAATGGCAACTGATACTAAGAATGGTCCACAATGATAATAAAATGTATTATCCAGGGTTAATATTAAGAATATTACAATACAGAATTAGTGTAACTACTATTCATCTGTAGTATGAATGTAGATTAAAAAAATATAAGTTTTTATTTAATTTATTCAATGTCAAAGATTTAATTTTTAATTTGCACACATTTCTCAAAGAGGAAGGCAACCTGAGAGCATCCAGAATACCAGCAGTCTAATTGCTTTGGATGATGAAAGCAAGGAGTGAAGCCACAGCTGGAGAGCAAACCATCCCAGTGATTAACAGCACCAAAGCTGTTGGTTTCCCAACTTCCCAAGTACTTTTGTTTTTGGCATTAGCAAGGAAGCTGGCTGTGAAGAGGATGCACTACATGGTCAAATATGTATACCAGCAGAGCAGCTGTTCTGCATGATTAGCCCTGCTAAAGTTTATAGTGGGAATTAAAACCTCCCCATACCTGACTGCCACACCAAAGTACTCAATGGCCAAGATTCACAACCAGAAACACAATTCAAAGCAACAGGAAAACCAGGATTGTTGTTGCTGCCCAAGCAACAAAGAATTGAGTTCATCAAAAAGAAGTCACTTTTACTTAAGGGGACACAGGATGCCTTGTAAGAATATCACCAGGCAAGAAGGGAGAGACACAATGCCAGGGCCAAGTGAAAATCATTCAGCAATCAGATTAGAGGCCATCCATTGAACATTTCTTTGCAGAAGCTGTGTCCTAATCACTTTCACAGTCTTCTCCAAGTCAACTCTTGCAGATGTTTGGAGAAACAAGAAATCAGTGTCCCTTCATAACATACTAACACTCAAATAACTAAACTTGGTCTGTGTAAAATACTGGGTACTGATATAATTTTGACCTCACCAGCTTAACATTTCAACTATTCAAGTATTCAGAACACAACAAATCTCAAAGATCTTCTGCAGAGTCCCTGTTAAAAACATGAAAAGGACCAACACCACGCAGCTCAGAAAAACTTGCTAAACTTGAAACTGCTGAAATGTCCAGCTTTCCTGGTCAAATTTTTAGAAGATGGGGACCCATTACCCCTACCTTCTCCTCCTTTCAAGCATCTAGTCTTCAGCACTGTTTTGAATTTGTAACATTTAAACATTTTTCCTTTAACTGATTGAAAAGGAGATTCCTTTTATTCACAATGCACAACTGTAAAACAAACAACCGTATACTCTGGTTTTTCCCCCCTCTCTCTAAGGTCTTGTTCCTCGTTGCATCAGTCACTCACTTAGAAACTGCAGGTTGCTTCCATCACTCTGAAAACTTAGAGGTTTGCAGATGCTCCCAGAATTGCAAATAAGAGCACTGAAGGTCAGTATTTGGCACAGATGAACAGTAGGAGGTGACTGTGAACTTCAGTACCATAACTGCAGCAGTTCACAGACTACTCTCCTCCAAGTTCTCCCTCCACTAAGTGCTAAAAAAATCACACAGACCAAGGTAACAGAATGGCTCCCCTTTACCAATCACCAAGAGATTACTCAGACCTTGATTTCAAACCATCTGGCAAAGCCTCCCAAGAAGAAACTAATAGAATCTTGAATCTCTTGGTTTGCTAGTACCCCTTTACGAACTACAATTAGGAAGTGTTTGTTTCCAGAAGCTGGGGAGGAGGAGAAATAACAGGATGGGTTTCTTGGCATCATTCTGCTTTGGAAATTTTCACTGTCCCAAACTTGAAAACATTTAATTACTTTTCAGCCAGCATCCAGAACTGATTTTGAGTCATATACTCTGAGTTTTATATTCTTGTTTTTAGAAACTACAGTGGGTATTGGTAAGATCACACAGCCAGAAAAATCTCTGCTGTCAGAAAGCTTCCAGAAAATGACATTTCTCCAGCAACCGCTTTAAATGTCTCACAACTGCCTTTTTTTTTTTTTTTTTCTCCTAAATGACTGGAAGTCAGCTAAAATTGGTATCTCAACTTACTTAAGATACCATAACAGTTAGGATCTTGTCAGGGCAACAGGAACCTCTGCACTGCCACATTTCTGCAGCCATCATTAGTCAGGGCTCTAGTTTTGCAAATCACTCTAGAAAGTCCTTACCATAAACAACACAGGCAATGATGCAACAGCAGATAATAAAAAGCAAGTCCCCTCACCCATTCAGTGCTCAAGGAGTGACAGCTGCTGAAACAAGAGCCATTAAACTGTGCCCACTTGTGTTTATCCTTAGATAAGTCACCAGCTCAGCACCAAAGGGAGAGTACTACATTCTTAACCACTAGCACTAATTCCTCCAACACGATACAGTTTTCCTCCTTCCCTATCTTAACCACTGGTAGAGTGGAAATAAGTTGTACAACTAGATCAACTACCACGTATCTCTGCTGCCTTGGGCACAGTAACAAAAACTTCCAGCCTACGTTAAGCTTCAGTGCCTGGGTGGGAACAGAAAACCAATCTCCCTTCTCTTTGCAGCAGTGCCATGTTACATCGGTCTAAAGCAGACACTAAACCAGGACTGCACGTATCTGTCTACTGCCCAAATGGTTGGCTGAAGTTCCATCTCTTGCCCAGAGCCCACTTTGCATTTCTTTTTCCATGCCAACACTTCTGTGATCACATGATATGAAAGATTCAGGGAGCTCAACTAATAGAAAGAAAAATAATCTTGAGGAAGAAAAAACAGGCAGTTCCTGTGAGTTGAGCTCCATGAAGAGACTCACTACTGGGTTGAAGAGGCGCTGCTGTGAGGGTGGGGAGAGCAGAACTGCCTCCTCTCGAGCATCTGGCCAACAGATTCACTCAGCGACTGTACCACTAGGGGTGAGCTCAGGCTTCCCTCTTATCAGTTCTGAAAACTGTACATCAAACAAGTGAGAGTAGCTCACATGTCCAGCTGAAAACTACCATAACGTTAACTTTGCATTACATCAGCAAGTTCATCTGATCACATCAGTATATAAACACTAGAGGCTTTTCTATACTGTGTGTAGAAAAAATACACAATCAAGACATGACTTTTCAACTGCAATCCAGTTATACCATCACAAGCTATGGAATTGCATGATAAGGTTCTTAAGAAAGAACACAAAGGAAAGCAGAGGATACTGCTGGGCATATTAAAATTTCCAGCACACTGTGAAAAAATTACACATAAATGAGATTAAAACACTGCAACTGGCCACCACTGGAAAAGGCTTGATTTAAACTTTATTTTAATGTTAATTTAAACTTCTTGACAACTTCAACCACCTCTGTAGGTCAAGTTTCATTTTATTACAAGTTCAACATGAATCATTACAGGAACGGTCTTTAAATGTACAGGTAATATTTCATGCATTATTCCCCTAATACTCTACCTGCCCATAACACAGTGACAACATTCGTGCCATCTTACATTTTTCTCAGCATCAGCTGCGATGACCTACAATGCTTTCTCAGACAAATGTCACTCCAGAAACTCTGCCATCAATGACTTCAGCTGCCTTTCTGAAAGGACTAATTGTAATATAATAACACCACTGTACAGGAGACTGATTTCTACATATAAGAAGACTGTTTTGATTGGAATTTGATAAATTACTACTTCGTAGCTCAACGCTCACCAACACTGTTAAAGAACATACCGTATATATCTAGTTGGTATTTCTTTTTTTCTGGTCATGGTTCCTGTCATGCTTTACCCCACAACACCGAAAAAAGCTTCACATGGGTTATTCTCTGCTTTAAGAGCACAGCTTCTAAGACCAGAGTCACTCTTGGATCTCTTTTGTGGTCAAATAAAAGACCAGTCTAAAGTAAATTTTTTTCTTTCTTCAGGTCTCACATCTTTTGTATGATGCAGTCTTTCCATTTAAAAAGCTCTATTTTAAAAATGTCACACCAAAGCTTGATGCTGTTATCTTAATATTGATCCCCCCTAAAGCCACAGTGGGTCAAAGGAGGAAGAAATCTCCATAATGTTTTAATCAGTCCTCTCCCTGGTTTTAAGTCAACAACTTTACTATTCAGATTTTAAAAATAAGGAAAAAAAAAAAAAAGCACACTAGGGTTAAGTAAGGAGGGGGAAAAAAAGGGCAATAAAAAAGTGCTGTATCTTGAGATGTTATTTCCAATGTTGACCAAAAAAAATTTCCGTGCTACTAAGGAATAATTCAGTTCTATTTCAGTTGCTTAAGTGCTTCTGATTCTAACACCCATAGTGATATTGTTCTGCAATACTGCTCCCAAAATTATTTGCCAACGCATACTGAACTATCACTGCATTAAACGACAGAAACCTGGCATGAAAACGGCCACACAAAGAGCCATTTGAAAATAAGATACAGAACTGTTCTGTTTGCCCTACATGGCTTTAAGAAGGGCTGACAGGCAGCGTACTGCTCTGAGCAGCAGCCCCAACAGCCCAACACCAAGGTCGGCATGAGGCTGGCAGGTTCCCGTAAGGCCCATTTAGCAGCGTGGAACTGCACCGATGCACAAAAAGCACAAGATTAAGTGACTGTTGCAGGAAGGAAGCCCAGGATGTACATCAGAACCAGGTTTAGTCAGGCGTGTGTTTTACACTGCTCTAGCTCAAAGCCTGTCAAAAGGAAAGTGGATACATATTGTCTTCTGAAGTGCTTATGAGCCTACTGGCTACTTTCTGATTTTTAATGTCAAGTAAGGAAGTCATAACTTACAGCAGTTTCACAGCCACGTTCACGCAATGCAGCAAATACCTGGTTTTACAGGGCAGCTGCATTACACTAAAGCAGAAGGCAAAACTACAAGTTATGTAAGTAAATATTGCTTTGATTCTTTCCTATTAAAAAAATTCCCCGAAATAGGAAAGAGCTACCTGATGACATTACAGAGTTATCAGTATGCAACCATTAAACCTGGGCTGGTAAGAAAGCCCCATTTGACTCATTCCTGACATACATGAAACTCATTCTGGCAAGGTGAACAGGAAGTCACTGGTTTCTGTGAACAGAGTTCCTGGCCCTAGCAGTTGAGAAATGTCTTCACCTCACTTATGCCACCATCCCCACCTCTGCAAGACATCTATTCCATAAACATCAGTTCAAGACGTTCAAACCCTCCTAGGGAATAGTTTGTGACCGCCTACAGTTTAACACTACCCCAAATTTGAATTACTAATTTAAACGAGGCTTAACTAAACTACTTAAATGGTGACTAAATGCCATTCTAATTACAGAGAACACATTTGCAATTAACTAGCTTATTTCAGGAGCTGGAGCACCAACTTACAGAAAATAGAACGTCGCTCATACATACGCATCTCTGGTCTAGACAGGTTAAGTGAATAGTCTGGCAATAAATTAGAGCTAAAAATGTATGTCACACTACACTTCTGAGGAGAAACCTCTTTCCTACACCTTCTCTGAGGCAAATTTTTCTTCACTGACTTTGTGTTTAAAATGAGGTTTTTGAATCTGCAGCCACTGTATTTTATAACTATTTGTTACCTTAATGGATACTTTAAAGTACTATTAAAAACAGCACCGCAGCAGCATTGCACTACTAGAACTTAAGAAAATAGAGTACAAGAAGCATGACCCTGCCCCGTGGAAGAGACTAAGTACCACTAAGCCTGATACAGAAAAATGAGGAGTTCTAGTGTGCATGTTTTGACATGTGAAGTCAAAAAAACCAACCAAACAAAAGCAAAATCTATTGTATTTTAGCTTACAAAGTAGACAAATCCAATCTTTTATTTCTGCATTAGTTAAAAATCAGTGTTTTATCCATATATATACAGAAACACACACCTGTTTGTTGCTCTGAGTATACATCTGAAGCACAGTTTCAGCTGAGCCTAGCTGCTAGTCCTTAGGGGTAAGCAGAAGGAAATGCTGTGAGATACTGTCAGTGCATGGACTGATATGCACAGCTCTTGGTACATCTGCTTCAATTTCAAAATGACTAACAACCCTTTCTTCCACAGTAGCAAACACAGAACAGGTGATGTTCTTGCATTCCAATTCAAGTTTCAACACAGACAACGCAGTAATGGACCTTTAACGCAACAGCTTCTTGAAACCTTCCCTGCTAAGTAAAATTTCTATTTATTTGGTTTTGTTAATCACGAGTCAGCTCAAAAAAAAAAAAAATGCTGTCATCCAAAGCCAGGATCAATTACTGCTCTTATGTTCACAAGTCAACAGCTAGAGATGCAAGTAACCCTACAAACTAAGCAGATATCAAGTGAAAGATGTTAAACACTCCGCAAAAATACATCTTTCCCTATTTCCTAACAGTTCAGCAGGAAAAACTTCAAAATATATATAGATGTAATTATAAAGAAGAAATACTCCACAAACATTTTAGTTTGGTATCTCAGTAAAAAATTCTAATCAGAAATTAAGTCATCATTCAGTACTGAAAAGCTAGTACTACAGAAAAGGAACGCTGCATCAGAAGGTACGGTCTACTTTTTAACTGAGATATACAGCAGTGGCCCTTCTCACTTTCATGGGAGCTGAGCCTGCATATTCACATAAACTAACATCTTTTTGGTCCCGATCTTAACACAGACCATAGGTATTTCTGCATATGGAAGCGTTACTTTCACTGAACATAACCTAAAGCCACTGTCAGTCAGAGGGAAATTCCAATGGCCAAGAAAAAACATTCAGTGAATGGGCAGTTCTGACAAGTCTTCTGTTCACCGATATTCCATCTGCAGGAGGCGACACACAAACGGCACGCAGAAGATTCCTGAACGCTGTCTTTCACAGAATTACGTTTGCACATAACTGGTTCAGCGTTAAAATAAGTTCAGCTGCTTTCCCTTAAGTCGCCCATTAAAAAAAATAAAATGAAATCTTTGTGCATAATCGCCCCTTTTCCCAGTCACTCTCCTGAAACACCAAGCACCCCTCCAATTCATTCCGCAAGGCCGGTTCGCTGAGCGAGGGGACGGCACAGAGGAAAAAAAAAAAGGCATTTCATACAGACTCCCGGGGCAGCTGTCTGTAAATTGTACTCTTTTTTGGGGGGAGGGGGGTGTTTTGTTTTAAAAACGACCGGCCGAAGCCCCCTCGGGCTGCAAGGGCTGCGCGGGCGGCGGCCAGCCAATAAAAGCCAGACCGGAGAGGCATAAAGCCCTCCAAAAATGCCCTAGGGGAGAAGGAAAAATTTAAAAAAGAAAGAAAAAGGGGGGGGGGGGAGAAAAAAGGAGGGGGGAGGGAAAATAATCCTGCGAGGCGAGGGGCGCTGCGGGCTGGCGGGCGCCCCCTTTCTTCCTCCCCCTCCTCCCGCCATCCCCAGTCCCACCCGCTCCTCTCCCGCATATTTGAAGGCTGCTTCAATTCCTTGCAGCAGCAAATTCCTCCCTCCCAAATTTGGGCGCAAAAGGAGAAAAAAGGGGAGGAGGGACGGGGGATAGAGGAGGAGGTGGGTGGAGGGGGGGGGGGAAGCGGGGAGAAAAGCGAGGGAGAAGAAATATCTGCGGCATTCTGTCGGCCCGGCTCCCCCAGCCCCGCGCAGGCATTATACAATTTCGGCGAGGCAGGAAGTGACTGCTGGGTGGGTGTGGGGGGAGAGGGGGCTGGAGCCGCGTCTGAGGAGGAGGAGGAGGAGGGAGGAGGAAGGCGGCCGGAGGGCCGGGGGCCCCGCGATGGGAGCCCCGCCGTGCCCGCGGTGTCCCCCACACGCCGCCGCTCAGCCCACCCACGGCGGGCTGTCAGGGCTGCCCCCCGCCCCGGGCTGGAGACTCACCCATGGCGCTGCCGCTGCCGCCGCCGCCGCCGCCGCCGCTGGGGCTCCGGCTCGGCTCCTCGCCCTGCCTCCCTCAGCCGCGCCGGGCCGCCCCCTGCTCGCCCAGCGCCTCCCGCCGGCCGGCCCGCCGGCGATGCTCCCACTCCCCCTGCGCTGAAGGGCCGCGGCCCTGCCCGCACACGGCGCCCGCACACACGGACGGGCTTAGCGGCTCCGCTCCCGCCGCCGCCGCCGCCGCCGCCGCCCGCTCCGACTCCTTCCCGCTGGCTGGCCGCCCCCGCCCCGCCGCTCACACGCTCCCCGCCCAGCCTCCCCGGGCCCGCCGCGCCTTCCGGCCCGGCCCCGCCGCCCCTCCCAGCCCCGGGGGTCGCTCTCGCCCTTATTTCCTCCCGCTCCGCCTGGGAGGAAAGAGGCGCCGCTCGGCGGCCATTTTGAAACCGGGCGCACGCTCCGGCGCGCAGGCGGCGGGGCCGTGCCCGCAGCAAAGATGTCCGCCGGCTTCGCGATTCTCGGAGCGCCGCTGCGCCGCGCGCCACGCGCTGCCCGCCGCGCGCCGCGGGGCCTTACGCTGTCTGCGCCCGCCCGCTCACGCAGTTGGCGTAGGGAGAGGCCGCGGGCACGGCGCTGCCTCCGCCTCCCCCTCACAGTCACCGGTGGGTGCCCAAGGCGCTTGTAATGAATGAGAACTCGCTTTAAATTAACAAAATGATAAAATTTGAAGGCCGCTGTTGGCAGCCTGTGGGTGAGAGCCTCCTGGGAGGCCAAAGGGATGCTGGCGCGCCCCGGGAATCGCGCGGGGAATCGCGGCCTGGCACGTCCCTGAGACTCTGAAGTGGCTCCTCTGAAAGGCCTCCAGGAGCCGGGATAAACCTCCGCTCCGGTAAAAATAATTACACAGGAAAACACGGAGTCCAAGAGAGGCAGAAAAATGCCTTTTTTTGCCGTTTCTGTTCCATTTGAGCGCACAGTGTTGTGTTTCCTTTTGACTGGGACAGGCATCTTCGGAGCCTGTAAACTCCGGGGTATTTCATGCCCGAACTGAAATACTGGAGACCTGTGTTTATGACCTGTGATTTGAAACTTAGCATACTTTCTTTTGTGTTGGAGGTTTTCGAGTATGGTCCTTTCCTTGCCTTCTCTTTCACACGAGGCACAGTGCACTTCTCTAAGGAGGAAAGGTAGTTGGGGAAAAAAAGGTAAAAATGCATTAATTTATTTTTTGATTATATCATTTGTTGATGACATTATTAAGAGTAGATCTTAACAGCATTTCTTGGTACTAGGAGGACCAAAATAGCAATTTTCATTTCAGCAACAACAAGAAAATCTTCAATAATGCAGTATTTCTGTAGGTAGAGTCATAGCCAGGCTGACAGGAACAACAATGAAGACACTAAGTTTGCCTTTGTTTCTCACAGATTTCCATCCATCCAATTCTTTCCTGTCTAATGCCCAACTCTTTTTTTTTTTTTAACTTTTTTTTTTTTTAAATTTTTGATGGGTTTTTTTAGGTGCATTTGATAAACAAACACATTCTATGACAACAAGGAAAGCACATAAACTTTTCAGAAAGGTATTCAGCCCTGCACAATGTGGTTCAGCACTATTTGAGAACTGGAAGTGTTACAGTACACTGTGGTTCTTGGGTGCCCAAGGGAAAGAGATTTTTATTATCATTGGTCACAGGACTGCCAAATGTTATCTCGTAAATCTGTGTCTTTCACAATGGATGAGGTAAGAAATAACCTTTTTTTTCATTATGGTTGGTTTAGGTGGTAATGTCCATGGCGATGAGGTATGGCTGCATTGCTTTCGTGGTTATTTGAATACCAAAAAGAGACATTTTACACCACAGAAGTTGTTCACTGAATGCAAAATATGGTGCCCACAGCTCTCCCATAAAAATACATTGTGGGAGAACAAACAGTAGGAATAATAATTGTTTTCTCTCTTGTAATAAGGGCTTCATATTGCTCAAAAACATTTATGTTGGTTTTCAGATATGTAATATTGGAAAAAATAGTACGTAACTGATGAGGATATCTTCAAAAAGGAAGTGATGCATTTTGGGGAATTCCCCTTGAAGTAAAACATTACTTTGTGGATTGATCGTTGGAAAAAACGAAAGTGAGCTTGCACCTTTGAAATCTACAGCAAGACTGGCACAGGCTTAATGAGGAAGCAAGATGCAAGCCAGTGGGTTTTATGTGAGGTTAATGTCCCACTTTTCTGTTGTGAATAGCAGTGTATATGTGAGGGGTGTCTTTTCATACAGCGATTCACAGAGTTCGGAAGATTCTGCAAAATTGTGTTCATTTTGAGAAATAAGGCAAATGCGTCCTGGAGGTTTGAAGAATACTTTGTTCTGTGCACAATATAATATATCCAAACTTCTTCCACTCCTGTAGTGATCTGCTGTTTTTCCTTCAAAAGCAAAAGTCTTCACTAAATATGTCACTGAAATTTAAAAGAACTGAACTCAGTTAGTAAATTTCAGAACTCTTTATATTCTGTTTATTTGATTCAAAGACCGAAGATACAATTTTGTGACTGTTTTTTTGTGAAATTAATAAAAAGGTTTGGACACTTAAATATAGGATGCTACCTACCATAACTCAACTCCCCTCTGTGCCCTTCTTGTCTTCAGATGTAGAAACAAAATCCACTCTTCTTATTTAGAAAATCTACTAACTAGGGTTGCTGCCAGGTTGGTTTCCAACCAGCCTAGCCAGTTTCAGTCTCTTCTTCCCAGTGAGACATAGGAAGACTATTTTGTTTTTGTATTTTTTTTAATGCAAGCAGATGTGACTCACTAGGTGAATTTGCACATGCCATTAGCTCCAGCATGGGATGTGGTGGAATTACTGCGCTTGTAGCCTACTGACTTGCTCCTGCATGGCAACTCCAATACCTCCTAGGCTTGTAGGGCACGTGATGCATCTCCAGACTGAATCACACTTGCTCGGTCAGTCTGATGTATGCAACATCCTTTGGAGCTGGTGTGCGAGTGTAACAGATCTCTGCCTACCTAGCAATGTCTTGCTGAAACAACCAGCTTCATGATACCAGCTGTGTGAAGTCCTAAGTTCTCACTCCTGTAACCAGTATAGCCCTTGCAAGATAGGGGGCTGAGGATGCTCAGCAGTGAAAAATGAGCAGAGCATCCTCCTTAACACCCATCATTAAATCTCAGATTTGCAATAACGCCTACCACCGTCTTGACCTCTCTGACCACTGCTTGTCACACTGACCAGAAATGTTTCTAGTCCTTGTAATGTGCTGCCTCTTGGACCTCTGTTGCTCCTGACATTGAATGATTTTTTTGTAAATGCTGCCATTTTGCTTTGTTCTCTACCACAATGGTAATACACATACTAACAGTTGTGTGAGGCATCTGGTGTCACATCTGATTGGGCCCTCATATCTTGTCCCTCAACCCTTTCCTCTTTGGAGGCATACCAAATCAGTAGGACCACTTTTCTGCATAAAGGTTTCCAGAGTCAGACCTGTATTTGTGGGGCTTTTCTGTACTCAGAGGAGAGCTGTCAGGAAACAGAAAACCCTTGCAAACTCAGAAGCAGCACAGTAACCAACTAGAGGGATGGGAGCACCTCTTCCAGGAGGAAAAGCTAAGAGAATTGGGTTTGTCCACGCAGGAAAAGAGAAGGCTTAGGGGTGACCTAATTGCAGCTCTCCAGTACCTGAAGGGAACTTAAAAGGAAGATAGAGAAGGACTTTTAACCACAGTGTGTAGTGACAGGACAAGGGGGAACAGATTCAACTGAAATATGGTAGGTTTAGATTAGATATTAGGAAAAGATTGTTTACTGTGAAGGCGGTGAGGCACTGGAACAGGTTGCCCAGAGAAGTTGTGGATGTCTCATCCCTGGAAGTGTCCAATTCCAGGTTGAATGGAGCTCTGAGAAACTGTGGAAGGTGTCTCTAGCCACGGCAGAGGTGTTGGGACTTGATGATCTTTAAAGATCCCTTGCAACCCAGGCCATTCCATGATTCTATGATTCTGTCCTAACTCCTGTTGTTGCTGCCTTCGTGGCTCTCATCTTTTGCTGCCACCAACAAGATAATTTTACAGATATGCAAATGAAGCAACATAAAATGTACACCTCTTGGCCCCTTTTTAAGTTTTGCCATTTGCTGTTTTAAAAAAGTGCTCTGCAACAATAAGAAAGAGCCACATTCATCAGCAAATGCTTATAAAATGCTGCAAAAGTTATGAACACAAGCTTCTATTGAACAATTGCTACGGGAAAAATACAGCATCTCTTGTTTTGTAGTGTGTTTACTGTATCGTCCTGGTATACATCCATTACTTCAATTATCTAAAGAAAGAGGCTTTGATAGATTACGACCCAATGATGTGATCCTTGTGAGAGGCACACACATGCACTTATTGTTTAAGGTAGAAAATGGTTGCTTTGTGCAGTTATAGTCGTGTAGCAGGGAATATGGATCAGTAGAAGCAGGAAGGCAGCCTGACCCTTAGCCGTGCACTCATTCCAATAACGATTACTTCCTTAAGTGAGGTGAGGCACAACCTTCATGGCAGTTTCCTTCATCCGTGTGAGGCTCGCGGCTCGGGAAGCACAGTAGGCTTCCAGCAGCGTTAAACTATTTGAAAAATGCACCATCTAATACAAGACTTTTTTGTACAAGGGTCACACATGCAAGATGGTGAGCTGACAGATTGAGAAATATATTTCCTACGCCAGGGAGTCGGAGCCTTAAGCAAAGGCCCCTCTCGTCCCTCTGCTTGCAGGCGGTAGCGGCGACTGCTCGGGTGACCGGGAGCCAGGCGATAGTGTTTGGCACGTGTGCTGTAATTCCAGTTCTCTCTTAGTTTATTTGTTAATAAGTAAACCCCACTGGGGTTGGGCAGGTCTCGGTAAATCCTTAAGAGGCTTTCCCTATGGCCAGATGCATAATCATTAATAAGCAGTGCTGCGGATGAACACACAGTGGTGAATGGTTGTGTCTGAGCAGGGCTTGACGGGCGTGAAGGGTCTGCTCACACTGAGAGCAAGGCCTCTGGGGAACTGGGCTTACTGCCTATTTATATTAGCAAGTGCTTCCTAGCCTAGAATAAGGTACTGCTGTCATACTTTGCATATTAGATTAGGAAAAAGAATACTTAGACCTATAATGCAATGTGACATTTTATACTTTTTTTTTGTGTTTTTTTGGTTTTTTTTTTAATTTCAAGAAAGGAGCTATGCTTTCCGAAAGAAAAACGTCTTTTCTTAAAATGAATTAATGAGCTTAAAATTAATTTCCTGCATAAAACAATAAACAGTGGGATTTTTTTAATTGCCGAAGTAAAATATTAAAGAGTAAATCAAATATTACAGAATAAATAATAGTAAAATACTGCAGCATGAATGGAAACATCAATTCTGCATGTGCAGTAGTCAGCTCTTTATTCTCTTTACTCATATCAGCATGTTGTTTCTATAAAAAGTAAAGTCAATGACAGGTTCTGATGGGAAAGTCGTACTGTGTACCCTGTGCCACGGTGGTCCCAGCAGTCTGTCTTTGTATTTTCCAGTTGTCCTCTTTCAACTGAAGGACATCTACATCACCCTAGGAACATTGAATTGGGCTTTGTCCTTGAAAATACTAAAGCAATAGTACATTGAGTACTTGACATGAGACTTGAGGTAGCAGTATGCCACATCAAGGCCTTGGGTACAAACGCTGAGCAGCTGAAGCCAAGTGTTGCAGACTGTGCCTCTTACTGGCATTTTAATCACTTTGTCACTTCTTCTGTTTCCTTTACCTGTGAAAATGCAACTCCAACTTCTGATATGGTTACTGGGATACCTACACTCTGGAGTCCTCTCCAGATTAATTTGAAAGTGACAAGTCTTTCCCTTTGTGTCACAAGTGGGACCAGCCTGGACCCTGCTCCCTCTGGGTACGCAGGTCCTGAGTCCACCACTGCGCTCACCCTTCTGACCGACCGGCATGTGACTTGGCTCCCCGATCTGCCCTTTGAGGCTGCACCTGGCACTTAAATGAATCGATTGAGCAAAATTAATTGTTTGTCATGACCATTAGGAGCAAAGGATTTCACAGAGAGAAGGACTTGTACTACCACTCCTGTCTAATTTACCACACAAATGTGTAATTTGTCTAAGGTAATTCTTCCATTTGTTTCCTGAGCAGCTGCTCTGTCTGAACAAAACCTTTGGTGCCTCAGCACCAGACCACCAACTATACCTCCTGAAAGTAACTTTTCAGATAGTTACACTTGCAATTTTGGATATTCCTTGTGCATTTGACCTTTAGGTTCTAGCCTAAAGGCAGTCTCTGAACCCTTAGGCTAGAACCAATGAATACAATTTTTTATAGTTCACTGATTGGTTTTGTCTCCTGCTTTTGTCAGCGGATGACTTATTCATACCTGTTTTTTGGGCTTTGGTGATAGTTTATCCAGTGGCAGCCATTAAGCTGAACACACCTATGCATATAGCTCCAGTTAATCCAACAGAGCTACTCACTTGTCCTTTGCAACAAAAGGTGATATAAAATACTTACCACTAAGTAAAAAGCAAGCTTCTTTTTTTTTTTTTTTGTTTTAAGCCACGTGTGAGATTGGCGTCTGTTTACACATGTGACTGGCTGAGGGCTACTGCCACTGGTGACAGTGGGAATTCTGCAATTGGTTTTAAGCTTTATACAACCTCAAACAGTCAAATCTCTCTATTGACAGAAAAAAAATCTCAAAACTATGTTTTGTAAGAAGACCACAAAGAGCTAAAATATGAATGTAACAGTGTAGAAATACTCAAAATACATTATAGTTTGATCCAGTTACTTAAATTATTGGTGCATAATGTGGAAAAAAATTGGAAATGTAGATCAAGGAAAATGATGAAATAATTCAGATTACTTCTTTGTATTTGTATTCTGAATTGCATCATTCTGAACTTCTGTTTTACATAAGGAGAAAAGTACTTAGTGATTTTGCTATGATGACCGAGCAATACTAGAAATAGAACACAGTTCTGAAAGAATCAGTTATGTAGACATTTGGGATTCATAATGGAAGATAATGGTCTTTTTGATGATGAATCCACTATATAAGCCAAGAATATTTCAAGAGTTTGTTTCCAAGTAGATCCATTAGCATAACCCAAGACATATCCTTGGTCTTCCAGACAAGGAAAGTTTTTATATTGTTGTAATAACAGAAAGTTAGAGTATTAGAGAGTTTTTGAATAAATTATGTGCTTGTTACAGAGCCAAACTTCAGGCACACTCCCTACAGTGTTATAAATTTTAATGCAAAATACATAATCTGCACTAGCGTGGAAAATTAAGGTTGGGGTTATTTGCATGATATCATAGATGTGTTTTTTGAAACAACTTCTGGGTGATGAGGTCATTAAGTGTCCTTGTTGGATTGACTGGCAGCATGGAGTCTTCCTACACAGGATGTTTCTAAACTCCTTGTCAACACCTTTTTTCCCCCCTAACAGTCCAATGGAATGACCAATGTTCTGTAAAAAACGTGTAAAAATTGTGGTCAAATATATGGGAAGCATATACTGTTTGGTTATACACTGATAGCAGTTTTTGATAGTTAATCTTGTGCTCCATGGAGTGCATGGGAACACTTCTGTTATATAATATACTAAATAAAACCACTTTATATATATATATATATAAATATGCATGTATAGATAGATATACCTGGAATGCCCATTTGCATGACTCCCAGTTTTATGAATATACTAGTATTTCTATTGCCTGTGCCTGTTTTCAGTTATTACTCCTCTTCACCAAAGACACTGTGGTAGAAATAGTCTCTTGGACGTGACAGTTACATGGTAGTTGCTGGGTGTTCTTTGTTTCCTTGAATTACCTAGCTGGAGAATTGAATGTTATCGAAAGAGGGTTCAGTTGTGTATTAAGCAAATACTTGCCTACAATACCCTTCTTTAAAAAGTGTTTTGACTGATTTATTGCAAAAAGAATTGTAGTACTGTTCTACCTCTCGTATATTACTAAGCAGCTCATGGAGTTACTGTTGTGTTGGCTAGCTGGTCCAAAAGTTCAGTATATTGAATTCCAGTTTGCGAGCCAGTGATCTCCCATTTTATATCAATTTATTTCTTGGTGTTTTCCTAGTTTATTGTATTTATCGCAACTATTTTAAATGTCTGCAAATATCCCCATGGTAATGGAATTCACTTGGCAGCACTATATAGTTATATGAATCATTACTAGACAGTAAATAAATGGTTTAAGGCATAACTAAATACCAAATGGAAGTTGATATGTATAGTAACACCAGAAAGAGTTTATTGTGAAGAGACCTCGACACCATTAGTATTCTTTCCTGGAAAACCATACTTCTTGAAAAAATTAGTTTGGACAGGCTTCAGAGTTTGGTCCATACGTCTTAGGGGATGTCTGCCCAAAAGAAACCCTTTCCTGCAGATGGATAGATCACCCCATAACTCTGTTGTGCCCAAGTCCAGAGAGCAAAGGTGGCTGTTGGAATCCTATATGAAAGAGTTGGGAATCCTTGAGTTTTTGTGATGGTGCATCTATTCATGCTATGGGCTGTCCATAGTGGATAAATGGACAAGTACTCCCTTAGAAAGGTTCTTAGCTTGAGCCCAGGCCTTCGACAGAAAGCAGGCTAAAGCAGTATTTATGGACTTTCAAAAGATGTAGTGTATGTTCATAAACTTCAGTGAATAAACAAGTCACTGGTTTTTGTAATGGCATGGAATGGCATAAGATGGCTGAATACTTGCAGAGCATTTCCTGCAAGAGAACAGTATTCAATTTTCTTGGGCTACAACTGGCAAAGCAGCCTTTTTCAGGGTATTCATAATTACCACAGCTACGAAGAAATTGTCCATTCAGCTCAGTGTCTTAGATGGACCCATTAGCTACTGTTGTCTTGTTGCATAAATGCAATTGCAAAAGTGACAGGGTTTTAATGTAGGATGTCTTAATCCATTGTGATCGCTACATGGCTTCTTCTCCAAATATAAAGGAAGACTGTGCAGTCAAGCATGTTTTAATTCCATATCTGAAGTTCAGCAAATGGAAGAGAGAGCATTGAAAGGCTTAAATAAACCACAATGTGATAAATCATAATAAATCATAACAAAGTACAAAATGAAAACATTCCGTTTATTTAGAGAATGTTCTCAAAGAATGGAATACATCAGTCTTGAACCAAAGCATACATTTATCCAGACTGTTGTTAATTCATAGTTTATTTATAAAATGATTCCATTTTTGATAACATCTGTATATGGCAAGGTGCCTAACCTCTGGGGCACAATGGGGAGAAGTTATTAAGTTAGCATCCTCCTTCCTCTCTATCTACAAGCAAAGAAGCTGGAAGGAATCACAGGGTTACTCTGCTGACTGAACTCGGGCAGCAGCACCTGGTGGGTCTCAGTAAATTCCACTAATCAGAGAAAAGACAGAACTCCTTTAAAATGGAGGCAACAGGAAATCTTGGTAGGAGCTTCTCAGAACGGCCAGCTGAGGCAAGCTGGGTACCAAGCTGTAGACCTGTGGTGGTACAGAGTCAGCACTGGCTGCAGTCATGGAGTAAACTAAACAAAATCACACGAAGTGACAGAATTCAATCAGAAATTACCTAACTCCAGCTGTTTTCACACATCACAAAACTCATTATAATTCTGCTTTTCTCTCTGGTCACTTGACTGGGAAACTACTAAAGATAATTTCTATTTGTGCAAATATTTGAAAGAGCAGTGAGTACTTTTGAATAATGCACCTATAAGATAAAGTACTGATCTGGGCTGAAACAAAGCTCCTAAAACACATTCTAGTGTACAGAAATTCCATTAGCTGTACATCAATGAAAAATTTAGTATGTCAGAAAAAAATAAATCTGGTTGGCCACAAAATGTTTTTTCTGTAATAGTTATGACCTAAAATATATTTTTGATACTGGAAAAAATAACATATTGTTCATTTTGTCTGATGGATTTTGCCACTTCCTGCCTGATTATTGAGGAATTCAGAATGCATTTTGGCCAACAAGAAGTATGTCCACACTAGGGAATTTCTTGCTTTCTTTTCAGGAAGCACAGCTGCATTACTGCTATTAATGCAGGATTTCTCACCACCATTTATCTAGGGCTGTCTGGCCTCCATCATTTTTCTAGATCCCTCTTATCTGCTCCACAGCGGGCCTCTATCCTGCAATTAATTCCACTTGGTATGGAGGTTGGCAGCGCTCACCGTGGGGTCCCAGCCATTCCAGATATCCGTACGTAAACATGAAGGAAATTGCAGTACCTGTGCTGGCAAATCCCAAGCCAGCAGCTTGCTTGCATTTGCGTGGAGATCACGATTAAACTCCTTCAGGTGCAGTTACACAAAGTGACCATTCACCCTTCAGCGTGTGAGCCTTTGGGGCAGGGACCAGACATTCCCAGGGCAACGGGGGGCCCCGTCCTGGCTGGGCCAAGTAATTAGGAAAAGATGAGACCAGGCTGGCCTACTTGCTGCTGTCTTCTCTCAATATGAGCTTGAGAAGGTCTTCACTCTCCACCCTCACTTGTTTGGTTTTTTTTTTTTTTTTTAATAAAGCTTAAATTTTCTTAAACACAACAATTTTATTTAATAAGAAAAACACATTAGCGAGTGGAAGGGTGTTTATAGGACTTTTCTCCTCAGCAAACTGGCTTTCACTGAGAATTACATGTGTGTCTGGTAAATAAATTAGAAGATAAATAGCATTAAACTCATAAAACAATTGCTGTATTTTCCTGATGGTTGGCATCTCTGCAGTACAGCTGCTTCTCCCAGCCTCCTGGGAGCAGAAAAAGGGACAATAGGGAGCTATGTGGTGTGACTGACATCTCTTCTACCACACCGACCTAAAGGTACACACACATATTTACCAATACTCACCATCAGGAGGTCACACAGGATGGTCTTTTGGCCATACAATCCATCACGGATCAGGCAATCTCTTTGTATACCCCAGAACACATCTCTTTTCTTAGCAGCCAGTCTAGCAGGTGCAGCTCTGTGTGTAAGCCGCCCAAAACATCCAGCTGTGCTTGCACTGAAACAATTACAGTCTGTGACCATCATAGGAGAGGAGTCCTCACCCAAGGCTGTAAATAAAAGGAGAAGAATGCGGTGGCTTCAGGCTTTCTGCCCAACCAGATAAACTTTGACTGCTGTTTTGCCTTTGCTTTCTTAGGAAGCCCCAAGCACTGTTTGTGATCAGAGAAGGAAGAAGTCCTCTGCCATGACCCTTGTCAGGGTCAGCTCTTCCAAGCTGCAGTTCACACCGAAGATCTGCAGAGCCAGGACTGAACCCACAGCATTGCTCGCTTCCATGCGCAGTCCCCCAGGCTGTCTTCCACATGGGTCCCCTGATTTCTCTAGCGGGCCCTACAGGTTTCCTCCTCCACTGATGATTTATGAAGGTTTTTCAGTAGACACACCCTGTTTCCCAGTGCCTGTGCCCTGTGAGGAGTACTTTGCAATAAAGTAGGTATTGAAAAGGCAAGAGGGAACAGGAAGGTACTAAGTAACTGGGTGATGGGTAATTCAATTAGTCTTCCAGGGGCTAAGAGACAAGAAATTTTACTCTAAGGAGAAGTCACTCCTCAGGAAATCCTTATGGATCATTGTTCCTATGGAGCAGGAAAACAAGCCTCTCACAATAGAAAATATCTTCCCATCAGCAGCATTAGAAAATGATAAAGCAACCAAACTGTAGTAGAGTGACTCATCACTCAGCAATTTTTCTTCAGTGCTTTCCCACTGATTACTAGCAGAGGTCATGGGTTGCTACGCCAGAGTCTGGAGGTTTTAAGACGGGAAGGGCCATCAGGAAGCCCTGATGCTGACAAAGATGCTTACTTCTAAATCTCAGTCAAGCTCAGAATTAGAGAATCGGGGGAAGATCTATCTTCCTGGATCTAAATTAAAGATTTGCATTTGAGCAAATCTGAGGGAAGTGTTGTGGTTGCTATGGATAAGATATACGTAGGGTCCAAAACTCAGAATTCACTCTTTCTGTAGACAGAGAGCAAAGAAGACAGGAGAAGTTAAGAGTGTAATGCTGTCACATCCCCTGCTGAGACATCCAACTCAGGGTTAGCTCCAGATTATGACACAGAAAGTCGCTTTGACTGCAGTGTTCCCCTGCCTGTTGTGATAGAAATTACTAGCTTCTGGAAGGTCTTCAAGCCATCATTCAGCTCCTTCTGCATTCCCTACTTGAACTGTCCAAGTAACTAATATACCAACTGTTAATCTGTAATAGGAGGATGAATTATGTTCAAAAAAGGAAAATCACTGCTTTCTGCTGCATTTATCTTAAAACTAAACCCGTACCTAGGTGTCACATTCCCTTCCTTCCTGCAGATGTAGGCTTGTCTAAAAGAGCCACCCTCCCCTAACATTCAGTTATCTCTGGTGTAGTACCATCTCCTGTAGCAACACTGAGAACAATTAAGATAAGACATCACTGTTTTATCACTGTTTGGTCTAACCTTACTTAAAGCAAGTCTGGTTAATGGAATAATAATAAAAATACCAACACCTAACAAGACCTGTCCTGCCCTGAAGCTCATATTCCTATCAACAATCCAGCCACAAGAGAAGTCCCAACAATGGAAGACATGGAGTAAGGTCTGGTGCAGACTCAGGTTTTGGAGTTACGCTGGGGCAGCAGGAGAGGAAGAAAAACAGAGCCAGATTTCATGTTTATCATGTTCACATCTTTCTGCAATATCCCTGTGAAAAATTATAGAAGAGTGCTTCAGTAGTGTTTAGCCAACCATTAGTGACCTCCTGAGCTCTAGGGAATTTATGGCTTTCATGGAGGTCTCTGGCTCTTTTTTTTTTTTTTTTTTCAAGATTGCAAAGATGCTGTTTAATTTTTGTATTTCATGGTGGTTTGGGTCACTGTGATTTCCCCTTTCAAGGCTAAAGTGACAGGCTGTGCTTGGGTAGAGCTTCTATCCTGAGAATGTCCAGACATGTCCCATTCCCCTAATGAGATTATTTTTACTCTGTCTTAAGGGTATTTTAGGTCTTTACAGAAACTAGGTTTTAGCTGCATATATATACAGGCATATATATGTAAAGAATGATGTTGTCTGCATACAGTACTGCTCAAAGTATGTCAGAAATATGTAATGTATGATAAACAGAAAGATGTGTTTTGGGTTTCGATCATTTTTCTTCTTAGTGAGGTATTTCAGGACTTCAATGAAATGCACATGTCTTACATTAGAGAAGCTTAACAGGCTCAGAATATGTATATCCCCATTTCCCTTCAGCCTGTGAAGCTGCCTTACTACCAAAGCTGACTAAAGTATCTTTATTGAGTCAATGTAAACAGCTCCTATTCAGCTCTCAGTCCTGCAATCACATACTGGATGGTTTTTGTTGTGTTTTGTGTTGGTTTTTTTTTCTCCCTGCAGCTTTTTTCTTTTTCGGAAATAAGAACTTTCTCATGCCTGTTGATTTCATCATACAGGAATTTAATTCAGCAGTCACCTTAAAAGGCCATTCATTTAGATTTAGGGAGGAGTGCATTTGCTTCCTTTGCAAAATGTGATGTCAAGGCTTATATTTTTTTTCCCCCTCAATCCATCTGAAAATAGGAAATGAAGAAAGAGGAGGGTCCATAGTAGAACACAGCACACATTTATATGGTCACCTAAATGAACAGAGCTGAAAAGACTCTTAAGCAATACCTTTTTTACTGAACGTGAGTACCATAGGTATGGAAAAAGGCACAACCTATTTTGGCAGGGTGCTGATTCAAGCTTCTTAATTAGCCAGCTAAGAGATCAAAGAGCAAAAAGAAGTCAGATGAAAGCTAGGTGCTGGTGTGGCTGCAATTCCTCTCCTAACTATCTGTTTCCCAGATTACAATGATGTCAGGCTGTATCTGTCACAATTAACATGGGGAGGAGGAGGATAAAACAAAGGCCTGTTTACTGTAGGCTGTACCAAAACAGTTTTTGTATAGATTTCTTCAAATGAAATCAGTTATTGCAGGTGAGGCTGGTGGCTCCAGGTATTATTAAAGTTGTCTGCACACCTCACAAAGCCCTTTTTATAGCCAGTCATAATTTCTTCTGAATTCAGCTCCTAGAATTGAGCTGTTCAGGGCTGTCTGGCTCAACTAGGTACACCTACATACGTGTGGCTGTACTTTTCACATACAGGATGAAAGTGAAACATCTGTCTTGTTCAGGTCAAAGGCATTTGGAGTGAGGATTTGCCCTTTGCAGTCAGGAGGGGTGGGGGGAGGAGTGAGAAGTGGTCTTGCTGAAAGGGCTCTCTCTTTTACACTCCTTCAGCAAATCCAGCCACAGATCTCTTAGGCAGAAGGAGGCCCTTGAATGTGTGTCATTCACAAATGTTGAACAGAAACCTTCACAATTTTAGCAGCTGACCTCCCTGATGATTTGTCTGCCTTGAGCACACTCCTGTCCAAATTTTAAAAAAAATCTTTCCCCTTCCATTACAGTTTTTACAAGGCTCTGTGGCAGGTCATGCTTAATGTTGAGAGCTGAACTGAGAGCCTGGTTTCCAACCAGCATCCCCTGCCTGGTACTATGGAGAGAAGGGGAAGCTGCTGCAAAGCGGGAGCTTCAGAAGGGTGGAAACTGGTCCTGGAGGTGGAAGGAGGAAGGACGAAAGGTCTAAACCAGGATTAGAGATGGTGGGAGAACACTGGAGATGAAGTAAACTGCAAGGCAGAAGCTGGAAGGGAGCATCAGAGCTGGGGGACCTGGGCAGTACCTTCAAGGAGAACTTGGGGCTGAACCTGGCTGAAGTGGCACCAGGAAAGAGGAGGAAGGCAGAGGGACATTGATGCTGAGACAGGGAGAGGGGTAAAAGTGCTGTTCCAAGCACAAGCTGTATATGGGGCTGATGTCTGTGGTCCATTTATGTTGGATTTGCGAGGGCCTAGGATTTGCTGTGCAAGAAGATTATGACTGAGTGGGAAGTTTACAGAGTGGAGGTGAGGACTGGCTCAATCAGAGGTACAGGACTTAAAGCTGAGGGCAAGGAGAAGATGTGGCCCCTGGGGTTTAACTGCTGCCTTGGACTCTGTCCCACTGTTCACAAAGTCTTTGCATACCAGGCAAACTTTGTATATGTTTACCCGGAAGCTCCTAATTTCCCTGGTGACCAATGTGATTCCTGATGTGAGAAAGTGCTGTGTTCAGAGCTGTAACTAAAGTCAATGGGGGCTGTGTTTTTTATATATACAAAAAAAGCTCAGACTCAAACATAAAGTGCTTAAAAGGATCAGGTTTTAGTATCTCACATTGGCTGCTAAAATTAGTTTGTATTTCCCCTCATTTTTTATCCACTCACCTCAGAGGTTTTTTTTTTAAAGAAATATTTGTGAAATACTCAGATTTTATAATGTAAATGCCAATAAATAAGTACTTTGGGGACAAACAATTCTTCCTTCAGAGCAAAAGTATACAGCACAGTAAAGTCTGAACCACCATTAAACAACAAGGAGAACACAAATCACTGAACAGTTGCTCATTACATAACCAGGTCTTGTTCTGTGTACTGGCTGAAGCAAAGATGCTCTGAAAATATAGTAGGAGCTGAGTCATCTATGGAAATACTAATTGGAAAAACATCATCCATTTCTTTTCATCTAATAGCAGTAGTGTAAGTATAGTGGTTTTGAGCTTTCTTCACCTGTAGATCCCTATAAACTTTGCTGGAGAGATGCAGATCCTTGGATAGGGACTAGACAACAGCTTGTTTTTTAGTTACCTCTGCTGCAGCCCTTGGAAGTCATCTGTGGGACCCTGGGAGCCTGCAGACCACATGCTGTAAACCACTGTCTCTGACTGTATAGCTCATAAAGACAAAAAAAAAGTGTTAAATCAAGAACCATTGTCTTTGTCTTTCCAGTAAAATGCTCCATGTTATAAGAAAGTATATGAAACATTCAACACCCTTGCTGCTAGCAGTCATCTTGAAAGAAGGGAAAAAGTACATTTTGATTTTACCATATCAGATGTTCTGCTCAAGACTTGTCTCTTTGTTTTCTTTGTTTTCCCTCTGTTCATTGCCACTGCCATATCTGGCATTCCTCTAGTTGACCATCATTATGGTACCCCACTCTGAGTTAGGATGCCAGCACACTAACTCACCTCTGCCAAGGTAGTCCAGCTGCTAACATGCACCATGTAGGGCTTCAGTCTGGTTTAAAGGCTTACATACTCAAATGTTTCCATTCCACTGCAAATTGAAAATGTTATTTGATTCTTCAAAAACAAACATTATGAAGGTGTTTCCCCTTGGAGTTTGGGAACTTCTGTCACGGATGTGCAAGGATCTGTAATTATAGCAGTGTTCCCTTCCATCCACCACAGCTGTCTGCAGCAATGTTCCCCCTCATTAGGAAACTATCCTATAATTTAAGATTAGAGCTGGAACACAAGGCAGTAATTGCCCATTTGTGTTTGAGTCCTTGCAGAATTTATGTTGTCAAGCTGAGGCGTCTGTTGTGCTTAAACCTTTCCACCCCTTGGCAACAGGTCTTTGCTTGAACTTCATTTAGCTTTGCCTCATATGCATCAGTAGTTCCCCTCGTGCAAACGCTGTGAGAGCACTGGTTGTAGATAGCTCTGGCTTCAGGGAGGCACAAGCCTCTAATACACTTGATAGTGCTACAGGCACTGAGGATTTTATCTCACCATCTGACATTCAGCTTTATTCTACATTAGTGACCTGTGTCACTTTCCCATTAAGCTATTCTGGCTGGGAAAATTCTGGTAGAAGAATTGAAAGTGACGCGAAACGATAGGTTTATTCAGTTCCCCATTCTGAATATCTGTTCATTTCTGGACCATGGAACAAGGCACATTTATCTTTATTCATTATCCTTTAAAATGACACATCTTTTTAAATTTTGTTAGTTCCATCTATGTGAAGTGTGAGATCTTCCTGAGCTCACAATATGTCACTGCTGCCTCTGGATGACAATCTTAGTAATAGCTGTTGGGCTGGTGGCAAAGGATGTAGCTCCCTGCTCCCTTATTCCTGCTTTTTTCTTCTTTTAAGCCCTTAGCCCTGGCTGTGCTCCTGTGAGAAGCTCTGTATTTGCTAGCAGAATGATAACAACACATAGATAAAATAAATTTGCCAGCAAGCTCTTTTTAGCTATTTATTTTTATTTCAATTTGCAAAACACAAAAAAGGATGTATTCCGGGCTGCGAGCACATTTAACAAAGGATTTAAAAAGCAGACCAACCCCTAAGAGCTTTAGCAAACCACTAGCTTTTTCCCACATGCCAGGGCTCTTCGTCACATTTTTCAAGACTAGCAAAGTGAACAAAAAGGGCTCAGTGTGGGTGGGCTTGGGACAGAGGTCTAACATGTGTGAGCATGGGCTCAGAGCACTTAAGCTGTTTGCTTCTTCAGTCTTCCTGCCTCTTGCCTCATTGTCTGCATGGCAGAGGTGTGCATGCACATACACATGTGCCTTCACGTGCACATCTTGCTCCAGGTGCATGTGTAGCATCCACATACTGGAAATTATGCTGTGAGTAGCTACTCACTGCATTAGCTGTTCCTGATGTTTCCTGCTCCAGCCTTCTCCCTGAACCGCCAGCATTAACTTACTTTGGCTTCACTGCCAAAACATGACAGAATACAAAAGATAAATTTCAAAGTTCCACAGATAATTTTTAACGTTCCCTTTCCAATTACCCCCAGTTAGCGTGGATAAACATTTCCTCAGAAGACAAAACACTAAACCGCATTCCAATATTCGCCTTGACTTCTTGGAGAGATTGACTTTTACAAAGCAATCTGCTGCTTCATGCGAAGAAGAAAATTCCATTTCTGAAAATCAAGCCTTTGTTTAAGAGAAACCCATACAGCTTGCATTTGCTCACTCTCGTCATGTGCTGCCAATGAGTGGGGATGGCCCAAGCCTGACTTTTCCTTCCTCATTATACTTGGTGCGTGTTTGCTTCCCTCGTGGGCTGAGTTTTGAATGTTTGTTTAGTTTCTCACTGTCTGCCGTACCAACTTTTTTATTCTTTCCCTTCTCCCTTTGATGCATATTTTATTTCTGTCTTGCATCTGCACTCTGCTTTGCTTTGCTCAGCTGGGTTTAGCATTCTGATTGTATTAGGATGTGCCTTCTTTGTCATTTTAACCTCTTCAGTGGTAGTGCTCTGTTGGAGAGACTGCAGAGGGGAAGTCCAAAAAAAATTAAAACCCTAAAATAAAGTCCTACTGACAGCAAGAAGAAATTTTAAAAGCCAAAAAAAAGTCTATGCAAAGCTAAAATTGGTAAGACAGGCACAAGATTTTAAAAGCTAATTTCTCCCCACATACATAATCCAGATGTTACTCAATAAAAGAAACACATTTACATATAAAAGAACCATATCTGTTGCATTGTATAGTCATTGTATTTTTTTAAGTGCAGTAAAAATAGGAAAATGCCAGGTTCAGTAATTCTCAGCTTTCACAGGAACACAAACCTTTCTTAGCATGGTTTATGGCCATTGTGCAATATGATCCTCTTATCTCTGGTAAAAGTCTGCAAGGTTTATCATCAGCTCCTGACATAAATGAACTTAAGATTGGGCTGCTTTTCTGCAGAAGCTATCTGGGATCAGTGGGGTCATGCTAAAGATGAAAACGATCTCTACTGCCTGCAGAAATGTCTGAGAGGGCCATGCTGGTTATCCTCCTTGCCTCACATCCCCTCGTGGAAAACTAGTTGTCAATATTTGCGTCAATGGGATGTCACTTGATGAGATACCTCAGATTTCTAAAGTGAACAGTTATATTTACCTCATGATCTGTAACTGAACATAACAATCATCCAACTATAGCCAAGCGTTGGAATAGTGAGTGTCAGAAGGAGAAAAGAAGCTAACTCAAAATAAGTTTGAAGAAAAGATGAGTAGAGCTGACAGATGGTACAGCACTTCAAGGAAATCACGACTTTTCCCTCCTTCCATCAGTTGCTAAGGAGAGACTATATATAAGAGAGCATCAAGAATATCAACATTCAGGTAGTGCTTAATTCTGATCAGTGTTTGAACACCCATGAAGCCAGGTATGGATGTAAGATGGAAAGAACACCTTCCATCTTTGTCCAACCTGCTTCTTGGGACTGCAGCATCCATCCCTGTGACTAATTCTAAGATGGAAGATGGGAACTTTCTGTCTTTTTAACAGTCCAGAAAGCTGTCCAGAAGCATTAAGCAGTCCACCATGCAGCTATGTATCTCTTGATCTCAGCAAAGGCAAATGGGAACATCTCAGAACATATTTCCCCAGCTTAGTGATTCCACATTCAGTAGCTGCTTTAAACTAGAACAACAATGTTTCTGGCTTTCCACAGGATAGGGTTCAACCCCATTCATGACTGCATTTCCCTCCTTACCACTCCAGTGATACTTGGCTGAGAGAGGATGATGTAATTGCCATGGCTGAAATGAAACCCAGATCAGTTGAGCAGACAGAGGGTGAAGAACATGCATTTGCTATAGAAATTCATCTGGCACAGGAAAAAAAGCCTGTTTTTTTAAAAAAAGATTGCAAGATGTATATTGTTTACTCAAGCTTTAACTGACTGAAGGGTTATAGGGAATGAGGCTATGTCTGGATGGAGACCAGTCACCAGCAGTGTTCCTGAGGGCTCAATCCTGGGGACACTTCTGTTCAATATATTTATCAATGACCTGGATGCAGGAGTTGAATGCACCATTAGCAAGTTTTCTGATGATACTGAACTGGAAGGTGTTACTGTTTGTCTTGAGGGACAAGAGGCCTTGAAAAAGTATATGGATAGATTGGAGCCTTGGGTTATGATTCATGGGATGAAATGCCAGATTCTGCACCTAGGACAGGATAATGCTGGGTACAAGTATAAACTAGGAGAGGAGTGGCTAGAGAGCATCCCCACAGAAAGGGGTCTGGGGGTGCCAGTTGACAGGAGGCTCAACATGTGTCAGCAGTGTGTGCCCTGGCAGCCAAGAGAGCAAACCTTATCCTGGGGGCCATCACACACAGCACAACCACACAGCCAAAAGGGATGATTATCCCACTGTATTTAGAGCTGGTACAACCTCATTTTGAGCATTGTGGGCAGTTCTGAGCCCCAAATGCGCTTCCAGAGGAAGCAACAAAAGCGGTGAAGGCTTTTGAGTTGCTGATCTCTTCTCCCTGGGATCCAGGGATGTGATGGGATGCATGGGAATGGTTCAAAACTACACCAGGGAAGGTTTAGACTGGACATTGGGAAGCATTTCTTTACGAAGAAGATGGTCAAACACTGGAACAGGCTTTCTATAGAGATGGTTGATGCCCCACACCTGTCAGTGTTTAAGAGGTATTTATTTGGACAAAGCCCTTAATACCACACTTTAAGTTAGTCAGCCCTGAAGTGGTCAGGCAGTTGGACTAGATGATCATTTTAAGTCCTATCCAGCTGAATGATTTTATTCTATATTCTATATTCTATATTTTATATTCTATTCTATAATCTACATTCTATTCTAAGCCTTTCTTCAACAGAAGAGCTGATATATTGTCCCCTAAATTATCTCCTTTGTCTCTAACTATATTATATCTACTAATTTCTCAAAAGACAAGAGCTATTGGAGAGACATTCCAGCTGAGGAAGAACCAACATAACCCTCAGATTTAGGTGAAGCCATGTTGAAAACATCTTCCTCTTAAACAACATGCAGCACCCTAAAAAGCAGCCAATTGTTGTGTTAAAGTGATGCAAAAATATTTTCTTTGGTGGCCATACACAATAATGACAATTATGATGAGTTAATGAGGAGCACTCATACTTGAGAACTGAAACCCACTAACAGAGCAGGATCAGTCGGTGAACAGCACTGAGTCACTCACCATCTCAGAGAAGGATGCAGTTACATGCTGCAAACTCCTATTTCATGAAAGGGCTTCTGGGAAGGGAAGAGGAGCAGGCTTGTACATTTTTGCAATGAAAAGCACTGAAGAGAGCCCAAAGCATCCTTAAGTGTTACTGGGATAATCCCCTGGACTGTAGCATAGGTGAGGTTTAGGTGACTGGCAGCAAAACATGCTGCAGATTAACTGCACATGATGATGACACACAGAATGGAAGGCATAGAAAAAACAAGAGACTGGTAGGGCTGGTAAGAGGACAGGGCCGCTGGTGGTAGCTGGGGGATATAAAGAAATTTTATGGCTAGAAAGGAAGAAAATAAGAAGCAAAGGTTGTAAAAGTGACTAATATGATTTAAGGCCAGTAGGAGAGGGAGCAGAAGTAAATGGATTAAGCAGTGACTCGGGGCAAGTTTTTGGATCAGAGCATGACAGTGGGGGTGAGGATAGACAAACAGCACTCAGGCTCTCTTCCCAGACCCTCCTCAAGATGCACTGCCTCTCTTATTCCACATTACAAAGGCTTAAGAACCTCCTTAAGATTCCTCTTTTATGGCTTGACTTTGACTTGACTTTAATGGACTAGCTTTTGTTGGTGCTGTTCAGCACTGGTGTTTGCCTTGTTTTTTGCTGCGTGGTGTGTAACTGTCTCAGTCAGACTGCAAGCACCATAGTAAATCATTATAGCTGTAAAGTATAAATCACAAGAGAAATACAGCACCTAAACTGTATCTAAACTACATCTATGGTGTTCTATGAATAATAATCTACTCAGGCGTAAAAGTGAATTGCAGAAATAGATTACAAAAGGTTAAGATGTAGAACTTGAACCAGATGTGCCATAGCTCTGGTCAAATTAAGACGAAGTCAAGAATTTGAAACATTGTGCTACACATTTTATCTAAAGCATTTAGTAGCACACAGAAGACCTGTTTGCTTGTGGAGAAGCTGGGAGGTATTTCTAATCCAAGAAATATCACAGGCAGAGTTGTCACCAGTGAAAACCAGTTTGGAGTCAAGCGAAAGAAATGGTGAAAAAATTACAAAAGGAAGCCATTATAGGACACTGAGGGAGGATGAGAAAGTAGAACAGGAGATGTTTATGTAGATAAAGGAAGCCTGCAAACTAGCTACAACAGGAATCATAGGAATGTCAATCGTCCTGTCACTGAGGGGAATTGTAATTAGGAAGTATCAAATAAGTGTAAAAAGCTGAGGACTTTACATAGCCCTGAATTGTCTTTAGGCAGTTTATGAACATGCAGCTCTAGATAGCGAAGCCACAGCCTCAGAAAGCTCACATCCTGGCTTTTATCTCCAAATCCAAAATAGTGCATTATTGAATCAGTTTATTGACCTTCTGGGTCTATTTTCTCAGGCCTTCTGCAGATGGTTGGGGGCTGGAATATATTCACAGAGGATGTGGTTCATTTAACTTCTGGAGATTGACTCTTGTCATGTTTGTAGAGGGCATGACCTATAAATTGTTGAGAAGACAACTTTGCAAACTATGAGATGGCTAAGTGGCTATATGCTTTTACCACCTGAGTTATTCTTAATTAAAATTGACATAAAATACGGGCAATAACTAGTCATTTCTGGAAATCTCTATATAGGCTAACAAAAGTTAAGTTCCATTTCCAGTTGAAAAACTCAGGTACAAAATACATTTTGCTGCCAGCAGTACCATATTGGCTTCTGTGATGTTTAAATTTTCCACTGCGAAAGTGCAATTAAAAAAGGGAGGAGTTGGAAAAGCTTCTTTGTTTTGCAGTTGTAAGAAAGAACAGTTAAGTGAAAATTACTGGATATTACTCACGTGATGTTAAAGCATCTGATGGCATTGGGCTTGTGTCCATCCCAAGCTTCTTGCTTGCCTTCTATTCAAAATGTGTGTCTGCTGCACTGCTCCAAGCCTTCCTTTGCCCAGGGTTTCCACCTGGTTCTTCCAGTTGACATTCAAATACCCTTGATGCTTGCCTCATCCAAAACCAGTTTGTTCTGCCATGGGGCCAGCATAAAACAGGGGGGAGTCCCCTCTCATACTGAACTTGACTCCAGGAACATGGTCTCATACTAACGGGACTACAATCCAGAAAATAAGAAGAGTGACTAGAGTAACTACCAAATATTTACAGGAGGTAGTTCAAAGCATGTTCTTTTGAGAAGCTGAAGCTCTAAAATTTATTGCACTAGACTTACTTTTTGCAAAGATTCATCTGAACAAGCATCTGGTATGTTCCAACTCATAGCACATACGTCTGTTATAGTTATCATTCTGCACAACAATAATCACTTTAATATCAGCCTTGACTTCATTCAGTATTACTACTATAACACAGAATATTCCTTGACATCTGCTAAAATAGATAACATACTTTAACAGTGTTTTATCTTTTTTTGGTCTTTATTTGCCATGGTGAAAGATGATCTAGCTTGATATTTCTCAAGACACAATTGTTGTGTCTGGAGTCATCCTTGTTTGTGTAACAGGAATCACACTTGTGCGACTTGCAGGGGATTAAAATGAGCATTTATTTTAAAAGGAGACTGTGATTCACTAAGGTTTTGATGAAACCGTGGGAGAAAAGTGCATAGCTAATTCTACTTTTCTCTAATTCCATGCGTACACTGGTCTCCACAAGCTGTGCAGAGAGGTTTTCAAGAAGAAACTAATCAAACCTTTTCCTTGGAAACCCTCACTAGCAGCCTGCAGAAATGCCTGCTTTATTTTAATCAGTACTTTCAGCAGTATCACACAACTGTTTTCATAATTTCAAAACTCTTATTTAAATAAGCTGTGACAATTAAGCCAATTGTGCTCCCATGGACCAATTTTTAGTTATCTTTGGTCAGCTTCCACTAATAAACTATTTGTGTCCTCTTTGCTGTCAGCTGTAATAGTTTTTTTGGAAATCAGTATTATTTATCTCACTAATTACCCTTTAACTTGCTTTTGCTTATTTTTACAAATTTTCTTTTTTTCCCTCTTGTACATTATTTATTTTTTTAAGGCCTACTACTTATTGTTTCTGCTGACCTTCAGACCCCTGAACCCATGAAGCTCTGGGATATTTTTTCCTATTTAAAATTCAAAAAGGGACATTTTAGTTTCCTTTTATTTTTTTCCTCTCAAATATTTTCTGCTACCAGTTCCCTTTCAATGATACGACTGCTTGATTTTGTTTCCCCAGCTCATAGAAATTCATGTTAAAACAGGAGTAGAAGAGATTCTTTTGGCAGCCTGCCTGCTGAACTCTAGAAATGCCACTTCACATAGTCCATGCTTTGGATGGTTGAGTGGGTTCCAGAGAATATAGGTGGGAAGAAAATCCTGCAGACCGAAGCCTGTTAATCTGAGGAGAGGGGAAGCCATCCTCTAAATTGTTTCATCCAGATCATCACATGTCTGTTTTATTCTGAGCACTTCATTTTGGCAAAGTAATTCATTCTCTTCACTGCTTCATTTGTTGGTGACCGTGATAACTCAGCCGGCAGGCACTAGTGGTGCCGGTGAATTTTGTGACACTGACACCCATTTACTAATAAGCACATTAAGACACGGCACACAGACAACTACATGGTTATTAGATAATAATGACTTTAGACCCGTGCTTACCTGAGCATCCTTTAAGGCAGAGATCTGGCTGGGAAAGGATGGCTCTGTTGTCACTTCATGGTCATCTCCCCAACAAGATGATACTAATTATACAACAGGGAAGTCCTAAAAGCATTTTAGTCTTTCATAAGTGAAATCAAACTGCAAGTTTACACTCAATTTTTGCATGGAAAATGTTCAAATTCACAGCAGACTTAAAGACGTCTGCTTCCCAACTGTTTTTAAAATCTAGGTCATTATATATAGGTGGCATCAGATAAGTCTCCACAGAAGTCTCAGAATATTTTAAACAGCAAAATGGGTCAGCCTTCCTTAAAGCTTGTAAGCATCTAACATGAATTTTTGCATGTATACAGTGCAAGAAAGGTTAAATATCTCTCTTGACCCCTCATTGAATACGGATTTTTGCCATTCCATATTCTCAGAACTCTGTAAGGCAGCATTTTCTAGATAAATTCTCCTGCTATTTCAGTCTGTTTGATGTTTTTTGCCATCCACTATGAAACCTATGGCAATAGAAATCCTATCTTGTTCCAGACTTGGTCATTCATTTCCACATGCTGTGAAGTCATTCCTTGACTGCAGGCACTTTCCACAAGTAGAAAATGTGATGGGCCTCAGCTACTACTTTTTCTTTGATTTTGTAATTATTATTGTCTTCATTATATTGCCCCAGACTGGGACTGACACAGGGGTTCCAAATTGTGCCCCACTCTCTGTGTGCGATTTTACACATGCTTGCAAACAATTTTCAGACTAGCAGGCAGCACACACTACTCTAAGCCATGCAGAGCAGAGGTATGGGGTAGGGCAGTGCTGAAGAGGACTACTAGGAAATAACGAGGGTGTTGAAGGGGAAAGGTTGCTGCCAAGGCAGACAGAATCATCAGTAGGGAAACAGAGAGACATCAAATGCAGGTGGTTTCAGTGCCAGAAGGATGATGGATGGGTAAGACATTGCTGGGTAAGGAAAACAGTGGATGCTCTGACTTGGATTTTCCAGAGGTAGAAGCTACTCTACCTGTGGAGCAAAATGGTCAAGGGGATCATGCTGTAACTGAGGGCAGATGTGTCAGATTGGGAACCTTTATTCTGGCACCCTTGCCATGGATCAGGTCCACTGCTTAGGGCATAATCCGGTTACAGACACGTCATGATTCCAAGCTGCAGGAACAGAGCCATGGGAGCCCCTAACAGCCCAAAGGCAGAACTACAAGCCAAAAGGCTGTGACACATTTTCACACAGCCAGTCTGACTGCCTGAGAGAGCAGCTGAGAGCCAGGCCAGCGTGAGAAGGTCCTCAGTAGCCTTAGTGAAATGCATGACATTTGGCAGCTCTATGGGCTATTGAAACCCATAAAAACATTCCCAGTGCTTTCAGAGGACTGCAGATCCTGCCTACAGGATGCTTTCCTTGCACCATGACAGCGCTTCAGGAACTCAGATAATATCACCAACTTCTGAACATAAATCCACCTGCATCCGAAAGTGTTTACTTTTTTTTTCCTGAGCTTTTTACATCTGCTTTTACTTGCCGACAATTGCCAAAGAATAAACTCGCCTCTCTCTCATTTCTTTCCATTGCAAGCAATACAACCTCCTTGTGCCTGTTGCAAATTCCACCATCACTGACCTCTTCTGGCATCAGGCTGGCTTGTGTTTTTAGGGCAGAAGGGAAGAGGGTTTTGTGTGGTCATTTAATGCATGAGAAAACTCATTAATAGATTTTCTGGGTAACTGAAATGTTGTTTGCTTCTGCAGAATAGAGAAAGCCTAACACTGCAGGCCTTCTCCTGATGGCCTGGCAGTCTCCTGCAATTCCAATTTGGTGTGACTGTTTCTTTGGAAGGGAAGAGTAGCTTGAACTCTGTGTTTATTCATTCTCATTGCTGGGGCTATTCAATGAAGCAATTGTAATTTTTTGGCGATGTGAGTGTTGGCATGTTTCAAACTGACAGGAAACCCATCACTCATACAATTGCTAGGCCACAAGGTGAGAACGAGAAGGAACCAGGACAGTGACTATGAATAAAGACCAGAGCTGAGCCCACACGTAGCTGAAGAAACTCACAGCTCACTTTCAAACAGTTAAAATAACCAGTTTCTTCATAGTGGCGTATTTGTAACACATTGTGAAATTAAGGTAATGTCAAGAGCAGATGATAATAACTTAAGCTAAGCTGTATAAAACAGCAACAGAGAGACTGCTCAACCAGAGAGATACAAAGATTTTGTGCAACTAACAAATAATTAAGTAAAAGTATTGTGTGCAAATGGAATAATTTGAAAAAAACCCCAAAACAACAAACCAAAAACAACAAAGTGAAAGGGTCTGTGTGCACTATCGGTGGTTCCCTGTATCCCTGGGGAAGGACACTCTCTTTCCTGGCCATGGGAATGCAGTGTTGTTCCCTGAAGATGGCTAGAAGCAATACAGCCATCTACTGACTGACAAGGTTAACCACAGCATCTTTGCGTGCTTCTCATTTAACTTGCCCTTTCCATCCTAAAATCGTGGCCTGTGGAAAACTGGTTTTCAGCGGGAGCTAATTACTGAAGCACGCAATTAATAGCTGATTAGTAACTTGCTGAGTCTCCCTGTTACTCATCCCTTTGACATCTGGTTAGGTAGCTGTGTGAATAAGCGCTCCTAAGCATGTGCCATATATTTTCCCAAGCGTGAGATGGCATCACATCTCGTGGTTGACATGCCAGGTTGGTGTTTGCTGAATACTGATCACTTTGTAAAAGTCAGAGAAAGACTCTGGACACCAACACAATTTTGTCGGAGCAACCAGGCACAATAAGGGGATGTGTGTCTTTGACTCAGAAATTATTGAGGATATTTAATTGTGTTTAAAAGCTTTTTGTAGGTTGTATGATGATGCAAGTGTTTGTAAATGCAATACTCCATGTGCTATGTGACCTGAGGGCTCACATGTCCTAAGACCATGGAGTCTTGCAGGAAGTCCATGTCTTGCCACAATCTCGTAAAAACAAACAAATGAAGAACATGTCACCTTCATGTAGCTATAAGGAAAGATGTGAAAATGGAATGAAAGTGCATGAAAAAGGCCATTTGTGCTATAGTAAGTAACACCGAGATCCTGGATGGATGTCAAGAAGTTTCCTCTTACTGAAAGCCTTTTGTAATCCCTAGAGGAAAATAAATTGTTGGTTAATAATCATATAAGGTTCAGCAGGAACAATGTCCATGCCAGCAAACTGAAAAATACCTGGCATGCTTGATGCACAAGTAGCTGGCTGAGCAGTCCAAAAAGCACTTGAGAAAACAGTGAAACAGCAGACTTTGTGTAAATATTAAAAGTCCTGCATTGTTATGAAATGACTGTAGGGATCAAGACTGACCAGAACAACTGACTCTGCCCAACAAGCCTCATGACAGCTTGGTGAATGAACATGGTGAATGAAGTCCCACGGTCCTCCTTGGGTTTAGGAGTTGCTGTGTAACCTGCAGTGCTGCTGTGAAAGCTCTAAATGCTCTGTAGGCAGAAGGCTGATTACACACACACACATGATTCCTACCCTTGTTGGAACTGGAGCATCCAGATTTACACGACTAAGACTTGTCTTTGAAGTGTCACTATGAGGAAATTGCGCCTTTCTTCCTCTTGCAACCACTTCAGCATGGCTTTAATTCAGCATGGCTTGAATTAAATTATAACTATGTTTAATTCCTACTGCTTGCAAAACCCACAGTCTGAATTCACCCTTTGCAATTTTTAGAAGAAAACAAAAGCCATCAGGAACTACAGGCAAGATACCCCTCCTAGGTTATTTTGTTGTATCTTGCTGTTATAAAGGGGATGTTACTATATATTCTCAGGGCAGTGTAAATCTCAACGTATATGAACAACAGGCTTTTGAGACTTTAAACTGAGACTCAGGACTCTTCTTTTGATAGTAAAAAACTTGTAAAAACTTTCTTTAAATAGGAATGTGATAAATATCATGTTATTATATAATCTTATAGCTACAAGAACAGCATTTCAGGCTGAGAAGGTTATACTTTTCAGAGTACAGATGTCAGGATGACATCTAAAAAGACAAACAAGCATAGACAAGCATTTGGAAACAAAATATTTAGAAGGAAAATCTAAACCAGTTTGTTTCCACTCAAAAGTAAACGAGAGTGTCATCACAACAGACATGAGAAAATGGGCCAGACATAACAAATTACAAATACACAAAATATATGGACTTACAGAACAATTGGATCTTGTTTCTGTAAATACTTATGCACTGGAGTGAATGCATGAAGTTTCCTGGGATTGCTCATGAGTAAAGTTATAAGTCAGAGTCTGTAAGTCTCCAATCACATGTAGTGACATTTACAAACCTGTAGAACTGGAACTTCAAAAATGATAACTTGTTTTGAAGAGTGATAGTTTCTTTCCTATGGATTGGATAATACTTAGCAAGCATTTGGTAATTTTTTAATAAATTATAAGCCATATACATACAGCTATAAAGCAGAGCCTGAGAATAGAGATATTTTTCATAATCATTAGACTAGCAGTTTTAAAAGTTTTTCCTCTTCCCCCTCACAAAGGCATATTCTCAGCCAATTACTGAATTACCGATGTGGCTATTTTCACATGTATAGCACTGACACACAGGGTGTATGGTACAGTGGGAGAGAGAAATCCTGAGGGCAGTGCTGGGAGGGATACTGCCAGGAGATAATGGCTACCCCAGAGCTGCAAACAGGGAGAAGGTGCATGCTAATTCCAAGCATTTTCATCCCTGTGCTCCCCCTGACCTGTTCCCACACAGACACTTCAGCCACAGCCCCACTCTGAGCTCCATTCCTCATGCCACAGATACCACTGGAAGAAGGCAGTGTTGCTGGGCCATGCCATGACTGGAGCATGGTGAAGAAGGCTTGGGATTAGCAGTGCTGCTCTGTTCTGCCCTTGGCATTTCCTCACACCGTGTCCTGGGAGCTGGGGAGGCAAACTTGAGACAAATGGTGCTGTTGCGGTTAGTGGAGAAGCAATCCTCTCTTTAGTAAAAAGCTGGGTATTCGCTTACCTATCTGAATTCTTTCCATGCATGTCCTTTCTTGCTCTCACCCCCTAAATTTTGCTCAAACAGAAGACCAGGAATTTGGTCTGATAACTGGGATTTCTGGATAACTAGCAACCTGACTGGATGTGCAGTAGTGCAGATCAAATGATGGCTGTCCTGATAACTGGCCAGCATACATACATAGATCAACTGCACTTCAAGGGAATACACATCCAAGGTATCTGGAGCATGTCACACTTAGTTCACAGATGCTAGTTATCTGAATATATGCCAGGAGATGCCTGTATTTCCATTTCTGCCTGTGTTGTCCTGACCTGAAGCCGGAGATGCTGGCACAAACTTTATGCAAGATAAGATAAGACACTTTTAAAATATCTGACAGAGTACCTGTAATGTAAATCAGTAGCCTATCATGTTTCAGAGGAACTTTTCCTTTGAGCATGAAAAATTCTGGCAAGCCATGAAGTTGCCTTTTTTTTTCCCTTAGGGTTTTAGACCTGAAAACAGTCAAAGAAAAAATTCCACTATAGGAAGGCGTGAGCTTTCCAATGAGGGTACATTTTACATTGCCATTGATCCAGATGAGTTCATCACTGCTTCCTGGAGGTGAAAGGGATGATACCCTTACAGGTAATGCCTCAACATACTTGTATATTATAGAGAATGAAAGAGGCATCTTTTCAGGCTGCACCTGGGCAGTTCTTAGCTGGGGGAAAAGTTACTCCATTCCCCCAATAAACTATGTCCTTTCCTTCCAAATGCTTCCTGACACTTCCCTGAACACTGAGGCTTGCGAGTATCTATAGATAGCAAGTTCCACAGGCTGATTATACCCTTTTGTAAAAAGGACTATGAAAAAAGACTTACCCTTTGTTTCTTCCTAGTTTAATTAAATATTGCTTTGTTCTCAAATTATGAAAGATCCTTTAGGGCTTATTACTTCTAGGGTTATGGACTCAGAACTGTAGGGCAGCATGGACTGTAGCCTGATGTAATGCAGAAAGAAGCCCTTATTCTGCAGATAGTTATGCACCTACCACACCTCATACACACCTGTAAAGCACAACCAGCTTGTTGCTTGGTCTACAGCTAGGCACTGCGGAGAATAGTCTCTGCTCCAAAGGGCTTATAACCTCAGAGAAAGTCAAGCAAGTAGCAGAAAACCAGGAAACATTTAGAGTGAGGAACACTATTTCAGGTCTCAGTGTGGCTTTATCATATAATACCCTATCAGTGTCTGTGTAGGAGCCAACTGCAATGCCTTTCATGTGGGCAGACTGCTAGGCCCTTAATGTTAATGGGGCATCACATGAGTAAAGAATGCTACTGATGAAAGCACAAGTGGGATCACAGCGCTGGTGTCCTCAGTAGCCTCTTGTAGGCAGTAAGGTCAAAGGCTTTCTGGAAGTTAAAAATCAATTGTATCAGTGGACTTTCTTGTGTTCGCTGCTTTCCTAAAGAGATCTTTCTCTGTAACAATGTTTCGTCTCCAGTTTTTCTTAGTAGTGTCTTCGAATTATTTGAAATTTTAAAGGACAATGAATGTGCTAAATGGAAATAGTATTTTTTACAAAGATAAATGCTCTTCTAAAAGAAAATAATGAAAGTACCTGATTTTGCTAGGTTTGCCATGGCTATTTTAGCAATTTGTTTTAAATTAAATATTTGAAAATATTCTTCTTTGGCATTCTGCAACAAAACAATTTGTTGACATTTTAACAACGTTTCTTGGTAATTCTCATAATATTTAAAATGGATGACAAATCATTGAAAATATAGGTCTAACTTGAACCCATGCTTAGGAATAATTAATAGCACACAAAAAAATCCAAATAAATCTCTATGCTAGCTCTGCAAGTAAAAAGCCATTCTATACAACCATAGTTCATGTCTGATTTCAAATCAGAGAGCTACTCTGACACCATATAACACAGAGATCTAGCTCTTTTATACTCCAGTTTTACAGGATGAAGAAGGGTCCATTCAAGTCCTGGCCCAGAAAGCTCCTGCTCACCTAAAACTTTTCTATCCCTGTAGCTGTTTAACAGCATATTTACTTTTTCATTTCCCTTGAAACAGTAAGATACCAAGATATTCTTTTACCAATCTGTCTCTTTTGAAGCACTTCTACTATAAGAAGGGAAAAGTGTAGCTAATGGCTACTCCTCTTCAGTCTTGAAGATACCACCAGGGCAAAAATGTTTGCTGATGAATCACCTTTTCATTTAACCAATTCAAGGAGTTATGACTTAGACACGTTCACCAACCAGCCACCTATTGCAGACTAGAGGGGCCTTAAACTGTCACGTTCTTTACGAGATTTGCAAGTGAAAGCAAGTAGTTCTGTATTTCCCTCCCAGCCTGCTCCATTCGAATTCTCTGGTGGCTACAAAGGAGAAAGTTTATTAGCTTTCTTATCAGTGAATATGCTTGTAAAGTTTCTCTCTCTCCCTTTTAATAGCCCCTTAGTTATTGAAGCCTTCAGTATTGTAATATCTGAGGCTGTTACACCTTGTGAAGTTTGATGGAAATTGACCAGTGGGATCAAAGGTTAGGGGGAATCAACTGGTACATGTAGGAGGCTGTAAGCATGTAAGTCCTAAACAGCAACTGAGAAGGTCAATATTATATTTAAACACATATTGAATCATACGCATTTCAGCTTGTTTGCTTATAGAAATATCACTGTCAAATTGTATACTTCTTGTTGAAAGACATGCAGTCAAACCTGTTTGTCAGTATTGTTAATATGGCAACAAAAAGGCTTCCAGAGGCATTTTTCCTGACGGAAATTCATTATGGAAATTCCTATGGTACTGTTGGGAATTAGCAATATTTCTGTTACTGAAGAGATGATACACACTTTCAGAGTGAGAAAACCCACGTGAACATGACTTTTCCCTTAGCCTTCTTATGGAATAAACCTCTCTGACTTCATGTATACAGCTGAAGGAAGCACAAATAGCACAAACCCACTCTTTCTTCCTAATACATCAGGTTTTCTAGATCATTAACTGAAGTGTAAATTCTGTGATTTATAAGTAAAAATCTTGGCAAGGATTGAAATAGTGATTCTCTCAAAGTCATTTGTTCTAAAGAAGGAATGTGGGAATCCTTCTGATTGTTTCATAGTAAGGCACAGTTTCTAAACAGCCTTGGAGAGAAGTGGTGTGTCTGAGCATACAGATTCTCAAGTTCTTTCTGGTTGTCATCCCACATAAAGGTCAGTCATTTCGCATGACCCCAACCATTAGTATAAATAACAGAAGAGGCTGAATTTGTTAGCTGCAGCTCATCTTGTAGCTGCTGTGATTCTGCTTCATGTTACAGTGCCTAAGCTGTCCCCTGGTGGCTGCTGCAGAAGAATGAAAGAAAGAAATTATCCAGAATTTTTAGACTGTACACTCACTATGTTATCAGAAGATAAATAAATAAATCAAGAAACAGAGATGATATTTTAATGTCAATAACTTGAGATTTTGATCTATTCCAACTTGATAAATGGTAGCAGCACAGACTAGAATAATAAAATCATAGAATATCCTGAGCTGGAAGGGACCCACAAGGATCCCTGAAGTCCAACAGGCCCTGCACAACAAAACCCTAAGAATCACATCACATGCCTGAGACCGTTGTCCAAACACTTCTTGAGCTCTGTCAAGCTTGTGGCTGTGACCACTGCCCTGCTGAGCCTGTTCCAGTGCTCAGCCACTCTCTGGTGATTGCCTCCCCTGGCGCAGCTTCAGGTCCTGTCACTGGTCACCTCAGAGAAGAGATCAGTGCCTGCCCTTCCACTTCCCCTTGTGAAGAAGCTGCTGAGTGTGGTGAGGTCTCCCCTCAGTCTCCTCCAGGCTGAACAAACCGAGTGACCTCAGCCGCTCCTTGGATGAATTCCCCTCTAAATCCATCACCATCTTCATGGCCTTCCTTTGGATGCTCTCTAATAGTTTAATCACACAATGTATCTTCTATGTCTAAGTTAAGAACCTAGAGATTAGGATCTCATATGCTCTGAATTTTTCTTTGGATAGTCTAATGGCTGTATAAGAAGCTTCAACTCTCAGTTCAGGTACCTGTTTTATTCATTTCCAGAGTCAGAAGATGATCCCTCAGTCTATCGTAACATTTTAATGCATGAATTCCTTTATTTAAAAAAAAAAAAAAAAGTTTTGGCATTCTTCAAGATGATTTGCCACAATTTTCCCTCCGAACTACAGAGATGTCACAGACGATACAAGTATGCGAAAAGATTACAGTGGATGTGTCAAGATATGTCAAGCCAGACAGGTATTAAGAATAATAACATTATTTCTTGCATGTTAAAATATCAAATGGACTCTTGGTGTGATATGATACTTCACAATGTATATTCGTAAGACATTTTTGCCCCCATGGCAGGGAGGTTGGAACTTTAAGGTCTTTAAGGTCCCTTCCTACCCGAACCACTCTATGATTCTATGATATTCTGGAATATAAATTAATGTAAAACTATATTTGCAAAGTTTTAAATTTTAGTCCTAAAATAAGATTGTTGCAAGTGCCATTCTGATGCCCGAGGGCCTGTGCACAGTGCAGGGACCCACCCAGAGAGCTGGCACAACATGCAGCTTCTAAAATGCCACCACAGAAAAGACCTTACTGGTCTTAGGTTCTAATGCAGGAGATTTATTTGTCATTCCAAGTCTGAGGTTTTGTATAGTAGCTAAAGTGTGTGTTATAGAAATCCTATTTGTGTATTTAGACCATAAAATTGTCAAGCAATAAAACTGCAGCCATCTTGAATGCAAAGTTTAAAACTCACTGTTTGTGTATTAATCCTTCCAAGTGCTCATGATCAGCTAGCTGATCCATTCTGGTGCATCACCTTGTGTACAAATATTTGCATCTTGCTTGGAAATTCTAGTCTGTTCTTAGAAATGCCCAGGAATTCCAAGTTACACGCTTTGATAGTTACAGCATGTTCAGAATTTCAAGTGCAAACAGTTGTTCTTATATAGCAAGGGAAGGTCTGGGAAACTGGTACAAGCATGTCAAATATTGCAGTTGAAGGTGCTGTCAAGTACCAGTTGTCCACATTTACAATTTGATAAGCCATCTCAAGGACAACAGGTGCTGCAGGAACAGAGGTCTCGTGCTCCATCTCAAACACAAGGTTTGCAAAGGAGTGGCTGTACAGGAAAGGAATTACAGGTCAATAAACATAAAAATTAAGACTTCTTTCTGTTTCTGCAAATTCTCACATTAGCTGTTTCTGTATCCGTGTTTTATTTAAAAGGGAGAATTAGGTCCTGGGTGCTAATGATGTTCCTTCATGCTCTTCTTTTTATCTTTCCCTTCAGAAGCTGGAGTTCCTTGCAGTCCTCTCTGTATTAGCAAACTTTTCTGTGCCTCATTCTAGCTCCATGAAAGGTCTGACTCTTTAGAGGACCTTTAAAGGGACATTATCTACTGGAAAAATCAAACCTATTGGAAACTTTTGTGTCCTCTGTAGTTACACATAGCATTTAAAGATAAAATGAAATACAAGGAAAGTACTGTTTGCTTGTTCAAGAGACTATTTTTTATAAGTTTTCTTTTTTGGTGTTGTTTTTATTGAGTTAATGAGGCTGACTTTTATTGCAAAGATCTTTAGCAGAAGTCTCATGCACTGAACTTTTCCCTTATTCATTGCCCTTTTATCCATCGACCTTGAAGGTCATCCCCTGAAATATTTTCTCCTCTGCAACTGAAAAATCACATAATATGATTAAAAGTTTGCTGTGCTCATCTGGAAATGCAGAAACTTGTCTTATGGTTTTAGACAGAGCTCTTGAACAACATAAACGGTCTGTATTGGGGCAAAATTGTTTAATATCTCCATTAATGACATAGACTAAGGGATCGAGTGCAACCTCAGCAAGTTTTCAGATGACACCAAGCTGAGTGGTGCCAGGATGCCATCCAGAGGGAGACGGACAAGCTGGAGAAGTGAGCCCATGGGAATCCCATGAGGTTTGACAAGACCAAGTGCAACGTGCTGCGCCTGGGGTTGAGGCAACCCTTGTTACCAATATGGGCTGGGGGACGAACAGAACCAGAGCAGTCCTGCTGAGAAGGGCTTGGGGATGGTGGTGGATGAGAGGCTGGACACGAGCCAGCAATGTGCACTTGCAGCCCAGAAAGCCAGTTGTGTCCTGGGCTGAATCAGGAGCAGTGTGGTTAGCAGGGCAAGGGAGGGGATCCTGCTCCTCTGCTCTGCTCTGGTGACACCCCACCTGGAATTCAGTTCTGGGGTCCTCATTGTAAGAGAGAAATGGATCTGTTGGAGCGAGTCCAGAGCGGGGATATAAAGGTGATTAGAGGGATGGGGAGCACCCGTCCTGTGAGGAAGGGCTTAGAGAATTGGGAAAGCTTCGGGGTGACCCAGTTGCGGCCTTCCAGTTCCCGAAAGGAGCCTCCGGGAAAGATGGAAAACGTGTAGCGACGGGACATGCAAGAATGGCTTTAAACTGAAAGAGGGCAGGCTTGGGGTGGACACTGGGGAGGAATCCTTCACTGCGGGCAGGGCGAGGCAGAGGCACAGGCTGCCCAGAGACGCTGCGGACGCTCAAGGCCAGGCCGAGAAGCGCTTTAAGCTTTCCGTGTTCGACACCTCCCCTGGAAGGAGCGCACCCCTCGTACCGTGGGGCTGTGATCCCATCTCTTTCCCGATCCCTCCCGGGCCGCCCCTCACACCTCCCCCCTTTCCGCCCCCGCCCCGCCCCGCCCCTCCCGGCCTGTGGGCGCCCCCTGGCGGCGCCGCCGCCGCTTCCGGCCTCCATCTTAGGCGGGCCGGGCCGGGCCGGGCGGTGCCGCGGGCGGAGGGGCCCGCTTGGCGGCTGGCGCTGTCCGCCCCTCTCCTGTCCCCTCCCTTTGTCCCCCCACTCCCGCCTTCCCTCCGCCGGGGCCGTGATCCCCCTGCGGCTGCACGGAGATGGGCTCCCGAGGCTCCCCCCGGGAGTTGGGTCCCGGCCGCTGAGCCCGCCCGGAGCACCCTCAGACGCCGAGCGGCTTCGTGAGGAGGAGCAGGAGGAGAGCGGGGCGAGGCCGGCCGGCCCCGGCGGGCAGCATGGACCAGAGCGTCGTGGAGCACCCGGTGACCCTCATCATCAAGGCCCCCAACCAGAAATACACCGACCAGACCATCAGCTGCTTCCTGGAGTGGACCGTGGGCAAGCTCAAGGCTCACCTCTCCAAGGTGTACCCCAGCAAGCCGGTGAGTTGCGGGCCAGCCCTTTGCCCCCGCCTGGTCGGCAGGGCTGGCACTGCGGTGAGTTGGGCACTCAGGACTTCGCTTGGACCTTGCAAAATGTGTAAACAAGAATCCTGCTGCCGAGGAGTGACCTGCCTGAAGGCGGTGCCGGGCCCTCTGTTTCCAGGGAAGTTGGCGATAGAACCAGCGGCTGCCTTTTTACACGGTGTGAGGACATCGCAGTGTAGCATCCTGAAAGGCGGCTCCGCTAAAGATGCTTGCCGATGCTTCATGGAGCTTTCTGGGGGGAGCTGGGGTTTAGGTATCTCACTTAACGGAGCTTAAGACTAAATTTTGTAAATGTAAGAGTCCTGCCTAAAGTAATTAAGGTATAAGTGATAAACCTAAGGTTAACACCATCTGGTGAATTCACTGAAGTGTGGAGTAGATATTAATATATTTATTAATTTATTATATAAATATAATTTATATTACTTGAAACGTGCAGTTGAACAACTTCTGAACTTACTTCCTTATCTTTCCCTCTTTGAAAAGCCATTTTTCTTGACGTTGTGCTGCAAAATCCGTGCACAGGTGTTTTACAAACTGGTATGACAGCTGTGACTGTATTTTGAAACTTAATATGTAAGACCTACATTTTTTTTTTGCTCCTGAGGAAACTATGGTTTATTTGCGAATTCTTTCTAAGTTCTAAATTTGGCAATTAAGAAGAGGCTATGAAAAAAAAAAACCAAACCACAAGCATAGATAGTAATAGTTAAAATACTGTACCTGTTTAGAATGGCAGTCATGCAGAATGGTATATTTAAAAATCTGTTCCAGAGGACTGTATAAAATGACTTTGCCTCTTCACTGCAGCAGCATGTGGGGCCTAGGCCGTACTGTAGAAAACATCAGGAAAAGGTTTCATTTCTATTGTAAATTGTTAGTATTTACATAGTTCAACAGAATTGCTGTCACGGTTGGGTTTTTTTGGAGTGTTTTTTTATGGGTGAGGGTAAAAAGTAGCTTTATGTCTCCAAGAGGGTTTCTGCCTTTTGGAGAAAGAAGAAGAAAAGCAGTCAACAACTTGGGCTGTGTCACTGGTACATTGAGATCTCTGAAGAAGTTTTGAGAGTTTGTGGATATAGTTACTGCCGTGAGTAGTTTTCTGCTGAGAGAGCCTATCTGCTGTGCAAAACAAATACATGACTCCAGCTGATTGCTGCTTCTTCCTCCCTCACTAGAATCTCCTCCAGTGACGTGTTTGTGTTTAAACACTGGTTTTCTGACTCATCCTGTGATCTGGCTAAATTGGGCTCCTGAAAGGAAGAATCCCTAATGAAAAAGAGGTTTTCATGTTGCGCTGTAGACATTAAACAGTAGTGTAATACTAAATTTCAGTTTCCTGAAACGTCTTTCTCCCGTTGAAAAGAGATTCGTCAACGTGCCTCTCATTGTTGACTAGTTCAGAACACCCAAAATTGTTCTGCGGTAAAGAATGGTTTCTTCAGTGGAAATTTTCTCAGTAATTTCAATTTAATTTGGATTTACTATACTTGTAGTTAAACTAATAACTGAACACAGTATTTTTATTTCACAGAACCTTTCAAATTCAAGTAATAACATGGCAGAGGAGAAAGGTGTTTAATAGGATGGTTCCTATGTATAGTGAAATCAAAAAGTGTATTTTTGGCTGGATGTGTTATTGCTGTGGAGCACTGCTGCTTTTTTCAAATTTGTTTAAATCTTTGTGCTTTTAGGAGCTCCCCCACCCCACCTTTTTTTTTTTTTTTCTTTTTTTCTCGTTTTAAACTAGATCAGTGTCAAAAGCTTGTTGATCAGATTTCTATGTTCCTTGAATATGATAGGTCCTGGAAATAACTTCTATTACAATTCTATTTTAATCAGAGAACCTCTGAACACAGAGACTCAGTTCAGGTCTTGAAGTTAAGGGTGTAGAACAGAAATCAGTTGCTTTGACTGCTGTATGTAGTATTTCAAGTTTTCAGTGTGCCTCTTAGTGAACTGATGGTAACTGTAAGTGTTTTAATTAAGTTTACAGTTTATTAAGAGCATATCTTCAGAAAGTAAGGTGGTTAAAATAGGCAAATGGGAAGTTAGGCCTTGAGGCAGTGTTGTTTGTGATTTTTCCAGGTTAATTTGTGTAAATGACTTGCCTAAATACATAAAAATTTAGAATATAAGCAGATTTAAATTGGTTTAGTTGTTATTAACGTTGGTATACTTTGCAAAGTAATTGAATAAGCTGAATAGCTTCAAAATGGTATTAAATTAGTTTGTGAGTCTGTACTAAGATTCATATATGTCGATACTTTTTCCTCCTGACCAGACCAGTTTTTCACATGTAGAGCACTGCAGTTAAAATGCCCCTAAAAGAAAGAAAAGTTTATGTAAAATAACATAAGGTGGTTGTAAAATCAGCCCGTGTGTCTCAGTCTGGCAGATGATACCTTCAGTGCGTTAACCTGCTGCATTGATTACACCCATAAACAGTCATTTAAAACTGCTGCTTCCCATTTCCTGGAGTACCTGTCATCTAGCACATACTTTGCCGTCAGTTTTAACCAGACCTGGTTGTTTGGGTTTTTATTTCCTGTGGGAGAAAGGCTGAGTGAACCAAAATAGTATGTCTTGTAGGTGAAGCAGTATAGCTCAGGGGTGGCCTGTGTTCCTAAAGGACTTTGCTGCCTTCGCTTAGGTTCAGTGGTTGGTAATGTGCTGGGCATAGCTGATTTGGACTAAGCATTGGAAAGGAAGTCATGCTTGAAAAATGGAGTTAAACAACACTGATCTTGCAATTCTTAGTTTTAAATACATTTTGGATTTTGAACTGCAAACCGTCTCTCATCTCACTGTAAACTCTAGGTTCTAGAATACTTTTATCTGATGCTATGTGCTTGCCTTTGAAAACGGGGCCACCCTGATTGTGTATTCTTAAGTGTTTTTCCACCACAGTTCAGTGTTTGGGCTAGCAGAGAGCATGCTGTTCCTTGAAGCAGGAGGTGTGGTAGTGAAACCTCCTCTGGCAGAGGATGGGTCGAATGCCTTTTCCATTTACTTTAGCATATATGTGAATTACTTTGTTTTCACTTTAATTGCCTCTTCTTCCATGTGCATTTAAATGCCTCCCCCCATATTCCAGAATTCCAGGATGGCTGTCACCCTGAGAATTGCAAGTGATAATCCTGTAATGCTCAGATAGGTGTTTAAATTACATAGAGAGGAGTATGGGGTTTTAAGGCCTCACCTTCCCCCATTAATGACTCTGGCTTAATATGATTAACAGTACTCAACGTATGTTTAACCGTTTCTTTTGGGATTTTGTAGGGAGCTGAACCGCATTACTGAAGGCTCTGTAGTCAGCTTTGAGGGATCATTTTAATCTAGCAGTTTCTCCTCTGCAAAGTATTGATATTTAAAAAGTTGTATTAGTGTTTGAGAAGACACTCAATTAGGAGTTGAAGAGGGGGCTCATACATAAGGTACTGAAGAGAAGAGTCTGAATTTGACCATGTAGAAAGCTGTACTTTGAGTGGAACAGGCAAAACAACACTCTGTTGCCTTGTTGGATGATTATTTAAAGATTGGAGTTTGAGCATTTTTTTGTTGTGTTTTGCTTGTTTTAAGTCTTATCTTTCTATTTAATCCCTAGATAATCTGTGTCAGGACCCAGATACAAGGATTCTTAGATTTTTCTTCTGACTGCACTGGTTATTCTAAAGCAACAAGTTTCTCATTTTCAGGAAATTAATGTTTCCTTTAATCTTGATTCTGAAAATTCTGGGTTTTTTTCTAAGAAGGCCTTTCCCAAATAAAAAATGCAAGTAAGCTTGCATTCTGTTAGCAGCCTGTTCCTGCTTGAAAGGAGCAATCAGAATGGTATAGCTCAAAAGAAGTTATTCTGATGTGAGAGTTGGGCATTTTTTGTTGGTGTTTTAAATGTAAATAGTAACAGTACAGGATTGATGTTGTATTTACTGCATAATTTTATCAATTTGCTACAAATAACTAGTTCCCAGTGTTGTGAAACTTACAAAAATATTAGTGTCTTTTGTCACTAATTAAAAATACGGAAAAATGCAGAATAATATAGAAAATTATTCTTAAATAGAATTGATAAACACTTCTGTACATGTGGCAGGTTATCAACTCAGTTTTTAAAGACGTATTTAATCATTCATGACAAGTATGAATTTGGGAAAAAAGTTAAGGCAAATGCTTCTCAGATTTACTGTGTACTTTTTATAATTATTTGCTTTGAGTATTTCTGTTTTGTTCTAGTGATGTGACCAGTTTTTTCCAGGTTAAAAAACATTTCCACAACCATTCTATATTCTGCTGAGTTATGGGGAATCCGTAGAGGGTTACTTCAAGGGAAAAAAACCCAATGTCAGAACTTCTGTGAAAGCTTTTCCTAATCACAGAGTTCTAGGTCTCAGTTATTTGTGTCTTAGTATTAGCAAGACAGCAGAGTGGGCAGCAGAAGGGATAGAGGGAGGAGAGGTGTAAGACGCTGTTTGCACGGTGGGGAAATTCTTCAAATATTTCATGCTGATAATGCATGTCTGTTCCACTGGTGTTAGGCTAGGTTTCTTCATTTAGCATTTGCTTATATTAGTGCTGTCTTTCAAGTGATAAATCTGCTGAATTCATTTAGAGTGTAAGCAGTAGTTGAACTGAGCTGGTATGATCATTGGATTCTCTAAAATTCTTTCAAAACTGGTGAATATTTGGAAGCTCCTTTTTTTTTTTCTTTTAAAAAAAAGGGAGCTGTATATTCACATAGTTACAGCATGTTAATGACTCCCTAGTGTGAAGACTACAACCTTTTTTTTTGACAGCATAAACTGAATTCAATGGGGTTGAGGTTTTTGTTTGTTTTGTTTAACCAAGTAAGCTGCTTGCTTTAGTGTACTGGACATCCTACTGTAGATAGATACCCCAAATGTTTCTTTTTGTTATTGAGCTATTCTACAAAATAAAGCACATGCCATATGAATAGCAGGTCATTCATTAAAAAAATTAAAATCTTTGTTTCAGTACTAAGTTATTTTAAACTGTAAGAATAGCAAAAAAAAAACCAAGTTGGAAGGCTACATCAAAAAAAAAAAAAGCTTTTGCTGCTTCATGCTTTTTAATGCTTTCCTCCTTGTTTTCTATTCTAATGTTTGTTTGTTTGGGGGTGTGAGGGTTGGGGGCAAGGACTAATAACAAATTCCTTGTCGAAAAAGGTTGAAATTTGTGCTCTTCTTGTGTATATTTTAATTGTCTTTCTGTCATTCTGCTAACTGTTTTGGGGAGTGGTTTTTTGTTTTTGCCCCAACCACTTCTCTGTCTATATTTTCAGAAAGTGCCTGGGAATGGGAGCAGGGTAAAGAACAAATTACTAAAACAAAGAAATTTTTGAATGTACTTGAAAGTTTTCTTGATCAGCATATGCCATTAAGTGTTGTTAATTGTTATGACATTCTTGCTGAGTACTTAATAGCAGAATTCTTTTTCAGAATTAATTTGGACTGGTGAAGCCTCTGAAATGTTTTTAAGGCTGGTTTCGGTGGTTGGACTTATAAGGGATTTTCTCATCTGCAAATGTTATCTGCAGCTGTATACTTGTACAGCAGCAAAAAAGCTAAATTCCTTTCTTTGTCCCCATCTCCTAGTCTACAAAGGATCAGAGACTGGTGTATTCTGGCAGACTGCTTCCTGATCATCTGCAGCTGAAAGATGTTCTCAGAAAAGTAAGCTTTATATCAACACCACATGATATTTAATCAACCTCCCTTTTTTGAGAAATAGCAATTTAATTTATGTTGTTTAGCTTCAAATTTTCATTGTTGTATCCGGAGATGTAACCATATAATGTTGTTGTGTTCTGGAAAATACATTTTCAAGTATCCCTTGCCCATAGGATTTATGATATCTGTGGATTGAGGCATGTTCTGATTAGTGGGAGAGCAAGTAGGCTATGTGGGTCCCAAACAAGTGATACGTAGTGGTATCATAGAACCATAGAATGGCATGGGTTGCAAAGTACCTTTATAAATCATCTAATCCCAACCTCCCTGCCATGGGCAGGGGCACCCTGCACTAGGCCGTATTGCCCAAAGCTCCATCCAGCTTGGTCTTGACTTCTTTAAACAGTTACCAGTGTCACATAAATGGAATAGTGTAACATATTTGTGTTGATTTGGGACATAATTTAAGTTCTTTTTAAGACTTAAATCCAGATCTTACATTAAAAATGGCAGATGTGTAAGCAAATTATTAGGTAATAATATAAATAATATCTTTAATATGCAAAACCAGAATTCTGAATCCCTGAATGCCTTCCTGGAAAGCTGTTTTTATTGTCCTATTTTTGATTTGTCAGCAATTACCATTCCTCATGATGTTTGAAAGTGTTGGTTCTTGGTCTTTTAATTTCTTTCTTTTTTTATTCTGTTAGTTCTCGCTGGAAAAAAATAATTCTGTTAATCCAACTTTGGAGTTTTCAGTCAACATTTAAATCCCAATCCTAAATATGCATGACATCGCATGTAGGAAGTCCTGGAATACATACACTTGGTTCTCAAACTGGTTCAAATATTTTGGAATGATGATAGCAAGTAATAGTGACTTCATTAAGTTGGTGAAGTTCTTAAAGATTTATAGAACAAGGTACTTAGGGTAGATTATAAAGAACTGTGGTTTCAGTTTTGATGGTGACAGAAAACGTGATGCATTGAGTAGCCTAAACTCCTTCTAAACAGCTCAGGATGCATCAGTAGCTGTTATTGGGGAAATACTTCAGGTCCTTGAACAGTTTTTAATCCTATGAAATAGATGAACTCTGTAATTCAGTACCTGGGTGTGGGTAATGATACTTTCTGTAATTTATTGAGGTAAAAATCCATGTACAGACTGCATGAATGGGTGGGTCACATTTTAATACTTTGTGTGGAGGAAAATCTCCAAAGGAGAATGGTGCTTTAGTGAAAATGGACAACTGAACTTCAGTATGAAGGATGGAGAAACAGTTGCAAAGGAATCTGGAGTATTCCTTCAGCAGACTAACACTGCTCTTACTTTATAATCTTTATTCTGAAATACAATTTATTAAATGGGATTAAACTGCTTACCAAAAACCGGATGCGATTTACTAGAAAACTTGGAGCTGGACTATTGCCAATCAGTATATGTCCTGTGCCACTTAAAAGTTCAAGGAAATGCTTATGTAACTTATCTCAAGTCTTGGTTTTGCTTGTAAAGGACAAAATGAAGTCTGAGTCCCCTAAATGCACTTGGCCTGCTTACAGCAGACTGGTTTTAGAAAACAAGGTTTCAAATCTTGCTTATGTGCTAGAGGAGAAATTTTATCTTCATTCACTATACAGGGGCTATGCTTGACTTTAAAGGCATTTTAGTAGTTATATGCCTTGGGTTTAGTTAAAGAAATTTAGTGAATTTGGAAACAAACCAGTCTTAAGCACAAAGATAGAAATCTGTGTTGAAAGAAGAGTTTCTTATGCTCAAGCTTGTAAGACATTTTGGAAAAAAGGTATAATTACAGAAATTCAGTCTCATTCTCTGTCATATTCCTCCTACTTGATTAGCTATAAATTCCTAATATTATCCAAGGATTTACTAAATGTCTCAGTTTAGCTTTGTGACACTTGCTCTTTGATACTGACAAACACCATGTCACTGATACAAAATACCTTGAGGCTGGAAGTTCTGGCACTCTCCTAGCGTAGTGATGTCCAACACATTTTGTATGAGTAGAAGTATATTACAATAAACTGTCACATTTAATAAAGCTATACACTGTAAGCTTAGCAGTGATATGTCTGGCTTCCCTTGCCTTTCCTGGGATGTGAATTCTTATCTAGGTAGAAGGTGACTAGTTGAGTTAAAAGCTTTTGATGTGGTCAGAGTGCTGATCACCTGTGCCAGTGCTTTCTGATCGTTTCTTACTATCACTGACTGGTAAGAAATTGCACTTAATGTAGTATCGAGGCTGTGCTAGGGGTTACAAACCAGTACACGTGGAGGAACTTAAATGACTGAGTGCATTGGCTCTGCTAGCAGTAATGCACAGTGGTGTATAAAAGCACTTACCTGGTTTTCTTTATTTCTAGGGATTATAACTTAAAAAGTGGGGTAAATGGGTGTTTTAACTTTTTTTTTTTTTTTATTTTAATATAGTTTAAAAAAACCCCTCCAAACACAGCATTTCCAAATGTCATCTCGTTAAAAACGGCAGCTTGCCTGCACCATGCTGATTTCAGAAGAGGACAGAGAGGTGTTTTTGTTGCTTTTCTTGTTTAAAATCTGGTTACTGAGAAAGCTGCAATGTGCGATTTCAATACGCAGTCATAGCTGTTCTGTTGCTATGGCCGTGTAAGGAGGAGTTTTAATTTGGTTAAGTGAAACAGCTTCAGATTGGAGTTGTTGCAGCATCCATACTGGGGGGTGAGTGTATTCATGCAGAATTGGCATGGCCATGCTGGCACGGTGCAAAGTGAGTGGTGCCACTCATTTTCTTCCTCTCTTTCAAATGTTTAGGAATACTCAACCCCATCTAGCTCTTTGAATAGCATTCCCTGAGTGTGGAGTATCTCTGTAGGGGCTCTTCAGTTGGGTGTCTTCAGGTTAGGTTTGAGCCAAGCTTAGAAAGAAGTGAGGTGAAGGCACTGCCTGGTACTCTTTTTCTTCCCTTGGTCTGCTTGTGGAATTCCAGCACCTACATTTTTCATGTACCCTTTTGTCTTTATTGAATAACACTCTCCCTTAGGTCTCCGTGCAAATACGTGTTCTCAGTTTTGGGGAAGCTGAGCCCTGTAAAAGTTTCACATTTTTCCAAAATAAAAATGAAAGCTTGTGATACACTTCTTCATGTTTCTCCCAGGTTTCTTCCATTGGTTCTGCTATACTGCAGTTCTAGGGAAGACTGGGATAAAGTGAATGTTCTATATGTTACTGTGGACAGCTGCCAAGAAGACATTAGCTGTGAAAGAGTAGGATTCTCTTGTGCTAGGCTGAAGCATTGCTGTGTGGTCTCTCTGTTTTGTATAACGTTTGCTTAGTGTTTGCAAATGCAGCCTTAAAAGTAGATCTTTAAAGATGGTTTTTGCTTGTAAATTTCTCAAATATTGTTGTTTTAGCTCTTCAATTTCTTTAATTTTTAGCAAGATGAATATCATATGGTTCATCTCGTATGTACTTCCCGGACACCCCCAAGTTCTCCAAAACCCAGCACCAGTAGAGAAGGTCACGGAGCTTCAACCTCCAGCAGTAGCTCAGTGAGTTTTTTTTGTCATACCCAGGACACAAATTTCTTCTGCACTAAGGAAACTTTCCATTAATTTCTCCTGTAACTTTTTATATTTGATTGTAAAATAGTGTGTTGAAAGTAGAGCATGCCATATGAATTTGTACAGTGAGATGTGATTGTTTATGGACATCATTTTGTTTAAACAAAGATGACCCTTTTTCAAGTGGTAATACAATTATGTTTATTAGATGATAAAGCATTATTTTCTCTAAGCTGTTCTTTCTTTTTAACACTATATTGAAAAGCGCATTTTCCTTTTCCTCCATATCCCTGTATCTTTGGCAGAAATTGAGCAGTGTATTCAGAATTTTAAAAAAACTTTTAAGTTCAGATTTATTTTGTGAAAATTTGTACCACTGAAGAGAGACCAGTCAAAATAGTGCCCTTGTTGTGAGATACAGGTGGAACTTGGCCAGGGTTCATTTGACAGGAATTGGCCTGTACTTCATGTGTGAGCTTGGAGGTAGTCATAGTGTCTCTAAGACAGTGAGAAGTAGAAAGTGTCCTTAACACTTGTATTAGTTAAACTGTTCACTAAACACATTTGTTGACCATGGTTTGAGCCTTCCCTCCTTTACACCCTCCAAAAATGGTGATTTTTTGGGTTTTTTTGCTGTGTTTTAAGTGCAGTTAAGGTTTCTGTTGATGACTTGGTAGTCATTACTGTAATTCTTGGCTTTTTCCAGAGTTGGCAGTATCACTAAGCAACCCCTGAAGGTTAGTCAGAAAGGGATGTGTACAATACCATTGTAGGTACTTGTCACATGAGCTGTGTTGATTGTCAGAATATGGAAAATACCCTTCCAGTGATAAGCTGTGTGTCTTCATTCTGTTGTTGATAGAGTACTGTGTCAGACTGCTGTGTAACAGTCAGAAACACAAGCACTTTAAGCAAAGGTAGAGAGGGGACAGTGGTTAAAACATGTTTTCTAAGGCTTTATATATATATCTGTTTGCAAGCAGGACACAGGGGGCCTCCTTTGTGATTGTTTTATTGCTATGTAGATCAGTTGGGAATGTTGTATTTGAATATATTTGAATGTTAACGGCTGCTTAAAGCAGGCAGTATCAGTGTTAAGTTCATAATACTTTGACGGAAACAGCCTAAATCCAAAGCTTGAAAGGCCTTTGTCCTTCCTTTTGTTTTTTATTTTTACTTCCCCCTCCCTCCACTGTCTAGTGGTAAACTTTTCTTGTTTTCCTTTGTAGGGCAAATGTGATATGGATGTCTTAAATAATTGCACCTCCTCACTTCCTGAGTTGTCAAAGTTGAAGAGGATTTTCTACTGAGTAAACAATGCAGTAATTCTTAGCAACAGGATTTGAGGACTTACTAATAAGTCCTGAAATAATGCATCTCAGTGGCCAAATTGTAGTCTTGTTATGGTGACAAACAATTTAGAAGCCAGCTGTTGTCCTGCTTCCAGAGTTAAGTATTGATTCTTGGAAAGTGTTCAAGATCTGACACACTAGTTTTAGGTGTGTTCTGGGAGCCTAAGTATTTCCTAGCTGCCTTCCCTATTACCATTGGCAGCCCCCTTCCAGCAGTGGGCACAGCAGTTTGGATTGGGCAGCTGGCACAGTGAAGAGGATGAAGAGTAAGAAGGGGTAACTGAAGACAAGGATAGAGGAATGGTATTTAAGCCACTGCTGGCACTGTCATCTCTGAATATAAAGTCATATCCTGAGATTGTAGTTACTGCTGTTAATGATAGGCACTAGAATTTCATTGCTTCAGCTGTTTGAAACTATGATACACAGTGACTTGCGGTTTTCTCTGGAACCTATCAGGTGTTGAGTCTTTCAGAAAAACTTTTTTTTTCTTTAATATGTGCACCTGAGTGTAATTTTGAATTTCTCTTTTTACTAAGGCTTGTCAGAACTGATAAAACCCCAGAAGACTTGCCTGGTGCTTACATTCTCAATAAAACATTGTGATAAAACGTTAAGTTTTTTTAAGACACAGTAGTAAGGCTTGTAACTGTGGCAAAAAGATCCACAACCTCAATATTATTTTATTTTTAAGAATTTAGACCGTTCTGGATCAGCTGCTGCCTCACCCACAAACCAAGAAGCTTCATCTACATCTGTGAATACTAGTGCAGATGGAGTGAGGCACCGTAATCTTCCACAAGCACAAAGCAATCCCATACAGAGCCACCAGTTCCCTTATTTAATGCAAGGGTAAGTGAGACAGAAGCAATCCTCAGCTGTTTGATACTCTTTAAAGTGTTTTAAATGTTCAGTTGCAATTGTATTTCTTTCACAGTCTGCAAAATGATTTGGCTAGTTCATCTTGAAGCAGAAGTCACCTTAGAAACATTTTTTCATATGGAAATTAGTGGTTTTAGCCAGGAGTTGTTCAAAGAGGAAGTGTCCTTGGTGCTCCCCTTCAGGCTGTTTTTGTATATTTTCTTCATGCTTTCTGCCCTCAACTTTTCAAGTGCAGCTTTACAATGTCTAGTGGCTGTAGTTAGTAATGTAACTGATAAAATTATTTCCTGTCATTTCCTCAGGGAGCACTTTGAAGTTTTCTTTCTGTCAAGGTGTTCTCTCAGAACTGTATAGATTCTAGAAACTTACTGTTGATAATGTTGAAACAAAGAAAACCAAACTATGAACTTGCTAACAGTAAAAAATTGTTTCTGTTGCTGGAAAGAAAACAGATGTCAAGAACTGTTGAAAGTTTATTTAGTTTCATTTCAATTTACATGCCCTAGAGTTAAGTTGGACTTTACCCCTCTTGCTAGTTTTCATCCTGAATTCCTTCAAGTTTTTTTTAATTTTCTGAAATGTACTGTCTGCTGGGAAGAAATAGTCTTTGCAGTGGGTAGAGCACTTTCATTACTGTGACCAGATTCATCTACACAGAAGTCATACCTGCCTTTATGACAAAGGTAGGGGAGACCAGGTTGACTGTCAAGACTGCTGTTTGGTGTAAGGTATATTAGTTCTGGAAGCAACTTCATTATGTGCTGTGCAAGTGACTAATCTGTAAGAAGTTTTAATGTTTTTCTAATTAGCTTTTCACATAAATGTCCTTGAGTTTTTGTTATGCGTGGTTAACTGGATAGGTTGTGGACTTCAAAAAGGCAACAGAACCACTGTTCCAGTCTTTGGACTGAAATAACTCAAAATACAGTGTGACGTGTCAGTTTGGAAGACATTGCTGTCTTTGAAAGAAAGAGCAACTTAAAATTCAGTTATAAATGACTTGCTATGTCTAGCGTGCCGTGTGAGTTGAGAGGAGTGGATCTGCAGACTGAAAGAGGTGCTGAGAACCTGACACCAACACTGCACGAATTTCAGGGGTTGCGGTCTTCTTTGGACTGTCTCTAGCTCGGTTACCTGGAGCAGGGTCCTGTTTGTGTCTGAAGTGCCATTAGGAGTGCACCTCAATCACGTATTTCAATTTTGTGTAATCCAAAAGGAATCCAGATGGTGATCCAAGAGCATTCTGTGCTGCAAACAGAACTGTACTTAGGAAGTGACTGGAAATTTTTTAGGAGTGCGTTCACAATCTGAATAGAAATGCCAAAATAAATGAACCTTAAATAATCTTAGGCCTTTTTTTTTTTTTTTTTTTTTTTGAAAGTATTTTAATGGAATGCTGTCAGAACTTAAAAAAAATCTTTGTGTATTGTTGGGCACTGGTTCTGCTCAACTTCAAATAATCTGTGACCAGTGCCTGCTGTAGTCTGCTTTCTTCTTGAAAACCCCTTTTTTTAATGCCTCACTAATCTCAGATGCATCTGGTTTTGCTTTAGGGTGTTGCTGCTTGTATTCCAGCAGTAAGAAATACCCTCTGTTTTTTTAGCTGCTCTCTTAAACATCGTTTAGGGCAATGAAATCTAGCTTTAATGTAATTTATACATGGATCGAGACTTGTGAGGAACAGTGAAGATTCATAGCTGAAACTGGTGTTGCTTTGTGCATTTTCATGACCAAACACTTCTGTTCTAGCTGTGTGATGAACTATAGGCACTACTGATGGGGAAAGGTCTCCAGGTGTTTTTTGAAAAATGTATGTGAGGGTGAGTTTTCTTGAGTATTGTGCAATGCTTCCATTAGTAAATTGATTTGTACAAATAAGTAATGTGAATATTCAGTGATTAAATTATGGTTTTGATGGTTTTTCAGTTCCTGGCACAAAGCCTCAGTATGTGAGCTGAATACCCTTTGGGAAAACAGCTTTTAATTCAGATTAAGTATTACAGAGTAAACAGTTTAAAACTTCCTTTTGCTTTTGAGTTTTTGCAAATGCTGTTCTCTAAAAATCTGAATGTGTGGTGGAACTGGGCAAGTAGTTTTTGTATCTACCAAGTTAGTCTTCAGCTGTGGAGAGCAAGCACAGCATTGTCTACTCCTGTGGACTTAGTCATGGATCAGGACCTCTTCTGTGCTGTGCAGGTACAAACAGAACACATGGGCTCTGTCCTGAAATGGCTTGCATTTCAGTGTGGAGAGTGCTTGGAAGCAGTAAACAGACAAGAAACATCAAGGTAGTGAGATTTATGTGTCAGGTGTGGGTGGCCCATCTAGTGAAATGTTTTCATATTGTATATGCACTCATGCTTGAAAGCAAATAACAAGATCCCATACTGACAGTATGCAGTGTGTGTGTTGTAGCACATAAATACCTTGCTGCATCAGTCACCTTGTGCTCGCTGTATTTTTTTCGAAGTAGCAAATAACATAGCAGAGGCTGTTGAAATAGTACTTGAAGCTGATGTCCTAGGTTCATATAAAATGAACCCCAAATGAGATGTCTGTGGGTCAAGGTTGAGCAAGCCGAGTTACTGTCGATCATGCAGATGACAGAGAATGAGCTTTTGAGTCTGAATAAAAAGTCTTTTTCCACCAGTGGTGAGCAGTATCTTCATGATGATAGTACTTAATTAGTCTGATCTTACACTCCAGTTCATTGCTGATTAGATCATTTTGGGTGTCTAAGGAGCACGATGTGTCTTTTCAGAATATTCTGAAGCTATTTCTACCATTTGAACTGTTTTCCGGCTTCTCTGTTTTTCTCTTGTCTGTTCTACTTTGTTCTCCAGTCTTTGAATGCCAGTACAGATCCTGTTTGCTTCTTTGCCATTGTGCTGTTGCTAGCATTCCTTTGAAATACACTGTTTCCTACTTCCTTCTCCTCCACTTGGAAAAAGATGAGGAGAAAATATGTGGTACTTTCCTTTTGCTTTAAACAGCAAGCAAACTTGCTTTGCTGAGAAGAGCCTCTTCCTTTTGGGAGGTTCTTCTCACTGAAATTTGTTACACTGTTTAGAGTTTCTGAATTTCATAAGCTAACTTAATACCCTGGCAACTGTAATAGCTGTATAATTAACAACATCTGCTTCATTTTGATTTTTGATGAGCAAACAAAATACTGCTGTACTAGTTGTCATTCTAAGCCTAAAGCTAGTCGCAAGCCAGTGTACTTTTTACTTATTGAGCCCTGTCTTTAAACCTTGTTTCTCAAAAAGACACATGTCCTAGAAAAGCTCTGGTGGAAAAAAGGGAGGGGGGGGGGGCAAGTCAAAAAGCCACCAGATTATTTGAATGTAAAAGAAAAGAACAAAACCGAACTTTTGTTTGACTGGTTACTTAATCTACTACTAAGCTTTAAGACATCAAGAAAGCAACTTTTGAAAGAGTTTGGAAGAAAGGAGAGGCTCAAATCTGGTGATATTTCTAAAAGATGTAAGGGTGAGGTATTAGCCTAAGGCCTTTCAACCTTTGTTCAGCTCATGTTAGTAATTACAAAGAACCACCCTAAAATCTGTATCTGGTGAGGAAAGGAACTGGTGAATTCCTTCATAACTCACTCAGGCAAGTTGGGTAGTGCTGGTTACTGGTGATTGAGCTGAAAGCAAGTGGTCCTGCCTGTTCCCAACCCCATGTGACACTCTGCTTGAAATTGAGCCACTGCTCAGCGGTTTGTCTCAGCGTGGTACTTAATGACACCCACGCAGAATATCTGAATCGCCCTTTCATTTTGAGAGTCAAATGTTTCATGAATTTTGGAAGAATCTGATTTCTTAAGGTGCTTGCCTGTTCAGGGGTTAGAAAAACACATTCTTAAAGCTTACAGCTGTAAATCATGATTAATGTTTTTCAATAGCAACTCCACAAGGTTGCTGTTTCAACATGTTAATTATGCATAAATAAATAGCATCTACAGGGCTGCCAGTTCACCCTTTCAGTTTTTGAAATAAACCTAGAGTATGGCCTGTGATTATCTCAGTTTGCATTTGGTGTCAGGAAAGTACTTTTGCTTTCTTCCCCCTCCCACTCCCTCCTCCCCCTAAACTATTGTCAAAACAAGTTATACAAACATGGCAGTTTTAGCAGAGGTAATGGAATTGCATGGCAGGCTCCTATCTAGAATTACAGTGCAATACTTAATCATGTGTAACATGAAAAAAAAAGATTTTAATGTCTTCTTCCATCTTTCTTTCTGGGCGTGTCATGTATATCTGAATGCCTGGTAGACTAATAAATTCTCTTGGTGATATCTTTGCAGGGAGTGCCTTACTTAGGGAACAGGTGTAGTCTGCAGGACAATTACAGCAGTCTCAGCTTTTGCTACCTGCAGTCTGAATAAACTTTTCTTCATGCTTTATACTCTCATTCTGTCCTGAAAGATGTCCTGGTTTACTACAGCTCACTACACCAAAATCTTTTGGGAAAGAGTTGGAAATCTTGCCAAAACATGCTATATGCTCTGGGAGGTAAGAGAGGCTAAGAAGTATAAAAGCAGACAAAACCAAACTGAAAACTCTCCTACAGGAGTTTTATCTGTCTTGCATGTGAACCAGAGTTAAATGCCCATAGGGAGGAGAATAGCTTATGCTCAAAATATTGATGGAAACAAATCCTTCACAGTGTTCTTAGTTGCAGTCTTCAGAAGTTTTATCTGAAAGATTAGTTTATTGTCTTTTGCTTAGGTTCATTTGTTCACATCTTTGATCACAGTAATATTTCAGGAATTGCTTCTAAAGGAAAGCTGTAGAAGATACTAAGTTTTCCCTTTGCAGCTCCTGTAGCACCTTTAAGGATGACCCCTGAACTTAAAAGGAATTGTAGGGAAGAATTTTTGCAGTTAACAGAGTTCTTCAAAAATTTTCAACACGATTTTGTTCAGAGATGCACCTAGTGACTGACTAAGTACAAAAACTCTTTCTCTAGAAATAACTTTGCTTATTAATTTCTCTTATGAAAATATAGTGCCTTTTGGGAAGGGTTGGGTGATCTTGCTACATGTTATTTCAGTGCATTAGTTTAGGGTTACACGAGAGGAAAAATGCTACTTTATATTTCTTTTTAATACTAGTACATTTCATAAATGTAGCAATTTGGAGCTGAATATTTTTCTTTAAATCGTTCTCCAGCAATATAGGCAACCAGTTTCCAGGCCAAGGTGCTCCTGCTGGATTATCTATGTATCCTGCGTTCAGTCCCTTGCAGATGATATGGTGGCAACAGATGTATGTACGTCAGTACTACATGCAATAGTAAGTCTGTATTATCTTGGTACTGAGTTACACTCATGAAAAGAATGTATTAAGAGTTGTTTGCAGGATCAGAATGTCTGTGTTTATTTTGTCTAGCTCTGTTATTTTACACTTAGTTTTGTCTGCAAATGATGAAATCCAGTCTTGGATTGGAATGAAATTAATGTATTAGTAAGGAAAGATCTAAGGGAGAATGCAGTTTGTTTTGACATGTATTACATAGGAAACTTTGGGTTTAGTAGTGTTGAAAAGAAGACAAGAATAGGCTTAATAATTACCGTGCATGGTTTTTGATGAACCAGTTTTATGTTTAAATTTTTAGCCAAGCTGCTGTTTCAGCCCAAGTGACTTCCAGCACTGAGCCAGCAAGATCTGCAGTTGCCCAGGCTGTCAATTCCGAACGTGCTCCTGCAAATGAGCCCGCAGCAGTGCCAAATGTAGCCGTGCAGGAGAACAGGCCTGCAAACCCAAACATTCAGATGAATGCACAGGGTGGCCCAGTAGTGAATGAAGAGGATTTCAACCGGGACTGGCTGGACTGGATGTACACATTCTCTAGAGCAGCAATTCTTCTAAGCATTGTATACTTCTATTCCTCTTTCAGTCGGTTTGTCATGGTAATGGGAGCCATGCTGCTGGTTTATTTGTGAGTACCATAGTTGGGTATAACTGCAGGTTTGAGATGTGAAGTATGGTGCTAAATATATAGTCCATTTGAAATTAAAAATTATCCACGTGCAAATGTTTAGACACTGCTCCTTTATAATACAGTGTGTCTGTTAAAAAACATTCAAACAAGTAGAGGAACTGATAGAATGAAAGAAGCAATTCTCAAAACATTTTTACAGTGAGTTGGATAACACTTATACCTGAAACACAGTGCTCTGAAATGTTGGTGATATTAATAGGTCAGTATTGTGAAAATTTTGAGATGAAAATTTAGAAAGTGGGGGTGAGGGGAGGAAAGTTCATATATGTCACACATATACTTATGTAAACTTAAACTTCTTGGATATGAAATTACAGAGCTAGGCTCATGTATATTTAAAAAATAACATATGGGATCTGTGCAGTAAATGTTGTTAGGCAGAGTAGTGATACTGTAATGGTGGGTGCTAGATCTGGCAGAATTGCAGGGACCTGAAATTTTGGTTTTTTATAATATGTCATAAAGACTTTTAAGCACATGATCTGTTTTAGTAAGAAATATCAGTACTGTTGTCATCACTTCCTTTTGCATATGAAAAGTACCATAGCGATGTAAATAGAAGTGGAAAACGGCAATAGTGCTTGATATTTTGGATTGATGTCATTCACTGAGAATTTCCTTACATTGTAGTATCAATTCTCACAAGGGCTGTTCTGTTTTTTGTACAGATAGGATAGTTGAAATCAGAATATAGACACTTGAAAATACAGGAAAGGCTCATTTAATTTATAGTGGAGATGTAGTTCAAGCTTTAGCTGAAGTTTAAATTCTTTTTTTCCACAGAAAATCAAATTTAAACTATGAAAATTAAGGCTGCCTTTGAAAATGTATCTAACTTAAGTACTTAAAGATGGGGAGGATACCCCCAAAAAAGTATTCTGCATATATAATCACCTAGTCAAGGTACATTACTCGTCTTGTGGAACTGAGGGCTGTGACCAGCAATGCCCTTCTTAACTCAGACATCGAAGAACAGCCATTCAGTCTAGAAGTAAGAATTACAGTAAAATAGATGTAAGTTCATTCATTTGAAAGTACTTAAAGAATTTACTGCAGTAGTTAGCTATGCCAGAAAAGTATTTTTGTTCCTTTCAAAAGAGAGGTTTTCAACTGTTCCGCTTTCTTACATAGACACCAAGCTGGATGGTTTCCCTTTAGGCAAGAGGGAGGCCAACAACAGGCAGCCAATAATGCAGAAGTGAACCGTGATGGGCAACATGCAGATAATCCTGATCTTGAAGAGATGGTGAGTAAGGGCAGACATGTCTTTTGAGACTCCTGTGTATTGTATTGTAAAGTATGCTGTAATGCCTGAACAGAAAGTCAAATTCTGTGAAATGGAGTTGATTAACCAGAAAGCTTTCAGCATTGTCCTCAGGTTGTGCCTGCTGCTTAAATTCTTTATTTTTCCAGTCTGACAATTCCTGATTATCTCTGCGTCAATCCCAGACTTTCTTCATGCTAGTTACTTCAGGAGGTTGTTCTGAGAGAAGTCACTTAATGTAGAAAGATACTGCTGGTTACCTTATGTCAGAAATCTGGAAAGAAGCAGTTGAATTGCTTCAATTTCTGTTTTTAAAGGAGCGACTTATGGATGATGGGATTGATGAAGACAGCGGAGAAGATGCAGGTGAAGATGGCAATACAGAGCAGCAGCCTGGATTCATGGCTTCTGCTTGGTCCTTTATCACAACCTTCTTCACATCACTCATCCCTGAAGGGCCTCCACAGGTTGGCAATTAAAGTGGAAAAGGAACTGTGTCAGGCAGCCTCAGTAGCCATACGTAGAAGTGGAGCAGATTCTAGAGGGTGTTCTAAATACAGTGCAATTTCTGAAAATTTATAATGTTCTCTTTTTGATCATGGTGTACAAAAATGTGTATTTTTTTCTTTTGGCTTTCTCATGCATTGAATATTTAAGCACAAGTGGACTACTAAATGCTTTCTTTGAGATTCTTCTTTTTCTGAAGAATAAAATGTAAAGATACTGGTCTTCCATGTTTTATTTTAATTTCAAATATGTGTTATACTGAGGCAAAGAGCTTATACTTAATCTGCACCATTACCTCTTTAAAGAGCTGTTAAAAATACGAATGTTGACAGACCTATTTATCTGAGTAATGTATCTTGTGTTAGTTTTATGCAGGGTATGAATTCTGACATGAGATTTGGAACTTAAATCATCCCTGAGAGAATGCTGTAAACACAAGGATTACTTGTTAATGGCATGTTGTCTTCATGCCACAAAGTACTAAACCTCTTCATTAAAAAAGCTGGAAGCTTTTTCGTGAGACTGTATTGAAGTTCATTAAATTTGGAGGTGTTTGACAGCTCTTCAAAGACAATTGACAGTGATGGGATAAACCTTAAATGTTTGATACATACAGTACTTTTTAAGGAAAATATAGCTGCTCTGGGGTAAAACATGTACGTTAGGTTTTTTAATAAAACTGTTATGGTAACTCTTTTGGATGTTTATATGCATATTTGAATGCAAACGGCTAAATAGTGCATCGTTAAGGATGAGGATATTATTAACTTGAGAGTGGAATAAAGTTATCATGGTGGCATTACCAACATTGACTGAAGTGGTGTGTTTATCATAGTGTCTACACAATTACAGGTATGACCTCAACAGCACTCTGTATTGTTAAATTTAATTAACCTAATTAAAACTGAGAGAAGGAAGATGGTACATGAGATGGTATCACGGTGCTATGTCAAGTTTTCGGTTGCTTTCTTCAGATTTTAATCATAGTCAAAGGTATGTTTGGTTTTGTTCCTAACTGAAGTTATCATATGCTATCTAACTTGAAGATATCTGCAAAGATTCTGGTATACTACAACCAAAGGAAAGCTTACCCAATATTCCAGTTTCCAGGGAAAACTTCTTTAATAGATCTGAACAAGTGAGAAATGGGGATTTATTTTTTACTTGCTTATGTCAGTCAAACTGCTGAAACTATGCAGCAAAGCTTTGGATCCAAAGAAAACCTTTGAAGTTTTAGACTCTGAAACATCTGTCAGGGTTTCTCGGCCTTATTGGAAACTGTGTAAGTTAAATACAATGTTTTTTGAGTAAAAAATTAATTCTTATATACAAGTCTGTCAGAGAAAGAGAAATATAAATGTAAGCCTTATAAGCATCAGTCATTTTATTTGCTATATAGGCAGCAATAATGAACAAGTCATGTTTAATTATTATGTCTTCCTCCTATTTTTACTATGGAAATCTGCTCCCAGTTTAGGTTCTTTATTACATAAACATAAAATGTGTAAACCTTGTCCATGAAATATTACCTTTTTATTTTGGTGGGTGTATCTAACTACACTAATATTTAAGAGCTGTTAGAAAAACTTAGATTTTTAAAGGAATGTCACAGATGGCAGTCTTGGATGTCATAAGCCTTATTTCTGGAATGATTGAAGAGATTTCATCTGTTTGACCTCTGTGTTCTCCCTTCCACTTTTACCAAAAGTCCATTTTTCTTTTTGTCTTGGCATGGTAGTGTATCTGTAACCTGTGCAGTTACAACCTGCCAGTAACCAGCTATTGGCAGGCATTTGTTACTTCTTATTGTCGTCGTTTAGCTTTTTGTTTGTTTTCTGTCCTATAGGAAACTATTGGTGGCAGCTCTCTCTTGTTAGCAGACTAGGTTAAGAAAGCTGCTCCTATGCTGTTAGCCCTGGTTTAGTTAAAAAGTGTAGAATTGCCACCTCCTGTTCCTGTTGAGACAAGGGTGAATGTGTTGACAGGTTTCACAAGGTTGGAACAGTGAAATGGGAGATCCTGACAGTTTGTTAGATGTTGAGGGAGAAGTTCTGAGAGTTCTAACTGGAACACAGAGCTGGAGCAGTCAGTTCAAGAGGCCAGACTTCCATGAGAACATCTTAAGGTCACAGAACCTCCAAAGCTTCCGCAGCTTACCAAGATATGAGCAAGGAAGAGCAAAAATGTGGTTACTGAGGAAAATGAGTGAGAAATAACAGTGAGATGAGTGAGAAATAACCATGAGATATGAAGCATTATGGAAGAGTTGGAGGCAGAGGAAAGATACTGGCAGGAGCAAAAATAAGGAGTAGTGATGAATAAATATGAAGGAAGCATTGAAAAGCAGGTTGAGGTAAGAGAGGTGCAGTTTTCAGAAAAGGAAAGAACTTGATGAAAATTAGTCAGATCAGGTCTTTGCTGTATGTGTTTCTGAGCAATGTGGGTCTGGAATTGAATAGCAGATGAAGTTTAGCAGGTGATAGGAGAGAAAACCCTAAGAAAACAGTTGCGTTTTCTTAGTGTATCCTTGTAGAAACTGTTTAATAGCATGAACACACTTATGTAGTACATGGTTCTGGGCAAAGAAGTACATGCTAAGCTGTAGCAAAACTGTAGTATGAAATGGAATGAGGATTAAGGCCTCATAGGTCGTGCCCCAGTATTGACACTTACGTAGCTGTAAATCACCCACTTTTACAAGTTTGAATACAGAAAAAGGGATGAAAATTATTTCCTTTACACTGCAGGAAGACATGATATGACAGATAACTTACATTTATAGGAATTCCATGCATCTAATAAGCAAGACTGTACCAGCATGTGCAATAGCATCATGATGTGTTAATGAAGAGGCACTCACACCAGAAACAGACAAAGGGGTATTTCACAAAAGTGAAACATACTCCATCCATAATACTTCCTGCTGCAAAGAGACAGATGAGATCAGCAGTGCTGATGGAGCAGGTGTATGTAAAGTGCAGCACCCAGCTACTCTTTTGCATGATTTCTTGATACTGTGCTTTGGAAAACACTTTGCAATCAATGTGTATTCACACATACACCTGCCTTGACTTCTCAGCCCCCGCTTACACTGAGTTTAGCAGTGCTGCTGTTGGCTTAGCAGGTTGTCATGGTTTAACCCTAGCTGGCAACCATATACCACATAGCTGCCTGCTCACTTCCTGCTTTCTCCTCTCCCTCATGGGATGGAGAGGAAAATCAGGAAAAAAAACAGTACAGTCGCTCACCACCTGCTAATGGATGCCCAGCCCACCCCTGAGCTGCAATTGGCACAATTCCAGATAACTGCCCTGCTTTATATACTGGCTGTGACGTTCTGTGCTGTGGAATATTCCTTTGGCCATTTCAGGTCAGCTGCCTTAGCCATGCTGCCTCCCCGCCTTTGTGCCCGTGCTCCCTGAGAGCACATGGGAAACTGAGGAGTTAGGGTCAGCACTGCTCTGCATCACCCAAGACATCAGAGTGTTGTCAGTGCTGTTCTCATCCCGAATCCAAAACACAGCACTTCATGCCAGCTAGTAAGAAGAAAATGAACTCTGTCCCAGCTGAAAGTAGGACACAAGTGTAATACAAACTGGAGAGTTCTTGGGTACAAAATAGTGGACAAAAGGGAACCTTATTTCTCCTGTTGTGAGCTTGCAATCTCTTGTTCATGGTACTGTTTGTTCTGGAGACCTTGACAGGCAGAATTGGCTTTCCAGTTGCTCCCCTGTTGCTCTTCAATTTGGCTGACTCAGAGAAACTATCACATGGTACTCCAGGAAAAGTTTGTTTCTAAAATGTCACTACCTTCTTATGATTTCTACTTTTTTACCAAGACAGTTTTTCTTGTCCTTACCAAGAAATAACATGCTTGCTTTAGAGCTTTATACGGTTTTAAACAATATGAGGAAATGTTGCTGTGTAACAGTAAAAACCCTTCTTCTCCCCCCGCCCCGCCCCGCCCCCTTTCTTAATGTGTATCAGTAATACTGATGTGATTGATTTCACTACTTGAATTCTTGTCAGGGCCCGGTATGGTAAAGCTGAAGATGTGCCGTTATTCTGTTGAATTATTTGCTTAAGGTTTCATTTAATGCTTTGTTCTGTGGGCCTTATGACATAGCTGTCATGGGCCACTTCATTGCGAAAGGTGGGCCTAAAATTTTTGAAAGCTATGGGAGGAGTAGAACTGCGAGAAGAATTGTATTTCTAGCTTTTAATTCGGACTTCCCATGAAATATCAGGAGACGTTAACTGGTTTTCCGCATTCTCATGAGGAGGAAGTTCCTTCAGTGGAGATCTTCACTGGATACATTATGTGGTACCTAAAGGGAGCTTACAGGCAAGCTGGAGAGGGACATTTTACAAGGGCGTGGAGTGACAGGACAAAAGGTAATGACTTTAAACTGAAAGAGGGTAGGTTTAGATTGAATATTAGGAAGAAATTCTTTACTATGAGCAGGGTGAGACACTGTAACAGGTTGCCCAGAGAAGCTGTGAATGCCCCATCCCTGGAAGTGTTTAAGGCCAGGCTGGATGGGGGCTTGGAGTAACCTGGGATAGTGGAGGGTGTCCCTGCCCATGGCAGTGGGGTTGGAACAGGATGACTGGTCTCTGACGTTCCTCCCAACCCAAGCCATTCTATGATTCTCACATAGTTTTTGCTGTCCTAGGGATAAACTGCAAAATTACTGGTCGTTTTTTGGAGTAGGGAACTTACACCAGGACAGCTGCAACTGGGGTTTGCTCTCAGTGGTGACAGCAGGGGAAAGCAGAAAGACTGTTGAAGTTTTTTTCCGTAGCTTTGCAGAAATCTACAGAGGAGGAAGCTAGGTGTGAGGAGTGTAGGAGAGGGATGTAAAAATTGAGTTTTGGATATGTTCAGTTTTAAAATCTGGGAGGGTTTTTTTGTGTGTGTGCGCACATACTTTCTTTATGCCTTTAGAAAGACTGCTGTCCTTAACTGCTGGGTGGAAAGGAAAGCCAAGGCCTGGTCTTTCTGTTAAAGTTACCGTGTGTGGGGGGCTTTCTTGGCGTGTTTTGTTCAGTAATGAGTTGCAAGTTTAAACCGTAGTCATAAAATAACTGCAAGTGATGTGAAAATATGCCGCTGGTAAAAATATACGACCTGGTGAGCGCTTGACGCTCTAATTTGCCAACCGGAGATAATTGAGGAAATGAGTAATAGACAGCGCAAGAGAACACGTCACGTGTGACGGGCGGTTATCCGGGAGGAGCCGCCCCCCTTAGCCCGCCCCGGGATACACGGCCCGGAGCCGGAGCCGGAGCGGGGCGGGCGGCGGCGCTGCTGCTGCAAAGGGCCGCTAGATGGCGCCACCACCCCACGGGGGACACGGGGACATCGGGGGGACACGGAGGGGAAACAGGGGGACATCAGGGGACATCGGGGGGATACAGGGCGACACCGGGGGTCACGACGGTGAGCCAGCGCCTCCCTGCGCTCCTGGGGCGGCGGGAGGCCACGGGCAGTGCCGGCTTGGCCGGGGGGCGGCCCCGGGGTCTCTTCGGGTGTAGGTGACAGCCTGCTGTGTGCCCGTCCCGCAGCAGCAGCAGCAGCGGGTCCGTCCCCGAGGGTAGCCAGCGCGCCCGGTGGGTGTTCTGCTTTAAAAAAGGTGTCCCTTTTCACTTTCACCGGGTCTGCTCGCAAGCAGCAAGCGCGGCGTTCACCTTCAGGCGGTAGCGATGCTGCCAGGGAAGGCTGGGTAGCTTTCCCTTCCGAAAAAGCATCCCTAACCCAAAGCATCCCTAACCCAGTCCCTCCTGCGGTGCCCTCCGCAGAGGTGAGTTGCTGCAGCTGGTACGAAGGCTCACTCATTCCGTGAGTCCTGCTTGAGATAAGTGGATGAAATATTGCGATGGAGCTGCTAAAATTGCTCCCATTGTTGTAGCTTTTATCTGGCTCGAGGGCTTCGTGTTGCAGGCTGTTTCCAAACAGCCGTGTCAGTAGCTTGCCTGTTCCCGAGCCACTCGGTTCTCACATTCAGATGCTTGTGGTAATGTTGCTGCTTGGTGAAGCAGTGCTGTAACAAGCTAGGCACCCTGCTGTCTTCAGCTGGCTGAAAAAACCCAGCCTTCACATTATGTGACATAGAGTGGGCTCTGGGAGATGTGGAATCATCAGTTTATTGGGTTTTACGCTGGTTTTCTCAATGCTGTTGATTTAAAAGAATTTTTTTTGCCCTGTGGCCAGAAGTATGGGGTGTAACATGTAAGTTGCAGCACGAACATTATTAATTAAGATGCATTTGCCTGACTTGGTCTTGATATGTCTTAAATTAATCATCCTACTAATGCAGAAGACATCATGGGTCTTCCAAGCAAATAGCTATGATGTATGGATCCATTTCCACTTCAGAGCAAGTATATTTTTCAACTGCTGAAGCAAACATTTGTCTTAAGTCATCTGAATAACTTTTCCCAGGCACTGCTGGTGGAGGACAATTGATACCTTCTTAACGCCGCTCTGCCAATTACATTTCTCTGCTGAGGGCTGGAATTCCTATGGCCTCTGACAGAGATCTTTTGAGGCCCTTACTAAGTGAGGTATGAGTATCTGCAGAGATCCCGTACCGAAATAGAGGCGATATTACCCGGTGTTACAGCGTGGCACGGGGCAGAGGCTGTGAAGCATGTCGAGGTTGTGATTCTGATGGGGTTTGCAAAGGCTGGATGAGTTCTCTGGTCTGATTCCCAGCTCAGGCACATGAGCAGATCAGCTGGTGCCATGGAGGGGAGCAACACTATGTGGCATGAGACCACCACTCAGCAGCAGCAATGTCTTAGGGGGATGTTGCTGTCAGAGATTCTGTCTCATGAGACCGTAGCTATTGTTCCAAAGTCATGTTCAGGAACTATAAATGCATATTTTTAAGGCACTAAACTGGCCTAGACAGCATCTTGGGTTTGAATTTCAAGGGAAACACAGAAGAGCAAAATGTAGCCAGAATCCTCAAACTGTTGGCCCTCTTCTTCATCTGGTGTTTGTGCATCACATGAGGCCAGTTAATGAGCTGAGTAGATCTGGGTCCGTTTGCATTGTACAAAGATCTGGCCCCAAAGTTATCTGAGCTATTACAGACATGTAATTTTACTTGTATATGAAATATACAGTATCATATATCTTTCAGGTTCTCTCAGCCTTGGATTATTTGTGTGTCTAGAGTGACCCCAATTTCCTTCCATTTTTCTCTGTACTGGCTTCTCTCCCCTCTTTATGACTGCAGTTTAAGGGCCTTCCATGTGTAAAATGAGAGGCATAGATTACTGTGATAACTATACAGTTAAAGTTTGTTTTTCTTGTTTTGGCATTGCTTTGTTTCTGTGAGACTGGTGTAGCCTGAAGATGGGCAGTGGTGAAAAACAGATGGTGAAGCTCAGGGAATATGTTGCAAAGAAAAACTGTTGGGAAGGTCTTTTCCTCTTTACTGTGTGTTTGTAAACATTCTGAGATGCCTGATGTCTGTTGAAGAAGGAGGTAGAAATTTAATATTTATTGAAGGGAAATAGTGCCAGATTTTTTTTTGTCAACCAAGCTAAAGAGCTTGTACAGGAAATTGTTGGTTTTTATGCAACAGGAATTTTTTTTTAAAAAATAATAAATATTCAACGGCTACCTTTCATTTCCATTCTGTTGTATGTACCCAGGGTGACTTCTCTTTGTCTAGTGCAGTGCTTCAGACTGCTTTTGGAGCCTCTCTGTTAATGTGGACAAAGATCCTGGACTCTTGTGCAAAAGTTAGCTTTTGTGATGTATGAAAACACTGCATGAGTGTTTGGGAAAATATTTGCCTTTCCCTCTTCCCTTCTCTCTTCTCCTGTCAGTTCCATGTCAGCTCAAAAACCAGGCTTGCCAATGATTTTAAATTGTATTGGGGCTATTTTGAAGAATCTGGCAATATGAAATGCCACTAATTGGGATGGAGGTCGTGAAAGCATGTCCTGTAAGGTATCAGGTTAAACTCCATTGCTATGTTTCTAGGGGAGAGTCTTTCACTTCAAGCAGTAGAATTGCCCATCACTGAAGGTCTGCAGTGTTCCAACAGTACAAACAATAGTAAGATCACAAATACAAGTAGGTTTGCAAATCAGATATTTGAGAGCACAAGTAGGATCACTGAAACAGGTTTCAGAGAGCTTTGTTGATGACAGGAGATTTTACTTTGTCCTTAAGCTGAGAGAGATCCTGTTGCCTTGGTATCCACAATGCAGATAATACCACTTCATATTCTCTAGCCCTTGTGATGCTGAAAGATAAAAAACTTGGGTCAAAGAACATCAAGGGTGAATTATTCTCATTTTTCAAGTTTAACAGGAAACTCTAGAGTTTATTGCACTGCCCTTCTGTCTATGTAGGGTTTTCCATTTTTAAGAGGAAAAATTGAAATTGCAAGCATGGATAATGATCATCTCAGGAATCAATTTGATTTTAATTTTAATGGCTGCACTAATGTTTTTGCCCTTGTAATTTAATAGCTATAGTGATCTTCCTTGTAGGGATAACACTGACTCACTCTGTATATTCACGTAGACACACAAGCACTCACTTCAATTACATGTATATCTAAGGAGCTCAGTTCAGTAGAGCCTGCTGACATATACCAGCAGAATCTGCTGCAAGAAGTTGGGGGTTTTATGTGTAGAAGAGGAATTGCGGATCCCAGACCATGAGAGAGCTTTTCTACCTCAAACTGCACTAAATGAACCATCAGTTGCTGGGTTTCAGTGAGGATACAGAGCTGACCTCCACAAAGACAAACCAGTAGAGAGCCGGTGACCCTGGCAGCCAGAGCCACGAGGATGGTGTGAAGATGCTGCACTTCACTATTTTTATTGAATTTGAAAGCAAATTAACAGAACAGATGTCTTCTGAGGTAACGGTGGAGGTGGTCTGAAGAAGGAGGGTGTATTACCTGTCTTAAGGTGCAGGGCTTATGTATATGCAGTGTAACGTATAATTATGCAAACCTTCCAGTTTTTTAAAAAGACAACTGTAGTGTCAAGACCAGCAGGGTATTAACACAAACATGTAATTAACATTGCAATAGAGTCATATGAACTAATGGCAAAGAACCTCAGCAGGACTACTGATACATTTTGGGAACACAGATCATAAAAGAAAATCAGGTATGCAAAGAGGTGCACTGTTTAGGGCAGATTAACAAAGCTAAAGGTGTCAATAATTCTTTTTTTCACAGTATGACAAAGCAGCAAAAAAGGATAACGCTCATCAAACAGACCCAGTTTGGATTGAATATTTATGGGAAGAATGCTAAAAAATAAACCTACTGGTATAACGTCATGAGTCATGCTTGCAGATACTCAGATTTAGAAGTGGGTGGGTTTCTATAGTTCAATTTCATCTGGAAAATCTACGTAGGGAAAACAGTAGCTAGGATGAGTAGGATCCAGATAGTCCTGTGTCCATAAACTGGCAGATTTCTTCACTAGTCATGGTTCTAATAGGAGTCATCAGTACTGCAAACCTATTCATGATCAGTAGCAAGGATTTTACCAAAGAATTATTATCAACATCAAACCAAACTGCTTGGATTGACTGAATGCCCGTAGAGTTATTTTAAATCAAAAGGTTGTTAAGGAAAACTAAGATCTTTTACTTCAGGAAAGCAAACTCTGTGAGTAGTAATGAGTGAAGCAAGAGGGACTAATGACCTCAAGGACTTAGTGTTAGACATGTCTTGGAGCTGCTGACAGCAAAAGTACAGAGTTTCCCTCGACTTTGAATGAAGACTAAAGTTTTATAGGGAAGTGCTGGAGAGACAATTGGAGCATGAAATGTTGTGTCTGGCAGACCAGATTTTATGGTCCTTTGTGACAGTTTATTAGTTTAGATGGTTAAGATAGGGACAAACACAAAAGCTAGATAAAGAAGAGATAAGAGGAAGCTTTGCTGACAGGACTGTTGCACGACTGGAGACATGTTTTAAACATAACCCTGGGGAGAAGAATTCATATTGAATAGTTCAATTAATGATCTTGCATAAAAACTGGCAGTGTTTTTAAGGATGGAATGACATGGGCAGTCAGACAGCAAAGGGGTAACATCCCTTCCCCTTGGGCTCTTCCAGTGGTAGGTTACATGTTGTGGTTGCAGGCCTCCTTAGCCAGAGCGTGCCTGTGGCCGGGCTCCGGAGTGTGAATGAAACTCAATGCTGACATGAAGTTATGAGGCATCAGCAACACGAAGAGGATGCTGATGTGCTGCAGTGAGGACTGGGCTGATGAAAATGGGATGAAATGCAGCAATGCAAAGAGCTAGGTGAAGAAATTAGTGAGTAATAACAGAAATCACTTTGGTAAACCAAGAGCATAGCCCACGGAAACAGCAAAGAAAGATATGTAGGGCATGTTGCATCTTCCACGTTCACAAGGAGGCACAGGTGCAAAGTAAGCAGGAAAAAAGTATATACAGTCCTGATGTTTTAAGGTACCTCAAGTGAGGAATTGGGAAAAGGGAAAGAATTTTTAACTCCACTGTTCAAGGTGTTAGCGTAAAATGCTATGTACAGTTCCGCTCTCACCAAATTGAGACCCCACACGGTGCAGTTCCATGTTCACGACAGATAATCTTCAAAGTGGACTGGTATGGAGGGAGGGGACACTTGGATGACCAGGAACATTTAAATCATCTAAGAAGGTGAAAAATGAGAAACAGTGAATGATGCTTGTGAACACATAAAGGAGATAAACTCTGTTGGGAAGAATAGCTCTTTCATGTAAACGACAAAACTGGCCTAAAGAGGAATGCATATAATCTCCAAGAGTAAATTTGGGGCCAGAAGATGTTTCCTAACCAGTAAAGTGTTATCTTCCCGAGAAAAGTGGTAGAGGTGAAGACCAGAGGTAGGTGTAAGGTGGTACTTGAGGAATCCCATGACAGGACAGAGTTCCCTTTCAGTTCTCTGATCCAGCACCCTGTTCCCAGCATGATCCTTCAGGGTCTGCAGTTCATGAGGAAGGATCCAAAGTGGCAGGGCAGTAACATAGTGATGCAGCAACATCACTGCCACCAGCAGGTTCAGAGAGGTGATTCTTCCCCTCTACTCTGCTCTTGTGAGACCATGCCTGGAATACTGGGGTCCTCAGTGAAGCAAGGATGTGGATGTGTTGGAGCAGGTTGAAAGGAGAGCCACCAAGATGGTTAGAGGGATGGAGCACCTTTTCTGTGATGACAGGCTGAGAGAACTGGGTCCACTAAGCCTGGAGAAGAGAAGGCCTTGGAGCAGCCTCCCAGTACCTAAAAAGGGCCAACAAGAGAGCTGGAGAGGGACTTTTTACAGGGACCTGTAGTGATAGGACAAGGGTGAATGGCTCTAACCTGAAAGACAGTAGGTTTAGATTAGATATGATGAAGAAATTCTTTACTATGAGGGTAAAGAAGCAGTGGAACATGTTGCCCAGAAAAGTTGTGGATGTCCCATCCCTGGCAGTGTTCAAGGACAAGTTGGATGGGACTCTGAGCAACCTGGTTGAGTGGAAGTGTCCTGGTCCATAGCAGGGGTGTTGGAACAGGATGATCTTTGATGTCCCTTCCAACCCAAACCATTCTATGATTCTATATCCCACTGAAGTCACAGGGCACATGTAAGAGACAAAGTGTAGTTATCAGACTTAGAATCTGTCCTCAGCACTGGAAGTAAAGCTTGCCTCTGTAAAAAATTAAATTCCTGAAGACACTCAGTATTACAAACTTTAATTTTATGCCTCTTCCAAGAGAATACTTATAGTATAGTAGTTGCTTTGGAGACTTCAGGGAGCTCCCATTCTTAATACTATTGTCACTTTCAAACCCAGAAAATTCTACTGGATGAGCCTGGATTGTCAGAGGCTTAAGAAAAAACATATTGGATGCCAGCAGTTTAAACTCAATCATGTCTGATTCCAAGTTTTATTCCTTGTGGCAGAGGCTATTATTAAGGATACTGTTAATAACTCCTATTATACTTTAAAATAGTTTCTTTGGATAAATGCAACTCTGAGTGTCTTGGAAGTTTTGCCTACCAAAATGGTTGGTAGACAAATCAGTTCCTACATGCAGTGGTTATGACCCTCTATCCTTAACACCTGCTATCCTTACTAACCTGAAAACAAAGCTGGGTAGAAAAAAAATGGATGCCTGGTTATTAATATCAGAATGGTAATACTCTTCAACCTCCTACAACTTAAAACACCGAGAATGGCTTTAACAAAGACTTCACTATACGCCTTAAACTGTTCAAAGTTTAGAGCTTTTAGCAGATGGGTAAACCTTTCGAAAGGAGTCCTTGGACTCTGGAAACAAGAGTGTCCAGTGAACTGCCCACCCCATTGGGCTGCCCATAAGCTACAGACAAGCCCTCACACCCCTGCCACCATGTGCCTGGTTGTTTAGGAACTCTCCTAACTGGGCATTGACATGTTTTGGAGGCTACCGAGGTGATGGAATCCTGGGTATCAGACACAAATAAGAAAAGACATAGATAGGAAAGACAAAGAAACATAAGAGACAAGAAGGATGTAAAAATGCCATAATGAACTCGTGTGTCTTGAGAAAACCTCTAATCTAATGAGAATGGATTTTGTTTGAGAGATTGTACTGGTACAATTAATTATTCATGGCAGCGACATCGTTAGGATTTCATTTTATTTAAAGGCCTCTAAGTGACTTGGAAAATTGGGTTAAGCTGAAGGGGAGTTTCAGGAGAGAGACAGGGGAAAGCTTTTCCTTTTATTGGCTTTGTCTAATATTTTCTAGATAGCTGTTAGAAGTACAAACACAAATTACACTCAATCTCTAACATTTCTGCATTAAATGTGGGCATAAATTTGAACCACATAAATACGAGCTCTGGGCCAAATGTTTATCTAGATGGCTTTTTGTGGGACGAGTTAGATACCATTTAAGTGACCTACTGTCACTTGGTGGGGACTTGCTGTGTTTCAGCACTGTACATTAACACCAGGCTGTGATTGGTGGCTCCAAGCCTGGGCTCCCAATGTCTCTTGTGGTGAAAAGAAGGGCTGCACGGACTTTCTGTCTGCCCTGCAGCAGCAGAAGTGTGGACACAAATGGAGGCTCCTGGGCCAGTTGCCCTAAAACCAGAATGGCTTTGGCTGAGGTACGTGCAAGAGAAAGGTTAGTAAGTCTTTCCCTTGCTCCAGTAGAAAGCAAAGGCAAAAATGGTCCTAAATATCAGTAGCAGCCAAACCTCTTCTTCATGTACAGTAGCTAAAGCTCTTTGCACTGGACCACATCACCAGGTGTATTGCTCCTACTGACAGGCAAAAGCACTTTCCTGGATGGTTTCTTACCTTTCTGGAGAGGACAACCTGTACAGCAGTATACAAGGAGCGGGTGGTGTGCCCACAGACAGCCCTCGTGTATGGCCTGAGATCACATGCCCAGCAAGGCACAGGTCAAGGGAACAAGGCAGGGATTACCCTTCTCCTCCCCCCACCCCTGTAAATCCATACCTGATTCACAGATAGGTTAAGCAGCCTCAGGGCTGCTAGAGTTTGTACACTGTTGAGAAGATTGGGCTTTTTTTCTTTAACACATGGGTGCTTAGCCTGGGAACTATGCAGGCGTCTGAGTGTTTAAAAAGTCTGGTTTTCTTTTTCTTTTTGTAATGTTTATTTGTTCCTTCCCTTGTAATTCTCCCTGTTAACTCATGGACATCATTCAGGGACAGATTTAAATCGAAGCAGACAGACTCCAGTTCTGCTCTGTCCCTTGAACAGTGGAGATTTGTTTAAAAGTGCTGTCGGGAGCACACTTGGTATGACTGGAATGCTCAGGGCTTTATTTTTCATTTCACATCACGTGTGAAATAACCCAGCTATAGCTCGAGATATTCGTGTGGCCCTGGTGGTACCACCTCAGCCTTGGTTGGCTGAGAGTTGTGTAAATTATTTACAGCAGCTTTACTGGGGATGCTCACAAACAATGGACTGGCCACTGGGAGGAATGTGGGGGATGAAGCTCATATGGACCAAGGCCTGAGGCCTTGGGAAAACACATTGGGCAATGGCTCTTAAAAATGAAAAAGTGCATCTGCAAGTACTGGTCTAGATTCAGTTTCAGACTTGGCCTGAAACCCAGAAACAATCACTCTTGCTTTGATGTCTGGAAGGGTTTGTTTCACAACGTTTATATCTAGCTGACACTAGGAGGGAAAGCTTCTATTGAAATTTGCTAATTGAGAAGTCTCAATAAGAAAAATGCCATTTGTTCTACAATCCCCAAGTGTTATCTTACATGAAAATCCACAATAGCTCCAAGCTCCCAATTTCTGACTCACCTGAAACATAAACTGGGTCACAGCAGGGTTTGGACTGGCATCAGTGGCATCAGTACCACAGAGGTCAGTCTTGAATCAGAGGAAAAAGTCGCAGTTGTTGTTGTTGCTGTTTCACCAAAATTGTGGCATCTCCCAGGTGACATCTTGGGCATCTTGTTGGAGCTGTAGCCCAGCTGGGTTGGGAAATCATAGCCCAGCAATCCTCATGGTTCCCCTGTACCTCTCTGTTGGTGCTCACTGCTCTTCTGAAGCTGGGTGTGCAGCCACTTCCCAGAGGGGTTAGAGGCCTACCCTTCTGAATTTTGGGGTGCCTCTAACTGCTGCTGCACTGTAAGGAGAGGGAGGGTGCTCCACACCTCGCAGATGGAGGCTTGACAGAACAACACAGCTGCCTAAAGCACGTGTAGGCCAACACATTTTGCCGCTGGTTAATTGATTTCTGGGGAAGAGTTTGAGATGTCGCAGCTCTAGGACTTCAGGTGATGTTCTCTTGGACACTGGTACCTTGTGTTCTATGGTGCATATCATGGAAGGAAGGGTGGACATCTCAATGTACTAAAGACTACAGGCTGCAGCTGGGGAGAAGTGGAATTATCTCCCCACAGTGTCTCATCTGAAACAGTCTGAATGGGCGATTGTTTCGGGCTGTGAAGCCTCTCCCTCGATTCCTCAGGGCCCTGCTCTTACTGCTCACCAAGGGGAAAACTTCTTCTCTTTTAACACTGGGCTCGTAACCTCCCCAAACTTCCAATAGATGAAATGTGGCTACAGCCCAAGTGTTTATTTAGACTTCGAGAAGAAAGAACCACAGAAGGAAAAAAAAACCTATTCAAATAATAAGATATTTTCTGCTGATGGCTTTTTGATGATATTATTTTGGTGGCTAGACACTTGACTTTACAGTATGTAAATATTCATTTGCCTGTCCATATGAGGAGAAAATTCAAGTAAAATAAATTCAAGTCAATTTAGTACTCTCATTTCTCTCCTTTTAAAAAGTTCCTTATTATTTTTGCAACTAAGTAATATGTGTTTGACTAACCATTCATTTTTCCCATGAGTGACCTTGGATAAACACAATAATTTTAAAAATAGAGGTGAAAAGTAACTTCTCAATACAGTGATCCTAGCAGAGAGAATTTCTTCTATCATTCATTATCCACCATGGTAAATGTAAAGCTTAATCCTTTACATGAAAGTTGACTGGTCAATCCTTAACTCATGAAAATATTTTTCCTTTGGTACTGGTTCACACAAACTCGCATTGTTCTCCCTGAGACTGTAGTGGCACTATTCAAACTGCTGAAATACAGTGATACTTTTATAATAATCCATTATTAAATCTTGGTCATCCAGATCCTTGCTAAGCAAAACCTCTGACAGTGTCCTTTAGCTCTGGCCCAATTTGTATCCAAGCACATTTCAAAACCTCTTCGGTTTATTAGAGCACTCTGTTGGCAGCTGCACAGCAGCCCTGTTGCATCAGGACAGGACAAGCATGTGTTGCTTTAGATACATCCAAATTCTACCACCAGGCATGCAGGGGTTTGTGTTTCTGGGCGTGGTCAGCCTGTTAGTCTCCTTTAGAAAAGCTTGCACACTTAGCTCCTGTCGACTTCAATGAGAATGCATGCCTCCTTTGGTGCAGATCTAACTGTTTCTCTCATTTGGGATGGCTTTTGTTATGTCCTTACCTTTGACTATTTGTTTAAAGAGTCAACCCTTTCTTTTGGGAAGAGGATAGGGTTTAGGATTTTTTCTCTCAGTGCTTTGGAAGGAGAAACTGTAGTTCCTTCCCCTGGGCAGTAAGGAGGAACATCATGTAACCCTAAGGCAGGAATTGGTGCTTGTTTTGGTTCCCTTAAGGGTCCCCATAACTGCAGGATTTTTTGTCTTTCTTCCCTGGCAATCAGGGAAATGTCCTTATAAGGATGATACCCTGTGTTTTTTTCTCAGAAGAAGAAGCATATTAGTCAGAAAAACTAATGTCATCTACTAAGCTCTGTTATCTCAGGATGAGCTGACTTGAAGCAGCATCAGCTGAGAGAAAGCTGGTTCCAAGCCACAGCTGTTGTGAATTAACACAGGCCCATCAGAAGCCTATGAAAGACTGTGAGCCTCTAAAATTGCAAAGCCTGCAATGGGTTGTTGGGTCAGTTTGGTCCAAGTTAGTGTAGGTGCTGAGTGATTAGGAAGATCCTTTCCTTGAGACCTGTGCTCGTAAGTACAAGTTTTGAGAGCATGGAAGCTTCCTGCACTGGCAGTAAAATGCAGGAGTGCTGTGTAGAAAAGGATTGGTGGAGAGAGCTAGATGCATCATTTAATGGACGTTGCTCCTTTGTTTTGGATGAGCTGGCATGACTACAAACCAAGTGACCTGTGGCTAAGAGGTAAGTGAAAAACTGATAGGCCTTTGTGGAGTCTGATAGGAGACAGAGGAGTAAAAGTGTCAGTGAAGAGAGAGAGGGAAAAGTAACGTGCAATTAAGAAACATTGAAGCTGAGAACTGTAAAGCTAAAAAAAAAGAGGAAAGAAGTGTCAGCAATCCTAAGCCTCAAGTTGGTCACTGAGACTTCTTGAAGGCATCTGCATGTCTATCTCCCATCCCATCTTGATGCCTTGAGTAGCTAGCAGGTACTTCAGGTGTTCAGACTTGGAAAAGGACAGCTTACAAAGCTATGTTGGAGGCCGTTCAGTTTGGTTGAGTAGAGCTGGCTGCTAAAAAATGTCTTTAGTGAGCTCTGTTTTGGCTGCCTCCTCTCCTGGGAGCCCTGTTGCCTGTGCTGGGCTGGTTGAATGGTTCCCTCTTTCCTTCTCTGTGAGTTTTACTGGCTTGGACCTTCCCCCAGAGCTGGCTGCTGTTAGTTTGACATCCTACCCTGGCAGTGATAAGCATGTGTCTGGGTGGTTTTTTTTTTAAACTGGATGTTGTTTAAATACGTCAGTGAAACACTGTGTCCTGTGGAACAGGAATAATAAACTTCTGAAAGCTGTAAGCCCCTGGCTGCTGCCAGGAGAATGAGCGATGGAGTTTGTTGCCTGCAAATCCCAGCACTAACAGGGCCCCTTGATTTGGTCCAGTGAATCTCTGTATGTGGGTGCTGAGTACAGTAGCATAATTTTAGAGGTGTGAATTGATTTGTCCCAATTTTCCCACCACATGTCCCAGGATACTGGGGGTGCAAATCTTAGCTATTTGTAGGAGAGTGGGAAGAAAAAATTAAGTGGCTAGATTTAATGAAAGTACAAGCTCCATTAGGGTTTTTTCCCAGCTTTTTATTATTTTTTTTTTTTCAGCTTGCTTAGCTCAATCAACTTATGGGAAGGGCTGGTTTCTTTCCTGACTCTCAACAAATTTGACTGTAGACTTCCTCAGTAGATGTTCTAATGCTTTTCTGTACAGATGTGCTACCTGTGCTACTTCCTAATGTTGGTCTCCTTGTTCAGCACGTGGATCTGGATAGATTACTGTACATTTTATGCTCTTAGCAGCTAAAGGTTTAGCCCTCAGAAATAATCCTCCTTCTCAGAGCCAATTCTTCTCCCAGTTGGATCTCAAAGCTGAACTTCAAAGCCTCATAGAAATTGGAAGTTGAGACCCATCTGTATTATTCTTAGACTGGAACAGCTGCTGTATTTGAAGTACATGGTGGCTGCACTTGAACTGTAAGCTGCCTGTCCAGGAACCAGCAGAGTTTAGGTCAGAGCTCAGCAAAGACCAAATGCTGAAGTCCTGTTGCTCAGCTGAATTTTGTGTTGGAGTACCTTGGCACCAAACTGTGGTTACGGTGGTGACCGTGGCGTAGGCGTAACAGTCAGACATTCCTCAGCATCCCATTAGGCACTGAACGCTGTCCAAGCTTTGGATGGATATCATCTGGGCACTTTGCGTGTTACAACCATGGTACTTGGAAGTTCCCAGGAAGCCTTGCAAGGTTAGCATAAATCTTCAAAGTGATTGTGTGCATTGCTTCTAAAGTGAAAAGGCTGCATAAAGAAGAATTGGGTGTTTTGTAGTGGATTTTCTTTGCTTAGTTTTGGGGTTTTTTTTTTCCCCCCCTCCTCCCAGTAATTGGGGCAAGTGCAAAAACAGTCAGTATGGTGCTCTGACTTTGTGTGAGTGACCCTGCAGTGAGCGAGAGGATGTGGCTCTCCATGACTCTATGGCCCCAAGGATGAATGTGTCTCTGCATAGCAACACCATGAATGTACCACATGTTCTACATGGGCAATCTTGTCTGGACACTGACATATGGGGTCCTGGCTTTGGTTTTGAAGCAATAGCATTAAACCAGACCCCTCTGGATATGGCTTATATCTGGCCATAATTTGGTGACTGTTTCATAAATTTAGCATTAATTTGTGTGTGTGCATGCCTGCAGCCCTCTTTGTTGTACCACAGTAGAACTGCTGCCCACAAGTACAGCTGCCTAGATGAGTACATACCAAGAAAAAGGTAAATAAATGCATATACACTTCATCAGATCTGAATTACTCTCTTACAGGCTCTGTCTTTTTGGAGCACCACCAAATTGCTGCTCCTCTTTTAACTTAGTTAACAAAACCATTAGAATATACTGAGAAAAGTTGTGTGTTGTTCCCCTAGTTGAGTACATACTTCTGGCTAAATTCCTTTGCATGGTTTGTACCCTGGACAGCAAAATGTTTAGTCCTTAAAAATAATCCTCCCTCTTGGAGGCAAATACTTCCTTTCAACACTGTTTCCTTCATACCAGGGCAAGGGTGGGATTCCCAGCCTCAGGCTGATCTGCAGCTCTAGTCTGAAACTAAATACAATGCCCTGGGACCAAGTCCCATCATCTGCAGAAGCTGGGCAAGAGGAAATGTTTCTTGTGTTAGCTCAGCTTGTGGCCACACTGGGAGAATTTGTTTTCACACCAAACAGTTGGCTGACTTCTCTGCTGGGGGGGAAAGGAGAATCAAGGACTGCTCTCTGAGAGAAAAGGGTTTGCCTTAGAAATGGTCCTTTCTGGAGACATGCAGTTATTTTTCAGTGGTTATATATATACAGTACTTGCCTCCCTAAAACACAAGCATGAATGTGTTGCTGATGCTGCACTTTTGTGTGCAACATCAGGGTTCAGGTGACTTGCCTATGTTTGCTGCTTGTTGTCTTTAAACCATTGCACAAGTGGAGTGGGGCTTGCCTAGCTCTTATTCCCAGAACATCAGTTTTGATGGTTCTGGTGACAGGGTTTGGGTAACTTATGAATCCAAGCCTGTTTGCAGAGTGTTCCCTAGCACGTACTTTTGTTTCAGTTTGACTTCCAAGTTCAAAGAATATATTTAAAATTCTGGTTTGAAAACACCATGCACCCACTTGAGGATTATTCTTTTTAATCTATTGCCCCCATGCAGTTCAGTGCTATCTTGCCAGGATCAGCCTCTATTTGGTTTGGATTTTGACCTCCCATTGTGCAGGGAAGTGAGAGTCCTCTTGGGCTCATGGGGCTCAGCCTGGCACAAGTCTAAACACGGAGCCTGGCTCTGTGTGCGGTAATGGGACCGTCACTCTGGGCTTGTAAATCACCACCCATCAGGAGCAGGAGGTGAACGCTCTTCTTGTTGTAGCAAATGTTTTGAGTGAAGTTTTCACGTCTCCCTCCTGAGTGATGAGAGAGAACATTAGAGATGCTTGGTTTACTTCTTTGTGTATGGGGATCTTGCATGCCTGCAGGTTTGCTAAGATCTTTAGCCCTTTTTTTTTCTAAATAATGTTGCATCTATGCCACCTACAAAGTACTACTTTGTGCATCTTTGTACCTTCATTTGAAGCACCAACAGTTCCTGGTTACTTGTGTTACAGGCAAAGCCTTTGGGCATGGAAAAATATATCTTCTCCAGAGGATACTTTCTAATAACTGGTTCTGAGAGTAATAGCAATAAGATGATTGGAAAATGTGACAAAATATTTTCGTTACAATGCATAATGCCTTCTTGAAACTCCTGCAGGGGTTTTCACTATTTTTGTTAAAAACATTGCTATTACATCTTGTCCATTGCGTTAGAAGACAAAGCTGTATAGTCACTGGAGATTATTAATTTTTCAGACTATGTCAGAATTATTGTCTGTTGGAATGTAGATCACCAAGGAGTTGCTGAGTCTAATCATGGCAAATAACTTCCAGTAGTTACTTTACACTTTTTGGTAACAATTTTAGACTATTTTTTGACCAATGGACAGCATAATCACTTCCAAACCCTAGATGGTACCCTTAAAGAAGAAAATAATCTTGCACTGCCTTATAAAAGCTACTCTGACTTGAACGTGATTCTTGAGGTCTGGAATACTGAGCCACAGCTCAATACCAAAGTCCTGGCATTCGACATAATGACTTGTAAGAAAAGCGTACGTAGTTAAGAGTAAACAGAAGACACATATATGGAAGCTGGCAAATGACTGCTGCCATTCTGCTCCTTGCTGGCGGTGAGTGAAAGTGCCTGTGAACAGCAAAGCATTGAGTACGTGTTGAATATAGGTTCCACAGTCACATCCAGCTCTGTTTGTTTTTCCTTTTAGGGGTGTATTATTTTTTGCTAGTTGGTATGTATTCAATTTCTTCTATTTCTCTTCTAAAGTCTGCTCAAGAAGACCACAAACTACTGCTGAAAGAAAAGGAAAGCTGAGTTAGTTGTTAACATTAGTTGCCTGCTGTTTGATATCCTTAAGCTTATTGCCTAATGGCATGTATGTGGGTTTTAGAGGACAAGAGGGATTGTGAGTGGAATAAAATGGAGACTTCTATGGAAATAAGATTTAGCTTTATGTTCTGGCTAAGGAGAAGAAAAAATGATCGTGGGAAAAGTTTTGCTCTTTAATCACTGTCTTAGTCTATCTTGTCCACCAGTTTCTTTCCTTGCAGTGACATCACCTGAAACAAGCATTTTCTGAGTAAATCAATGTAATGTCAATGGTAGACTGAATACAGCAGGGCCCAGTGTGATACTGTCATGGGCTGGTTCTTTGGTCACACAGGTGTCTGAACACCACCCATCAGTTTGTCTGTGCCCCACTGAGTTCAGCAGGCAATGGATTGACTGTGAGATGCTTCCCATCAGCACCTGTGGGGTTTTGGTCTCATCAGGGCTTCCAGAAACTTTGTCAGTCTAACCAGATATCTTGTTTAGTATTTTGGAGAACTGACCCTTCTTGAAGCCATTTCCTTCTGGGGTGACAGGATACACAAATGCAGCTACAATTAAGACAGATGTAAATGAAATATCACTTCCTTGTAAATTTAGCTGGGGAAAACACTGAACTAAAAAACAAACTAAACTTTAATGAAATCACCTGGCAGTGATTTACTAGACTTTTACCAGCAGTGGACTTTGTTAGGGTGTTGTCATAGCAAGTAGTAGTGCTCTCATGCAGAATAACAAATTAGGCAACCATTGCAAGTATGGAGTATTTGCTGTGTCAGCTAGAGACTTACTTTTGACTGTCTGGGTGACCTGCACAGATGTGTTGATTGCCCCAAGCAGAGGACATTTGCAGAGCAGATATCAGCCCCTTGCAGTTACAGCAGAACAGGCTATTGAGATGCTTAGGAATTGTCATGTATTCTGTGCCACCTATACCTGGCACTTGCTGTGAGATGGGAAGTGTGGTGTTTCAGAACAGAGTAAGCATGGTCTAATTCAGGCATGAACTATGTCTTTCACCTTCTTATGTATAGCAGGAAATGAGATGTGGGTAAATTAGAGCAGAAGCTTTGTACCAGTGAATTCTGCCAAGCTTATGCAGGCAGGATGGTTATAGTTCTGCTCTCCTGGGAGCTGGACTGAAGGTGGGTGCCTTGGTAGACCATAAGCTGTTCTAGGCAGTGTCTAGCTGATGCCCTTTCTCATGATGTGGGCAGAGTTTTGCCAAGATGAACCTCCTGCCATAAGAAGAAATACCTGTGTGTTTAACCCATGGAGAAATAAATTGTTGTTAGGTCCTCTTTTGCTTTGAAGTTCAAGCCATAACCAATCCATGAATTCAAGGGCCTGAATTACCTTCAAACAACCCGTAGTGAATGCAATGCTCAAAGGCACATTCAGTTGAAACAACCCACACTTAATCTAATTCTTCCTTCTGAACATATGAATCCAGGAGGTGCAGATGGTTCTGATGTGCAACTGTAAATGAATACCTGGTGGCCACCTGTTTGAAAATAGAAGTTTGTGTTAACCTCAAGTTAAGCTCTTAGAAAGATCAGGGAATTGGAGTCAAATTGCACATCTTGGTTTGGCTTCTGCAAGTAAGTTAAATATTTAGTGTGGCCAAGCACCAGGAGTACCAACCATCAAATAAAACACCTTCGAACTTGTTCTAGTTCATTTAGTTAACCCTGGCTCTTTCTATCACTTTCCTGTTTGTTTTGCTGCAGGGAGAGGCTGTCCTAGTAGTTTGTAGTGAAATGGATCGCATGTGCTAGTCATTAAATACTCCAGTGTCAGGAATCGGAAGGATTAGAAACCTAGAATTGGGCTATCTGAATTTTGTGAAGGTTCTCTACAGGAGTTTATGCACTCCTCTGCCAAGTGTAGCGTGGGCACATTTTAGGCTTGTACCTTGCAGGGGCATGCTACAGCAGTTCCCTGAGAGAGCATCTGTTTTTGTTTAAACACAGCAATTCTTCTAGGGAGGTGCAGGAAGAGCCTATGTTTAAGCCAGCATTTAACACTGGAGGAGCCCTGCCTTGGGTTTTCAGGGTGTTTAGGGACCTACTGCTTCCTGCAGGCTCAATAGCTTTGAAATCTAGCCTAGAGCATCTTGAACTCTGCCCTAGGTAAGAAAGGCAAGGGTAGCTCTGAAATGTTCATTTTCTGTGTATTTCTAAACTTAACTAAATAAACTTCAGCCTAGATAGATTGTTGGTTCAGTGGCTTACAGCAAAATGTAATAAAATTAATAACTGTAGGCTTTAATATCTCACACAATTGTATTACTGCCCAATTACTTTTTTGACCTCTTTGGAGCTCCACTTCCCTTAAAACACACACAGTCTGCAGTTCTCACTGTCCTCTGTGTCTTCTGTGTCAAGCAAATTGATAACTCCGGTATTACACCATGCCACTGGCTCCTGTTTGTAGGAGCACAGCAATGTGAAAGGTGTTGTGCATCTTGGGCAAAGGGTTTGGCTGCTCGATGGCTACAAATGCTTGCTCAGTTTCTCAGATCCTAAAGAACCCAAGACTGCTGTTTATTTTCCTGAAATCGTTAAGGCAATATGAAAATTCTCTTCTGTCAGTGACTGAGTTTTTTGAAGTCAATTGGCTATTTTCCTGATAAATTAAGCCTACTGAACTAATTCTGCCACCTGCTTCTATAGCCTGTCCAGTCATTAGTGCTAACAGGCATTTTCACTGACTTTAAATGAGTATGATGGCATGCTCCCTGGCTCTGATTTAGCAAATAACTCCAGCATCTTCCTAGTTGTTTTCACTCATGGAAATATTTTACATGAACTAATGTCTGGAAGAGGAAAGACATTGACACAGCAACTGGTTCTGCAGAGTCTAGAAAGGGCATCAGAGAGGCAAAGTTTCATCTACAACGGGTTTGAAATGTCTTGTAGGATTTTTGTTAGCCCACAGAGAGTACAGGACTGTTGATCTTGTCCTTGTATTTTACTGACTGGAATATGGACTCATATTTTGTGTAGATGCACAAGGGACCATAAAGAGGAATCACAGATAGTTTATATACACTAAATAATCCTTGACATCTTACTTCATCATCCCCAGGGTTAAAGGCTCAAACAAGATCTTGAAGGTCTGCAGGATCAGCTTTCAGTGCTGAATACCCACAAATCATGCTAAGTCTGTTGTATGGTGGAGGCAGAAGGAAAAGGTACAGCTTGGTAGCTCATTTGATCAGGCCTGAAAAAAACTCCAACCCGTAACTATATTTTAAGGGGTAGAGACTACAGGCTGAGAGAGATTTCCCATGCAACTTCAGAGTATTGGTATCTCACAAGTGGTGTTTTCAATGAAAACTTGTTTCCAAAGTCCAATAATAGCCTTGAAATTTCTAGAACTGTAATGAAGGGAGAATTCTTTTAATTAAGAAAGAAGCATTTATTTTTTGCAAGACATCATTGGAATATATAATGCGTTTCATGTTGGTGTCTATGTGTAATATTCCTTTTCAAATTCCAGTGGAGAGCTTGAGTGCTTTCAAGACCTGCATTAAGCCTCATTACTGTCTCTGAAGCTCTCCAGCTAAGAGTCAATACCCATAACCAGAAAGCACAGGTCTTTTACATGTTGATAGGCTGAGATGCCCGTGCTGACGCAGAATGTACTATTTGAGATGGAAACTGTCTGGCAGAAGGTTTTGGGTTCACAGTTTTATGGGTTTCTCCATCCAACCCAGCTTTCTGTGTTACTTTGAAATGTGGTTCTGTCAGACAGCTCTTATTGAAAGAAGCCTTTCCTGGAAGGGGCAAGACCACTGGTAATGTCTGTCTCTGCTCTGTAGCCACATTACAGGAAGCCATGCCAACAGATATGGAGTGTAGGGTTAATAAGAAGCAATGGTGTCTTATTGAAGAAATACTTTCTAGTTCATTTAATATGTTTCAGGACTCTCCAGTTAGTAAATATACTGTAGTAAATATATCTTTGCAGTTGTTTTGGTTTTTTTTTTTATTATAATCTTTCGTTTACAGACAGAAAGGATAAACTGATATGCCAGCATTCAGAGGGTTTCTCTCCCTGGATAAGAAAGGAGAGGATACACAGTGGAAGTAGCGATGGACATGAACTTCTAGATTAGTGTTGTTTGTAATTGAGATTTTGAAAGCAACTGCAAGGCATTGAGGGCTGTGAATATCTCTTCCAGCTTTAGCACTCTGCCTTAATGAATAATAGAAAGGGCAGGATTTGGTGTGTATAGATACTTCAGGTCTCTTAAGACAGCATGTCTGGAGGCTTTCTCACTCTTTCCCAGCTGTGAGTTCATCTCTTACGTTATAGCAAAGAAAGGAAAAAAAGATTTGAAAAGAAATCAGCAGGGATGATTGCAGTGAAAGAAATATTAAATGTCGTTTAGAGCTGGGGGGAACCTTTGTTTTGCAGATTATCTTCTGGCTTTCAGCCTGATCCAGGAAACCACTTCTATCAAAAGAATGAAAGATTAAAGCCAGAAACTTAATTGCTTAAGAAAAAAGATTTACTACCCATGAGGTTCATTGGCATCCAAAATAAGGTCTGTTCTGTAGCGTACCCTACGTCTCAACCACACGGAAAACTATTGAAGAGAGAAAGAAATCCTTGCATCTCCAAGAACAGGCTTCTAGTTCCACCACAAGAAAGTGATTTCTCAATACCGCTGGAATGTGGTTTCTAGTACAGAAATTCTGCTTACAATATTCTCCTGTCATCTGGTGAATTTAAAGAATGAAATTATAAAGGAGGAAATATTTTGTTACTATAGATCAAATAAATTAAGGCCTGGTTAGACAAATAGCTTGTTGACTTATCCATAAGACACTTTATTTTTCTTCATGTCTCATTCATATGAAGTAGTATAAATGTTGCTCTTCTGGCTATTAGCATGTGATGCAACACATACTATGTCTTTGGGCTGTCTAGGACAGTGCCAGGAAGATAGTTCTTCTAGTGCAAAATGGGACAGCCAAGAGGCTTTAGAAATGCCAGTTCAGTATTTCAGTATTTTCCGAGCTGTGCTCTTATTACTATGATTGTTATGAGAAAGCAAAGTAATAGTGTGGTTTTAGCTTTTGCAAAGGAAAAAAAAAACCAAAAAACCGCCAAACTCATGCAGTAACTACATGTGTTAGGACTTTGTATTATAACTTATCTTGCCATGGATTTCCTGTCGAGTGGAATAAGGGCTTTCCTTTCCCAAAGGGCAGCAAGAGAGGTAATGGAATAAAATCATGAAGCTTTTCTGGTAGTTTTTTGGGTTGTTTTTGTTTGTGTTTTTTGTTTTGTTTTTGTTTGTTTTCTGTGGTTTTTGTTTGCTTTTAGGGTTTTTTGTTTGTTTGTTTTGTTTGGTTGGTTTTTTTACATTACCAGAGCATCTAGAGCCTCTAGCAGGAGCTGTGCTCCCTCAAGAGCTTCTTGAAGTAGAGGGCTGAGATGAACAGTGAGAAGGAAAACTATGGGGTAGAGCAGCAATGTGGGTGTCTGGGGTGTTCAGTACCTGTAAGACCAATTTTTTAAGACTAAAAAGGGGGGCTCTGGACTGCCGTACTGTGTCTGCCTGCCTTTGTGCTCTGGGAGGGAAGGCACTGACTGGGTTCCAAGGGGAGCTGGCTCCAGCTTACTTCTATCAAGAGCCTCTGAAAGGTGAAGGAGAAGGGAGAGACTGTGCTGAGCTCCGGGTTCAGTCCTGACAGAAATGCATCCAAAGCAGCACAGAGGTGAACAGGTAGATTTAATCAGTGCAGGACATCATCCTAAGGAAGTTTCTGTGTTTTGGAGTCTAGTCCACTTCTCTTGTGCTTGTCACAGTTAGATCACCACAATCCTTTTGGTAACAGCCTTTACTAGAAAAGGGCAATTTGGGGAAAAACCTGAAGCTGGTGCCAAGCCAAGGCATCTGGTTTACTTTCACATGTCCAAACACCAGTAATACCTTTAAAGCTATTTGCGGGCATGTAAAATACAAAAACGTGCCAAATTATATACATTGAAAAGTGATTGCCAGGAAATAATGACAGTAATTATTTTCACTGGGTTTTTATTTTTTTTGGCTTGTCCATATCTGTGAGCCCGGAAACAAGTCAAACTCAGGCAATGTGTTGGAATATGAATTTGAGATTAACCACTTTCTCAGCAGCCCTCTGGCAACAAGCTTGCCCCTATGGCTGATACACACTGTGGTTCTGCTGTGGACTGCCCAAATCAGGAGCTGCTGCAAAAGTTACCTCACCAAAATTAACTTGGGAACAGGATCTTCCCTGGATGGGAAGATGGAGGACTGCAATCCAGTTTAAAAGTCAAGCATAGAAGAAAAAATATTGCCAGGTACCTCTGCCTTCAGAATCTTGTTTCAATGTTCATTAGAATGAGTGGTTGCTCCCTGCTTTTCCCAGCTCAGCCAGAGAAGTCTATGTGCTTTGTAATTAACAGGCTGGTGTCTGGTGGCTGAAAAACTCTACCCATCTCGCTGGTTTAGTGTTTCAGAAAGGCTTGAATTTGAAAAAAGCATAAACATCTGGGTTGCATTCCTTAAGTATCGTCACATGTCCTGAGTAGAGAAGAGCAGAATAGTGTGCTGGATAAGCTGGCGTCTGAAGGTTTAAAGACTTCTGTCTTTAAACATGCTTTGTAAGATATAACTTGGCATTTTGTAGTACTTTTCACAGAACATATTTACCTCTGTGTAAAGTAGTAAATGTGTGGGCTGTGTTTTCCTTCCTTTCTTTGAAGTTTGTTTCCAGGTTTTTGATATTGTTGTGATTTAACCAGAGAACTGTTCTTATTTTTGAACGTGCTAACTTCTTTTGTTTTATGCCTACAAGTAGGTACCAGGCATTTCAGTTAAAGGATCAAGTGCTGCTGAGGTGAGGTTTTCCTGCAGCCTGTTGGCTCGTTCATCAAGAAATTAGTGGTGTCTGAAGGAGCTTTCTTTTTAAAGCTGGAATGAGGAGCAGTAGGTTTGCAACGCTTTACCCTCTGTGCCTATTAAATAGCTTTGCTTTTTACATGGCAGAGCTGTAGCAGGGGTCCCTTTCTGCCTATGGCATGTGTGTGAAGACTCTGATTTCAGCAGGATCCACAGTAAAATGTCAAGTCGAGCTTGTGGGACTCATGGGACATTGTAAAAACAATAGGAAAGAGTGTGTCAAAATGCCTCTGTGTGCAAGGCACATACAAAACTCTCTGGGGTGTGCAGTGTGTGTTCAGGATAGTATAGGAGTCAGGGTAATGTGCTCTTCTTGTTGGACCACACCAATCTTTGCTGCTTTGCACAGAGAGAACATATGACTTGGTTGCATGTGCAAGAATAGTGTTTTCCCAACCCCCTCCTCCCTGTCCTGAACCATTTATTCCCCAGTATTTAGGTAAGGATAACCTTGGTCTCTGTGTTGTTTGAAGTCAATGCGTTCCTGTCTGAGTTCTTGGCTCTTGAAGGCACTTGGCATCCTCTAGCAAAATCTCATTGGATTTGTAGAGACTGAAGCTGGTACTCTGAGCATGCAATAATACACCTTTCCTGGCATAAAGAGTAAGGTAGTTGAACTCACAGGAGAAAAACATTACCATAGAGCAGGTCATGAGGCAGGATGAAGGTTGAGCCAAGTCTGCTGATGTTTACTGCTATGATGTATTCACTGTAACTGATGACTAAGGGACAAGGATAGACATCTGAGATCAATGACAGACTGAGGATGAAGTTCCTCTGTTGCATGCTGCTCTGCCATGGGGTTCTTTTAAATTGCCTGTCTCTGTCAAACAAAACATGAAATAAGTACATAGAGTTTGCTCTGGAAAGACTCCCTCTATCCCCCTAGTACTTGCTCAGCATATTTTTATTAAGGGGAAAAATACTTTCCAGTTAGTCAGCTAAAAGATCCATATTTGTTTATTCCATTTAACTGAACCATGGAGGTCTAGGGGGAAAGTTCAGTGCTATGTTTGGGAAATAGAATGTATGGTCTTTGCTTCTGCTAACAGAAGACTGGTACTTAATCTCTCCATCCTGCCACTGGTGTCAAAAATAAGATTAAAATTGACCCTCAAATGTGTCATGAAGTGACCTGCTGAAAAATGTCATAATTTCTCAAGAATTAGAATAATATGTGGCTGACAGCTTCATTTTAGCCTCCATTTGCTGGGCAATTTGGCTCTGCCTAAATTCATGCCTTACCCATCATATCTTTAACAGTCTCCAAGGTTTTCCCACCATTCAACCTGCTACTACCTGCTTGTTAGCACCAGTGGGGTGCAAGCCTGGCTGAAACCCCCCTGAGAGGTCATAGCTGTGCTGCAGGTGCTGCTCTAGGGACCAGTTTTCTGTTGCTGAGGGAGAGCCTTGAGACACAAAGGGAGAAATGCAGAGGTAACTCCTGAGTCCTTTTCCATGTCACTGAGGACTGAACCAGAAATGCAGCCCCTGCCTCCCAAAGAGGAAAGTTTGTTCTCCTGGGCAAACAGCTTTAATACTCTGTTTTCTATTACTTGAGGAAATTGAGTCCTTGGGTATTGATTCTATTCAGGTAAAGCAGAGACATCCTGTGGCAGAACTTGCCTTCTGTGGCCCTGAAATCAGCAGGACATGAACACCTCTATTCTCTGCTCTTGAAACCTCTCTGGGAGGTCAGAATGCCACAGGGCCCTTTATCCTTAGGGTTGGACTATTTGCCCTATCAAAACTCCTATGGACTCTCTAGAATGGAAAAACTGCTCTTCAAGACCTCTGTTCCCACTAAGGGATGGGGTGGCTGTTTGTGGGGTGCCTGCCCTGGGGCAGGGGCTGCTGTGAGTCCCCTTTGATTTGGAGGGATTATGTGTGGACAGCTGCGGAGTTACAAGAGTTCCCAAGGGGTCTGGGAGCTTCAGGAGTCATGACAGGATAGTGCATTATGGAGGAGTCAAGCCAAAATGTTTGTTAGACCAAAAAAATAAGCAGTCTCTTCCTTTGACATACTATGTCAAAGTGGTAAGTTTTCACACTGGAGGAAGAAAACACCCTCAAAATATCAGTGTTTTCAAGGAACAGAAATACTGAGTGATCTGTGTCTTCTCTTTTTTAGGGCAGTGATGCCACAAAGGCCCTAAAAGATCAGTCCAGCTATGCCCTTGCACTTCCTTTTGGAAACACTGTTGCTTTCTTGAACCTTCTCAGACTTAAGCTTTGAAGGCTTTCTTGAGGACTGCAGACCTCCCTGTAGCTGGGCTGTTACCAAAGGGCTGGAGGATACAAAGGGAGCTATCCTATTTCTTGGTCGTCTTGAAGAGGACTTGCAACCTCATAAACAATCCCCTTTAAAGAAGTTTAGGAACACTGATGACTGATGTTGTGAAAAATGCCTGTGGTGGCTGTCCAGCTGTTGTTGCACAGCACCTGCAAGGTTCGTAGATGGGAGATACTAGGGGGGGGGGTTGGAGAATTTGAGGCATGAAGAAAAGATATCCTAATAGCAGATAAAACTGAGGGGTTTGACTTCACAGACCCATATGTTTTCATTTATACACATGAGGTAAGCCTGTGTAAAATATGTTAAAATGACTTTGTAAAGATTGAATTGATTTAGCAGTGGTCAAGGGAAGAAGGAAACAGGCTTGGTGTATGAACTAGAGCAAGGTAAGGGAAACTGCTTTTAGGTCCATTATTTATGATATCTAACCATAGCATCAAGAGGCTGAATATAATGAATATCTTAATCACTAGCAGTGCTCATCTGGTACCTGTGATGTTGCTTCTGGCTTGAGTGTAGCCCACTGTGTGCATTTGCCATTTGTGGCTTTTCTAGCGAGGGACAAGAGATAGACAAAAAACAAGTGTTCTTCCCGCTCTTTAGATGTGTTACCTGGTGTCCAGTGACCACCCCAAAATACATGTTACTTCCAGCATTGGTGGTGGGCACCTAGGAAGTTCTCACAAATCTGAATGCAAGAGTGGAAACCGGAGCAGCCTCTGCTATGCAGAGAAGTGTTTTTGTCCACAAAAATCATCATTGCCTCAAGAGTGAACTGTAAAAAGCTGTCCTCTGGACTATGATGTGTTAAACACTTGCAGTCCAAGGCTCTCGGATAGTCTCTAGGTGATGTTACCCACAAAGGCCTCACTGAGCTCAAGTGGAGCAGGACAGCACCCAGGAGACAGATGGATCATGAGGGGCCTTTCCTGTGCAAAGTCCTGGATGTCAATGCCTTGCAGATGCTATGGAAGAATAAAGCACAGGGCCATAAATGGAAAAACAAGTAGATTATGATGTAAATATTGCTGGAGTGGAAAGTCTTATCTATAAAGAAATAAAAAATGTACAGTCATCTTTGCACTAGACAGTTTTTGGAGCACAGGAGAGCTGTGAAATGAACACCTGGCTAGAAGAAAGTCTCAGACATGATGGCTGCTGGCCAAGATCCAGTGTGGGAATGGGGACTATAAATCAGAGAACTTTCTTACTCATACCAGTGCCTGTGCAGGGCCTTGGAAGCATCATCTCCTTGGGTCATGCAGGCATTGCTGATCCTGGTGTAGGTGGTCTGAGGCTCTAATTCTTCCTCTGATTTCTGTTGCCTTCCTCCTGGCAAGCAAGTTGAGGATTTATGGTGGGAAAGCAGTCCCAGAAACTCTCCTAAACCAGCATGGGAAGATTTCCTTGAGGTGTGGTCGACAGACTGGATGGTGAAAAGACCTGACTGCAGCTTGGGAAGCTGCCAGCCCATGCGCACCACATGCTGGGTCCCTGCTCATCTTGCCTCATCTCTGTGGCAATGTGTGACAGAGCTGATCCCTTGTTGAGCAGCATTTTACAAAAGAGGGTAACTTCACCTATGCTGGTTTCAGGATAGGCTTATACAAGACTGACCACCTTTTCACTTTGGACAATCAGTGTGGGGTTTTTTTCCTTATGAAGAAAATAATTTCCATCTCCAACACAGCAGTTTTCTTGTGCTTCAGAGCTGGGACCTGAAATGGAGGAGAAACAAAGTGCAAATCATCAGCTCTAATCCACTGATCAGAGACAGTCATATTTATACAGGGAAACAGCTAAGTGAGGTTTTCCATTGTTCCTGAATCATATGGAAGTTTTACTGGATTCAGTAACACCAGGCCAAAATTATTGTTATGGGGAACACTTTCTATCTGTAATATGACATTTAGACTTGGCCTAAAATGTCACCATTCCCTAGGCTTACCATCTTTGTTTCTTGTTTTCAAAGAAATATTTTGAAATATGTACATGGCCATTCTAAGACTTGCTGTCTGTCTATAAGGTATGTTGTGCAATTTTGCAGCCTCAGTTTTCACTGCCACCTTGACTACTATGAAGTAGTTAAAATGGTTACATTGAAATATCAAGTTTTCAAATATGCCAAAAACCAGTTGAGGATTTATCCTCCTCTGTTCTGTGTCAAAAACTGAGTATAAAGACTATATAGGTAACTTCAGTTCTGGGAAAATGATTGATATAATTTTCTTTACCACCACAGTTCCCATCCATAGGCAAATAAAAAAAGAAAGAAGCTTTGGTGATTAATTCACAACCAGGATGCCAGCAATCTGCATTGTTTCCATGCATTAGTCAGCTAAAATACTCCTAGAAAATCCTATCCCTTTATCACCCTAATCCTTCAAGTCTGGAGGGAAAATGCAAAAACATATTTCAAATGGAAAAGCACCCTCAGCCCCTCTCCTTGTTAACAACTTGGTTTTCAGCCTCACTTTGTCTTGGGGCATTACTTGACTTAACATTGAGTTCCCATTAGTATATGCAGAACAGACAATTCAATTTGCCATCTCTAGGGCCTGGGTTGACAATTATTCCCCTGACACAAAACAAATGATCTGGTTTTGTGCATGTGAGCAAGATGCTTCTTATCACTGTACTTTCTCCCAGAGAATTGTTCTGTTGCTCTTTGTTTGGGAAATACTGACTTTTGAAGCTGGGAAGTCAAACCACCACGGCGATGCCTTGTCTCAGAAGTCATGTGCTGAAACACACTGCTCTTCTGCTAGAGATATTAGCAGTGCAAATTGTGTTCTTCTTTGCTTTATTTGCTGTTCTTGTTAAAAAAGAAACAAACAAAAAAACCCAAACAAAGGCACAAGAATTGAAATCATGGATACTTTTTTTTTTGCCTGAAAACTATTTTTGATGGTTTTGCTGTAGGACACAAAACTCTTCTGTGTCTTCATCTGGCAAAATCCAGCACTGCAGCCCGGTGCTTGAACTCTGAGTCTGCCACACAGGAGCAGGGAAGGGGCTGAGAGGAGCAAGTGCCAGGGCAGGGTAGAGGCTCCCTCAGGCAAAAACTTCAGCCTGGGATCCCTGAGGAGGATAAGTAAAGAGAAGCAAGTCCTGGTGCACTGGGTGGGGGTTTTGCAGAGAGTTATCAGTCAACAGCTGTAAGCCCAGACTTCTTGCAGCTGATAACAGATCTGCTCATTCAGCCTGGCCACTCATGCATGGAAAACCAAAGAAGATTGAAATCTGTTTGGGGGGGGGGGGGGGGGAAGGGAATGACCCAGCCTCCAGTAAGCACCAGACTACCACAAAACTGTTGTCAAGATGCCATGTGCAGCATGGGAATATTCATTTAGCAAGGCTGCTTTTAGAGATGCCTCTGCTGGCTATTGATCTGTGACACAGGAAGTCCACTCACCTCTTGTAGCAGGAAATTAGGAATATCTATATTTGGGGTTTGTGGTTTGAATTCTTGGTCAGTGGCAGTTGAAAGAAATATTGATGTTTCTTGAATTATAGTTATTTATGAGCTTGTGTTGCCTTCAGGCAAACTAGGGAAGGATGAAATTCCATCTTCCTTTTAACTGGCTAACAACACTTTCAGGTTTTTATCCTATCAGACATCCCTTGTCTGTGAGACTGCATGCAACAATACAGCTGCTGCAGAAGACCTTACTGGGCTTTAAAAAAACCAAATTTCTGCATCTATGTCTGAAATGTTATAAAACATATGTTTCACTCTTGCAGCCTTTAGGCTACCAAGTACTTCCATGCTTGGAAGCGCATAGTGGCTACAGCCAGACTTGTGCAGAGCAAAGATCTCCTTTCCTCCCTGTTTTTTGTATGGTAAGGAGATCTAGGCACATCCCAGGAGCCAGAGCTGCTGCATACTCTGAAAAATTCTCTGTCTGGGCGATGGAGGGGACCAGGAGCCTGAAGAAATACCGTGACATAGCCCAGTGGGAGTGCAGCCCTTGAGTCTATGATTGTCCTGGAGCAGGGGCACAGTGGAGAGATCTCTGTGGTGCACACTGTGAATATGCAGGTGGGAACAAAATGTAAGAGCAAGCTTCTGTGTGAACAAAATACCTCTGTTCATCTGGAATGGGCCAGCATCTAAGAGGCAGGAACATCCAGGACAACAGCTAGGACTCAGAACAGGAATGAGCCTGTTCATGATGAGGATGCTTCACGGGAGTCAAAAGGACTAGTGCTTTATGTGAGGAGGATTCACTGCTATGTCTGAAGGACAAACCCTACAGAACCTATCGAGTTAATTCAGTAGAGAGGCCTCTCAAAAGCTGCTCATGCTTATCATCCTTCTGCAACAGCTTGGCACCTTCTGGGATAGCAGTTTATGAAGTCCAGAGAGCACTCTCTGGCTCAAAGGCATTAACTATGCAAAAGTGAGTCATTATCATTATGGTCCTTTCATGTTCTTACTGATGCACCTTCTGTGTCCAGCTGACCAAGCAGTATTTCTTGCATTATAGGATCCTGATTCTGCTTCCATTGTTAATGTTCATTACTTTCTTGAAGAGCTACAATTTCATTATTAATACATCACTGTAACAGAGCACCGATTACATAAATGCATTTCTGAGCATTAGTTAAATATTAGTTTTAAGAACAAAATATGCTTCCTCTGCCAACAATATGTTTGTTCTTATACAAATACTTTGTGGCTACAGTTTGAAAAGTATATGGAAAAGGCTTTTATTGCCTTGAAAAAATATAGCAAAGTAAACATTTGCTTATCTTCTCCTACTCCCAAGGAAAATCAGAACTGCAAGTTCGAAAGGTGGTTACATGAATGTTTGAATCTGTCCAATTAGAATACCAACACATTTAAAAATGGTTATCTTTCTATGAGAATCAGAGAGCAAGTTCCTAGTGTCTGCTCTGTTTCAGTGGTACAACCTGTGGCTGTGGCATGGTAATATCTGTCTGTGGTGGTCTGACTAGCCCTGTCTAGACAGCTGATATTTGAGCTGAGCAGAGTGATGACTGTACGCTAGTGTCACCAATTTCAGAGCTGAAGCTGGTTCAAAAGCTGATTTAGCTGCAAACAGATATGTGGAGCCATGGGTGTGATGTAGCTAAAGTGTTGCTTTTCTACAGTCAGCTGTCTGTGGGACTAGGGAGACTCAGAGCTGGGTTTGGTTGGTCCTATTACAATAACAGTTGAGTGCTTGGAGTATCTTGTGCTGACCCTCTTGGAAGGGGCAGGGGAGTTTTGTCATGCTGTCTTCGCAGGACAGCCCAGGCAGAGACAGGTGGGGCTAGACCGTAACACCTGTCTCCTGCTCCTGGGCAGAAGCAGGTGCCTTGTAACATGCCTGGGGGGATGTCTCCCCTCCCTGCCAGCCTCTGACAGACAGACATTGTGGACACAGCTGGCTGCTCCAGGATCTTCTGTCCCTCATGGATTCCTGGTGTCATTTTGGTCCACTATTATTCGTGAGGCAATCTCCACTCCAGGTCTCATCTCCTGAAACGCAGCAGAAGGACTGGGCTCCTTTGTACTAAAGGTCTGGTGCTTTAATGCTCCCCTGTCAGCCCATTCTTTTGTGTCTTTGCCTTAAAACTGAACTCAGGAGTTATTTGGAAATCCTCTGAGCAGGAGCCCTCTTGGTCTGTCCAGGGAAGCCTCAGTATATTGCTGCACTCATCACTTTTAGCACATCATTTGGGAACCTGTTTAAAATGCAAGCTGGTTGTGTTATCTTCTCCACAGATATTCATGGGACTGATGCTCTGGTGGATTAAATTATTTTATACACTGTAAACATTAGGCTAATGGAGCTGAAGTGCTGAGGTCCTTTTTTAATCAGAGGCACCAGATTAACTCGCTTTTAGTCTTTCAGAAACTCACTTACTCTTAATGAGTTTACCATGATATAGGTCCACAAATTTCCTGTCTGGCTTCTTTTGGCACTCTTAGATAAAAATGCCATCTGGGAAGGAGATTTATTGGTTTTCAGATGATGTCCCTTCCTTATCACCTTGTTTTGCTGGCCCTGAGCTCATCCAAGATAGCAGTACTTACCTAGACAGCATCAGTTTGTCAGACACAAATTGTGGAAAAATTAATTTAAAATACCTTGACCTTTCTACCCCACTAAGATAGGATTTCTTTTCTCCATAGTAAAACCTCTTACTAATGTAAAGCGCTCACATATATATGTATAAAAATATAAGGATACATACAAATAAATAAAACCTTTAGTCTCTTTCTCATGTTCTGCTCCACTTCCTCTGTAAACTCTGCCTCAGTTTTGTCATGGAAAGATTTCTGGTTCGTATCTTTATTTATTTTGCAGAAGTGAATTCGTTGCTTCAACCAGCATCTGTTGTTCTGCTTTAGGATGCCGATGCCAGCCAGGGGGAATTCTGTGGCATAGTTTAGTCTGGCTCAACACATTTTTTGCTCTATCTCCATGCATGTGGATGCCTTAGATGGAGGGATAGGTGCAGACTCTGGGTGAAACTTGGCTGAAGCACCACGGGTACTTCCCAGGACACCAGGATGATGGGGGTTTCCCCACTCTCTGTTTCTGTGGCTTGGTGGGGATGCAGAAGACTAGAACATCATCATGTCAAGATGGCACCAGAGAAATGAGTACAAGTACTCACTGTTGCAGGGGGCCAGGGCTCTTCCTCATACCCAAAAATCAAGCAATAAACTCAGAAGAAATGGTTAATGCCTATAGAAGATACCAGGGCTTGTGATGTGTGCATGTTCACATGTGTTATAGTAACATAACGTGGAGGACAGAGCTCCTGGCTAACCCTGTGCACTTGAGCTCTAGCAAGAGCACTTAAAATTTGTTCAAGACCTTAAAAAAAAAAAAAAAAACAAACCAGAAGTCCTGTATCTTTTTTTTAAACTTTCTTTAGAAAATGCCTTACCCAGCAGTTATATAGAAAAGACAAAAAACCCAAAAGTATTTCTTGTTCTGTGAGCTGTAGGAAGGTTATTCCTTTATACTCAACCTTTGATGTTGAGGAATGAGTGTGCCTCTGTTTTGTTTGCCTGAATTGCATTCCTGCACAGCCCCTGGCTGTCACTGCAGAGGTACTGTTCCTTCAGTGGTTAACATTGTAGAAAATAGTAAGTTTGTGTTTGCAGAAATATGTGAAGAAAGGCTTATGCATGAATTGGAGGAGGGCATAGAAATTTGCAGTGTGTTCACAGCATCATTTATTAATAACAATAATAGCAAATTATGATAAGGTCTCTATAGCTTATCCAGCTTTGCTCCATTGCTTGTGGCTGACTAAACTTGAAGGGGCTCCTGGGCATAAAAAACAGGCTCTTCTGGAATTACAAAAAAATCTCTAAACACTTAAAGGAGTGTGCGTTTTTAAATGGTGGAATTTATCTCATGATAGTGCAGCATACACTGCACGGCAGTAGAAGGCTGTTTTGAGGAATGTATGTGATATGCAAAGAGGGAAACGGCATTTCTTTCAAATGTGTTTTAAAAGCATTGCCTGACTCTCCCTGCACTTTATTATAAGGGACTTTAATCTCATATGTTGGTTTTGCTGCAAGTTTCTAACAGCAAAATGTTCTGATGTAGGAGACTGAATTAATTGGTTTCAAGGAATGACTTTACAATGATTTTTCTTTCCTGTGAGTCTTCATAGATAGAGAGAAGGGAGCTGATGCACAAGCTTTTTTTTGTTTGTTTGTTTTGTTTTAATTTTTCCTTCTCCCTCTCTGTACAATTTGTGCTTAATGATCTTGTGTCTTCCTCAGCGCTGTGTTTTTTACCGGTGTCCTAATCCCAGCACTGATCTCCCTTTCACTTAATGTCTGATCTCTGATGAGCTGTCAACACTTGACGCTGTCCCTTTCACTCCTTATTCTCCCATTCAAGACTGGAGTATTTGACTCTCTCAGTGGCTCTAGACATCAGCTAAATTTTTACAGGATTCTCTTAGAGGAATACTCTGTATTTGTTGCCCTGCTAATGGAAGATGTGAGCGCTGCATTTGCCATATCCCAGCATTCACAAGGGAAATTATCATCATGTCAAATTACAGCTGCTGACTCCTGCCAGACAATCCCCTGCCTTATCTTATCTATCTACATTTTTTAATGCCATGTTCATCATCATGGCATCTAAGTGCCTTGAAAGTTTTCCATTGCTTCAGAGGAAAGATACATTTATGGGTGTGTTAGTGGAAAACTTTCCCTAGTTTTGGTTATTCAGTCAATCTGTGTGTGAACAAGGGTGATAAAGGTTAAAGTGAATTAGCACTGAAAAAGTGACCTTCCAGTGCAACCCTCTTTGACTTGACAAAATATCAGCAAGGATCACCTTTTTGATATTTTGTCCAAAATATTGGCTTTTACTTCTGGTTATATTTAGGGATTAGCTGGGTCCTGCCATGCTTCTGGCACTGGTACTGGAGTGAGAAAGCAAGACCTTGTTCTGTTCCTGCCCTTGCTCTCACAGTATTCATCTTCTTCAGCTGATAGTCATCTTGGGCCTGGCTTGAAGCATTTGAGCCTTTTTGGTTGCCAACTATAAGGCACATTCATTGGAAATAAACCAGTTTGGCTTCTGCATTTGAGTTTCACTTTATACAAAACTTGATGAAGAGGCTGTTGGACGTTAAATAAAGCAATTTAAACTGGGAATTGCTGAGATGGCAAAAAACTGATTCTTCCTCATTAATCATATTTCTAAGCAAACCTATCATTTATGTCTCGTGAATGTTCTGGGATGTCAGTTGTACACAGCTACTGTTTTTCAACCTGTACCCAAAATCATAAGAATTTAAAAAGAGGGTTGAAATGTATGTGTGTATGTAGGTATGTGTTTCTGTGTTTGAGTGCTGCTGGTGCACTTCACAAAGCAGATCTGCGTCTTTACCTGTTTTACTGTCCTCCACTGACTCCAGCTCCTCAGTCTCCAGAGGTCTGGAGGTAGCCACCTGGCTGATGCTGGAGACCAAAGCATCACTGCCCAACCACTGCCTCTGTCCCTGAGACACCCCTCAGCTTTCAGAAATCTTGTATGGCTCCTGGGATGTCAGATCTTGCCTGTGCACTGGCTGTAGTTGCTACTCTGCCTTTCTGAGAGGTTTGTGCTGTTGTGTTGCCCTGTGCACTTTTGCTGCCCGGCCCAGCTGTAGGCAGCAGGCTGCGAGCTCTTTGATCCTCTCCTCAAGTCACAGCTGATCCATGGAGATCCCTACGTGATCTGACAGCTCTCCAAGTTTTCACCCCTTGACCAAGAGCAGTGTTGGCAAAATTAGCAGGCCAAAAGCAAGCTCTTATTATTGTATTATTTGCAGCCATCTACACTAGAGCGTGACTGCGATGTTATTTCCAGAGCTTCTCTATGAGCTAGGAAGGGTGATGCTTGCACTCTTTGTTTTGGTAATAATTTGACTTTGAGGAAGAGGTGATATTTCAAAGGCATTTTACTATTCTGTCCTGCTGGTGTAGAGATTTCAAAACAAACAGTAGTAGTAAATGCAGATTCTCAAGTCAAAAGGAACAGCTCTCTGGCAGTTAGTTCTCCCATCTTGCTAAATCCTGGGGAAACGGGACACAAAAGTGTCTTGGTGCCAGTGGAAACATTATTCTAACTTGCTTAACATCTCGCTTAGATGTGCTGCAGGTTGTTTTCTTTTACCGTATTTTAGTGAAACAGCAGCTTGCAAACAATTCCAGAGTTTCATCTGCAAGTCTCTCTGCACTGTCAAAAATCAACTTGTTCTGCTGGCATGCTAAAAAAGAAAAAAATCACAATGAAACACAAGAAGAAGAGAGCTTAATTTGGTTTGCAGACTGTGCTTCATCCCACTCAAACATGGTCAGTCTAAAGCAAATAAACTGCAGCCATGTGGGTTCTGCTGTAGGAGCTGTTGTGCTGCCTTTGATCTTGGAGAAAGTATGAACCTCCTGGATCTGGCTCATTGAGGGTCTTCTTCATGCCCCTAATAAAAAGCATACAAGCCATCCTGTTGAAGTCAGTAAGATTGCCCATATGCCTAAATTTAAGCACATGCTGTAAGTGTCTAGCTGAATTGTTAATGAAGGGAGGTTTCCATCTCTCTTGGACGATGTTGCTTAGACTTCCACTGAGCTGTGCTACAGCAATAGCAGAAGTTGAGAGGAAACAGAGGGGAAGAGAGAGGTTTGATCCAGGCCCTCCTTCAGCAGCCCTTTCTTTTTTGCTACTTAAGACACAGTTGCTAAAATCTGTGTGATTAGCTTTGCTGTGTGCTGAAAGATTGCTTCCTCCAAGCTTGTGCTCCAGTTTCCTGCCTTGTAATTAGCTCTTCCACATGGTTACCCCAATGTGCACAGCATGCAGTCATATGATGAGCTTATGCCACTGGACATCCTCAGCAGGCCGAATCACAAGGCAGCACATTTAATCCTGCCTGTGGGATGCACTGGACCGTAACAGGGGCTGAGGGGGCTGGGCTGTGCAGAAACAACCCCTGAGGGCAGGGACTTGGCTGCCTTTGGGCAGAAGGGGATTACTCCAGTTGGAGAGGTGAGAGGCACTTCTAATTGCAGTAGTAGCGTTTTCAGGTGGTTATTTTGAGAAGCACTGTGCCTTTTCTGTAGCTGGAGGGTCACGGCAGATGCACCAGCCCGCTGTGCAGATCCTGCTTGCAGATGCCTGCTGTCCCTGGCACCCATTGTGCAGGGGCTTCTGCAGCAGGCTGCACTGGAGACATCCTTTCCCTCCAATCTCAAGGCAGGGAAAAAGGAAAGGAGAAGGATACAGTGCTCAGAAACAATGTTTTTGAGCACCTTGCACGGGGAAATCAGATTTCACCCATAATGGTTTGTCCTTTGAAGGAGTGTAGAGGTGATGCTACATTCCTCCCAGGCAGTGTCCACCATCACCAGGCACCCTGGCTGCTCACTGCTCATTGTCCTGTGGCGTAATGGTTAGCACTCTGGACTCTGAATCCCAAGGGCCCAGGTTCAAGTCTTAGTAGGGACCGTCCCCATGGCAGTTAAATGCCTCCCTGCCATCTGATCCCGTCAGATCTCGGATGCTCAGCAGGGTCAGCCCCGGTTAGTACTGGGTGCTGTAGACAGTCCCGCTGTGCCTCACCTAAAAGGTCTTCGTTCGTGAAGTCTGGCCATAGATATAGATGGCTGACTCTGGGGATAGGTGGCAGCTATAGTTCCCCCCTACCTGCCAAAATCAGTGGGCAGCACTGACCCTTATTTTTCTCTCCAGAATGACAGGGACCAAGGTTTCTTATGGTGCCAGTTTTCACCTCTCTGCTGACTGCTGTGAGAGGCACTTGAGAAACTTAGGAGAAAAAATAGGGGGAATATGCTGTGATTTTTGTCAAATCTGGCTTGGACTGAGTTACACAGCTTTCTCTGCACAGAGGGGCACCAGACTGAATCAGGTAGAGTTTGACTCCAGGTTTCACAAAACAAGATTTCCCCTTTCTTTGATGATCTGCGGTTCCCAATTAAAATCTTAACCTGAGCAGACAGATGTAATTTCTTCAGATCCCAGGGACACTTGTGCAATTTTCTGGTTTATAAGATTTTATTTTAAAGGTTCTGTTCTCCAAAGTGGTGTTTGGTGTCTTGTTGCTTTTATGTCAAAACAACTGGGAGCAAGATGACCTAAACTCCTTTCTACACCTATGGCAACAGAAGAGCTGATAAACACAAACAAGGTCAATCCCACATTTTGAATGATGTCAAGTCAGCTTCCTGATGAGAACAATGAAGAAGAGAATCTACTTGAAGACACCAAATTAGATATGGTAAAGAATCTTACAGTGTTATTTCAAAGTACTTTAAATGTGTCCAACATGTTTTACACAATATTGCTTGAGGGTTAGGTACTTGTGGAAGAATGAATAGTGTCTGTAAGGGATTTCCTGTGGCAGCAACTTTGTACCACAATCGGCAGCTGTTCTGGCTGTTCAAAGGCATCATGGTCCTTCCAAGTGATGGTTAATCAAAAGACATCCACGATCAAATCTAATACATCCTATCAATTAAAAAAAATTCCACCAACTTATTCTAACAATGTTGATTGTTGAGAAGAGAGCCATGAATTGTCTCTCTGCCTTATGCTATTTGTTGTGGTCCCACCAGAATCTGCTCAAACCATCTGCTGTCCTGAGGGTGGGCCATGAACTACCAGCTCATGGAAACACCATTCAGTGCTGCAAGCCCTGGTAGAGTAAGGATGGCTGTCAGGGCTAGGGACTTGTAGTTCCTGTGGCATTGTGAGCCTCATGGCTGCTGAGGCAGGGGGCTTGAATAGATATTCTGAGGAGTGTTGGTGTAGGTTGGACTCAGTTGTTTCTTTGTCTTGTGAATATGATCCTTGTCTTTTCCTGAGCATGCCTTGTGCCCTTGGGTATCTAATGAGTCATTTTAGGTCCTAGAGAAGATGTTTCAGAGGCACACCCTGTTACAGGATAGGTATAACTCCTTGCCAGTAAACAGCAGCGGTCTTTCTCTTACCTTGCCCCAATCACAAAAGCTTCAAACAGAGTGCAAGGACAACTCCTTCCCTGCCTGAATTTTCAGCCCTGATCGCCTCATTCTGTGCGTATCTCACGCATTCAAGTATGACATTTCTCTGACAACAACCCCTGCAGAGGAAACAGCCTCCCCCATTCGCTGCTCTTTCTGTGTTGCCCGCGCTGGGTATTTGTTTGCAGAGAGCTTGCATCAACACTCCATACTGCCTTAGACTAAGCAGACTAATAGACTCTTTCAACACCTCTGTAGCGCTGCCCGCTGTCGTAATCACTCAGCGGTCATGGCTCTCTGCAAACAGCAGCACTGAACTCGCCCTTCAATTACCAGTTTATTATTTGAAGACGTCTGGGGAGCGGAGTGGTGATAGCCATATGCCAATACGCCTGTGGGCCGCTTGTGAAGTTCCTTGTGGGGCACTGAGAGTGAAGCCAGGGGTCTGAGCAGTTCTCTTAGTCTGGTGACTGACAGCATCTGACATGGGCTCAAAATAACCCACCCCAGAAAAGAAAACGTCTGCCTCTGAGTGAATTTCTGCTGCATGGAAACAGCTTAGAGCCTGCATTTCGGACTCGAGGCTGATGTGTGTTAACCTGCCAAGAATCCCTGTGTTTAGTGTTGCTGGTTCAGTGTTGCAAGCAAGTCCTTCCAGTACTGGAGCACTTGGTTGCTTTGGGGTTTCATGAGGCCACCGTGGAATTTTTTGCTGAAATTCAGAACCGAGGCAAGAGCCAATTCTCACTTTGGGCTGATGAAAGCTGAGTCTTTCCTGGTGCTGACACAACAGCCTCTGGCTAGAGAGGGTCTCATGCTGTAACACTTGTTCTGGACTGATTCCTGCAGTGATCCTTGGAGGAAAGGATCTGAGGCACAGAGTCTGAAGAAACAAGTACCAATCATCATGAAAACACATCTGCTGTATGCTTTGTAAAGTGTGGCTGCTATTAAAGAAAGCTCAAATTCTTCATTGGCAATGGAAAACTGAGTTCCCTTGAAATATTCAGTTATGCCATGAAAAAATAGACATACTGGATTTCTCTGTGGCTTCAGAAACTTGAGGAAGCCTCCCAAAACTTAATACTCCTTCAAAACATCCATATAAAACAACTTATCTTTTTATGACTGGATTGTCAAACAAGAATTGCTTCTAAAATTCTTCCATTCACTCAGTAACTTCCTCAATATTTTTGTTCTTTTTTTATCTCCACTCGCCAATCTGGCGCTCTGCAAATCAGTATATTCCAAATGAATGCTGAGGGTGTTCCATGGTAGCTTAGCAAGTGGAAGGATGTGTTGGAAGTTGTCTTCTAAGCTGGTATAATCCAAAGCAAAACACTGCCATTTTTACAGGCCAAGATGCAGAATCATTCCTCCTCTGAGCAGGAAGGCATCCAAGAGATAAGGAAGTTAAATCAGATGAGTGGGTGTATCTTAACGTGTTTGAAACCGTGCTTATGCTATTATGCCTCATTCCTTGTTATTGCTGACTTGTGAAAAGGATAAATCTACCAACAGTAAAATCCTTCTTGTAGCTTGCTTATTCCAAATTTCTCTCTTGTGCTGCAGCATAAACATTAGAAATAATTCTCTCCTGAGACAGCTTGGCATCAGAAACTTGTTTTGTGTAATGGGAATTGATGCTGGTCCCTGTGTGCAACAAGCTGCTTGGTAAATTTTGTATGTTTTATCTGTCAACAACCAGAGTGCTAGGCTTGGAATTGTGGAAAAAACAGAGCAGTTGCAGAATCTGACTAGGGAAATGTCTTTTCATTCCTTCATGTTAAAAAAATATCTGATGCCAAGATTTTGGTTTGGGAACAGAGTTGACTTTAGGTGCAGAACACTACAGAGCCACCCTACAGTGTGAAGGTGGAAGAGGCAACAGTGGCAGGAGGAGAGAGTAGCTGAGGGATGACTGCCCTGATGGGAGGTTAAGGATAATGAAGAATCTGCTGATTGCAGGAGGCCTCTGACTCAGGGACTTTTCTTCACCAGGGGCATGAAGAAAAGGTAAAAGAAAGGCCTGTGGAGAGGTTTATTTGGTGTTTTATGAGAAAAAAAATAAAGGGGTGAGAGGGGGGAGAGAACCAGGACAGATAAAGATGAGTAGGAAACAATATCTAAATACTTTCAGGATCTGCAGAATCCAGCTTTCTTAAGTGCTTTCTGACCCCAGGTCTATCTCAGGCATCTTGGAAGATACTGAGGATTCAGCTGGAGTTGTCATGGCTCTGTTGCACACTGGTGGATAGGGTAAGATCCCATTTCCAAGGGATGTGGGGCCAGTAGGTTTTTACCTGATGTGACTTTTAGTCATGCTTGTCTAGGTGTAAACCAAGCAACATGATAACAATTCACTGATTTCCCACCTTAACTAAAGCATTGCTGCATTTGGAGTTTTGACTCTGTGAAAATACAGACCTGTACCTCAAGTGTTTCTTTGTGTATGTTTTAGATATTACCATGAGGAAAAAGGCTAAGGCTAATAGGGAAATAAAAACTCCCAAGCTCTCATTCAGGTTGCTGAAAAGTATGACTGTCAAGCATCCTGTTCTTGTTCAGCTCCAGCAGAACTTAGCTTTGTGAATAGGCTTGAAGATGCCACATAGAGGAAGTGAGCAAGTAGCATTTCCTATCCCTAAAAATGCAATAGATGTTAATAGAATTAAAGTTTTGCTTGGCAAACATTGTAAAAGAAATCTTCGTCACTATGCAACAAGTTGGCATTAATGGGTATGGGAAAACATCCATTAATATTTTCATGAAATGCCTGCTGCATGCAAACACCTATCCCTTATGTACCCTTATGTAAACAAGACGGCACACAAAAACATAAGTAGAGGGTGACATTAATGCACAAACAAACTTCTGGACACCTCAGCAGGGGAGATGAATCTGCTTTGTACTGAAGGAATCATTTGGGAACTGCAGTGGTAGTCATACCTTCAGCTCTGTGAGCAGAGATGTAAAGTGGGGACAGCTTGGCTGGCACAGCTCACTTTGCAGAGCCTGATGCAACTCACCCTTTTGAACTGTGAATGTCACCAAAGTGCACTGGCTGTGTTTGTTCAGCAGTGCCATTTAATAGCACAGTGAGCTTTGAGGAACAAATCTTCCCTTGCAGGCTCGGGCAGGGAATTGGTGCTTCGTACACTGCACGTCTGACTCCCAGTGCTATTATTTTATGTGGAAGCAGGGCTGGATTTGCAAGTTGCTCATGGCACAGCAGTGAAGCCAAGCACTTGCCCAAAGGCAGAGGTTTGAGTCATATTCAGAGGGTGCAGGATGTAACCCATGATGTTATCCCCTTCATTTGTATTTCACTGTGGTGCAGATGGTTGTGAAAGCAACAGATCTCCTGCACGTATTACAGAGGTACCATGGAGTATTATAATGTGGTTCAGTTGTAGAATATTTTTATTGCTTTTTCACCTTGCATTGTTTGGGAAAGCTGCAAATTGTGCCCCTGAAACAAGACTTGAGCATCCAACCTTCAACAGCTCTTTCTCCTACCCCTTTAACCATTCCTGTCGGTGCAAGGAGGTAGCCAGCGAAGAGTGTCTGTGTGTGCAACTCCCTCCACTTTGGTGGAGTTACATCTGGGCATGAATTTGTCCCACTGCACTTCCTTGGAGGGACCCAAAGGGTAGTTCCTATTGCATCTCGTGGTTACCACCTTCAGCCAATATTAATAGTGATCCTTGCACATTCAGCGAGTTCTTTGGGAGGAAGGAATCCGCCCCTAGTCTGCATGCATATTACAAAGGGTGTTTTCGGCAGCATGCAACTGTAATCAGTGGAGCTCAGCTTGGCAATTTTAATCCCCTGCTGTCTAGTTTGGGGCTGCTTGTTATGCAGCCAGCATTCACTCAACATAATGGTTGCTACCTGCCAATGTGCTTTGAGGGATATTGTTAGCATTAAATTTGCCATTTACATTTTCATGTTTGACATAATTGAGGAATGAATGCTCTTATGAAAATTAAACTTGTGGTCCTCCTGGACTACTGTAACCCTGTTAAAATGTAATGTGATTCTTGATGCGTCTTCTTTAGGTTTTTATTAAATAGAATATCCGTATGACTAATTCCCCTGGCCTAAATGTAGGCTGGGAAGGAACATTATTGATAGGGCTGAGCACAAATGGCCCTCTATACTCAGCCTCTAATGGCCTAATAATGCATTATACTTGAATCAGAAATACTTTGAGTTGTAGTGCTTATTGCCATTATTGAAAACACCTGGATGCTCCATTCATCAAGGTTACATCAAAATGGGCCCATTTGTTTATTAGTCTGTCAGTAAACATCTTTATTTAGTTTCATGTTCCTCTCCTCTCAGTAACATCGGAGAGGACAAGACCATGTAGTGTATCTTTCTGTGGTTTGCCCTTATTAGTTTTCCCTGAAAAAGAAAGATAATGAAAAGTTTGGATGGCTTCATAAAATAAGCATTTTTCCGGGGCATCGTTCTTTTTTTCTTTTCCCTTTTGGAAGAGGAGGTTAAAGAAAAGCCATTAGGTATGTAGTTAGGATGACCAAATTGCAGAAGGAGCAGATTTGCCAGACTGAGATTTTAATGCACGTTTTGTGGCAGGCAGCCTCTGGAATAACTTGCTCCCACCACTGCAGCTCTGCTCTGCTCAGGGGAGTTTGCTGTTGTGAGGATGCTAAGGGATGGGTACAGGCACTGAGCATTGCTGGTGTTCACAGACAGGGAACCTGTGCCCAGGCAGGATTGAAGCCACAGCCTAACTCTGGGGCTCTATCAGCAGACATCCTAGTTCACTGTAAGCATGTCGCTTAAGAGCTTTTTCCCCTCTTCCTTCCCCCACTAGCAAAAGGATGAATCAATTTATGTCTGCCAAGTGCTTTCAGGCTGGCTGGGCCTGAGAAAGGAGGTCCCGTTTTCCAGCTAAAGAGGAAAGAAGTATTGTTGAAGTATTTTGGCCCTACAAAACCTCATCTTTCTCAGGCTAGCTGAAATATTTTTCCTTTGTCAGAAAATGTTAGCTTTGACTATTTATTCAGGTTTTCTTCTGAAAGGGGAAACTATAAGTATGACATTTTTGATTGCCATTTCAAAACAGAGAAAAGATCAACATTTGAAAGTAAAATATTTCTTTTTTTTTTAATAATGTTTTGCTTTGACATTTCCCAATCAAAATTCTTCAGAATCTGCAATCCTGATGAGATTGTAGCTTGAAATCTGATGCAGAGCAGACGGCTCCAGCACCACTTGGGAGGTGAACTGAGCTTCAGCTGAACCAGAGTTTTTCTTAGCTCAAGCTGGACAAGAAAGTTTTATTCTGAGAGCACTGCATTACCCAGTGTTTGATGCCAGCCATGAAGCATTTGTACCTTGGCTGTAAAGACAGACACTCCCATGCATGTTACTGGCATTTATGTTGATGAGTTCAGTTATATCACCTCAGCCCTGCTCCTTATTGCTTAAGTAGTCTGTCCTTTAAGTTCAGTCTCATGAAACCCAGTCTGTTGCCAGATCTCTGTTTGTGCTGTGGCTCATGCAACACTGCTGCAGCATTGGCGATCAGATCCACAAGGCAGAACTTCTGGGGGAGGAGAAATGGGGAAGTTACTCTGTGTACGCGTCAGTAGATTACACTAAACACTAGAAGACAGAGGTTTATCTTGTCCTTTTTCCGAGTAACTTGCAGAATATGGCTGACCCAAATGAGGGTCACACTAGAGATTGGCTAGAAAATAACAGTGTTTTAATTTCTGAATTCTTCTGCCTTTGCTATCCTAGACAGCCAGCAAGGAAGAGAGTTAATATTTCCGTGGTCTGTGTGCAGAGGGTTTGTTGCTGATCAGCTCGGTGTGTGAGTGCACTGACTCCAGATCACGTGCCTGCTGCTGGTAGTAATGAATAGCTATAGTTGGTGTTTGAGGTATTCAGAAATACCAGGGCAGGTCAATGGCTGCTTTTGATGCTTAAAAACCATCAGGTTTGTGCTAGCAAGGACAACTTTCCTGCCCTCTTCACCTGCGAGATCTTCAGACCTGCTGAAGGGGCAGCACTAAACCTGAACCTCAGCTTCCCTTTTCTGCTTCTGGTGCATTCCCCAAGTGCATCACTCCTCAGTGAGAGACCAGGAACCAGCCTTGCGGGGGCGGGGTGAAAGCTGCGGTTAAATGGGAGTACCACTGAAATGTGCAATGTTGTAATCCACTGATGGCTTGGGGCATGGCTCTCTGGAATAGGGTACTGTCAGTTACCAAAACTGTTTGGCAACTTTGACAGTATCTCTTTGAATTTATTCCATTCCTGTATTAAAAAACAAACAAACAAAACAAAAAAACAACCCAAAACCAAAAACGCAACAAAAACCAAAAGGAGTAAGAGCATTTTCCCCTCTCACAGGGGAAATACTGATGCGTTCATGACAGCAAATAAGAGGAATGCTGAGTGGGGAAAGACCAATGCTAAGTTTCCTAAAGTTTGAAATGCCATGTGAGCTAAGGCATTGGCCCACACTTTGGGTCAAAAAAGAAGCAAGGGGGTTGGCATATGCACTTAAGCAGACATCTGGAGCTGTGGAACCCAGGTTAGGTCATACATGGGTACAGGACAATTTCAATCTGAGGGAAGTGGGAAACTTGAAACCTGGAAGGTGTTAGCCGGTGTTACCAAAATTAATAGTAACTTTCTCTTAGCATTCTTGAAATTGTTACACAGAGCTTCTGGAGCACTGTTGCAGGCCTAATTCCTCTCTTCAGGCTCCAGCTGCGTGTCTATCCAACTCAAATTCTGGCAAGACACACTTCCTGGAGGTCCTTTTGTTGCTGTATGCTTCATTTTTCCCTAAGTATAGGAGGATGCAGCATGGAGCAGGCAAAGCAGCCAGACAGCTTATACAGTATGGAATAATTCGGACAACATACAACTGATCTCAATACATTTGGCCTATGGTTTTATTTTTGCAGTATGTGTAATTTTGTTCAGAATATGGGAAGAAAATTAAAAATTGAAACACTATAGTCCTTAAAATTTATTGAAAGGAAAGAAAAGCCTTGCTCTGAACCCTAGCAAAAAAAAAAAAAAATCATATTAGTATTGGCCTCCTCAATGCTCACATCTATTGAGTTTCTTCGATTATTAAGAGAAGCAGTGAATACTTGCAAACTAATCCACCTCTAAATCAATCTTCTTGTACAGCCGTTCAGGATCAGTGAGCATAAGTTCATGATGCTAGAAGAGAGACTGATATGGCAAGATATGAGGCAAGTGGTGCCACAGAGCAGTAAACACATCTGAAACACCTGCTATCAATTGTTGCTATTTTTGCAGTGATCAGTTTCATAGGAAGGATTTGGAGACAGGAGCAAGGGAGATTAGAGGTCCTCAACCACAAGTGGGAGAACACAGCTCAGAGTAAATTAGTATTCATATCTAAAGAGAGGGAGGCTGAATATTAATACAAAAATGGCACAAAGATATCAGATTTAGAGCGAGCCTTGCAAATATTGCAGGAGCATGTGAGCCAGAATTCTCATGTCCTATCATAGGTTTGACTTACAGCAAGGCTCTGTTTAGTCACTGAGGGAACAAAAAAGACTTGAATGCCTCCAAGTGCAGAATCCTATCAGCTTCTCCTGTAATTTGAAGGTATTGAAAATCTGTAAGAGCCTCAGGTTTTAATCCAGAAGTTCACAGATGTGTAATTTTTTTCTGGATATGTGGAAATGCCCATCAGTCTGAGAGGCAGAAACAACCTAAAGCTAAACAGACCATGTTAATTATTTTACCCTCATATGCACACATAAACTGGCCAGGCTGCTGATGGCTAACTGTTCTTATAAGATGTAAACAACAGAGAATCTGGTCTCTTTCTTGTTTGTATTCAAACTAGTAGTGAAAGCATTCACCCAGAAAATAGGAGGTCAGAGCTTCCTGGCTCAGGGTTGCAGGGAGGTCTGCTTCCCAGCTGGATTCTCAGCCTGGCGCTGCCTCCTGTGAGTCCGTACTCGTGTGTTGGGTGTGATGCTTTCCTGGATCCAGCCTTGCTGGCTGATCTGGCTGGTGATAAAGCTCCAGCCTACTTTGGGTGTGCTTCCCACAGCGCAGGACCCTGAGCCTCACTCAGCTTCCCTGTGAAATCACACCCATGTCAGGAGAGGGTCAGAACATGCAGCTTTCAAGGTTTCTAAGGTCAGTCATCCTCTGCTTTGGGTTTGTGGAGGAGCACACTACACCCACTGAACTGGAGAGAAAGGAGGACCGTGACCTGGTGGTCAGAGACTTAATCCTGGCCTGTGCCGGCTACCGAGGTCTCCTTAGGTTAAACAAGTGCTGGATGAAAATCAGGCACTTTGCTACCACCTCCCTGCTGGTCATGCTCCGCATAACCAGTGGACTGTGTTGTTTCTGCCCAGAGTCTCATCTGGGAGATGTGGGCAAAGTCAAAACTTGCGAGGCATCCTTGTGTTTTGCTGTGGCTGAGGACTGGGAACCAAATCCCCCTTCCCCTGCAGGTTTTGTGCAGAAGAGCGAGTTGCTGTTTGCCTTGATGCTCTAAGCCAAGAGGAATGTGAGGCAGGCAGGCTGACTTCGGTCTCGGCGACGGAGGTTAAGGCTGATGGGTGTTTTATTTGTCATTTGTGACGTGTTCTAAAGCCACCTTTGATCGATGACCTCTGCCCAGGCAGTGTGAGACAGCGAGGGCAGGGCTCCCCGGGAAGGCGCAGGCGGAGCTCGGACGTGCCGGTTTTGGTACCCACGCCCTGCAGAACCCTGGGGCTCCCCGAGGAGTTAAAGGCTGATGCCGGGGGGATGATTCCCAAGGGATGGGACGGCGGCCGCCCCCCGCCGGCTGATGGCACGTCGCCGCTGTCAGCACTAGGTGGTGCTGGTCCCCCGGCGGAGGCCGGTCCCTCCGCCCCGGAGCCCGAGGGATGTGGGATGCGGGATGCGCCGGGGGGGTGCCGGGGCGGAGGAGCCCGCGGCTCCTGGACTCTCCCAGGGAGTAAAAATTACCCCCAGCCGTCTGTGCCACTACTACTACTCGATCAGATCAAACTCGAGTAAATGAGGGGTTTAAAAATTGCTTTTCCTTCACTTACCTCGGGCTAGAAGGCATCTGGTTTGGCACAGGTGACTGTAGTGAATACAATTAAAATTGATTGTGTGCAAATGTTTTAATTGTATGATGTTTTGTCATTGATAATCTCAACAAGATAATTTAATTAGGGATAATGGGAACATGTTTGGGGACATTTAGGACCCGTTCAGCCATAATGGGTTCAAAATGTCTCAGCAGAACCAAATCAGAGGAGTTCATTGACAGTGCTTCCCTTTGCGTAAACCTTAAAGGTCCTTCCCTTGCACTCTCCTCGTTTTCTTCCCTTAGTTTCCCAAAGCCAGGCTGCCTGTAGAGGGCTTCGGAAGTTCTGCCAAGCAGGACCTCGAGGACTTCCCTTTTCCTCTTGCTGTTATGGTTGCTGGGGATGCTGCAAGAGAACCCGGTCTGGGTGGGACTGAGTGGGCTGCACAGTGCGGGTCTGAGCCTTTGCTCTTTGGGAACCTTCTGGCCAGAGACATGGCTCCCAGGGAATACCTTGGTGGTGGGCGTCTAGAGGCTGCTTTAACTTGAGGTGAAGTACCCTCAGCCCTAGATAAAGGTGAAGAGGAGGATGGATGTAATGATTCCCTTGTCTCCACCCTGAGTGTGGGGCATACCTGGGAGGGAAGAAGAGCTGAGAGTACACCCCACCTCAGGCTCTGTGTCCAGGGTGACCATAAAGCATAGCATGGCCACTGGTGTGCTCAGTAAAGGGGATCCCCAGTTTATGTGGCAAGAGGGTGTGCCCAGTTCAAGGACATCTGGCAGCAACCTCTCTTCCAGTTTTCTCAAAACTTCATTGAGGTTCAGCTGTGTTCCTTCCCATACCATTTTACTTACAGCCTCCCATCACCTGTGGCCCCACCAAGTCATGAGACTTTCTGTCCAAACTCCTGCGGCCCTGGCCATCCACAGCACAGGGGTAGAGCCGGGCAGGGGTTGTTCTGGCAATGAGGGATCTCATTTCCATCCCTTCATCTGAACATGACTTTTAGGATGAAAAGATTGACACTTATTTTTCTGTTTGTGTGGTTTTGGTGTTTTGGTTTTTTTTTTTTTTTCCCTGTGTGTGTGGTTTTGGGTTTGTTTGGTTGGGTCTTTTGTTGGTTTTTTGGGTGTTTGGATTTTTTATTGGTTTGTGGGGTTTTTTTTTATGGGCTGATGAATTTCTGTATGTAGTCATCTGCTCCCCCACTACACATGAGGATTAAATCATTGCATCTTAATAATTTTCAGGACAACATATTTCCACAGTTCAAGGTGAGAAATCTAGCATGGGTTCAATTCTCTTCAAGAAAGTCTGAAGCTTGGCAAAGAAAAGGGAAACATTGCAATTTGAGTACCCTTCCTACAGATTTTCTATGATCTTACAAGAAATAATGTTCTGAATCCTAGTAGCAAAATTTTGCAAAACATTTTTCTCAGGCAACAATTTATTTTGCAGCCCTTTGTTTCTTTCATAAACCCCTTTCCAGTTCCACATCAGCTGTAGTCCTGAACTCTATTGGCCCAAACACAAATACTAGGCTGATTCATGAGCCAGGACACTGATCTGCTGAGACGAATGAGCCTGCCAGTGTGAGCCCTTAATTACTTTTTGAGATACTTTTGCAGACACTTCAGCACTGTTGCTGATAGGTTATTTCACTGGGAACCCTAATCCTTAACTTCAGCTCTCCACAGGTCAGTTCATCCCACTTCATCCCCTTCACTCCAAGCCTGCTCCATGTCTCAGATGAAGATCCCAACCTCAGACCTTCCTTTCTGTTGTGTGTCCCCTACATTCCATCCCTTCCCAAGCTGCAGGTTTCATCATGCCTTCTACATATCAGTTTATTTAGCTGTATTCAATGAAAAGCCCTTCAAATATACTGGGCCCTTTTTGTTGGAGGAAAGAGTAAAGAAAGTTCAATGCTTACCCAGTTTAGGGACACCTTGCTAAGCAGTGCCTTGCTAAGCAATGTCTTAGAGAAGCCCCTGCCTTTTCCAAAGCAGATCGTTTGTTCAGATGCACTGCATTTTATCTAGCAGTTAAGTTAAAATTTCATTACAGTGGGAAGAAAGTGAATTAGCTAGCTAGTAAATACAGCAAGAATAATCCAAGCCTTCCCCCATGAAGAGGAAAATGTTCAGTAGAGGTTTTGGGGTGGCCTGAAGCATTCAGGGCGATGTGTGTGACCCAGTGTCGGTCAGCAGCAGGTGGCCTCCAGCAGTGGCAATTCAGCAGTCTGGTTTCATCTCTTTTGGGTCAGCCATAAATCTCAGTGACCTGTGAGGAGAAAACTAGAGAGAAGTGCACCACATTAGCAGCTGAGGACAGAAAATCAATATAAAGTCCTAGTATACTGGCAATCGAATAACTGTCTAGAAATACAATATTTTTTCCTTGGTGCTCTCTAGAAATGTTGAGGTTACAATAAACTCTGAGAGCAAACCATGAAAAAAATGGGGGAGAGAAGCCCCAGCCTGAAGCCTCAGTAGACAAAACTGGTGTTGTGATTTGAATGTATCTACTGTGATTTGAATTTATCTAGTTATGTAGTCTGATCTAAATATGATTTATGTACCTGACCAATAAATAGCATGTCTTTCTGTATAAATTAAGACTATATTCACTGGAGGCAAACACATAAACCTTGCTTCAGGGAAATCCTCAAACTTGTACATTTGCCTTAAAGAACAATATGACTAAGTTAATGTGATCTAGTATTTAAGAATTACATGTGTCCATAGATCATCAAAGTCCATGATTTGCACTTGAATTGTTTTTTCTTTTTCTCTTGTACCTTAAGTCTCTGAAGTAAAAATGTGACATTTTGATAGGTCTCTACCAAGGCATATCAGGACACAGGAATTGATCTCTACCCATAACATCAAACAAAATTTCAGGGAATATCTTTGATCGGGAAGAGAGATAAGTCAAAATAGATCAAAAATGGTTGCTTGTATACTCACATAGTAGTGTTATTTCCTCTTGCTCCTAGTAATTTCTGTAACTTAGTCACTGAAATGACATTTAGGGTTCCCTTTGACAGCAATAGATGACTAGTTCTCCCATTTTGCATGAAGTGACAGTTTTTGATTCAAGGCATCAGGGAAACACAAAGAAAAACTTAAAAGAAAGGTATTGCCATAAACCTGCTATTGAAGTCATATGAATCAAACCTAAAACTAAATGCAAAATTCCTGTCCTGGCTTGCAGGCACTTCTTGAGCATGAAATAATCAAGTGCTGGGCTGCTCCCACTTGCCCCCACAGAGTGTCAGTGAGGATCTGTCCCAGTCTTGCACACCTTGCAACAAGCTTGAGGTGTATGGAGCCAGATGTGAGCTCAGGGTGCGGTGCAGAGGTGTCTCCTTAGGCTTCTGCAGTAGAATTGTCAGCAAGGAAATTCAGATTTGTATGTTCAACTTTAAGAACTCATCTGGTGTTTTGGAAAACCACAGAGTCTGAGCCACAATGAGCCATTATGTGGGACAGTTGTGGGGAAGCAGAATAAATTGTCTCCCAGTTGCTTTTCCTACAGCTGACACCCTTCCCTAGGTACACTGTGAGCTAGTTTCCGCTCCTGCTTTCACACAAAGTGAAGCAAGAATGAGGAGAGCATGACCTCGGCTTGCTCAGGGTGTGGAGAAGGATCATGGTTTAGGGCGGAAGAGGGGCAGGTCTCTTCCCCACAAATTTCCTCATCTACTCTTACTCCTCTTACTGGAAGAGCCTAGGAGAAAATTCTGTCTGAGGTAGACATCCATTTTTGCCCTGTCTGTGGGCTCCACTATGTTTTCTCAGAGATGAGCTGTTAATAGGCATGGGAGTTTATCCAAGAGCTTTTATCTGGTGCAGATAATCCCTTAGATTACTTCTTTCCTCTCGTCCTCTTAGAAAGGATCTTTGAGAGAAGTCCCCTTCCCTGCACTTATCCCAAATATACACTTATGTTCTCATAAAGACAGTGTGCCTACCTTGTGATTAACTTCCACTTTTATGTTTTTCTTTTTTCCTTTCTGATTTAATTGATTAACCACCTACTTGTTTTGTCTTCCCATTACCTGAAGGAGTTACATATTCTTATTGCAAAGACCCAGAGGTAAACATCAAGCCTGTCTGCTCTGAGTTTGTCCCTGAATAAATATTTTACAATGAGCTGGAAATGACACAGCATTCTATAAAAAAATTAAAAATATAAGTTAGATTTATATTTATCCCTTTAGGGAAAAAGTAACAGCCAAGAAAAGTTGAATATTTTAACCAAACTTAAGATACTTGACTTCTTTTACTCATTTGTTCCTTTGGAAGCCAATTGATTTGATTTCTGGGCAGGAAGTGCTATTGTAATAATTAAAATAGTTGCTACTCACTTTTCTCAGAGAACTGGGACAAAAAGGCCATAAATGTATGTGTCAAAAGAACAGCAATGAGCCCATTTGCCAAACTTTAAGTGCCCTTCTTTTAGCCATGGCTTTCTACAAGATCTGATTTTACACCACATTTCAGCAAAGTATCTATTCTAGCCTATTTGGATGCACCTTGAAAAGGAGAAGAGAAGATGTAACACTTCAGGTACGCTGCTGGTCAAACACCACGCTGTTGTCAGCAAGTCCGTGCCATGCTGGGACTCAGCATGGAAGGCTCTGCCCTGGGTCTGGTGGCATTCCGTGTTTTCACTGGTGACTTGAATGATGGAGTACAAAGAGCACCCATTTAATTCCCAGGCAATGTGGAGCAGAGAATGGTTGCAGACATGCTGGAGGAAGAATTGCACAACCCACCTAAAGATTAAACTGGGATCTCTGCTTCCTTTCCAGGTGCTGTTCCCCTTTTAGAGGTACTTGTTTGACTTCTAACATCTGTACCGTCCTTGCTTGCACATCCCTTGCCTCTGGTGGCATCAGGCCCTGGGGAACAAAGTTCTACCTCCACAACTCACTCCTTTTTTTGGTGAGTCCCAGAGGCTCTCTTCCCCCAGAGAGGACTGGTTTTAACCAAGCAGGGTAGTAGCAGGAATCCTGACAGGGAAGATCCTCTGCCCTCCACCTATGGAGGCTCTGAGAGACTGGGGCTGAGTGAGTGGCAAGGCAAAGAGATGGGGTTAAAACTGTATTTTTTACTAGTACGAGGCAAAGAGTAAATATGAGTCAAAGCAAAAATTTTCCATAGTCTTAACATGTATGCCATCAAAGATAGATGGGGTGGATTGCTTAGAAGGACTTTCTGCAAAGAGTTCAGTGGAAGCCTGGACAACTGCTTTAGAGCAGACGCAGCTCATAGATAGTTAATACTAACAGCAACATATCTCACCCCTGTATATAAACACAAAAAGAGCAGCCCTTGCCTGGGAGAGTTTACAGTCCATGTCTAATTGATTGCCATGTGTTTTTGGTTTAAACTCATTGTTGAAACAGAAGGAGCAGCAAAATCTTTTCAAAAAAGTTTCAAAATATCTTTCACTAGTTTTTGTCTTCAGATATACTTGGCCACAGAGAGTGGTAGGCCTAAGTTGTCTTGTGCTATCAAGGCTTCAGACAGCCCATACCTGTGATGGTCCTTTCTAACCCTACCTCACCATCCAGCTCCCACTGAAGTCAACAGCCACCTCATAAGGGGTTGTTGTTTGGTATCTGTGTATGGTGTCTGAACCAGAGGGAAGCAGTGAAATACAAGGCACAACCATTGATCTTTTTGACACAGAAATGAGCCTATCTAGGCCAAGGAAAATCTTTTCCACCCACAAAAGTCCTAGTTTCCTATATTATGACCCATATCAACAATATTAAAACTCAAAGCTATACTGTTACACTGATGACTTTGTTCCATTGACTGTACAGATCAGTCACTACCTATAAAATTGCAGGATGCATTTAATGTAATTCAATTATATTTAATTGAATTAAAACTATTATTAAATTCTGCCAAAGGTAAGTCTGTGGAATTTTTTTCTAATAACTCAAAAAGCTCAAGTCTGGATGAGTTTAAAATAATAATCCTACAAGAGAATATGATTGAATGAGTAAGAACATACAAACATTTAGGAGTCCAACTAGATATGAAACCAAACTTTATATATCATATAAATCAGTCATTACAGAAATGGAAATCAATTAGGGAGGGCTTGCTCAACCTAATTTTTGCTCTGCTTTTAAGTATTTAAAGAAAGATTGATTTCTTGCCATTTTAATTGGCTTAATCCAGCTAAGTATGGAGGTTCCTGTGTTAACATAAAAATACCATTTTTTATCATCTGGCCATGGGGAAACTCTTAGAGCTCTTTCCCAAAGCTGTAGCAACCCCTGACATTGAAGACCTTGTATTTCCTAACATGACCCTGTAAGCAGCTGCTCTGCTACAGTTTCTTAAGACTTCACAGGGCAAAACAGCCACTGTTTTCAGCCAACTCTTCGTTTCCTTCTTTTCTGTCTCTCTGGTTGCAAACATGTAGTGGGACGGTCAAACAATAGGAAAACTAATTAAGGAGATTTCAGCCCTGAGATCTTTTTCCATGGAGGCAAAAAGGCAATAAGGAGTAATTTCTTGTGCTGTTGATGAGAATTCAAATTTTTATCTACTGGTTGCTACAGTTGCAAGCAGGGAACTGAACATACACCATTAAATACCAAAAAAGTGCCAGTCTTGGTTGTTTTCAATTGTGCAGCAGGAAGGATGAGTAGTTTTACATCTTCTGTAGCCAACTATGTCAGGTACAGCTTGCCTGCCAGCTTTCATGTCTCTGATGCAGCACGGGCATGCCCAGGTAACCAAGGGGCAGAGGACTGATGGAAAGGTTCCAGGAGTGAAAAGATAGTGTGGGACCACAGCCTCAGATGTAGCCTGACTCCTGGGCAGGTGTACAAGGTGTGTATGAGTAAAAGTGTCTGCCAGTAGTTACTAGCAGCTGCAATATGAGCATGTAGTCACTGGGAAACTAAGTTGGTGCTTTGGTTGGATGCTTATGCAAATGATTTGCTAAAACTCTGAAAGAAGAGAGAGCCTGAGAGACTCTAAAACCGATTCGTAAAACTGCTGTTATACCGAATATATTTGTGTAACCTCCATCATTCTGCTGGCAACACAGCGTTGCCTGGTCCTGCCCCTGTGTTGGTTTCACAGGATCACGCATTGCTTCGTTGGGTGCGTTTTCTTGCCAAATGAGAATGGTTTTGCCCTGTAGATGGCTCTGTTTTCCTACACAATTTCATGAGTGCTGTTGCTTTAGAAACACCACTTAAAGCAGATTGAGCTGTGCCTTTCTTTTCCCCTTCCAGCAGGTGTTATGTTCAGAAAACAGTCATTCGTATTAGATGCTCTTTAACGTGCCGACTCTGAAAACAGCTGGGCTGTGAATAGTCAGCCACTTTCCACAAAAAAGTATATTTTGGCACTTGATTTGGGACCAAAGTTTCAGAGAAAAGGCTCAGTCTGAGTGCCTAAGAATTGCTGCTCAAGGTGCTCTGGGCTGCAGCAGCTGGTGTCAGGGTACTGTTCAGAAGGATGAGAGGGTGCCACAGTTTCTGTGTTGCATTTCCCAGCTTGCCGTGTTTTTGCCACTACCTATGTTATCTCCAGTGATCTAGCGTGCTTAGGGTTGGAAAACTGGAGTAAAACCAGAGTTTCAGCTTTTTGTGTGTGGAAAAAGTTGTCTTTCTCTTTAAGGAAAAAGAAAAGAGGGAGAGTTTTCACTCATTTTCTTCTGATTACCTGCAGAGCAGAAGCTGTTGGTGTGGGATGAACAGACACTGTGACTGCTCACCCTCAGCAAGGCTTAAATATCCGGTGGGATGCTGGCATCCCTCTCTGGGTCCAGCAGCTTGGGTGCCCTGGTGTGGCAAGACTATCAGGCCCTGAGAAGACAGGTCACTATTGAGGAGGTTTAAGGAAGAAGATAGAGGGAAATTCTCCTTGTGAATCAAATGGATAGAGGGATTGTAATGTTTAAATCTTGGTGTTCAGGAATAGAATCTGAACCCTTAATCAAAGGTGATGGTGGCAGTGAAACCTTTCTGTGGTGCAGAACAGATGCTGTCTCAATTCAGGCAAGGGGTAATAATACCTGGAGACAACTCTTCCTAAGTCACAGTTGAGCTACATCATGACAAGACCTTTTTTGTTGTGCTGCTGTGTGCTGGTCGTAGGAATTATACCACAGTGGAGCTAACAACCCAGGTGAGCTCTCCTAGTCTCCCTGCCTGCTAAAAAAGAATATGTGAACCCAAAAATATTTGGAAGAGATGAGAAAACCGCAATAAACCTCAAACTCCTGGATTATACAGTGCATTTTGTCACTGCTGCTGTACTGAGGCATCTGTTCAATGCTTGCACGAACGTCTATCCATTCAGCAAATGTAATAGAGATACTGAAGCTGGAGATTATCAACAGCAGGAACCTGAGCTGGAAGTGCAGGGTGAGCTGCTTGTGCTTGAGTGCTGAGGTGTCCCACTGCAAGCTCCTGGCTGGGACTCACCTCCACGATGAGGAAATGAAATCACCAGCCCACAGTCAGTGAGAAGAAACTTGAGAGAAACTGGTATGGGAAGGTCTAATAAGGTCACCTGAAGCACATTCTGAGCATCAACATTGGAGAGGTGCATGTGGGATGGATTTGACTACACTCTCAAATTAATTGTGAATGTAAATCCAGACTGGAGCTGGGGTACACCCCAAAGTGTTGCCCCAAATACATAAAGTATTTGAGGTTGAGCTTAGTCTCCCTTGTTTGCAAATATTGCTGCCAACAAAGACCATTCCCAGAGGCACTGTTTTCCTGATAAATCTGCTGCAGTTTAGAAAGGATAGATCATAGAAGGAATCTAGTTGTGTAAACAGCGCAACACTTGCTAAAGATTAAATTATATGTTACTTTTGAATGAATACCCAGTGAGACCTGAATACCCAAGAACTTCTCAGAAAGGGCAAGGCAAATGATTACAGGTTGGAGACTATCTTATAATAGGAGAGATTAAAAAGATTCCGGCTATTTAGTTTAGTAAAGAGACTAATAAGGAGTGACATGACAAAGGTATATAAAATAATGTATGGCATAAAGAAGGTCAGCAGGTGCTCCTATTTATCCTGTCTTGTGAAAGAGACACAGGAGGATACCTAATTAAATTAAAAGGCAATAAATTAAAAAATGGTAAAGAAAATGCCCTTTTATGTCATATATAGTTAATCTGTGGAACTCAGTGCCACAATAAATTATGGATGTAAAGACTTTTAGTTGAATTCAAAAATCTATTAAGTAGCTAAAAAAGGACAGAATTGTCAAAAACATCTAAGTTCTGTTTTCAGAAGTAACTTAGGATCATATGCAGAATGAAATGCAAGTACCGTACCGAACTACTTGCTGGATAATGCATAGGCCATCCTTATTGCAGGGGCCAGACTGCCTAGTTGTGGTCTTGCATTTTTCAGTTAAAGAATTTGGATTTCTTATGAAATAGAACATCTGAAGAAAGAAAATATCCTCTTCTGGGGCAGCTGGGAAGTTCTGTGTTGGGGCACAGGGTTGCCTCAGTCACATTATGGATTTGGGTTTAGGTCTATAATATCTGTACTACATTCTTGGGTTGCCATCCTGCTTGTTGTAATCCCTAGGCTGACATGAGGATTCTTTATTTCTTGGGCAACCTCATATTGCTGGTGTGAGCTGGGGTCAAACACTTAATTTCTGAAGACCAGCTGAGCGCAGGGACATGGCAGACATCAAACCAGTATTGTGATGCTTCAGTATGGATACACGAAACTGGGAAACCTGAGAATCAACCACAGATGCCCGGGGAATGCAGGCTGGGACTGAACAGGGAGGGCAGTGTTTCGTTCTGATTTGGTATTGCATTTTTGCTGTTTATAATTATGTTCTCTGTATCTTGGTTCTTCACTGGAGCAAGTCACGTATTCCTTCTCAAAATAAGATTTGAGCACTTATGTAGGCTTTTTAGAAAATGCTACCCTAAACGATACTTTCATTATCATATCCATGCTATTCTAATGGCATAATGAGACAACTGAGGAATAGCAGGAAAGATGGGAATGCAGGAGACAACTTCCTTGGGACTGTTTTTGTTTTCCATATCTGCTTTATGCAGTGGCAAAGGACTACCTTGGAGCCAAGTGGTTTCAGATCTAAATGGAAAATGTGTTTCCTGATACAACCTCCTCTGACTCACTCAACAGTAAGTGCACAACATAGGAAAGGAGATGTTCACACAAATTAGGTGTTGCAGGGAGCAATTGGGAGAGGGAACATCAGTTTCTGGCTTTTGCAACTGCACAGAATTTTTAATCCCTCCTTTCTGTTTAATTTCTGAGTGTTTAAAACATGGATAGTCCTTTTGTTCTACGACTTTGTCGTCCTCATTTAGTGTATAAATGCCAGGAAACAAGAACTTTCTCTGTGAATATAGTTCTGTAGCCACCACTGGAAATAGAAATAAGTATCATTAAAAAGCATCTTGAGATTTTTATAGGGGTTGAAGGGACTTAGGTACTCAGCTTGTTCTTGCTTTTCAAAATTCTACCTAAAACACTATTGGCAGGTGAGTGATTAGCTACAGATTTTTAGTGACTTTATCGTATATTATATTTAGTAATTCTGGACTTAGGATAGGGAAGGTCCTCACGGATCATGAGGTCCAGACTCCTGATATTTCAGGCAGTCACATCATATATTCCTCTTCATTTATCAGGCTGAGTTTTAAAACCAGTTAGGGTTTTTGCTTCCCACTCCATTGTAGGAGTGGAGTCTGTTCCAGAATTTGGCTTTCCTGGTGTCTGGAAGCTCTCTTGAAGCATGATGTAGAAGACAAACAACAGTGACAATTAATGACAGATAGGATTACTTATGAATACTCATGTGACAGTCGGTGAAAAGGGAAAATATAGGGAAATAGAGCTTAGGATCACATCAGGTGATTTATTTCCAGCAGAGCAGGTAAAGCCACTGCCCTTGGGCAAAGCATCAGTGCAACTTTATAGGAAGTGCTGCATATGGTCCTAGACACTCATGAGCACAGGAGGACAGAACAGACAGTGTGCCCAGAAAAATAAAAACCCTTTGAGAGGGGACAGCAAGAGCAGCATTTATTTGGTCTAGAAAAAAAGACATCTGTGAGGAGGCTACAATTACTGTCTGTGTACATGAGGGGAACAAAGAACAAGGAGAAAAAACTGTTGTTTAGCCTAAAATAAAATATTGGCATGAGAACAGCTGACCATAAAAGAGTTTGGCTGGAAGTTGGAAGAAGGAATATTGAAGGTGGGAGGAGAGGGGCTCTGGCATGGCTTTCCAACGGCAGCAGGGGCAGCAGCAAACTTACCTGCTCTCAAGATTGCCCTTGGTCAATCTCTGAAATAGCAAATTTGCAGCATTTGACCATGATAGCATCAGTGATCCAGAAACTCTCTACTGATGTAACTTCTACAGTAAATGTGTGTGAACTCCACTGCAACTTTGTACAGAGCTGCGTTTTACATACCAAACCAAAAAAATACACCTTAGCTTCCTCTCTTCTAAGCACGTACTGTTTTGCTGTAGTTACAGAGACAGTTATCTCCCCTCTTAGTCTTTGTCTTGCCAACCTAAAATACAAGAAGCACTATTTATAACTTCACTTAGTTCAAGCCATTTGTTCTGTGGACTTGGCTATTTTGAATGGATGTTTCTTGATCATATGAACAGCCAGAACACTTTTTCCCCCTTCTTTAGAGCTAAATTTTTTTCTAGTTTTGTTTGTGTCTACCATCGTTTCAACTCGCTGCAATTGAGTAAGCTGAGATCAAATTCAGGTAAGAATATAATTAGTATATGTGAGTTGATACATTCTGTGCTAGGGCTGGCTTCAGCACAAGGGAAAGCCTAATTCTAGTTTAGAATACTCTGACTTGTAATGGAAATGGGCAGACCTCTGGCAGTGCTGATGGGTACTCTAACACTATATATTTCAACAATTATCTCTTTAAGTTAAGAAACTTCTACAGTTAACGTAGTCTTCTCATATTATATGAAGGATTGCCCTTTGTTCTGAGATACCTCTAGGTTTTGGGAGGCAAAGAACTGTGTTTAGGATTTGAATGCAGCCAATGAGGGGAAACAAGCCAATCTACTTTCATAAAGTTCTGTTCCTCTCATAGACAGGTGGCTTCTGTGACCCACAACATGCAGGTGATATGATCAAAGCAGCCACACCCCACTGGTACAGGGCAGCTTAGGGAAAGTGTGGAAAGATTGCCAGGAAGATTTCCACACCCCAGTGGGGCACAATGCTGAGTTCTGTGACCTTGTGACCAAAATTTAGGAAGCATGCATGCATCAGGATGGGATGCATGATGGGGTGAGGGACCTAAGCCCTGAGACAGAATCCTTATTCCTGAGACGAACCAAGTAAAACTTTTAACTTCTTCACAGAGACTTGAGTTTTGCCAGGACAAGTCATAGAAACAGGTATTTTCCTATTCCAAAGGAGGAAAAGAGCCGTTGAAGTGCAAGGGGAAAATATAGTAAGGAACACAAAACAATTCAGGACTTCTTTCCAAGAAGTTCATAAACAGCATGTTTTCTACATCTCTGCAGAGTTCATACAGAGGGAACTGAACCCTTCCTTTCACTTCTGACACCACCACAACCAAATAAATGTATATGTTATAAATGTCCTTCTTTACATAGTCAAACTGGGTGTTTCTAAGAGACATTTAAAGAACAATGCAATCACCAGAGACAGTCAAAATAGGTTCACAAAGGGAAAGCCTTGCTTATTAATTTAGTAATTATTATAATTTGTATAATTTATTATATAATTATAATTAATAATATCCTTCTGTGATAAGGTCACCTGTCTAGAGGATGAAGGGACAGCAGTGGATGTAGTTTTTCTGGATTTTAGTAGGTCTTTTGACACTGTCCCTTATAGCATCCTTCAGGACTAATTGTTTACCTGCAAGATGAGCAGGTAGACACTGCACTGGGTGAAGAACTGACTGAAGGGCAGAGCTCTAAAACTTGTAGCGAATGGGACTGTAACTCTCTGGTGACTCTCTCGAGGGACAAGAGGCCTTGCAGAGGGATCTGGATAGATTGGAGCATTGGGAAATCACCAATGGCATGAAACTGAACAAGAACAAATGCTGAATTCTGCATCTGTGGTAGAGTAACACCATGGCTGGAGAGCATCCCCGCGGAGAGGGGTCCAGGGGTGCTGGTTGACAGGAGGCTCAACAAGAGCCAGCAGTGTGTGCTCTGATAGCCAAGAGAGCAAACCCCATCCTGGGGGGCATCACACACAGCACAACCAGCTGGTCAAGAGAGGTGATTATCCCACTGTATTTAGTGCTGGTGGGACTTCACCTTGAGTATCATGAGCGCATTATCAGAGAATGAAGGGTGCATCAAGAGGATGAGAGAGGAAAGAAGAGTTCAGTCCTTTGGCTAGGGAAGGAAAATGAAATGTTAAGTTATGTTTACCCATAAAAGTGAGAACTCTAGATCTGCAGATGTTCAGCAAAAAAGCAGGAAGTCGATTATTCTCCCGAGGGAGCTGAAACACTGGAAGTGCTAAAGAGAATCCTTCCTGGGAAGTAAAATCATAAGAATCCAAACAATGTTGTTTGGCCATCTTTGAAGCTTTTTTTTTTTTTTAATTTATTTATTTTTTATTTTGAGTGAATTTTGCTGAGTATTTTGTTCAGGGATGCAGTTGGCTGAGTACACCAAAGTCCTGCACTCTGGTCATAGTCTTTAAAATCAGGGTCTTGGACTGCCTTCTATCCATGCCTAAACACCTGCAGCAGGTTCAGAGTACCCAGAAAGCATCTGGTATCTTTCCATAAACCTGCATTAGTCTTTGTAGGCAGCAGTAACACAGGCATCTGTGTGGGTGATGTGTTTTTGGTGACAATCAAGTACACACAGGTAAACGATGGGTAATCCCAAACTTGCCAAATTCTCGTGATGTGCGGCGTTTTTATTTACAGACCCTGGAGCAAAGGCTGTTAAATGTGGCCTGTGGGCCATGATGAACTTCTGTGCACTTCTATCTTTCTGTGTTTGCATGAAGAAGTATAAAACCCCCAACTTTTTACCCTTAAAAATGCAGTGGAGATGAACTTCCTGTCTGAGGATTGTTGGTCAGTGACCAAAATGATTCTTTACAATTAGGAAGAAATCCTTCAAGGAAAGAGGGTTTTAAGCATTGAAACAGGCTCCCCAGAGAAGTGCTGGGGTCACCATCTCTGAAGTGTTCAAAAATGGGTGGCACTTTGTGATATGGTGTAGTGGGCATGGTGGTATTTGGTTAAAGGTGGGACTTGATGCTGGAGGTCTTTTCCAAGCCCAGTGATTCTGCGATTCTTAACATTTTCCTCCATTGAAAATCTCTGTCGAAAAACATGCTCAAAAGAAATCAGACTGTATTAATTTTCTTGGCTGTACCCTTGATGTTCAAAGGTTTGGACTATGTTCGCAGGGATGCAAAAGATCTCCTACACCATATGCCTGCTGAAGGATGCAGTGAGAGGAGGGATAGAGCTGAGGATACTGGGAACCCACCAGCACAGAAACTGTGTGTCCCTGAGACAGGAGGACTCCCATGAAGGCACAGCAGACTTACAGCTGCTCACAAGGAGAAAGTACAGGCCTGCTTCCCTGATGGGGATTACAGAAATCTCCCCTGATTTTCCCATCCACACAGAGGTTTTCAGCCCATCAGAGTTTCCACCAACAGTCCTAAAGGCACCACAGGCAGACAGAGAGAAATTACAATTCTGTAGTCTTTTGCCTTGTGATTTCTCTTTCCCTTTTTTTTGCTGACTTGTTCTGACTGGGAAGATTTTTTCCCTGTAGTTTTGAAAGGTGATATTTCTTCTTAAAGGATCATGAGAGCAGAGGGTCAAATCCTTGCCTTGTTTTTGCTTTCCCCTTTGCATGTTGGATGCATTCGCTGGCTCGTGTTCCAGAGCTGTGATTGGCATCAAAGCTGGCAGTGACAATTGTCTTTGCTGATCTCTAGACTTCATTAAATTAGATAGTTAACATTCAGAAAAAGGCTTTGCTAGTTTCTGCCAAAGTGAATTTCCTTGATTTCCTCTCGAGGCTTTTTCCTCCCCTGACCGGCCCTGTTGCGGTTTTCTGAGCTGACACAACACAGTAATGGCTTTCTGTGAGTTTCCTGCAGGTCACCTTCCAGCTCAGGGCTGGGGCAGAACACTGAAGTAGGCAGGACTCAGGAGCACGCCCCTCAGGAGCCAGCTGAGGTAGCCCCTCATCTTGCTGAGGGGTCAGGGCACACTGCTTGCCTTTGTTTCCAGTTTGACTCCTGAACCTGGAGAAAAGAGAGGTTGTTTGCATCCTACACTCCCCAGAAATCCTGCCGGTAACCACAGAGCAGGCAATGCCTGCCATTAGTAGGGAGGAAGACGCAAGGCTTTTTCGCTCTGTGCAGAGAAACTTGCTGCTATTGTTATAAAACAGCTTTTAAGAACCCGAGATGGTAATTTTTCTAGTACCCCATTAAATTTCCACAGATTTTAAGACAGTCATAATGCATCACTGAGCTCCTGGTAGGCAGTGGGTTTCCTCTGATGCAGAGTTGGGCTCTATTCATTCTGCTAATTATTTAGAGCTGGTGAGGACGTGGAGGCTTTCAGTTTTGTCACCTCAAAGCAAGTCCACAGAGCTGAACCACAAGAAAATTGCTTCTGCACTTTATAATTGTGTGAGTCTGAGAAAACAATGAGAAGTAAGTGCATAACTTTATTATGAAAGCAAGGTATTGGGCTACTTTTTACTGAGGGATGTGGAAAATCCCTGCTCCTGACCTGATATTCAAAACTCCTCCAGCCGAGCTGTTGCACGCACAGGACAGAGGGTCTCAGCACAGTCCTGGGTCCCAGCTTAGCAATGGCAATCAGAACAAGAAGTAGGGAAAACACTTCTTGAAATACATGCAGGGATCATGGCATGAAATACTGTAAATAAAAATATGCTGGTTTTACTAATCTGCAGTTTTGAATGAATCAGATATTGACGGATGAAGGATGTACTTGAACATTGGGAAACAGCAGATCTGAATCTTCCAGTCAGAAAATCTCCACATCCACCAAGACCTGCTTCAGTTTGTTCATGCTTTTAATGGGGAGGTTTCAAAGATCAGTTTTAAAGGTCAGTGTTTGATGCTAATTAGTGTTTCTAAAAATGTGATCTTTTACTTGCTACCTTTCCTTTCTTGAACAGGTAGGCATGAAACCTTCCTGCATAGTAAGGTAAGCATTGAGACAGTTCTCATCCTCCATCCCCACTGCAAATGTTGCATGGACCCTTCCATCCCAATAATTTTTTTTGCCAGGCTTCTGTGGATTTTTCTTTTACTCAATCTGTGCTCACAAACTAAAAGTGCACAGCCAGGGTATATGCATGTAATTGACCAAGTAACATAAAAATGACCTCCAAATTACAGGTGCTCTGTTTGGGTTGCCAAAATGTAGCTTGATCTTCATATGCAGCTGGGCACCTTGGATATGGCTGTGGTTTTTCTGGAGTTGTGCTAGTAGCCTGGAGTATGTTAGACAAGGATTACTTCTAGTGCAGCTGTGCTGGAGGGTCAAAATGTATGTGAAACAGGAACTATGCAACTGGATTAAGCTTTATGAGTATTTATGTCTAATTTCTTATGGAAATAAAGCTTAAGGCATTCCACTTATTTGGGTGTACTTGTGTGTCTGCCCTCCTGCTCCTTGGGTGCTTTCTGAACCCTTTGGCCTGGTCTGATAGTGAAGAGGGATTATCTCCAAGTTAATGAATGGACTTTATGGACATGGTGGGAATGAAAAGAGGAACAGCACTGGTGCCTTTCTTTAGAAGGGAGGCTGCAAAGTGAATGCAGCCCTTGCTGGATGTGGGATATGCCACCCTGGGGCACAGCACCTTTGGGAACCACCCTGGTGAGCTCCTGCTGCTCACTCTGCTGTGCCTGTCCTTCCATTCAATGGCCATGGTGGTGCCCGGAGACTTGTTCTCGTGAAGATTTGTAGATCTTGTTACCATTTCCACAGGTTTCATGGATGCATCTTCAATATTACTGTACATATATACAGCAAGGATAATGTTATTTACTTAGTGCTTTGAGATCTGTATGTTTGATGGTTTTATCCCCAGGACAGGGGAAAAGCACACCAAACCCAGTTAGATTTCAAAGGAGAATGGTTTGGGTGAGGCTGGTGTTGAACTTGATGACAGCAAGGCTGTGATAACCTTCTTTCTTTAAAAAAATATAAAACTTTATGCTAAGTCTGGAAAGTAACAATGAGTGATGCTGTAGTAATTTAATTCATTATATTCGTATATTCATTCTAACTGATGAATTGTCATTACCCAATACAAGGTGCAGTTTCTAATTAGAAAACTTATTCTGGTGGCTTTGGGCTGTATTTTGTTGAATGTGAAATATGTGTGATATTTTTTCTCTCAAAGAAATTGAAGGTGTCTCTTTACCTAAAAAGCAAAAAAAAAAAAAAAGGTCCCCAGGAGAGTATCGGAGGATCAATTTTTCAGCATGGGATTATACAGTTTGGCTGTATAGGCTTAAGGCTTTTAATTTGCTTACACATAGATAGACTTACTTGAGCTCTATACATCACCAGATCAATGAAAATCTATTTAATAGAAACTTGGGTCAATATTAAAAGAATTCCATTAACCAGCAATAAGGACCCTGCAATAATATGATTACTATAGGCTTCCAAGCACACATAAAGAATCAAGGGTTTTCTTCATACTTAGCTGAAACAATACCATTGTGGAAATCCCTCCTCTGCTCCCTGTCTCCTGAAAAGTAAGAATGAAAAGGATAGAAGAGGCTGTGCAGATTTATTTGTTTCATTAATACTGTCTCTCTAGGTTAGCACCTCTGACACACACTAATAAAATGCTTCTGCAGCTTCTTGTAGAGAAAGTGTAGATGGGCAGAAAAGGTTTGGGCAATTACTCCAGGGGAAGAAGAGAAAAATCAATGGATTCTGAAGGACACAAAGCAAACGTGACATTTCCAGAAGACAAAGATGATTTTTTTTTAAAAAAAAAATTCTTTATTTTAGCCATAGTAGCTAAGGAAAAGAATACATGTTTTGTTCCTATTGTTTTGAACAGCAAGTCCCATATTGTGGTGCTACTGAATTAGCTTTTGAAGGATAAGTTTCCTATGACTGCAGGCCACAAATATGAAATCTGCAATGCAGAATAGAATTCTGAGACCCATAGTTTGGTAGAAAAAATTCAAGATTCTTCCCACTTTGGCTGAATGGAGACTACTGTCTTTGTCAGAAACTCCCGCTGACTTATTTTGTGTGATAGATTTCCTCACTAGAGACCATCAGCTAAAATGAGCCTCTTCTTGTTAGATTAAACCTGGGGATTTGCAAGCACGTTTCAGGCAGTGCATTAACAGTCTGAAACAGAGGTTTGGATGCCTAGCTCTCTTAACCTATCTTGGGCATCCCCACTGATGGGAACAGCAGAAGGAGAACTGGCAAAAACAGATACTGGGAGGAAATGGATACAGCATCCCTGACCATCTGCACCACACTGGTCTCAAACTGGTGCTGTCTGCCTGTTCCTAATTTCTAGTACAGACTCGAAAGAAGAGGCCACATAGGACAAAATGTAATGTTTACAGTGTTTACAATCAGGTGAACAAATGTGCTTTAGGTCAGCACCCAGCAGGCCTTTGCTGTAGCTTCTTTGAAGTAAGTTAAGAAGGATTTTGTCATGGGGTTTGGGGAAGGATTGGAGGTAGAAGTGCAGGGTTGAAAGCGTAAAATCATGAGTCTGGTTTGCAGAACTAGTCCCCTCACCCTAAAGGGGCTGAGCCAACTGGGCAAGAGGAATTTGGAAAGGCTTAGGGCATTGGGCCCATGCTTAAAATTTGTATTTGAGTTGGGGAAGGATCAGGAGGAGAAATAGGGTAATTTGTACCAGGATCTTCTTTTAATGGGATAGAGAACATTTCAAATACTCCGTACCAAGGCATGGAAGGCCAGAGCCTTCACTCTCCCCTATTTCCCTGTGATCTCTGCCTCAGTATTACAGCTACTCGAGTTTCTTCTCCACTTCAAGTAAAAAATTTGTTATCCTTTTTTTTGGTTTGGTTTTTTTTTTGTGTGTGTGTTTTTTTATTTTACTTGATTGTTTGCTTTTTAAGGTGGGTGTGTAGAAATCATAAATGCTGCCACCTAGGACATTGTTTTGTTTTGAAATGCAGTCTATAAAATACAGTGCTGCCTCCCCAGGTTGTGTGCAAGAATGCCAAGGACAGCTCTAAATACCAAGATTTTAACCACCACCAGCAAAGCCAACACCATTCTCCACCACACTGCAGGTGCAGGTAAATGGTTCAGAAGCTGAATCCTTTCTCCAGCTTGGCTTATTTACTTGAAGGAACTTTGTTAGAGTTATACCAACCAAAGATCTCCTTTTTCCTAATACAAGGTTGTGCTTCCAGTAGGACAATTTACTGGTAGTTTTGCAGTTTCCCTTTTCCAGCAATTCCTGTCCAGTATAGGCAAGATTTAGATAGATAGACTTCCCCAGGATAATTTAAGCATTTTTCTCTTCTTGCACTTTAATTTTCAGTCTATATTTTGCTACTTGGTCTGCATTTCTTTAAAGAGAAACCTACTACTTTAGCCTTGTCCCCAACCACTGCTTGCTCAGACCATCTTGGACTTGATCTTTGGAGATAAAATAACCTCCTTGATGTTAACTCTTTCCTTTTTAAAAAAAAATTAATTTTTGTATTTTAAAGCATTTCTGTCTGCTTTCATCTGCTTACTTGATATTTTTGCAAAATAAACTCCATAGAATGAAAACATATAGTAAGTAGGTATTTTTCTTTTCTGTTTTTCAAGCCAGCTGAGCTGAACTTTGCTGTTCCAGAGAGACCTGAAGAAGATAGATTTTATGTGGATTTAGAGAACATGCTGTGTGAGGAGAAAAGTTGTGTTCCCAAGGAAAAGTACTTTCCAACAGAAGTTTTAAGCATTGTGTACGTGACCTGTGAGTAAGCAACTCATTCCTTTGATGACTGAATTATAACATGGGTTATTATGTCCTGGATGATATGACTTTCTTTGGGTTTCATGGCAGGTTATCCATCAGGCTGTGAGAAAGCATATTCTGGAGGTTTTTCACACTCCCCCTGGCCCCACTGGAGCTGGGACTCAGGGTCTCCTCGTGCAAAGTGCTAATGCAAAATGCATTGGCACTTGCTGAGGAGAGTTGGGTCTGCTGGTACATGGGTCACTTGTCCCTTTTCAGCCTGTGGGACACAGATCAAACCTCTCATTATAGGAGGAGAGAAGGGCAATAATCCTGTGTCTGTGATGCTGTGCAACAATAGTATTGTTATAAGCTATTGTTCTGTTGCTTCACTTGTCAACATGGATATTTCTCTGGTCCCAAGTCAGAAATTGATAAATAAATAAACACCAGAGAGTTGGTCTCTTTGCAGCACTATTGAAATCTTACTATTGAAAATTGGTGTCTATAAATAATGTTAATTATTAAGATATTAACAGCTTTCGGGCAGCAGGGACTGTCTCTAATATATTCAGACCCTGGTGTAGGTGTTTGCTCATAGTGAGAATGAAGGCTTTTTCCTTTTTCTCTAACATGTTACAAACAGCTAAAAGGCTGATTTAGCTACTCCTTTCATCTGTGATTGCTGAGTTTTATGCCTTAAGCAGTCTTTTCACTGGAAGGGTCTGATTTTATGTACTTGTTTTTATAAATCAAGCTGCCTTCATTCAGATTTCTCAGCATCGATTTAGATAGCCCAGTCGGTAACTTCATGTACCTGTCCTTATCCTTCTCATCCTGTGTTCTTTTACTGAACCACAGCCTCCCAAACTCTGCAGGCATTCTTGGGGTGAGAGAACAACCTAAACCTGCAAGTGTTAGTCTGCAGTGGCTGCAATGTCCATGAGGTTGTTGTGTTACCTGGGAAGGTCTGAATTCAGCTGGTATGACTGCATACACTCATTTGAAACATCATGGAGTTCATATATATGTGAATAATAATTTATATATATATTTATTGTATATATTATAATAAATCCTAAGGTTGTGGTTAAAGGTTGACTCTGTCCATACCTAGGGACCTAAGTAGAAGTGACCTTGGACAAATAGCACCATATATGAACTGGGAATCTGTCACCTCAGTCAAATTGCTCCTGATGGCCTGTACCGCAGTAACATCCTCAAAGACCCTCCAAGGCTGGGGCAGGGCAGGTGTAGATGCTTAATCATAAGGCCTAAGTTCCAAGTACATGATAACATTGTTCCAAAGTGCCTAAAGTAACGCTTCTCTGCTGAATAATGCTGTTTTCACACAACCTTGTACTTTTGCATTGCTCTCCAAGCAGTAGCCTAAACAAGCCAGGGACCTAAAGGCATTTTAGAAACTTTGCAGCCCAATGGAGTCTCTGCCATTCCACTCTGTTGCAGAAATCAGAGCATTTGGAAACTTTTTCCTTCCAAGTTGTAGCACAGCCTGCCTTACCTAACATAAGCTTTAATGGAGCGCCCATTGATCCCTTAAGGACACTGTTCCTTATGTCAGCTATGTCTCATTGCTTGGGAATTTGTCCTGATAAAAACTGCAAATGTTACTATGCTTAATTTTATTCCTTTATTTGTAATTGTGTCCCTTTGGACCACCTACACCCTTTCCACAGAGCTCCAGGGGGCTGTGGAAGATGAAGACCACTTTGTGAGCACATAATTCCAGATGTACTCTCTACCCTCACAGGGCAAGAGCAATCCAATATAGTTCTTTGGACATTTTTCTCCTGCTTTAGATTTTCAGGCAGCTCTGGAAAGATAATTACCATTTTGACATCACCTATCTGCGAATGCTGATTACTTTAACACTGTCCTTGTTAACTTTACTCCTTTTGGCTGCTTTCTGTCTAGAAATGCTTGTTTTTATTTTGTGTGCGTGTCTCAGAGAGAAGGTGTGTTTCATTTGTTAAAACCTCATACTCTGGCAAGAGACGTATCTGACAAAAAAATTGAAAATGTTTAAGAGAACAGGGTGACTGTGTGGGAGAGACTCTTCATGGTGTTACATATTCTGTGTTGATGTGAAGGCCTTTTCTCACCTGAGAAAATCAGAATGATCACCCTAAAATAGAATTCATAACCATGCATGTGATTATTTAATAAAAGGAAATATTGTTTGGATTTCAAAGAAAAGTCTTGTAAGAATGGCAGAGTGAGTGAAGGAAGTGACATGGCAAGTTGACAGCCATGGTTTAAAATGCAGCTAGAGGGGTACAATTGCCTGCACAAGGCATGTGCAGGGACACCCCTGCAGTGGGCTGAGCAGTAAAAGATCCTCTTGTTGCTGTTGGAGCTGCAGATTCCTGACACACTTGTTTTGGTTGGGTTTTTTTCCCCCCTACGCCTGAAAATAGATTACTGTTTCCCTCAAGTACTTTGTTAACACTGGAATAATAAACAGCATGTCTTTTATGTGACAGGGTACCTGTGGGACTTAGCCACGCAGAGAATAAAAGGGCTGAGATGTGCTTGAGCTGAACATAAACACTGGAAAGGATAATGTTTTTCACTAAGTGCTTTGTGCTTCTGGCTAAGCTGAGAGAATACCACGAGCCACTTGCCACTGTTTGTATGGCCACTTGCAGAGACGTTTGGGGCCAATAGGTCTTTCATGAGCAGCTAAATTAAGCCTATAAATCTGGCATGAGTGAAAGATATGCTCATGTTCACAAATGCAACAGGTGAAAGCATACTAACAAAGAGTAATACATGTAGTTATAAATACCCTGAGAATTTCAGTCTCCTCTAATCATTTTTCACTGTATGTATAATTCTGTTTTCTTGTCTTCAGCTTATCTGATGGGGAAAATCTGTTTTGTTGCTGAAGTCCCAGTGCAGCCTGAACCTTCCAGACATTTGATCTTGATCATCATCAGATATAGCAGAGGTCACAGTCCTCTGTGGGGTTGGTGTCTACCAGAAGCCTCAGGCAGCCCCCTGATAATTTTTCCTTTCCCAGCAGACTTCAGTCATGATCTACCTGCTATTGGCAAGCAGTGATTCTCCATTAGGAAGGTATCTCCACCTCTAAAAACACATTTGCAGATCATGTGGTTCTTGTTTGGTGTAATTTTATTCATTGATCCATTAAGTAATTTTAGTGTATCCTTTTTTTTAGTAGAGTTCCTTAGACTAACATCAGTCTTTGGTGATCTTATTTATAATTCAGCGAAGACTCGACCAATAAAGTCACAGAAGTCGAACTCTTTCTGACTGAGAACAGGGAAATACCAGTTTCTTGTTGTCAATGGGATGTGGCATTCAGTTTTACATTTGCTGACTGTGCAGATGGCTACATGATGTTGGTGCTTGAAAGTCTTTTAATTTGAGATTTCAAGCAGCTAACAATGAACTCTTTGGTGTCTCCATTTTGGAGTTTGCTGTTAAAATCAGCTTCATGAGATCTGATGTCTTAGTGTGTGCTGGGCACTCACCTTTGAAGATGAGACCTCAAGGGAGATGATCGGTCTTATTGTCCTGGGTGGCAATCACAGAGCGTGATCACCCATCATGTCCTTCCTAGGGGAGCACCACTCAGTAGTTTTATTCCACTGTTGACCTGTTCTCATGACTTATTGATCTAATCACAGCATTCAGGTCTCCCCTCACCCAGTATTTTCCTAGCTTTTGTGCCAAAATTTCAGAAAAAACTGAAGAGACACCATAAAGGCAAAGCCTGCATGTGAGTCTACTGATTTGAATCTAGGCGAATTTAATTGCTGCTAGTCTTGTTCCAGACATGCCAAGAGCAGAACTCTGTTTTACTGATTTTTAGTCTGGAGTGAAAGGGCAATAGATCTTCTTTCTATGTGCAAATTAATACACGCCGAAAAAGTCTGTTAAAAAAAGATAAACATTTGTGATGGTTGGCTGGATTTCTCTTTGAAATAGCAAATACTGCAAGTTTATACTTGGATAAATCATTGTGAAGCCAGATGTACCTGTTGGTTAATAAAGGAAGTCAAATGAAAACTCTCCTATAGGAAAACCAGAGCACTGATGGCATATAAGCAAGTAGCTGCATTTTTTGGCCACAGACAAAGCAAGGTGCAATGGATACACAGCTAGAAAGAGCTGGTAGATCCCCATTTTCTTGAGAGGAGCCAGGGCCACTGTATTTAAGCCTAAGGTTCAGTGTTGGATCCTGTTGGAACAGAGCAAATGGGCAGATGTGTGTTCCCAGCTGTTCTACCACCCCCAGGGTGCTGCTCCTGGGGGACCTTCATGTGAGAGCAGGAGCTCAGAACTGTTTCTTCACCTCTGACCCAGAACAGGTGCAACCTCTGCCAGAGCTATCCTGCTCTATGGAGGCTGGTGATTATGTATTTTATGTGAGTCCAAACCTCAGTGCTGAGGTGGACTCAGAAAAAAACCCCGAATTCCTCAGTTAAAAAATTCTTTTTCAGCCCAGTGCTAATCAGAGCGAGTGTTTTTCCTTCTACCTTTCCCCAGTGCCAGCATCACCTCAGGTCTTCCTCTCTTCTCAAAATTTTGTCAACCAGCCAACTTTCCCCTCTTACTTTTCTCACCTTTTATAAAATTTCTGCTTTCTTGACTGCTGGCCCTTCTGCCTTGCAGGGTCTCTTCATCCAGCTTCTGCAGATGGACACAGACCTCTCTGCACCACATCTAGGTTGAAGTTCTCCTCTAAGGCACTGTAACAAAGGAGTAGTTTTGGTAACCATCCTCCTCCTGCCAACACCTGTGGCAGAATCCCCCAGAGACCAGATGAACCTGACACAAGATTAATGCCACAAGCAAAACACAAGGAGCACAACATGCATGATTTTTATGCAAACTACAAGAAGTTTTAGAGACATCACTCTACTTTGGGGTTTCATCTGGTCAAGGTCAACATCAGGGCATTGCCCAGCCCTCTGTGGCTTTTGCTGGTTGTCATCCTCACTCGATGGTGTTGTCCTTGTTCACCTGTGCTTGCTCTGCTCCAGCTGGTCCTCTCCAAGAAAACGTGATCACTGCAGTGGGTTCAACACCCCACCTAACTTTCTAGGTAAAAACTTCAGGCAACCAAGTTAAAACCTGCTTGGAGGGAGACAAAGCCTTTGGCATCTGCAAGGTGCTCCTGTTCGCTCACTGCTCAGGCCAGCAACATCTCCTGCACACTCACCCTTTTCCTGTGTCTGTCAAAGCCATCTGTGCCTCATGACCCTGTGTGATGATTGGTCTGTCCTGATTCCCTTGCAGCGCCTGCACATCTGTGCCCACTTGGGTGCTTGGGCACTACCAGACCTCATGAGGCCACTATTTCTTCTCTGTTTGATGGCACTGTTGCCAGCCTACACTGAATTTCTGGATGCATGTGTGGTTTTACGCACTCAGCTCTTTAAACCAGCCCTTGGGAGATCTCACTAGCCCTGTGTCAGCAAGGTAAGGTAGTGGGAGAATGGTTTCCTACCTCACTGCTAATTCCACCACCCATCTCATTCCCTGTGGAGCTGGTTAATATTAAATACTTGTCAGATTTAAAAAAGTATTTATTTTAGGAGGAAGAACCTCAACAGGTTGGAGAAATGGGCAAGGAAGGACAGTCTGAAATTCAACAAAGGCAAGTGTAGGGTCCTGCACTTGGGGAACAATAACCCCATGCACCTGTACAGGCTGGGGGCTGATCTGTTGACAACAAGCTGTCCATGAGCCAACAGTGTGCCCCTGTGGCCAAGAGGGCCCAATGTTATTCTGGGGTGTGTTAGGAAGAGCATTGCCAGCAGGTCAAGTGAGGTGATCCTGCCCCTCTGCTCAGCCCTGGTGAGGCACATCCAGAGTGCTGCGTCCTTCTTCTGGGGTCCCCAGGACAAGAGAGACATGGAGCTCCTGGAACAGCTCCAGTGGAGGGCAACAAGAATGGCTTGGGGACTGGAGCACCTCTCTTACGAGGAATGGCTGAGGGAGCTCTGCCTGTTTAGCCTTGAGAAGAGACGACTGAGAGGGACCCTCATCAATGTCTATAAGTGTCTGAAGGGAGAGTGTTATGGGTTTAAAATCTTGGAATTTTTCTTTCATCTACCAACTCTGCACCTCAAAGGAATCACCTTCTGTCTCCTCTTCAACCGTGGAACCTGGAAAGAGACTGCATGCCCCATAGAAAAGAGTTCCACCTGGCC
>JAWWEU010000081.1:46509805-46645707 GCA_035583155.1 Acropternis orthonyx | reverse complement strand
TTTTTTACTAAACTGTAATTCTGATTTATAATCTGCTTGTGAGTTAGATTCATTCCTCCTGCTGGTTTACCTTTAAACCAGCACAGAGGGTGTCAAGAGGATGGAGCCAGGCTCTGCTCAGTGGTGCCAAGCAACAGGACAAGAGGCAATGAGCAGAAACTGGAACACAGGAAGTTCCACCTGAACATGAGGAAGAACTTCTTTACTGTGCAGGTGACCGAGCACTGGAATATATTTATCAGAGAGGTTGTGGAATCTCCCTCTCTGGAGATATTCAAGAACCATCTCAACACAATCCTGTACAATGGGTTATAGGATGACCCTGCTTGAGCAGGGAGGTTGGACCAGATGACCCACTGTTGCCCCTTCCAACCTTTCCTATTTTGTGATTCTGTGAGCCTTCTTTTTTATTTTTATTTACTGATACCTACTTTTCAACATTTCAAAGTTTTCTAAGACATCCAGAAAAGCTCATGATCATAGGACCAAGTAGCAGGTATGCCCTCGTGTCTCCTTTCCACCACAAGGGAGGTGAGGAGCCACAGGGCAGGCACAAAAAAACCCATCTCTCTTTCTCCTCCTCCCCCCCTCCCTCCCCACACTTCTCTTGATCTGTTGGTGGCTCCTAAAAGGATTAATTAGAAAGATGTGAGCAGGGGTTGGAACGTCAAAAAACAATCGTCACTTTCATATCTGACCCCTATCACCAGCTGCAGAATTAACAAATTGAATGTCGTCAGCAAACAGGAGTTGCAGATGATATGAAGTTCATTACTAGCAGCACAGGGCTTGTTTTCAAAGCCCAGTTTAAACAACTCTTGCTGATTAAATTCCTTGCTGGGGCTCCTGCCAGACACATTTAGAAAATACAGATGTCTAACAACTCTGTCTTTCTCTCCCTGTCTTTTCTTTTTTTTTTTTCCCCTGCTTTTTTTTTTCTTTTCCCCCCCCCCCCTTTTTTTTTTCCCCTCTCTCTCTATCTCTCTCTTTTTTTTTTTTTTCCCTTTTCTTAACATGTGCCAATTATTTGTCTCCTATCTGCAGGTACTGGCAAGTATCAGTGCTCTGGTCCCACTGTCTACAGCCTTATCCATTTGGCGCCTGCTCCAGCCCTCTCACATTACCAGCAGTGGGGTCTGCTTTCAGCTGTGAAAAGCTGTGAGCATAACTCCATTCTTCCCCTCCTCCTGCTGCAGACTCTCTCTCCCCCTTTCCTTCTTTCCCTCTCATCCTTCTGCTCCCAAGGCTCCCTTCAGGAGCTGTGAAGAGGGAAAAAATACAACCTTGGTAGCCTGCTAGACAGTGGCACTGGGGATTTACAACCTCCCTTCCCATTCTGGTGGTTGTGGCTCCCCTGCATGGGAGCATCCAGAGCAGCTAAAAGCCCACTGAGGCAGGTTGCATGAGGGATCATCTTCTGAGTGGGTTGGACTGGGATGGGAAAGCAGGAGCTCTAAGCAAGCAGGTGGGAGAGTTGTGGGGATTAAACTCAGAGGTACTAGCTTAGCTTCTCTCTAGTTCAGGAGTCTGAACCTTCCCTGAGCTGTTCCTCTCCTTCCTAAAACATCTTTTTGTCCTGTTTTGTCTGGACATTTCATGTTCTCCCTTCTCATGCATGTGGAATTTTTCTGCACCATTTCTGGAGAAATTGTGCTCTGTCTGCTCCTTCTCACCCTCGTGGTAACTCCAGGACTGTGCAGTTTGGGTGGCAACCCAGCTAGAAAAAGCTAGATCTCAGAGGTAGGTTGTTCCTGCAGGTTTGGTGACAGCAGGCAATCCCAGAGAGGGGAGAGACATCACCAAGGAGAAGATGATCAGCTCTCGTTGTAGAGAAGAGATATGAAGGTCCCAGCCCTGCAAAAGCATCGTGAAGGAACACACTGAACGAGGTACCCAGGAACTTGAGTATGAGACATGCATTTATAACAAATCAAGTGAGGTTTCTCTACTGACGGTCTCTTTTAAGCAGAATATTACAGCTAAAAAAAAATTTGAGCTAAATTGGGAAAAGGAGATGATGTGGAGAATGACTGTCCTTTGGGGGCCACATACTGCTGGGCCCCTGCTGCTCAAGTACGTTCTCTACAGCAAACTAGTTCAGAAGAAAAGTACAATGGATTAATCAAGAAAAGTACTATCTAGCTATCCTTTTGACAGTGAAATGGTGCTATCAGGGTAGGAATACAGCATAACCTTCAAAGAATCTTGCAACATACTTGGGTCCCTTCTGTATCATCATTTCTCCCATGTGGGAGGTTTTATTTTCTTTTCCAGCTACGGCAGTTCGGTCTCTGAAAGGTTTGTTGCAGTTTTTATACACAGGTGAGATTGTCATAGAGATTTGCATATGTGGCATTTTGGATTCAAGAAGTAGACCAACATCAAGTGTTTTTAAATATTTTTGGTTCTTTACAGGCCTTCTCTCTCCCTCTTGGTAATATTGACAGTCAGTTACACGACAAAAAGCTACCCTACATCTTTTTTTACCCATTTTTTCTCATTTCTTCTCTATGGCCATTTCTGAGAGAGTGTTGTTATGGAAAATGACTGATCCAGAACAGCATGTCTAATTTGTGCATTCCTCATTCAGAGGCCTCTTGTATTTCCTACACTCTGCTTTACTACTTTTGGTTTTGAAACAGAAAAAGCAGCTTCCAAAATTAATCAATCAAGTATGGCTTCTTTTTCTTTTTAATTTTTTTCAGGTTTTTTTTAAATTGAATGCACTAAATTATAAGAAAAATTACACTTAACCGACACCTTTCACTTTCAAAGTTCCTGCTGATTTTTTTTTTTTTTTGCCTCTGACTGTAAAACCAGGGAGTTTTGTAAATATCTGTCAGTGACCAAGTGTCATTTTTGCCTTGAAAACCATTCCATACCTGAAAGTGTTCATCCAAAGTGCACTTGTGCAGTTCAGTGCTGTACACGGGTTGAATTCCTCATGCACATGTGCTTGCTCTGGCTACTTGCAAGTGCACAAAGCATCTCTAGCAGGCAGAAAGTTATTTTTGGAAGAGCATCGCTTTGGTGCACTGCTGGGCAAGCAGCACAGGATGTGTGTAGCATGTGAGCAAAAAATCCACTACTAATGCAGAGTACATGGGTGTATAATCACAGTGGAAAGACTTGCTCTCAGATCTACCTAAGCCTATAGGAGAATGTATTTCCCCCGTACTGGCTGTCATTCTCAGCTGATTGGGAGACACTGACCCAACATTTTGTGCCAGCATTCACCCAATTCCAGCAAAGCGAGAGGATAGCTGAGTGCAGGAAGCCTGGGGTTAGAGAAGTCCATGGTGAAGTTCAGATGGTAGAGGAGGGGTTGCAGAAACTTCCAGCAAGGGTTACTCCTGCAGTGCACAGATAGTCCCCAGCCAAACCAACTGAGTCTAGAAGATCCACTGTCTCTCTTGTACTAAGTGGCTGGTTTTCATTGTTTCATCCATCCTATCATTGTTTGGACAAAGCCCTTTTGTCATAAAAACTACAGGCTGTGGTGGTTTGCCTGCACAAATCCCTGTTCTCTTGGGAGAGCCCATCTCAGTTGCTTTGAAAAGAGGCTCAGACAAATTTTCAAGCCACCTCACCCACGTTTGGGAACCAGGCTAAATCTTTGGCTTGATTTTGCCTTCCTAAAGCAGCTCAGACACTCTTGCTGGTACCTAACACCTCCATGGGTTAATTGATCTCTGGTCTATCACTGACTCCTTCAGCTGTTAGTGAGGAAGAGATTTGCAATCATTCAGTGCCAAAGTGAGTTTTGGGCACCTTGAGGTCTCTGTTAAAACTCTTGTTTTGACATAGTTTTCCTGGATGCTTCTGGTCTATTTGGATCTTGCTGTTGAGCACCTTGCTTGCTATCTCTGTTACACTTCTTGCCTGAAGCTTAAAAGTGGCTAGGGTGTTTGCAAGCTATTTTGTTTGGAGAGGGGAAACCTCATGCAATTTAATTTGTGTTGGCCAAGCTCTACTGTCCTGAGGGAAACAGGGATCAATTGCTATGAGAATCCTGCTCAGAGTCTGAAGTTCTTTCGTGATAATGGTTGGATCAAATTCTTTCTTGTGGTATTATCTGAGTCTGACTAATGATACTTTTCTTGCCCTCAAGTATTTCGTTTGTTTTTCTGATATTTATTGCTTCCAATAAAACCCCAGCTCTAGCCCTGAATCTCTGCTGTTGTCCATTGCCACCTGAGCCCATAGAGGTCATTACTTGTCTCCCAGCAATCCAGCACACTGGAGAACTAATTTCCGCCACTTTTCTGAAGTTGTGTCCCACAGCTATGCTGAGATCTGTGCTCCAAGGTGTTATTTTGAAGGATGGGTCAGCACAAGTGACCTGGCTACTCATGGCACCTTGCACGGTTGCTGTTGGCACTGCTTTTCCAGTTCTGCAGTGGAGGTCTAGATGGGATGTCTGGGACAGGGAATTCACATCTTATTTGCAGCTCATGTTAAAGGACCTCACAGTAAAGACTAAGCTAATGAAAATCCTGCTTCTCCCCATTCCCCTAATCTGGTAAAGTCATAAAGAAACCTACTTGCCAGAAAGTGCATTAAGCAGCCCTTATGGGCTGTGACACAGAGTGCAGTAAAACTCATGGCTGGCCCCCTGCAAGGACAGCTCTTTGTTGGGAGGGACACCACAGAAGTACCATCTTCTGAGTCTATACACAATACCATAATAGGGTTAGCTCACAGTAAAAGTGTAATTAACGTCATGTAATATAAAGATTTACCATTTTCTCTAAGGTCTTCTCCCCCAGGCAGTTTTCTTGCATCATTCAGTAATTTAAATTGACTCTGTCCATTATTCTTTTTTTACCCCTTTTCTGCCTGTATGCTTGTTCTCAAAGATGTTTATTGTGGGACGCCACTTCACCAGAGGGGGATTAGGAAGATGTTATGCAACAATAGTGACACTGCCTTCTTTGCTGTTGGGTGAAAAGGAAACAATATGTAACTTGCCTGGAGCTTTCCTTTCTCTCTGTCTTCCTCTGTGCATTTTCACACCAGACTGCCATGTCTCCCACATTCCTTATCACTGTGAGATTGTTGCAGCTAGCTCTTGAAGATTACTGAGGAAACAAATATCCAAATTTCCTTTATTTATTCCACAAAAATTGACCAGTTTGCATGTACACATTCTAAAGGGTCTGTGCTGGGGCTATGTCTGATTCTACTAGAAACCCTGGCACCAGGAGATGTTTGTAGTTGGGGAGAATTGGAGAGCACAACAGTGCCTATGTCACCACCCATCACTTCCATCCCTGTTCTTTCCTCTCTCACCTTGAGCACATGAATGTACTGTTAAATTATTAGTGCCTCATTAATGAGTACTCTCTGCAAAGCTTGCTGCACTCAGTAAGAGACATTTCAATGGTTTTCTTGTGGGACCAGCCATGCTGTGACCTGAGTCTTGACCTAACTCAACTAACTTAGCTGAAGAAGATAAGGGTCTGCTTTTCCCAGAAGGTTACAGGGGCCACCCTTGTTTTATGTCAAAGGTGGAAATGTTCCTTGTGATGTTCATGTGCTGAAGTCTCAGACTCCTGTGGATTCCAGGCTGAGCCATGCAGGTCTTTTCTTTTGAAAGCCATCCACAGTGCCGCTCACAGAAATCAGTGTGTACTTTCTTCCACTCTCAGTACCACCACCCTCAATATCAGGCTTTACTGGGGGTAGCTCCTCTTTATAGCTGCATCCCCCATTTCCACACTTTCCTGACATTAACCAAGCAGTAAAAGTTCTTCTGGACCAAAAATACTCTTCTCCCTTTGATTAGCCATACTGGCCAGGGTGCAGTGCTCCAGAGGACATGCCTTGCTGTAGTGTAACTGGAGAACAAGGAAAAGCTGGTTTGTACCATCAGCCTTGCACAAGGCTCTCAAGCTCAGATGATAACTGATTAAAATGTGACAAGGTTTTTGGTTTTTAGCCTTGTTTTTCTACGTCTGCTTTCTCAGTTCTGGACAGTCAAGGTGCCCAGGTCAGTCACTTGCAGGGATTTTATTTCTGACCCTTCAATTGCAGCTGTATGAACAGCAATTGTCCAAGTGATTTAATGGAGTGTGTGATCCTCTTGTTATCACGTATGATAAAGCCCAGAAGTGGCAGATCACCTGGGCACATGGCAGGGTTAAGAAATACTGCCTGGCAATGCTGTCACTCTGTTGCAGGCTCTCAATTAATATACAGTTTGTCTTTTTCCATCTCACAGTATATTGCCTAACACTGACCTGGTGAGAGGCAGGGAGAAGCAGCTGCAAATGGCCATTTGCATCAAAAGCTCCCCAGTCACTCCAGATTACAGCAACCACGTCTTTTCCCAGCTAATGAATTGCTCCCATCTGCAAAATTACAGCTACTCACTTTTGTTTTGTTTAAATCAAAACTGCAGGGCTCACATGGCAGGCCGTCTGCTGCCTCCAGGTATCCATCTCTCACTCCGTGATGCCGAGTCGAAGGCGAGAGTGAGCGCTGTGGCTGTTGTTTTGTCACGGGCTGTTTGTGTGGGCTTTGACAAGGAGCATACACAGAGCAGCCCTGGCCTTGCATGAACCATCCAGGCAGAGAGGGGAATGGCTTTAGGAACCTGCTGGAGACCTGGGACCTGCCGGCCCGTGATGAGTCAGTGGAGATGCTTTCTGTGTAATGCTTCTCTGTGAGTCTGACCTATTGATTGTCAGGACTCTCAATAAATTTAGATCGCTGGTTTGTGTCTGCGCTCCCTAAGCAGGGGTAGGACAATGATTAGCTGTGAAGATCAATAGGGAGGAGTCTTTTAATCGACCATGTAAAATGTGTCCTTCGTCACTGATAGAGTGTTAATTGGGATTTAATTCTTGAGGGGGCATTCACCTGTCCCTCCCAGTTTTCTCTCTCCTCTTGAAGCTCTCATTGAGAAATTCAGGATAGCTTGAAAGTTAGAAAGATGGATAATCAAGGTTTTATTATTTTTGAAATGTTATTTCCACTGTATCCTCTCAGCCTCTACCCTGAACTATCCATCTGCAACTTTCTAAAAAAGTCCTCTTTCAGTAGCATTCACCAACAGGAGTATTTTTAGCATCCTGGCATGCTTGACACATTTCTGGGCCAAGGGCTTGGTAGGAGGGAAGACTTGGTGTCTGACTGCTTGCTGGCAGCCACCAGGGACACACAGGTCTCTGAGACACTGCCAGATGCCCAGAGAGACAACAACCAGTTGTCCCAGCAACTGGGATATGGAGGACACACATAGAAGGGGCTTCCAGCCATTCCCACAGCTAATCTGCTCACTTGTGCTGATGCAGCTCTCCTTTATACCCTCAGCTTTCACCTGTGGCTCAGATTTGGGACAAGGAAGGGGTGACAAACTCTTAGTCTGCCCATGTGGCTCGGTCTCAGAGAGGTTTAGGGACAAAGGAGGAGGAGTGGGTACAAGGGGTGCAGTGTTCTCCTCAAAGGTTTGAAAAGGAAGAGAGCTAACTTTCTTTTCCATAAGCATGTAAGATGCATGTTTTCCTGGTATTTCTTTTTATGTAGATTTTTTTTTTTCCTTTTTGTGAACAGATCAATTTGGTTTTGGGTAGGGTTTTTTATTTTTGTTGTGGAAATTGATCTCTCTTTTTGTGAGAGGGTGAAACCCGGTTTCTCCAAGGGGTGCCTCCCTCAGCCTCCACCTTCTCCCTGTGATGGACCCTGTGCTGGCAGCTCAGCTCTCATTGGGAGCAGGTAGTGACAGGGTCAGGCTGTGGGGGAGGTCTCAGAGGCTCCCTTTCCAGAGTAGTGGCTTACCCCAGCAAGCAAGCATCTTTTCCAGAGAAATCTTGTTGAGTCTGTGCGATAGGAACAAAGCCAAATGGAAGGAAAAACGGATGTGATGTGAACTTTCCCCTGGGTCCTGCCATGCTGCAATAGCTAAATTTTGCTATTTTGACCCCCCCAGCAAAACCTGTCTCTGTGTCAGTCTGCTCCTCATGAACAAATTCAGGATTATTGCCTGTCCTCACAGTTCCTCACCTCCATAGGGAAAATCTTTTAATTCTTTAGTTTCCTTTGGGACTTCCCAGTCCCAGCCTTGGAGAAACAAATCCTGTCACAGGCTGGAAGATGGAAGCAGCAACATTCCAGCTAAAAAGCTCTGGCATTTTTTCTTACTGTATATTCTTTAATCTCTTTTAACAGATGACCTCTCTAGGGCTATTGTATTACCTTCCTGCTAGACTTCTGACAGGTCTTCTGTTTAACTAAACCAATAAATATGTATATTTGCAGTATATATTTCAGGGTATTGGTTACTCAGTAACCAGCTTAAAATTAATATTAGAAATTACTGCAAGCTGTGTGATTGTACACACATATAAAACTATTTGGTACAACATTCATGAAATTTCCTTGCTGTAATTTAGCTGATTAATCAGTAAATATTCACACACAAATCCTGAATTCCTTCATGCTGGAAGGTATTTTGGGGAATGGTTGAGTAAAGCCAAGCAGTGAAAGGAGTCTCTGTCATCCCAAACACATTTGCATCTTCCACGACTTCAAGGAGGGCCTGTGGTGGGAACCCAGCTCAGCTCTGTGCCTCACCTCCACAGTGATACTGCCTTTCTTAGCACCACATCTCTACCCTTTCCTGTCTCTGGGCTTGTGAAGGTTGTGAAACAGCCTGTTGCACTTTGCCAGGGCAGTGGGAGGAGAGACCATACCAGTGGACCCACCAGCAGTGCCATCTCCACGTGAGGGACTGGAAGCTTAGGGTGAAACCTGAGTATCTCCTCATTGCTGGCACATGGGAGCTCTGCTTGAAGGCTTCTTGATGTTGCTGTTTTGTCCTCTCATTTGAAGGAAAATGGTTTGGTGAGCTCTTCAGATCTCTCTTTTTGCTGCACAGCTATTGCGTGTCATCCACCAGAGAGAAGTTTCACTTCAATACCCTTTCCCTCAGGGAAGGGCCTGGGAGGGAGCAGTTCAGTTTTTTTTCTACTGCTTTCTTCTGTGATGGGATTAAGCAGGACCTGCTCCTTTAAAAAGTGTCCCCTTCCCCATCATCCTCCCTCCTTCCAATTACAGCACTAATTTCAGTAATGGAGCATTAATGGAGTAATGGACTGCTGAAGCTGGCCTGAAGGAACTGTAGTGCTCAGCACAAATTGAGTAAATAAACCATATATTAGATTTCTAAACAATACTTTTAGTCTAGTCCCCAGGGAAAGAGAGTTGTCAAGACTTACTTAAGTCAACCCAGCAAAACGTATGCAAAAGATCCACCCATTCATACCCTGGAAAATGGCACCAGTGGCCTGAAGCATCAGCGAATCTCTCACATAAATATCTGCTGCCCTGACAGAGAGAGCTTTGTGTTGTTTCCTTCTCCTAATTCCTCTTCTTTGATTTATTTACCAATAAGCAGCTTTGTGCCTGTTTCTATTTGTGTCTTGCTGGAGAGCTGTCCCTGTACGTTGATAGAGAATGACTTGCAATTTTAAGGAGAGTTATCACAGAGCCATACGAAGTGATGGATGAGAGTAGTGCCCTAAACAGTTTTCAGTCTGGGAAAGTTCTGATTATTTTTTTCTTCCAAAAGCAGCAGCCCTCTGTCAACATTTTTATTACTTTATTTTAAAAATAGGCTTTGCACTACCTCAGCCAAATAAATAGGAGTGAGTAATGAAGTACTGACTACCCAGATTTACCCCACTGGCATCAGGGTGACTAATTGGAATTTAGTCACCCTTGAATGCGGAGGCTGCAGTCGAGGTTTTCCTAGGCAGCGTGCAAGCAGGGTGAGAGCCAAACAGAGAAGATGTGGACTTTGAAGCAAAACAAAGGCACAGAGTAGCAAAATGACCTTTCCACATCACTCTCCAGGTCAGTGGGAGGACCAGGGTAAAATACAGGACTCAAACCAATGCCATGTCTCCACCAAACTTTTTGCATCTGGAAGGAGCAATCATGAAAAGCCATAGTTCCTACAGGGCAGTGACTTGTGGGTGATCAACATCCCACAAGATGATTATTTACTTTCTGTGAGCTTCAGTGTGATCTGAGAGCAATCTTTTGAGTATTTGTGGCAGAAACAAGCAGGTTTTTGTCTGTTTTTATTTCCTCTCAACCCTGAGGCAGTCAAGGGAGAGTGAAGAGGGCTCTAGTTCTAGTTTCTAAGTTTTATTCAGCTTTGCCTTTGTTAAGAATAAGATAAACAATGGCAGCTTAAGCCTGAATTGAAAGAGAGAAGATTGCTTTAGTCCTGTAATCAGACTGGAGATGGGGTCTGAACCATAGCATTTTATCAGGGGTAGTTTTACACAGACATCATTAATCTGCTTCAGATGTCTGACACTTAGAACTTGGGTATGTTAAAATCACTCCCTCACTTAACCTCCGGATATAACACGTGGAAGAAGCAAAATCCACTGATGTTTACCAGACAAGATGATGTAGTGTCTCTCAGGGTGTAACATGGTGTCACTTGTGTTTTTTACTTGTTATTGGGGGTAATTTTGAATGACAGGTCTAAGAAGAAGCATGCATAATGTGCTGGTAATAATAATCAAGCGAACTTAGCCATAAAATCCTGAAATCTGCTTTTACAACTGATTGGGATAGATGATTTGGGCATGCTCTGGGATATAAAGGAACTGCAACACCTTTTTTGATCTGTGTGAGAGGATTAACTTACTACTGTGTGAATCATTTGTTAGGCACAAAACCAAGTCAGTCCCCAGGAGTGATGAGTTGACCAACGAACACTCACAGCCAGGAGTATGGATTGAAGAACTTAGAAGATGTCTGTTCACCTTTTGAAACAGTGTGCTAGTCTCACATTTCATTAAACGGACTTTATAATGTTTCCATTGAACTCGTGAACTCACTGTTTTCACAGCCTTAAGTCTCTTGAATCCAACCAGAGTGCTGAGCTCAATACCCTCAGTACCATCCTCCTCCAAGAGATTTCCCTCCTCCACTGCAGCCGGGCATGCCGCCTTTTTCGGACGTCCCAGGCATGCAGCAGCAGCAGCAGCCGCACCTACAGAGGCAGCCTCTCACAGCTCTAGCTTATCCAGCTTGACAAAATACCTGCAAACTTCAGATCCTCCTTTTACAAGGACTGCAATTCTCTCCTTCCTCGGTGTCTTCCTGGACGATGCTGGTGATACACAGCCCTTCACCGTCCCTGATGCACTTATTACTCCTCAGGTGAAATTTCTCCTAGCCTTTTTCCTTGCCACTCTGAAGTTTGAGAAATCTATTTAGCTTTCCTAATTCTCCCACTTCCACAGCTGAATCCAGCTACTTCTCTGCTGCTCTTCATCACATCCCATTACTTTCCTCCCTAACTGGCAAGCCTTACCATTATGAGTCCCTGCTCTTGATCCTGCCTTGGTTTTCTTCCTTTTAACTCTGACCTCACTGAAAGCACTGTTTGCAAACACTGTCTGGAGTTTTCTTCTACCAAAATTTTGAGCTTCTTCTTCAAATCTTGTGGATCTCAAAGCTGCACTGTGCATGCAGAGGTATAACATGTACAACACACATCTTCTCTGCTAATGTTCTCAGGAGGAACAAGGACCACCTTGATGGGAAATTTCAGCAAACACCACGTGCTCAGCCTCAGACAGCTGCCATGGAAACTTCATCTGGAAGTTTAGCAAAGCAGAGGAAAATGAAATTTAGTGATGAAAAAAAAGTCCGGGAGCTTAAATAGCAGACTGTTGCTTGGTGGTTAGTTCTTTGGCGACTGGAAAGTACAGAGCTGCCAGCTCTTCACCCTCGTGCACAGAAATCAGAGTATGTGAGGGTAACAACCTGATTAAATGAATATGAATTAACTTTTCCAATTAAAGAGATTCCAGAAAAACTATCTTACTTACATCTTTAAATTCTGATCTAATAAATTATCCCTCTGTTTTCAAAGTCCTTGTGATGCGGCTACACACACTGGTGGGACGACAAAATGATGACTGGAGGTCCCAGCTTTCCCACTCTGTTTCCTGTGCTCAGGAAGGGAAGGCAGCAGGGTTGTTAAGAAGAGACAGTTGTAAAAGATTGTTTTTCTGACATGACAATTAGTTTGGTGGACCTCATCTAGAGCTATCTGACATAACTGGGATCTGAGAAAAGACAGCCTCCTGTCCCTTCCCTGTCAAGAAGTGTTTGCACTCAAATGCTCATTTGGAATGTCATTCTGTTATTTTTTTCATTTTGCTTTGTGATATGGGACATTTAGTAATTGCCAGAATAAATACAGTTGTATCTTAAGGGTGGTTTGGGGTTTTTTTTAGCATTTTTCTTTTTGTTTGTTTCTTCCCCCCCAACCCCCGCCCTCCTCGTCCCAAGAATTCCTAGGTATTTTATGAAACTCCCTGGGTGCTGTGGGAGTCTCTCCTTTCCACCACTCCATTGCTTAATATTGTTACAGACTTTTTAATTCCTTTTTAGCCTATCTAAATTCTGTTTCATATAATCCTTGTTTTCCTATCCAAAACCATGCTGACATGTCATCTGCACTGAAATATTCCTGCTGTCAAAGACAAAAACAACTGCATATCAAAGGATTTTTTTCTTCCTTTTGCTGAGAGTTCCTCTCCAGTGGAGGATGTGGAAAAAATCTGAAAGATTTTTATGCAAGGTGAGTGCTTTTTATATTGTACTGTAGCATGTCTGGAAAAAGAGAACAGGAGTAAGATATCTAATGTGCCTGATCTGGTGCAAATGCATTATTGCATTGAGGGAATATCTTTCAGACACCTTATGGGACCTGTTCAGCTTGATCTCTTGGGTGAGTTTTATTATTCCTGTGGGGGAAGTTTGGATTGAAAAAACAGCTCTTGTTGATAGATATTGTGCGTGTTCATCTTCACCCTTCTCATACCCTCAAAACCAAAAATTTGGTCAGAAATAAACACTCCTCCGGAAGAAATCCATTGGAACACAAGAAACCTCCTACAAAACATTGCAGTAGAAGTCTAACAGTTTTGTAGCAAACTTACCTTTACCAGTGTAACTAGATCAGTCCCTGGGACTGTGTGACTGAGCCTTAGATTTGGGTGGGGTTTTTCTTCTCGTTCTTGCAGCATTTTTGAGTGCACAGGGTATTTGTTGACTAGGAGGCCTGTGTGAAAGGAGGAGGAAGCAAAGAGAGGGCATGGTTCCTAATCTGGGCCAATATCTTCTCTGCCACTCTGGTCTGAGTGGTGGCCCCTATCAGGGGAACACCTCCTGAAGAGACACCCAGCATTAGCGTTGGCTGCCAACCTGAGAAAAGCCATGGTGCTGGCCAGCTCTGTCTGCTGCTCCCCCTGTTTCTCTGGTCCCTGCCAAACAGGCTGTTAAGACCAGGAAAAGCCATTGGGTAGGTGACAAGAGCCAAAGAATTTGCTGAATGTGTTGGGCTTGATAGCAGCCGCCCCTTGCCAATCGCATTCCTCCGCTGCAGGACGGATGCACAGAATACATCCCAGACCTTCCTCCCAGCAGGAGATAAGCTCTGGAGTCCTCCACAGAGTGGAGCTGCCTGTGTCCTTTTCCCCATATGGTGTGAAGTCAGGTCTTCTGGTCTAGTGGCTCTGGACAGCTGGTAGAATTTTTAATTTTATTTTTTATTATTGAAGACATTTCCATAAGGTTGCATTTAGCCTTGGTTATGCTGCAGGTTAGCAGAGACCTATGGGGTTGTTATTCCTGGGTCTGGCTCCACCACTGAGGTCTGGAACAGAAAACTGGGCTGTGGCAAAGGGAAAGGAGGCATTAAGGCACACAATTCCTCAGAAGGTGCAGTGCAGCTCTCCCCCACCCCAGGTGGCTGCGTGGCACTGGGCCATGGTAGGTGCAAGCCTAGGAGGAGGAAAACGATGCTGAAGAATGTGCCGTTACGTATTTCCTCAGGTATTCCCTCCTTGGCAGAGGTGTGCGAGGACCGCAGACTTGGCAGGCGTAGTGGAAAGCTGTCTTCCCCTGCAGCTCTCCAGGGACCTTCCCTGGCACTTGGCCTAGCTGTGGGCACCAGCTGTGGTTGGGGACACGAGCTCTCCCAAAGGAACTTTGGATGTGTCTGTGCAGCCCCTTGGAGTGCCATGCGAAGGTTCCCAGATGACCCTCATCGCACTGGAAAGCGAGACAAAGATAATTCTTTCCCCTTTTACAAGCACTGATTAGTCAGACACAGCGTTGCACCTGCAGAAATATCATTGCTTCCAGGACTGGAGGGAGGGTCCCTGCACTGTGTGGAGCCTCCAAATAGGTGAGACAGTTCTGCCTCGTGCAGAGGCTTCTCCACCTCTGCACTGTGATTTGGGCAGGCACAACACCCAAAGTAAAGGCGCAGCAAGAGCTTGCCAACGTAGCAACAGTGTTTCTGGACTTAAGGTTCTGGAGTTTCACAGAGATTTTGGGTGCTCTTTTTGAATTTTTGTGAAAATATCCCTTAATATTTGCATGGGATAATTTTCCTAAATAGAACAAACTAGAAGAAATTTGAAAATCGCTCTCAGCCACTGTTGTGCTTCCTTCAGGAAAAAAACCATTTAAGGCCAAACCCCAAAGGAGAAGGGGTACATGGAGTTTCATGGTGCACATTGTATGGTGTGTGTGTATGGCTACCTCTGCCTCAAAGGTAATTTTCAGACTAATTGGAAAGCAGGAAATAAACAAAGGTGTTTAATCCTCACAGGTTTCATGGCAGTAAATATCTAATTAGAGGATAAACAAACTATTTTTGCCCCAGCTGAGGAAAATGGTGAAGTTAACCTAGCATAAACACCAAATATTTCAGAAGTGCATTAAGAATCATTTGAATCAAATTTTTTTGTGTATTAAACACCAAAAACCTCAACTGCAAGATACAAACCACAGAAAATCAGTTCTCTTTTATCCCAGTGTTGGCAGAGCCATAACTTCCTAAGAGACTGGCTCCCAGAAACCCCTGCACATTTTGATCCATCAGTAATGCCTGTAAATTTCCATCCCATTTTTAGACTCTGTAATGATTGAGTCTGTGACCATGTATTGAAAAAGGACAAGAAGGTCCCTCTTCCATTATGGTGCCTTGTCTTGTCCCTCCTGTATGAAATGTAAGTCACCAATTAAGTGTGCTCTTCAGTGTGTTTGTTTGCCTAAAATCCCTTCTGAAAATGATGCTTTTAATTCACTACTGTCATTGCTGTGATATGTAAAGTGCTGTCCATCCTTCTGCTCAGGCAATGGGGAGAAATGGAGTCAGTAGAAGTTGTTTATCCTCAATGTTGTTTTCTGTGGCTTGGGATAGGAGAAGGAGCCAACAATCCCAGAGATCTCAGAGGTAATGCTACTGAGGGACAGTGTAGGCTCTAGCTTTTCCTGACATTTCTCTCTTTCTTTCCCCATTTCTTCTCCAGCTGCACTATCCAGCACATGTAGTCTATGCCAAGGGCTGGGAGAAAAGCCTCACATCCTCTCCCATCAGTATGGCATCTGCCTTTGGCTCTGTTTTGAAAGTCCTTTGGGATTTGAACCTCTATTTTGTCCTGTGTGCCTGTAGTGCCCTAATTTTACAGGGTGCTGCTGAACTGCTAATACTCCTACGCGCTGCCACAGAAGCAGGGAGGCCTCACATCTTTCAGAACAGGAACATATCCCCACACTGCTAACCAGAAGAGCCAGGTGGGTTGGCTACTTTTAAATCTTCTTTCACAAGATTCTTCTTTCCTCATTGAGGATTCAGCCCAGAATTGATCTTTGAAGGAATTACGCTGTTTTATGAAGTTGCCTTTTGTGGGCATCTGTGAACTGTAATGGTGGACATAAAGTGTTTTCTTGATTTATCACCCTTCTGCATCACACAAGTAGAAATGTCTGTGATTTTTCATTTAATACATATATATCTTTTTATAGAGGTCCATGTGTTGGTCACATACTGAATAAAATTTAGATGTTTGAATTCTTGCAGTCTGGAAAAAAAAAAGGCCAACATTTAGCTGGAGAAGTCAGGCACTTGGGAAGCAGAAATACAAAGGCAAGTGGGGAGGAGAGAGGAGGTAACTGAGGCAAGAGGGAGCGCTTAGAGAGTGGTCCTCAAACCACGACGTGTATTTGTCTTTGATGCTGGCAGAGCTGTACAGGCTCTACAGGAAGCTCTGCACTGCTGGAGGGCTGCTTTCAGCTGAGACACTGGACCCAGGTCCTATTTTTTCTGGCTCTGTTGTCTGTCCAGGAGGAAGTGAGAGATCCTATGACACTTTTTGGAAGAGAAGGACATGATCCCAGTGCTGTGGATAGAGTTTCCTGTCTGGCAATAAAATGTATTCAGCTCTGTGGATGGTATTAACAGGTGCCAGCATCAGGGTCTACAGGCTTTTTGTTAAAGCTGCAATGGTCCTCAGCTGCTCTAAATCAGGAGTCCTGCTTAGATGGTGGAGCTGCAGGAGTTTTCCCCTCTTCCTTTGTTTGGGAATTATTTCTTTCCTCTTTGGTTCTAACATAAGTTTGGCTCGTGTAGAAAATTACTTATATCATCCAAATCTGCTTTTAAGATATTAATCTAATTTGGTACAAAAAAAAAAAAAAAAGCTTATATGCAAGCAATTGAACTTAGGCTGTCTAGCAAATTACATCTCTAGGAAGGTAATGTAGAACACCAGGAAATTTTGTGGTGCGCCAAGAGAAAAAGTTCTCTAGGATGACAGAAATAAATACCTTGAGAATCCAGCTACCAATGACTATCCTTGAAGGATAAAGAGGGTGGGGGGGTGGGATCTCTGTGAAAGTTGATTTGTTGATTATCATTTAAAGCATTTTGATATCTCAAGTGAAGGTCAGTCTATTGTTGTGTTTTTTCCTTTTTGCAATTAGCTGTAGGTAATTTGTATGAGGCACAAAACATGAATAGCATCTCTTTAAATTAATACTGAGGTGGGTGGAAAGGAAGAACAAGAGAAACAAGCAGAAACTTATTTAACAGGCTGGTTGCTGAACAGTAGCAGCATGGCTTGAGTCAAAGCATTACTGCTTTTAGCATATGATTTATTGCTAATGCCCCTTCCCATGACTGGCCTTCAGCCTTTGATGTCAGTCAGCTCTGAATTAATTACTTTGTAATGCAAAGTGAAAGAGCAGCAGGTTTGGTTTATTCCCCGTTCCTCCCTGAAGCTGTTGTGTTAACTTGCCTCGTGGGTGTTTGCTCGCTCTCTCCCTCCCCGCAAAGCACCTTCTCATTTGCAAATTCAAAAAGCTGGCTGGGCTGTGCGCACCCGTTGTGCTCCCTTATAACAAATGGAGCCTTTTAGCCAGGGCAAGCCAGACCAATGTAGGAATGTAGGAGATCATATCTTGGGGGGGAAATCAATATTAAGATGTACAATTGCTCCCATGGTATTGAAAGAATTAGTTGATCTACATGCCAAATGACAGCCCCCTTGATAACAGGGATTATGTGTCCTGTCTTTCCAGGCTGTGCTCCGTTGGGGCTGCTCTCTGGGTCCCTCAGGCAGAGATAATCTAATTAGTACAACAAAGACCAGGTCGATTTGAGAAAAAAAAGAGCAGGGGAGAATTGGAGAGAGGGCTTGTGGCGAGGTGGATGTCAGCGAGAAGCAGTTTCTGGAAAAAGTTGCAGAGGAGGAATGGAAAACTGGGAATACGAGTTAACCGTCAGTTTGGCTCCACAGACACTGGAAATTCAGACCCATTGGACTATTACCAGACAACCCCCAAATTAGCAAGTGCTTACAGCCTTCACAAGCACTTATTTAATCATGTCCTTGGAAAGGAGGGAGCTGAGGAAACCAGGTGGTGTTGGGCTGAGCGGAAAGGAGGTGGCTTGGACCTGGAGCTGCTTGTCCACTGCAGAATCATAGGCACCTGCTGGAAAAGTGTCTTGTGAAAAAAATGCTTCACCACTAAAAAAACCCAACAACCCATGAACAAACAACTAAGCCAACACTTTTTCCCTTTACTAAACTATGTGTATGTGAAAAGACCTTTTTTTGCTTCTTGGCTGAGGTTTGGGCAATGAAGTTGTTCTTCCCATGCTAAACACTGGGTGGATAATTTTCTAGAGGACAAGGTGAGGTTTCAAGAGGCTTCTCGGAGTGGAGACCTGGTTTCTCCATCAGCCACAGTCACACCAAGACAGATGCCCCTTGTTGGCAACTGTACACAGATAAGTGATTCTGAGACTCTGAAAGTTTCAAAGTTGTTTTAAACTTAATAATGAAGTGTCAGCAGTCCACTCTAGCAAGCTTGGTTAGAATAAGAGCTGTTTTTCCCCTCCTGGTTGCAACCATGACATTGGCTTTTGAAGGCACTGTATCTGTTCTGTCAGTGCATCCTATCAGCCCCATCAGCACAAAGATCCCCTGTTAGCTGTGATTGCTTCTGGCGAGATTGCAGATGGATGGACGCGGGAGTGGGCACATCCACAGTGGGTGTACACTGATCTGGATTCCGAATAAATTCCCTCCTAAATGGTGATGGCATAGGACAGAGTTACTCAAGCCTGACACTGCACTTGTACTTGACATATTTTTTATGACTTTCTGACAACGGCTGTTAGTACCTGAATATTTTAGTCTTGTTTTTGGTTTTAAACAGAGAGAGGCTTGATCTCTGCATGGAGTTCATGCAAGACAGACACCACAGTTCTGGGCTTTTGTAGTTTGTTCCCAACCTTGTCTTAAGAGTGGATCCTGAATTTATTCTGTCCTTTATGACCATAATCCTGAAGTTCAATTTAACTTCAATTCACTACCAACACACCTGAAGTGCTTTGGTGGTTGGATCTAGGATTTTGATGCAGTTTTGATTGCAATTGCTCAGCCATGCAAATGGATGCAGGCGTCTTCAGGCTGTACAATTCCCTATGCTTACGGGACTGGATGGCTGAAGGAAGGCTTGCTCACATCTGGAAGTTGCTTTTTTCCTAAGGATCATGAGCACAAGGAGTTCAGGCATTCTTGCACAGCTCCCCACTGACCCTTGAGTTCATGTCATCAGACCCAATCTTGTTGTCTTGGCAAATATTCACACAAATAAGAGCACTCTAACAATGGGATCTTTCTTTTCGTAGCTTCCCTCTCCCTCTCCTCTTGTCCCTTGCTGCCTCCCTCTGCTACACTGGAGATAGAAAATTTGGAGACAGCAAGGATGAGATCACTGCTTTTCAAGGAGCAACAAGAAAACTGGCTGCACAATTTGGGGCTCTGCATAGCCTTTTCCCAGGGAGCAGATCTGATACTGTTTCCCTATCCACAACTGCACAGAGACATCAGCACTTTGGAGACGGTGCTTGCCAGCCACTCGGGTAAGACTGTAGATAAGGCCCAGAGATGAGGAGCCATCAAAACACAAATGTCTAGCACAGACTTTGCATTCCTACCTTTGCTGTATGTACTTACTTAAAATACATGAGCTTACAAACCGTAATTAGCAAGTCACAAAGCCGTTACCCATTCCAGGGAAAGGAGCAGTATGAGTTATGTCGGGGATGCTGTACAGGTCCACATTGAACTTTGCTTCAGCTGTGGGTATAGATATGTGAATTTATAAGCAACTTTTACATTTGCAAGATTCTTCAGTAACAAGTGAAAACAAGTTATACTGAAGCACTGGGAGTGGGGACTCCAGATTCCTATGGGTTCCTGCAGCAGTGCTCCTTCAAAGCCTGGCTTCAGGTTACTCCCCACATACATTTCCTAGGGTGTTCCTCTTCCCAACACAGTGTTTTTGTGTTAACCTGGACCATCAGGTATAAGTCCACATCACCTGAGCTCTTGCCAGCTGGTAGGCTGAGCTGTCTGTGTGCTCATGGATGGCAGGGAAGACCAAAAAGAGCCAGGTGTCTCTTGCATTCATGCTATAGCTCATCCTTCAGCAGAGGTGCTGAGTATGTGCCCCCCTCCTTCCTCCAGTCACAGTTTTCACCAGAACTGCAGGAATTTCCTGCACTGACCGTCTGGACTCAGACATGTTTTTGCAAGTGTGTGCTCTTTGTTTTCACACTGAAATAGAATAAAAACAAACCAGAAGAAGGAAATTCAATAAAAATTACATTTGATAGACCCAGAAAAAAACTGATTTTTTTTTTTTAAACGAAAGACTGCCATTTAAAAGCCCAGATGCAGACGTTCCTTACTATCCCACTCCCACTGAAAATTAAAACTGAAATCAGCCAGGTCTAAGTTCTGTGTATCTGTGTGGTTTCTTTTCCTCTATTAAAATCAGCAACAAAGGAGTCTGTCAGGGATTTTCTCAAGTGTCCTGCTAAAGTACAAAACTTTTTCACAGTATGCTTCTTAGCATTCTGTTTTATGTTTTGGTTTCTACAGTACTGGAAGGGTTGGGACCACTTTTTATTTGATATTTTTGCCTGTCACGCACACTACTTGTTTAGCTGGAAGTTCAATGTACCATTGCTGAACTCGTGCCCTGTTGTGGGGTGCTATGGCATTTATATCTGTTGGAGAGGCACCATCCTTTGCACAATCATCAGAGCAAAATGTGGGCTGCTGCATATTCTAGGGAACACCTGTATCAACTGAGGCAAAACATTTTAATTTACCCATTTCCCTTTCTGTAAAACCTTGCACTTTGATATGTGACGCTTTTTGTCTGAAAACTTTGCATCAAGTAATATTGTACAACTGCTCCTTTGCATGTTCCAAGTTTAGTTCCTTGGTCTGGCAAACAGTGTAACTCTTGATACAAACTGCAGTAAATTACCATGTTATTAAGCAATTACTTACAGAGCATTCCCTGATCATTTGGTGCCTTGGGATGTTGTGCCTAATTGCAGATTTAACAAAAATATATTGTGGTCATTATGCCATTATGCTATGAGATTATAAAGAGCAAGATAGAGCAAATCAGATAAAGCTGAGTGAGACTTAGCTGTCTGCATGGGAATGTTAGGAACAGTGTCTCTCACCCTTGCAGGCCACAAAGATAATTTCCTGACTACTAAGTAGTAGTTGGTTTTAAAAAAAAAATCTATTAGGCAGCGTCTCTGCACTCAGGGGAAATGTCTATCAGCAAAACTGATTAGAGATAAGGGTAAGCAGATGTCAAAACAGGAGACCACCAAAGAACTGAGATCCTAAAGTGAACGGGGAGAGATCCAGCAAGTATTAAATGTAGGGTAGATTGCTATGCCACGAATGGGGAGCAATCCTGCTCTCCTTGCAGCTCCAGGGAGAGTTTTGCTGGAAGAGAAATGGACTCTGTATCTTAAATGGGAGAAGTCTGTTTTCTGCTATCATTTTTCTGTATGAATTTGTATGAGTATGGTTTTTTAATTTTTTTTTCCCTCCACAAACTCCTTTTTTAACCTTATGATTGAAGTAAAATTAGAAATGTTAGGGATAACAAGAACTGAGAGAGGATGTTCTTCAGAATTTGTTTTTTCTGTAACCACACAGGAGCCAAATTTAAATGATCTCTTTCTGTAGAAAGTGCTTCTCCATAATCCTCAGTTTTGTCACAGCCTTCATTTGAATTAACTCTCCAGTTATGGGGCTACACACGGTTTATAAAAAGGCCAGTAAAAACGTTTTGGTGAAACTTCCATTGTAGGAGAACATCTGTGAATTTCAGTTGTCACTGAAAGAAAAATGTAAGAAAATACAGGCTTTTAGGGGGGAATTCATGGGAACAAATAATTTTGTATGTCAAAAATCGTTTTACATGTCAAATATTTCTGTGGGTTGACATGAAATTTTTAATAGCGTTTCACATTTATCCTGATCATCCTTAACTTCATATCAACACATTTACAATGCCAGGATCTGCATTCACCTCTCTTTTCTTGTCCTTCTCTGCCAGCCAGAGAGGATACACAGCACTGCTGTGACAGTCTTTTTTCAGAGAGATGCCCATGTGCAATGGAATGAGGCTTCAGGCAACCTTTCCCAGTGAACTGAAAAGCCATTTCAGCATCACCGTGCAAGGTCTGTGTGAGAGTTTTTCACAGAATCACAGAGTGGTTTGGGTAGGAAAGGACCTTGAAGATCACTCAGACCAACCCCCTCTGCCATGGGCAGGGACACCTTCCATCAGACCAGGTTGCTCAAAGACCATTTAACCTGGCCTTTTGCTTTGCTTCTCCAACTAAAAGTTGAGGCTTTCATGTCAGTCTTCCCATTCCTAAAGTGCTCAGAGATGCTCCTCTCAGCAAGGCTCCCAGCAAGACTGCACCCCAGCAAAAAGCTGCCACAGCTTGGGGCTGGTCCAGCCTCGTTTGTGCCCATTTGGACACAAAGAGCTTTCTTTTCCCTGTAATTAGAGCTGCTCATTTTCTGCTTGGGTTTCACAGTTGCCCACAGTGTATTGTACCTGGCATCTCCTATGCACGGGCCAGACAGGCAGGGCCAGGGCTGGAGGAAAGCCTGTCAGATGCCACACTGCCTTTGGTGCAGACACTGATTGCTGTGATGGGACAGATGCTGTGCACACATCTGGATCTGCGGGGAGGTAAGCAGGGAGAAGGATGCATCTGGAGAAAACGGGAGGCAGGGGAGCCCTAGATTACAAAGGTGCTATGTGATAGGTTTGTTGTGGGATTGATCTGACCCCATACCATTTGCAAATGCATCATTAGGGAGTGTGCTCTCCCCAGGCAGCAGGGATTTTGGCCTCCCTGTCTGGGTCCCTCCGCTCTTTGTGTCCAGTGCTGAAGAAGGAATTCATCATCTGATTTGGGGGATGTTGGAGGAACTGTGACTTCTTTGGCAGTCCTGCTCCCCTCCCATGGGAGCCTCTGCCTGCTTCCCCACGACCCACACACCGCTGCCTGCTGAGGGTGTGGTATCCTCTTACCCACCTGGCCTGGCACATGCCTGCTATCTTGTTCCTCCTGGAGGGCACCTGCAAGATGTTGAGGAAACAGATCAGCACTAGCAAATCCTCACCAGTGAAGGTAACTGTGTATGTGCAACCTTTTCTCTTTAACCTCATCATGAAAGGAGCTAGGAAAGGCCAGGCATGATCTGTGCACTTTGACAGTGGCTTCAAGCCTCCCACAGGAATATCAGCCTTGTTTTGCTGAAAGAAAAGCTAAATCAAACCAGTACATTATTTATCCTGAAGCACATTTTGTCTACTCCACCAGTGCTAGCACCAAATTAAGGCAGGGTGAATTACAGTGACTGCCTTCCTCAGCCCAGCCCATGCCTAACTTCTGTAGCAGCCATGCCTGCACAGCACATGTTTTGATGCTCTGAGCCATCTTAGGTCATTTTTTTTTGAAACTGGTAGCTCTGGGTTTGTTCACTTCAGTTGTTCAAGAGCTGGACCTGGGTTTCAGCAAGCCTATACCACCCAGACTCCTCCGTCTCATCCCATCTCCACGCTTCTGAAGAGCCACATTGCCACAAAGGGAAGACGCAACCTGTCTCCACAACCCCTTGTAAGAAGCTGGTTTTCAGAGCACAGGTTATCCCTACCCCTCTGTGTCTGATGCAAACATGGGGAGAAGCTGTCCTGTCCCCAAGACACAACCTTGATCCCTGGCTATTTCTGGCCCTTTGGAGGAAAGTGGGAACGGCAACAAAAATAGTAGGGGAAAAAAATGTGCAAGATACATATATATATTTTTCATTTGTTGATGCTTTTTCTTCACAAAACTTCAGTTTCATCCTTGCTGCTGTTTGTACTAAAAGAGAAACTGATGAAAGCCACAGTAGATTTGCTTCACTGGATAACATAATACATCATTCAAAAGGTAAGTTGCAAACAGTGGTCCTAATCTTATAACATTAACCATAACCTCTGCTACTCCTCCCTCCAAAATCCCAGCCACTTTGAAAAAAATCTATCTTCTTGTCAAATAAGTGATTTTTTTATTGATGTTATATATCCAGCAGTGAAATGGATTTCCCTTTTTACAAGGTATGACAATTTTTGTTATGAAATATTTCCATTACAGGAAGCTTTGATTGATTTGAGAAGTGCCCTAGGTAATAGCAGGCTGATCAAGAATGAATTCACCTGAATGTTTATGTAGAGTGCTGATTCTAAATGGGTTAATGCCATTCCTAATAAGGATGTGTAATGCTTGGAAAAGTTGCTCTTGTAAAACAATTACAATATTATATTATTTTTATATCCCTTGATCTGGCCAATACTCATGTTTTTCACTATTTCTTCTGAGAGGAGTTGTCCAAATGACCTGAAAAACTTTGGTCCTTCTTAATGACTCAAGCTGAAAGCAAACAGCAGTGGCCTGTGCCAAATATTGACCTGGTTCTGGAAAGGGCTGGCCAGCTGTGGACTGCTCTGAGTGAAAGCTGTACTTGGTGCAAACTGCCCTTTGATCAGGCTGCTTCGCTTCCTGTCATATTTGTGAGTCAAAAAGCAGAGATCTGCCACGAAAGCTGAACTGTGTCACTCTGCTCCTCTTTCCTGTGCTTTGCCCCGAACTCTTCCCTATGCACCTGCTCCTTCAGCAGTTGCTGGGTAACAAATGTGTCTCTTATTGTGACTTTTTTGTACAAGCAGAGAAAAATACGCTGTTCTGAAGACTGAGTTTCTCTGACACGTGGTGTGCAGGGTGATTTGCCCATAAGCAATACCGCTGCGCTGAGTTGCAAGGTGTCCTTTCTTCCACGCAGTGCCCACTCAGGCAGAGTGCAGGCTTGGTGCAGAGGGGCTGCTGGACAAGTCACCACAAAGACACCCTCACAGAGGCACTCTATGGAGAGTGTTGCTTATTTCTAAACAGTGAGAGGATTTCTCCTCCCTAATGCTAGCACTAGAGAGCCACACATCTCTGTCCCACCTGGTTTTGCCCAGAATGAGCGACTGTGGCTTCTCCAGCACCTATGCAGTTGCCAAAATATTTTCACCTTGTCTGTAGCAGCAAGTCCCATGCAGAGCTGCGGAAGATCTTCAGGTCCATCCTAACATGTGGAATAACAGTGTCATTTCTCAAGACTTTTCATATGTCTGGGACACCCCATGACAAACCTCAGTTTTCCCTCGTTATGCCAAGGGAGACAGACCCACCGTGAACATGATCTATGCCTGGTTTCTAAGCCAGACCCCCCTTCCCTGCTGGTTTGGTTCTGTTCAGGTGCACCAGAGCCAAGTAGAACCTACCACAAACACCTCTTGGTGACACCGGGCGTAGTCATCACCTCCTCTGTCTGGGGGTACAGCCCTGTGCGTGTGTAACCCATCGGTGGTGGGTGTGTGCATGTGTGTGCTCGTGGCTCTGCCTCCGGCTCCTCGCTTGCCACACGGCCGTGCCACGACCACAGGCTGGGACCAGCACCAGCACAGAACCGCTGCTCTTAATTACAGCTGTTTTAGTGGAGACTGCATCTTCCATGGGAATAAATCGTCAGGATTTGGGAAATGCCAGACAGGATCCATTGGAAAAGCAGAGATTGTTTTGTTGGCATTCCTACACCACGATTTTAACTTTTAAGAAGTCTTTTTTTTTTTTTTTCTCCTCACTCACACAAAAAGACAGTTGGTGCAACAAAAGCACAGCTTTAGCCCAAAACGGTCCATTCTGGATTTACATAATACTGTATTATTTTTAAGAGAAACTGGCTTACCTCCAAATTTATACGCCAGAGGCTGAATGAGCTAAATTTAAATACCAAAGTATTTCAAATGGATATTTTACATTAACAACAATCTCATTTATTTTAGTTTAGTGTTTTCACATAGTTTTTCAAAGTCAAGCTAAACCCACCGTATAAAAATGAGTGTTTCATTAATTTTTATAAGAATTATAAGAAGCATATGTTTTAAAGCTTCATTTTGTAATGCAGCAAAGGATATTGTAGACATATTTATTTACATAATGGCCACATTAGAAGAAATTTTTGTATGGAAAAATGCAGCAATACCAAGCAATGGTTACCACAAGTTTAAAAAAAAATAAATTAATGATATGGGGTGAAAAGAAGCAGAAAAAAATTAAAAAATGAAATGAGAGAATGTGATTTTTTTAAAAATGCTCCAAGTGAGCACATTTCCACTCCTATCACAAAGCCAGTGGAAGCACAGCGTCCTACAGGAAACTTTCATGAGGAATCACAAAAAAAAATATGTCCTGTGAAAGAATTGGAAAATTTCACTTGGAAAAACAGATCTTCATCTTAAAAAAGGTGAGAAATGTTGCTTTTAACTTTGGTGTTCTGGTTCTGTTTCCTGTTCTTTTGTGTTCAGTTTTGGTTCAGGTTACATTTTGTTAAACATAGTATGAGTGTGTATATAACATATAAGTCAAATGCTTTACTATAATATAGCAATAAATGAAAAGCACACAAATGTAAATGTTTTGACACTGTCAAAACAAGAGCTGACACAAAATAATCAGACCTCTTCTGATGAGAAAATTTGTGAAATATTTCAGTTGTTGGCAAAACCAGGCATTTTCATGTAAGAAAAAACCTTCCCTGTGTTTGATCAGCTTAAAATTGCCACAAAAATTATTGAAAATAGTTACAGCAAATAAACTACATCAGCACATCATCCTACTAGAATTAATTCAACAGCTACTGTAAACTCTTTCTAAGGAAAATTTTGAAGAAAGCCTCAGAATGTAGTTTGTTTTAACAGGCTTTCAGAGCTTAGAAACTGTAAGCCTGACCCTAATAGGAATTTGAATTACCAGCTAAAATAATTTATAGAAGATGCACTAAAGAGGTTTTATGTATATAAAAGACATGTGTTTTTTCTCTGCTTTGACTGAAGAGCTGTTGTTTTTGGAGGCATGTGTACTTACATTTTGTGGGTAGTTTTATAATCTAAGGTTTTCAGCAGACAGCAGGTTTTTACATCAGGTATATATTTTGAGGAAAACACAAGTGTTTCACTTTTTCTCTGAATACTGGGAGAACATCACAAAGATTTTGCTTTCAAAAAGCCTCTAGGATTGGACCTATTGTGTCTAAGACCTATTGGACCAACTAGAGAACCTTTTGTAAACCGTTAAACTGGAGCCAAAACTCAAAGCAACTGGTGAGTATATAAGGAAAGCAAGAAAATCAGCATTGCCCCGCTATTCCAGGGATTTATTTCATCGATAAGTAACAATCCTCTTGACTTCTCCCTGCAGAAAGTTGTGCAATGTCCTGCTCTGTGGAGGCACGCATTCCTGGAAGAGAGGAGGTCCTGAGAATGTCAAAAGCTCTTGAAAACAGGTCCAGTTTCCACTTTGCCAGACGCTATGGCAAAGACTGCTCTGAGAGCTAATTTTGGATAATGAGCAATCAGCAGGGGCAGAACATCCTGTAAGTATCTACAGCTGAACACTCTTAAACAAGATTGGGATCACCCAAAGCTTTTCTGGTGGGTGTTAATACGGTGATTAAAGTTTACAAGAGGCCCATGGTTTTATTTTTGTCTTGTCACATGCAATGGCAGCTAGGCAGGAAATCTGCTTTAATACATCGATGTTTCTGGCCACCTACGCGGAGAATGCATGACGTGCTTGTGTAGCAATAGCTGCTATATAAATTTAGACCTGGTTGTTGTATAAATGATGTTGGGCAAAGGTGTGGCAGGATACTCAAAAATATTATTTGGATAAATTTACTTTCACTGGAACATCTGCTTTAGTCTGCCAGTGTCTTGAAGTACAAGTCTTTGTAATGTGTGAATGTGTGCTCTGTCACTGCAAGATACACCTCTTCAGAGCTGGCAATGTCTGCTGGCAGCACTGTGTGCTATCAGGCCCTGTCATCTCTTGGTATGTACACTTTTCCCCACAAAAGTCAACCTGAGACCTCCCCCTTGTATTTTCTTGTGTAATTTTTTTTTTTTTTTGTTTTGAGTGGACAGAAGCTAACTGCCAATTTTTGGAAGGTGACCTACACAACAAAATATGTAGGGTTGTTTCTTCCACTTTCTGCTTCTGTTCTTTCTCACCTTTGTATTTAAAAGACTGTCTTGAATAGATAGGATCCTAAGTGAGTCTTATCAAGGTCAGAGCTTGTTGCTCTGACACAGATTTGAATACAAAACTTTGTAGATATCTGATTCCCAAACATCTTTGGAAGCCATGTTTACCACCAATAGCTTGCCTCTAATTGTGGTCAGATTTCTGCTTACTTTATTTCATTTCCATTTTTAGAAGACGCAGCCAATTTTGTTAAATCAAAAGTTAATTTAATTTAATTTGCTCTAATTTTAAAAGGGTTCTGTGAACAATTTTCTTTGTTTTGTTTTGGGTTATGGTTTTTGACTATTGAGCAGAAATCTGAAAACAACTTAAGTTTCATGAGGATAAATTTATATATTTTCATTTTTCTCTCTTAAAAACGTTTGGAACTTCCTTGTTGTTGAAGAAAGTAGTCTCCTTTTTTTTTTTTTTCCTTTTCTTTTTCAACCAGAAGAAAATGAAATCTCATGGCAATGTTAGTTTTTGTTCTCAGAATGGTTAGAATGGTCATTGTAAGCAAAAGGGATGCAGGCATGCAGAGCAGTTGCTCCAACTGCCCGGCTGGGACACACTTGGGTAAGGTTTTCTCTAGTTTTGTCCCTTGGTCATGTTCCACTGGTTGTAAAGCACCTAGGTGTTTTGGGAACTGGCACTCACCTACATGTGGAAGAGTTTGTGAGAGGTATTCATTTGGTACCTATCTCATTCACTATATAACTCTTTCATACAGAGAGAAAAGCAACTGTGGAAACTACTGAAATATAATCCCTGCTTATAACTACCTAAAACTTCACAGTTTGAATTTAGTTCTTTTAAATGTGCTCAAGTAACAGCATAGATACCAAAGGGTGCTTTCTTTAAGACCGTCTGTTGAACTTGAGGGGATAAATTCCCTGCTCACATTGCCTGGCTATAGGCAGCTGTGGGACGGCCAGCCTTGTTTAGTTTTTCACTTGTAGATTGTGTACAGACTGTTCCTGTTCCCCGGGCACTGCTTCTGGGTTTCATCTGCTAGTCTCTAGACCTGGGTGTCCCATACTTCCATATCATACCTGCCAGCTTTGTGCCAACTTCCCTCGTGTCGTGGGACATCTCAGTTGGTTGCCTATACAGGGGCAACTGAGTTGAGGCACATCTAGAGAGCTGTGGTGCCAAACTGGAACCCAGCCAGCTGGTCACAGAGTATTCTGAGTTGGAAGGGACCCACAAGGATCATCGAGTCCAAATCTTAAGTGAGTGGCCTGTACGTGGATCGAACCCATGACCTTGGTGCTATTCGCACCATGCTCTGAACAACTGAGCAAACCCATCCCCTGAGTCTTGAGAACAACTATCTTTAAAGGTTGTTGATTGTTAGGGCATGATAAGCTCCTTTTCTTTCTCACCCTGTTTTATCTTGAGCAATGCAATAGTAATAAAATACTTGCCTAAATTCTTTTTACTAACATTTGCATGTGTGCATAGAATAAGCAAAAGGATGACACTACATCTTTGTGGGAAGGATTCCATGGGCAGAATTGCAAATAAGTAGGAAAACAGCAAACTGGAAAGAATTTGTTATGCTCTTTGTCCCAAATTGGTTTAGAGTTGTAAATATGTAGATTTTCTATATTGACTGATGAAATTCTTTGTGTAAACATAGACTGATGTGAGGGAGCAGAAAAACAATCAAGAGACTCATCTTGGTAAACAGTTTCAACAGATGTTCTAGAAGAACTGCTGAGACAGTCTTCATTCTCAGATCTGGGCTGAATCACCAGAATGGGAACATATTCACTTGGGTGTTTGATATGCTTGGATGTGCTGTTAAGATCAGAGAGAGCAGAAATCAAAGGAGAAAAAGTTTATTTGTTTGTCACAGAAAAAGAAGCAAACATTTATGATATGTCACCTCAAATGCTGAACTAGCATGATGATTTGGCAAGTAAGACTTCAGGGTAGGGGCCAAGTTTCTCCAATTTTGTGCCTGCAGTGCTAACCCCCATCTTGGTTCATCTCAGTCATAAAGGCCATGTCCACTTTAAGAATTTTGTAGAGGGAAATTTTTATTTGTGTTTCTTTCTTTGCTGCTCTACATCAGAGATCAAACAATGATGAGAGTCTGGTTTCCAGAGTGAATTTACTTTTGATTAACTTCTGGTGTCCATGAGCAGGATCTTGTGTCTACGGTGTTCAGTGTGGGCAAGGTCAGCTCTCCATGTGGTAGTTCTTTCTAGTTGTCCTCATTGATCAGTCAGCTTGAGGGTTCCCTCTGATGTGTATAAACACCTGGCAGGAGAGAACGAAGAAGACAGAGACAGGCTCTTTTCAGTGCTGCCCAGGGACAGGACCTGAGGCAATGGGCACACACTGAAACACAGGATGCTCTGTCTGAACATCAGGAAACGCTTGTTCACAATGAGGGTGACCTATTACTGGCATAGGTTGACCAGGGAGGTGGTAGAATCTCCATCTTCGGAGATATTCAAGCCCAGCTGGATACAATCCTGGGCAACTTGCTCTAGGTGACGCTGTTTCAGCTGCAGGGGCAGACCTGACTGGTTCTGATTCTGTGATGTGGTCATGTTTTTTACCCCATAGCTCTCAAGTGGAATATTTTTCTTAGTGTTTTCTGATAACTTAGAACTCAAAAAAAATTGTTTTCTTTCTTCTTGAGAGATGTAGTTGTTTCAAAATACTGCTTGATACTTGAATCTGAAGTGAACAGGTTCAATGATCATTCAGCAGTTTAACTAGTGGACTAAATTATTCCTTGTCGTAAACCCCTGCTTTTCTAGAGGCAATCATCTTTCAACACCATCCCCAATGATCTTCAAATTCTTCCCTACCCACTTTCTTCTTTAACCTCACAGTCTGTACTGCATGCAGCAAGGAAAAAGATGTAACTGGTGGGTGCTGCCTGATTGCCAGCTTGGGTGAATGTCCAGTTGAGTGCAGTAGTTCTTCAACACAAGGTCCATTGGCTCCCAAAAATTTAACTCCAGAGCTTAAATGCCAAAGAGGTTATTCTGACCTGAAAAGGCTTGACTATCACAGATTCTGGATGTATTAATCTCAAATGTCCAGAAACATGCAGAAAGTTCCAGCAATTCTTGAAAAAGAAGGTTTGTTGCATCTTCTAAACCTGAGAGTGTGTTTGTAAGATAAAAAGTTTTGCTCTGAAGCACTCATTTAGCCCTTTATTATGAACACACTTGTGATCTGCAACTCTGAACCAGGAAGAGCGGTCATATGTTTCTGAGTCCTTGTACTATAGCCACAAACACCGATAGTTATTAATGGTCTAGAAGGGCATATAGTAAAAACATGAAAAGTAAACCCAGAGGGAAGTCAACCATTAACTTCAGAAGCAGAAAAGCTTTTGAAGTTGGAAATTTGCTAGCTATGGAAGCTTCATCAACTCCTTATTATTTACAGTTTGCTCTCCAAATGTGATGCTGGTAAAAGGACAGAGCAGCTGGAAAGAGAGTGATTTTCTAGCCAGCTCCATGGACCTCTGATTACAAACACATGACTGCATGGCATACAAAAGTGACAGCGTTAGCAAGTATACTATGCTGAAGGTATATCACCAGTTATACAGTTTTGTGAGATGACAACACTTGCCAAGTGACTAGCAGTACTTCAAAGTTTAAAAAGTCAATCTTTGTAGCTTATTTTCCGGAGAAGGAAATAGTACATTACATTCTTTCTTTGTTCCTGAATTGTTTTAATATTGCAAATTAAAACAGATGATGCATGCGAGTCTGTGTGTATTTGCACGCAGTAGGTGTGTACACAAATACATATATATGCCTATATCCACATGCACATACCTGCGTTTATTTCTATGGTACCAGTACACACATAAGGCTATGGTCACGCTTTCTAAACAGTGCACTGGACTCAGCCAAAACGGTTCAGCCTGTGTGAAAGAAGTACTTTAGAATATATCAAATAAATAAATAAATAAATAGCAGCTCGTTAAATCAAATCCCAGGAACTGTGGCAGGATTCATGCACTTCACTGCTAGATAGCCTGCACTGGTTTTCAGAATGTTCAGAATTAATATCCAATACCTAGACAAAATAATTTTTAATACATAAAATCAAACCCCATACAATTCAGATTGCACTGTTTTCATATATACACTTAAAAAAAGGAAGCTAAAAATAACAGCAAAATAATAATTTGCTGTGTGACATAGTAAGAAATACTGTGTTACTGGTTTGTGTTGCACCAAGGTGTGTAGTGAGGTGTGCAGTGTCTGCTTTCCAGCTCCCACACTGCCATACCAGCAAAAACCACACAGAAGTGTGTGGTTAAAAGGGCTGCACTGCAATATTTTTTCAACTGATCTGCTGGACAGAGTGATATGTATTTTTCAGTAATTTTATACATCTTAAGGAATAACAGCCGTTACAGGTCTACACACACTCCATTAATCATAAATTTTGGATTTTGAAGGCAGACAAGTTACTGCTTGATTTTCACTCCAAATCTTTTGCCACTCAGATACATTCTTCTTAAACCTTAAAGTCCTTATGTCATTTTCACTTTTATGTTACCGATTGATTTTTGTAAGTTCAACTGCTCTAGAGTCACCATTGGTATTCAGTTTGCCTAAACCGAAATTAGTATCATTTATGATCAAAGCTACCTCCAAAAACTTAACCTAGTTAATAAAGCTGTTTTAATGAACTGGTGCTTAATGCAACAGTAATTTTAATGACAGCACGAAGTTCCTTTTTAGGTGCTGTTTGGTCAAAGAACAAATGGCAGCAGTAGAGTTGCCTCTTTAGAGTATAAATAAATCTAGCAAAATCACTGACAGGCCAATGGGAAAGAAAAAAGCCATCAAGAGTCTGTGAAATCAGATATGGAAAATCCTACTTTTATCTCCCCCGGTCGTTAGTCACTGCTCTCCATCTTTCTACCTTCCCTGCGCATTCACCAAGTGCCAGATCAACATTAGCCGAAGGATTTTTCCACTTACATCTATTCTAGCCGACAGAGATGACGACAGGCTGTTATCTCTGATACCGCAGCTCCAAGGAGCCTCGGTCAGGGATCCTGCAGAGCTTGGGTTGATACGAAATATAGAGGCAGTCTCTGGGTCTGCCTCAGGGCAGCTGCAGCCTCAATATGTGTCATGTATCTTGCCCCTCAGACAGCTGCACAAAATGGATCACACCAGTGCTCACATACTCAGCACCCACTGCTGGCATTGGCAGTGCTCTAGGCCATGGGGTGTTAGGGGTGTGCAGTGGGGCACCCACCTGAACAGGCATCAGTTTCTCAATCCTAAAGCAGCACCGGTGACACTCTGCTGCTGGTGTTACCTTTAAGCTGGTATTTGAGTTAAACTATCAATAATCTAGTGAGCTGACTTTAGCAGCAGAGGCACCTGAGAAGAATCAAGGTAAAATTACCCGTACAATTCCTTACATCAAACTCAGGTAATCCTAGATGCATGTTGTGAATACATACCTCTATTTCCTTATTGGTATCCCTGGTGATATTTCAAGGAAAGTAAAATGGCCATACCACAGGCTGTGCTGTTTGGGGTTTTTTTGAGTTCTGGTAGTGCTTTCTGAGTGGTTCTCATTTTTGATTTTGTGGTTTATATTGCCACATTGTCAAAAAATGTATACAAGAAACAAAACACCCTCCCCTTGGAAGCCATTTATTTCCCTTCCATATGCACATCCCCAAGCTTACTCATGCATATATTTAATGTAAATAGAGTAGGTAGGGAGATAGCTATGAGGGAGAATGTTGTGTTTTAAAATCATTGGAGACAGCAAAGCTATGATCCCTCTCTTTAATAATAACAAACCAGTGCTTATAACTCTTATCAAGCAGTCTGTGCAACGTCTGCATCCTTTCACTAATTTCAACAAACTGTCCCAAGGAGTGGGAAGATTAGCTGTGGGCTTGTTTATTCTTGGTGGAGTTATGGGCATGTTCTCCATGAGTGAGGGAGAGAGAGAGAGAGAGAGAGAGAGAGAGGAGAAAAAGAAAACCTTGTTTGTATCTATCTGATTTGTTCCGAGTTCTTGCAGTGGAAGAGAGCAGCGCCAAGGGAGTTAGGATGCGAGTAGATGGGGTGCTCTTCCTTATGGTGCTTTCAGGGAGCTTCACAGCCTTTTGGGGTGTCCCCCAGTGGGCATGGCTGAGGGTGAACAGGTCCTGCTTCAGAACAACCCACACCCACATCCACAGCTAAATGTTTTCCTCTGGCTGGAAACGACTCGTTAAGGAGGAAAACTCTGTTGCTCGTGTGCTTGTTCCCAGCTTGCCTGCAGCAGCCCAGCCCGGAGCTCTGGCTCTGTTTCTTGCTCTGGTGAGGAGGCAAGAGAAATACTGGCAAACTAGTCTTGCATCCAAAACTACTTCAATCCCTGCAGCCGGAGAAATGGCGAGATGAGGAATGTTAAGGCAACTGAACAACCTCATCTTTAAACATTCCACAAAATCCCACTGCGTCCTGTATTATGCATGTAGCAATTAATGCCTGTAGTCAATGCATGAACATTAATTACATGACAGGCATTAACAGAAGAGAGCCTCTGTTACTCTTCTTTTTATTTGCTTTTAGACTCAAAAATTTACCGCTTCCTGTGTTTCATAGATACAGATTTAGACCCCAGAGCCTGGATGCTTGTGGGGTTTTCACCAAGACAGGAAGTAAGAGATATTGTGTATAAGCATCAGAAGCTAATAATTGATGTCTATATTTTTTTTTTGTTTGTTATCTCAACTAAGAAACCAAAAGGAAGAATTGTTCAGGATTAGCTTTGACTTAAGGTAAATGGAGAAAATGTTCTTTGTGGGTTTTCCTTTTCTCTGTGTCTATCTCTGCATGCTTATATGTGTGGTGCATGGACACACAAGCACAGATACAGGTTCTTTGCAAGATTATATTACAGGTTATATTGCAAGATTTTGGGGGAAATTCTTTTATAATTGAAAAACTGATTTTGAAACAAAATTTTATTTTGAACTGAAACTTTTTTTTTTAAAGACCTAAAATTCCCTTTGTAAAACATAGAATTTATAAAACTTTACAGATATTTGGATCCATTCTTTTCTGATCTCATTTGTTAAATTGCACAGGATTTTATAGATAATTTTGGTCAATATATAACTGTAAATTTCAGTAATTACATTTGTGTGAAAACTCTGTTAAGACCCATCACGGATGAGAATGTTAAGGATGACAGAGAATTCAAAGCTATCTTTTTCGTGACGGATCTATAAACTAAGCAGTCAAGGATAACTAAATTCAGCTTTCAGATCACAGGTAAGATCACACTACAAAAAGACATTGAAGACTGTATATTGAGGGGAGCAATGTTGGAAGGCAATCTCATATGAAAAGCTAGTAACAAAACCCCAAGAAAATGGCTCTTTGGCTGCTTAACCTGCTTGCACAGATTTCCCCCTTGTTTTCCTGTTCTGCATTAGGTGCACTACATAGTAAACCAAACTTAGTGCAAACTCGGCCACAGCACTGCCAACCAAATTACGCCAGATTTTTGCCAGTTTGAGCCAGATTTTCTCATTTGGTCTCATACTTGGCCCCGTGGAAACTCCACCGCTTGTATAAATGAGAGTACCTTTGGTATTTGTGTCTGGAAGTTATAGCAGAAACTTTTGCATTTCTGAGTCTTTTCCCTTCTCTGCATTTTTAAGTCTTTTCCCTCTCTGGATTTTGCCAGCAAACAGCAGTAGGCAAGAGGCCACTGCCAACAGGCTCCACGTCGGAGCCCCCGGCCAGCGGCTCTCACCACAACCCAAGAGCAAGGGCCTGGGGCAGCAGCTTCAGAAAGCATAGGAAGCTTTTTAATTCCTTTTTTTCCCTTTTATTGCTGAGGGAGTTTGTCTCAGCCGTGTTTATCTGGGGTGGAAGAGGAAGCTTGCAGGCAGCATGATGCATGGGCGGCGAGTGCCGGCATGATGTCATGGCGAGAGGGAACAGAGCCCGGCTGTGTCGCACGAGCTGGGGAGGGAGCTGCTGTGGCGCGGGGCGGCCACTTTATCAATTAGGTAATGTCTGAGGGAGATTGGAGGGGAATTTCACTACATTGTGTTGGGCCGTGCCGTTGATGTGTTACCAAACATCTGCGAGCGACCCTGCAGTTTCTTGGGGAGCGCGGGCTCAAGCCAAGTCGTGCTGCCATGACCGAGCAGAGGGGGGCGGCAGGGAAGGGGAAGAGTGATAACTTACCTCCAAAAAAACCTCCAGGAGGGCTTTGCCCTTGATGCACTTCCTGCTGAGGTCTGGGGGAGATGCTGATCTATGCACTGTGCAGTGGAGATGGTGGGATGATGTGCGCTCAGCTATCCCAAGCTGGTGGTGAAGGACCACTAGCTCTGTTGAGCAGGCATCTTTGGAAAGCCCACTAAGACCTTTTGTAATGTCTTGGGGATTTTTTTCTCCAAATTTTATCTTTAAGGAAAGACCAAAAAGCCAAGAGACGTGTGAGAAACAACATGGAAACAGTGGTGCTAGCCTTCCCTTTTTAAGTGGAAAGTTAGTTACTTGAAAGCAAACTTTTTGCTAAAGGCCAGCCCAACATTCTGATATCTCAGAGCCACCATAAATAAATGACCTAGTTCTCCCAATACTCCCATCAGGAAGGCAGTGCTCTGCTCACTTCTCAGGGCAACGTGCATCTCAGGAACGATGTAGCCACCATGAACCCCACGGACAGAAAGTGCCGGGTGTCTGCTCACTGAAGAGTGTGCCCTGTAGATATTTCTAGGTGGGGATGCTTCAAAATCATGGCTAATTTTTCTAATCTAACTTCAGGGGAAGCAGCAGAGGAGCAGAGCTCACCACCATGGTTCCTGGTCCCAGTGAGCACTGGGATCACCAGTCTCCCTGCCACAAGCATTGAGCCTCAGCAGTGTCGAACAACGCTTTACAAGCACATGCAAAGCCACACGCCCCCACCCAAGATGCCAGAAAACTGCTTAATTAGACATTTTGTTCCTGCCAGCACAAGGAGGACACGTTTTCCCTCCTCCTGAGTGCCAGGGAGCGCCCAGACTAGGGGGAGCAGCATGCCTGGGGGCTACACAGGGGCTGGTCCTGCGCCTGCCGAAACTCAGCATAAATCAGGATTAGTGCTGCGGCATCTGGGGAGCTGCGCCAGCGGCGAGCTGACGCGAGAGGGAAATCAGGCCCCGCAGAGCAGGCTCCCCGAGTGACATGTTTATTCCTGCCAAGCTCCCATCTTTTATCCCCTAAACAGAGCAGCGTGGTAAGCCCCTCTAAGTCTCTGGTATGCTAAACTGATATGGGAGCCCTGCTCTCACTCTGTTGGAAGGCAAGGCAGTGGAAAGGGACCAGGACTACGTGTTTTGGCATCGCCAGCCAAGGTCCTCACTGCCCATCCAACCACCCTGAGGTGCCCTGCCATGGAGTCAGCTTGTGGTTTTTTTGACTCCAGACACTGCCTGCAACCCGCTGATGGAGAGGGAAGGAAGGAGGGCAGGGCAATGGAAAACTGCTGATCAGGGAAAATGCAGCCTTTCTCATCCTCCCTCCTCCCCTTCTCTCCTGGGAGCAATTCATTTAGGAGCATTTCTTAAGTAAAAATTTCATCACGAAAGAGCTTTCTTCTGAGAGCTGAAGGGAAATTGTGTCACCCTCTCTCCCTTATTTATATATAAATATAAATATGTGTGTATATAGGAAGGAAGCACCTTTCCTGACCCAGGTGCCAAGTACTCCAGCTAAGGGGTTTATTTGCTATCCTTGCCTGGAATGCAGTCCTGGGGCTTGAGGTGGTGCAAAAAATGACCAAAACACCATTGCCTATATCTGAATATTTCTCATGATGGATTATGAGGGATAATAACCTTGACCTTTCCTCCAAGGCTGGGAGGAGTGTTTAGGAGACAGCAAGTAGGCTTCCTAATGTTTTTGGCCTTAGAATTTCAATAAAAATCAAGTAAATCCACACACTAAGAGCTAGCCTTAAATTCCATGGTATTACTGAAATAGGTTTTGGGTTGCTTCTAAATCCATGCTCGTCTTTCTAGACTTTAAACACAGGATAGGAGATCTGTGTTCTGACTCTTGTTCTTATGAGCTCCTGAGCAGGGCCCTTCTGAAGGACCTAGATGTCCCACCAAGGTATTGGGGGACTCTACATCCTCTCCCATGGAATGTTTTGTAGGGTCAAGGTCTCAGTGCTCTGTGTTGCACCACGATATTTAAAATATATTTCTAAAAATTTCTTATAAAATAATTGAATCCTATTTGAAAAGAACAGGTCATACCTAAAAGTGAGTCCACGTCTACAGAATGTGAAGGCATTCAAACTTTCTTCAGTGATTAGGGAGGTCTTGCCACATATAGAAAGCTACCCAATGGGTCTGTTTTGGAGACATTCAATATACAAAATAGTAATCATGAAATACAGAAACCCTACCTGGAACTAGACTCAGTAGAGGTTACTGTAAAACAGGAGTTTTTATTATGAAAATCCCAATATAGAACATTCGAAAAATGGATGGTTTTGTCTTTGGCCCCCCAGGAATATGAAGACAATTTAAATTGCGGCAAGTTTTTCTTTCCCTTACCTTCTTGTGGTTTTCCAGCATTAGTCTAGGAGACAAGAGTCAAGAAGTATGAAAATATTTTTTCCCTATTTCATTGTATCTGTTGTTCTTTTTTTTTTTCCCTTGAAAGAACACTCAGAGTATTAATTCTGATTCCCTGAAGGGAAAACACTTTAACTGTTCAAAGAAGATGTTACAACTGGAAATGTTAGTTTCTTTGTTGAAACCTTATGTTAAAAATTTATGTAATTATCTGCTTTTCTAGATAAAACTAATCAGAGCAAAAACCTAATGGAAAAGCAAGTGTGCCTTTAATTAATACCATGGAATGAACATCTTCCAAAATACAAAGTAATTTCAGAGCTTTTGGAAGACAAACTGTTTAACTGAACAAAAATTATTTCCTGAAAGTGTTCATTGTCACTTAAGCCAGATTAGAAAGGAGAGTATGCCATTAAAAATGCCTTACCTCCAGGGGCTGTGTACAAAACACAGAAATAAAACACACCACTTTGTCAGCAATTGCTATTTTAAGTAAAAACGGTAGTACCCAGTTTATACAAATCATTCTGCCTTTGTAGGCCAGCATGAAAATGTATTCTGCTTTCTGTGAGAGCTTTAAGGAAGATGAGATTTAAATGTACTCAGGTAATGTCTAACCTGCAGCATCAACAGGAAGGAGCTGTTAACAGCTCTTTACAAATGCCTGGATGTTAATACCAGAAGATATGTGGGACTACAACAAAGCACCCCCAAATAACAAGCAGGGACTTCCCAACGTTTGGAGCCCCCTTTTCCTTGTGTAGCACAGAAACAGTGCCAGCAGCTCCGGTCACACTCCCGGGTAGTTCTTTGGCTGTAGCCTGCCCGGGGTGAGCACATGCGGGCTGGGAGTGCACTTAGTGATTACTTACTAAGTATTTATTTAAAATTATATTCTTTTGTAAACTTTCCTGGCACTAAATTCATTATTTGAGCTAATTAAGGAGGTTAAACATAAAAGGGCCATGATACAGCAATTCATTAATGAAGACTCACACTAGGGGAAGAGTCTGATCTTCTTTCATGATGAAGTATCAACTCTGCAGGATAGCAGCTCCTACAAAACAAACCTAAAGCAACTGCAGAGCAGCTTGTCCACACAGATGTTGACTGAGACCCCGGGGACCAGGAGGACCAGAAAGAGACAAGTTAGAGGGGAGTAATAACATTTGGAAATGGCAGTTCAGGCGATATCTCAGAAGAGATGGATGATGGCCTGAAAGGCTGCCTGAAAAACATACAGGAGTATACACATATAACCCTGGCATGGCTACAGGGGCAGGGAAAGAAATGTATCAAGGTGAAAATTGTAATGATTTCTTTCCCACAGAATTCTCCTCTTTCTTATCAAATTAAAAAACAGTATTAAAACCTGGGTTCAAATATTAGCTTCAAATTTTCAAATGAATGTGATGAAGGTTTCTAAAGTTGTAGAAAGAAAGGAAATCATAAAGCAGGGAAATTCAGGGATTTGTATATTTTTCCAAGTGATGGAATGGGAGTCCCTGTGTTTCACAATAAATTTGGTTCTGTTTGAAATTTTCCTTTCTACAAAGCCCTGACAATAAACCAGAATCAGTGATATTTTCCCTGTCTCTCCCCTCCAGGAACCTGGGTGTCTTGATGAGCATCTCTCACTTGCAGTACTCTCGTGTTCCACTGCAAACTCATATATTTGATCTTTCCTTGGAGACTACAGGAACCACGTGGACTTCAGAAATACTGCTTGCAGTGATAAAGCTGAGTTACAGAAAGGTTTCCAGAGCCTGGATCACAATTAGCTGTGCTCTTCTCTTAAGAACAGTTAATATAGACATCTCAGAATAAATACTTCTTCATCTTATTGCACGACTTTCAATGTGCAAGCAGTTTGCACACACAGAAAGAAAGAGATATAGATCCAGCTGCTAAACAATCTCTTGTTATCCACTGCAAGGGAACATATAGCATGAGCCCAAAGACCTTTTCAGCATTGCTTCCTTGACATGACTGTCCCTTCTCCCAACCAGGTGCTGCTTATTAGAAAGCAAATACAGATTCCTCTGTGTTTGGGGACAAGAACTGTGAGCCAGGATATACCAAAATGGTATGCCAAATCCCTGTCCCACCTGACCCGGGAGAAGGAGTATCTGCTCCGGGTGTCTGCATCAACACCCAGCACCTGTGGGAAAATTCCCACCCAATGAGGAGGGAATGGCCCTCCCTGCATAAAAGCTGGCCAGGAAGAAAACAAGGCTGTAAGAAGCTGATGGTGACCAGTCTTTGTTTTGGCCTTTGCTGGGGACAGCTTTAGGAACTTTGTGGAGCTGGCTTATTGAAGTGAAAGATGTCACCTGACATGCATCGGGACTTGTGGTGGATTCATTTGTCACTTTTGGGTAAGAAGGTATTGAGTGACAACGGTGTGTTTGCTGTTCTGTTTGCACAGGACACCTATGGATTATTGCATGCATGCCTGGTGTATGTTGTTCTACTGTGCTGGTATCACAGCTGAATGTAAATGGTAGTACCAGTGTGATATTCTCCTTGGCCCTGACTTGGTGCCAGGGCTAATGGCCACCTAAGGTGTGGAAAAGTAATAAATGGTTTGTGAAATCCTACTTGCCTGCTGCTCTCAGGCATGGGAAGTTGTCTTGCCTACAGCCCTTTAATCAATGTGCTATTGAATACTCAGGTGAAGTTGGTCCTTTGTCAACCTTACTTCAGTCAGAATTAGGTCTTCTACATTTAAGTTATATTTTATACTATGGAAGCCTGAAACTGTTGCTGGCCCCTTGCAGTCTGTGCGAAGCTTGGCAGTGGTAGGTAGGACAACTGTGAAGTTATATATTTTCTAAGGTGACTTTTTTCTTTTAATACTTAAAAAAGGTAAATTTCAAGAAGACCAAAAAAAAAAAAAAAAATCAGCTTGTTTTCTGCCTCTTCCCAGAATTTCCAGAAGTCTTTTGCCTTCCTGACCATATCTGCCCCATGCCTTGAAGTGCTTTTGCCTATTGGCTTGTGTGTGTGCGTGCACATATGCCTGCAGCAAATTTTTGTGTGTGCATATTTATATCTTGGTGGCTGTGTTGCCAAGGAGTTCTGAAAGAAAGCAGAGCTGAGATAACTTCTAATCCACCTTTCTGTGATAATGTGGCGCAAGTGAAAAAAGCCAGGGGTCTTTCTCCACTCTAGCTATGCTCTAGCTTTGGTAGACTGGGGCCTTTAACAGGCACTTGGGACTTTGCTCTTTCTGTCTCGGTGTTAGTGCTTGGCAGGGGAGAAAGCAGATACCTGGGCAAGGGGAGACTGTAGGCCTTTGCTTGAGGAAGACTAAGAAACTGAATGAGTGTTTCTGGTGGGGCCTGGGCAGAGAGCCACTTGTCTTGTTATCCATGCCTTCTGTCAAAGTGCTCTGCTTAGTTTTCCTTGTCCATCCTTTTGGAAAAGGGGTCACAGTGTTGAAGGTGTGCAAGACCTTCATGAGCTGCTGTTGCTTTCCTGGTTAAGAAATGAGATGGACACTAAATGATTGTACCATCCCTTGGTAATTTTTCAGATATGGAAGTCCCTGTCCTTCATTTCTGTTCTCCTGGAGAGTCTCTGGACTGTTTGCAGAGGCAGCGGGAATCCAAAACAGACAATGACCTCATGGCCCTGTCTTTCAGCATAGATTTTTGTTGCTTTTACTCAAAGCAGAGCTTGGACTTTCCCCAGATGGCAGGGTGTCCAAGCTGTTGGACCATCCTGTAGTTTTCTGATGACCCTTCCTGCCTCTCAGAAACATTTCTCTTGACCTAAGACAGCTATGCTCAAAATGCAATGCCTGATGTTTTTCCCAAACCCTCCGTAACACATTTGGTTTTGGAGCAGGTGTTTTCTGATGAAAGTGTTCCTTACAGCAGAATTCCTAACCTGGCTCCTTCTGCATTTGTCACTTGTACATAACATAATATACTTGCTGGTAACGTGGACTTGCAGAGCTGTTTTGCTGATATTGTCTGTGTGTAGCAAATAGAGAGAGACAGTTTGACAGAGAATCTTTGGGGGATAATTAATTTTTCATTTTGACAAGGGTTTCAATTAAGTGTGTTGCTCTTCTTCATCTTCTGGATGTTATGAATAAAAGGCCAAATGTTCCCATGGTGTAACTACATTAATGACCTCAAATAAGATGTAAACATATGCAGCATCTTTTGAAGTTTTGTCATCCACAGGCTTTTTAGGATGTTCAGTGTTTTTGCCTTTTCCATCTGCATTCATTATCTTGTGGAACTGACCTGAGTTTTTGGAGTCTTATTAGGCTACAAAGATAGATCTAGAATATGGAATGGACACTTGGCACCTCACTTGTAGCAGTACTGATAGGTTGATACTGTTCTGTAATGTTTTTGAATGGATGGATGCTAATACAAAGGTGAGGCATCCATGCTGGTCAGTTTATTCTCAACAAAGATGTAAAGTAAGGAATGAGCATATAGGTGACAGTTTCATTACACAGGCTATTGTGAGGCTTAGATTAGAAGATATCAGCAAGCTAAGAAAGGGATTCCTAATTTTGTCCTTATATACATGCTCAACATAGAGGATTATTTTTTTTTTCTGGAAAACATTGGGTTTTTTTTCCAGCTTGAGAGAGCATGGGTTATTTATCATAAACATGAGTGACTAATTCTACCACATTCTCACACTGGGGTATTTGATTTTGCAGCCTTTCCTTTCTGCTACCATGACATTTGAGTTGTAATTTCCTACCCATGTAACATTTACAGCATATTGAGAATAGTAAAATGGGATCATGGTTCTTGCACTAGCTAAGATGTAACTTAGAGGTCAGAGCTCTGTTATTGCTATTAGACTGCTAAATCTAATAGCTTAGTCTGTGCTGACTCCAGGCTCCAGAAGGCCAGTGTGGCTTCTCTTTACACCTCTTGTTCCAAAATTGCTCTTCCCAGCTGGTGCTCTTCCTACCTGTGTGTCCACATTTGCTCCTGTATCTCTTTTCCTATGCACTTTTCTCATTCATCTGAGCTTCATCTTCCCATCTTCTTCCTGCTCTCTGTTATTCGCCCCATTGCATCTTTGTCAGGCCACTCTCATTCTTCTCTGCCAGAACATTATCAAGGGAAGCAGAGGGCACCACACAGGCAGCTGCTGTCAGCTCTTCTGTCTGGCTCCACGGAGACCCCAGATAGACAGGAGAAAAGAGTAATTGCCAGAAGCATTTCTCTTGGCCCTTTAGCCCTGGGATGTTCTGTGGAGACAGCCTAATCCAGTTGAATGCAAGAACTGAGGGAGGTTAGAGCAAAGGACCATGAGGCATCTTTGCAGACAAGCTAATAGGTTCCAGCTGAACATTTGTGAGCATTAATTTGTTTTTGCAGAGGCTTTGAATATGGACAGAGGCAGAAAGCACATCCTTGATGAGATGACAAGCTACTTCCCAAATGCTAAGCCTCTGCTCTCAAGCACAGGAGACCTCACATCTCTGCCTGCACATGGCTGAGAGAGGCCCCTTCACCAGCCCTCCATGGCCAAATTACAAAGTTAAGGCAAGTCTTACCTGGGGCAAGTGCACTGAAGTATTTCAGGATGGCAAGTGAGTCAAAACTGCCAGCAAAGTCAGCCTCCTGCTAGAAGGGCAGCTTATGCACACCTCCTGATATTGCCAGTGGGAGAATAGGAGGAGAATTATTACCACTTCAGTTTTAATTCTCTCTGCCCCTTTGTGGTTTCAACCACAGTCCTTTCTCTATCATATATGCTCCTGGGCTTTTCTGCTTGTTTCTCTTTTTGAAGTGTCTTTAAGATATCTCAATGCCTGTTTCAGACCTTCAAACACTAAGATGATGCAACTGTTTTGTGCCCCTTTACAAGACTATGGTGCTGCTTGGCTGTGGGAAGTTGCGTTCCATTTCTCTTGTAACTGGCACATAGCTCTTGGGACATGACCCTCACTTGCCTGGCCATCTCTGACACACCATGGCTGTCTTCCTGCTCTCAGGTGGAGCTGCAGAGCGGGTGTCTCGATCCTACCTTGCTGGTACTTCAGACTCTCTTCTCACATCTGATATCCAAACTGTCCCTTCCTGCTGCTGTGCCAGTTGATGTGCTCACAGAATGAGAGTGAATTTTTGTGGTGGATATTACAGGGTAATGAGAAAAGGTGGTGTTATGTGTCACCTGAGCTGGATTATTGTGCTAACTAGTATGTTGCCTTGGAAGTACTATGAGGGGCTGGCAGACTCTAATCTTTCCACTTGAAAGTTTCAGAAGGCCTGTCTCTGAAAAATGTGACCTTCTCAGGGATTCCCATGGCTAAAGTCATCATGGTCTTTGTAGGGCTGTGAACCATATTGGTGTCATTCTGATATACAAGTCAAGGATGCTGTGACACTGCAGGGTCAGATCTGGAATCGGAGTTGTCCCCTAACGTCTCTTTCTCCAAGCCTGCTCACTTTCCTCATGGTTTGTGGGATGGATTCTAGACCAGAAGAACCTTTTGAATGCAAATCCTGAGTGTGTGAATATCTCTTGTGGTGTGTTATGAGCCTTTTGTACTGGATTGATCTCTAAGCCTGCTCTGTGCCTGTTCAGCAGAGAAGGCTTTTTCTTTAAATAATTGTCACCAAGATTTGACTTAAGTGAGTAGAAATAAACGTGTACAGAGTTAGTAGGTGTCATGAGAGGAAGATCAGAGCCTGCACAATCCCATAGCTCCACAATCTTCCTCTGGACTTGTGCTCAGGTGATACAAAAAATAAAGATTAACTGAGTGGGTGTTCAAATGTGAAGAAAACCATAGTGAGAAAGTGATGTTAGACTTCCATAACTGTATCATGAAGCGAATCAAGTAAAACCTGTATGCTTGAGAACAGTGCTTTAATGTGAAGAGACACCTGCCTTCAGTTGAGTGATGCTCAAGTCCATTTGAGAAGACAGAACATTTGGATGTGGAAGAATGAAAAATTTAGAGTGCATGTGGCTACAGAATAAGTTTTTATTGCAACTGAGTAGTTGTATTAGAGTATCACAAAGTAGAAAACAGTGTTACATATTTTAGACCAGGATGGGAGATCGGTGCGATATTTATTAGACACTGGATCTATTTAGGAAAAAAAGCTCCCCTTGGTATATTTGTTTGACATCTGCCTGGTAGCTGGATCCATTTCTGCTTTAACAGCCCACACAGAGTGACACTCTGCAAACACAACATTGTCACCTGAACAATTCACTCAACAGCTCGCTGGGCTGTCAATCGCAGCAGACTCATTTCTCTTCTAAAAACATTTTTTTATACCCCCTCATTTTTTTTCTTTTGTCTCCAAGTCTTTGTTGATGTTGACAGCTCATCCTTTGGCCATCATTCATCCTGGCTACTGCAAACTTTGGAGAAAATAAAAACCCTGCTCCCTTAATCAGATTAGAGGGCCTGCAAATTGAATTCAGCCCCTCTCAGTGTCCCCTCAGCTGGCTGTCATTAGGAGCAAAGGCTGGCCCTTGGCAGAGTTCCAAACACCAGCTAACTGAATTTGAGATGCTGGAGTCTTGACAGGCCAAGGAAGGTAATTGAAGAGCTGTGGGGATCTTGTAAAATTTCAGGCAGTAGGGATTACACTGGGGGGATCTTTGGGACCCATCAGTAAAAAGGGACAGAGCACTGAAAAGCAACTCTCTTCATTGTTAAGACTGACACAGATGAATAGAGGAAAAATATTGAAATGCAAAAATGAGGGGTTTGACTTACTGACTTCTTTGCCCCCTTCTCCGCCTCTGTCTTGACTGAATGCCCAAATCCAAACATCATTGATTGGTCATAATTCAGAAGTGTCCAGAGGCCTCAGCCATTCTGTAAACATTCTGAATTAGTACAGGCTGTGTTTGAATAATGTTAGTTCTTAAAATATTAAGAACTGAAAAGCAAACCTACAAATTTGTGCTTAGATCTAATTTTTAGAGTATCTATATAAGAGTATCTTATTCTGGAGTCCTATTAAGTCTTCTGTCCATATAACTTTGCCTTTCAGTTCTAGTTGTCCTGTGTCAGCTGGGACCAGCTATCTCACAGCAAAACCCTGTTGTCTTGGTCTCTGATGTCTCTCTCCTACCATCACAATTTACTAAATATACCAAGGCAGAGGGGAAACGCTCCTCTCTTTAGCCAGCATTCCAGCACTTGCAAATACTCATCCTGGGTATAATGTTTTGGATTTTATTCACATGTGAAAAGGTTCTGATGGGGAAAACATAAATGTTCTGATCTGCCAACACTTGTGCATTTGGGGGTGATTTTAACAAATTGTTCCACCAAAGGGTAGGCACAAGAGATGCCATAGATATAGCAAAGCAAGACTGACTTCAGAAGAGTTAAAGCTGGACCTAACTGGGCTCCCTGAAATGCAATATGCAGAATGTGGAAAAGAAGAATCCCACTGTAAAAGTGTCAGGTTCTTTAAAAAGATCTAAACCCCAGCTGAAGCATGTGGGCAGATCTGTCCTAGGCAAAACATGAAAGCAGATGCCCTCCCTATGTCTGTGCATCTTCCCCTTCCTCACAGAGGAGCAGTGATCTTATTGCCTGTACCCTTGATCTGTTTCTTATTGCTGTACTTATTGATACATGGATTGCATCCTTGGTTAAAAGCCACCATGTTCATAGCTTTTAAAATTCATACTTTTTCTCTCCACCCCATCCCCCAAGAGAAAGATGTTTTGCAAGAAAATCCCTCTGCCTCTAGGACTCCGGGGCTGACACACTCTCAGGACACTTCATCTGTTTCTCCGACCAAGCTGAGCTCTATGCCAGCTACACAAATTCAGCTGAGCTACTGGTGCATATTTGGTCTCTCACCATTTAGCATTGTTATCAGCTGCTTCAGCCTCCCATCCATCATTCCAAGTACAGTTTGGGAAACCAGAATAACACAACATACATTACAGGCAGTCTTCAGCTTCTGTAGACTTGCATAGCCCTGGGGAGGGCAAAGGAACTATGCTGATTAAAAAAAAAATAAAAAAAAAATAATTTCTTATAACTTTTTCTGTTTGTGCAGCAACAGTATAACAAATATGACCAGAAATGTAACCTGCTGCTGAAATTATTGACTGGGGTCCAATTGCCCATAACTTCACCAGGTTATATCCCCTTCCACTACTAAATGTTTGCTTTGGACTGGCTTAATATGGTAATGGGGGAATCTAAGACTTTTAGCTCTTCTGATCCTTTGTGTGGAAGACTGCATGATGCCGCATGATATTCCCAGCGTGTCCTTCTTCAGCAATTCCTGTGATTTGTAATAGTTTGGCATTGTTCTTCTACTGCTGGGTGCTGCATAGCTGGGCATGTAGCTGGTGTACTGCACGGGCTGTGTGCAAGGTAACAGAGCTAAAGACAGTGTAGTATGTTCACCTCTCCTGGGATGGTTTAAGGGTCACAGGGTACCTGCGGTTCTGGCACTTCCCAGCTTGTTAACTCCATGATCTGCCTTATATGTCTGTTCCTTTCTATTTTTCACTTTAGGATATGGAATAATCTTTAGCAGAGAGGGGCTGAAGGGAGGAAAGAAACGTGCTGGTTATCAGTTGGAGAAAGTAAATCTAAAAAACAATTAGATGTGCTACTGTGTGCTCTCTTTCAATAGGGAAAATGACTGGAATGTCTCTATTATAAGACATCTGAATTTTCTAGGTCAAAGAGGTTTTCTGGTTAGATTTTTATTGTAAAATTTGAATTTATTCTCTGTCAGAGTAATTAAGAACAGAAAGTCCACCTTTTGGGGTTTGTTTGTTTCATTTGGTTTGTTTTTTTGTTTTGCTTTTGTGGGGTTTTTTTGTTTGTTTTGTTGAGTTTTGGGTGTGGGGTTTTTTGTTTTGTTTTTTGGTTGGTTGGTTGGGTTTTTTGGTTTTGTTTGCAGGGATAGTGTGGATAACTGACTCTCTGCCATGAATTTTACCTTGGGGGGAACATATTCAATGTGGTATATGCAGAAGCCATGTGACCTTCATCAGTACTAGAAACCAACAATGTGCATTTTAATGACCTGGAAGGGCAGAGAAGTCAAGCCTTCGTAGCCTGATCATCTGCCACCACCAATCCTTGGGTTACGTGGAAGCTGAATTCTGCTAAAGATTTTCAATATAGATGCAGAAGTCTCTAGATAGGAACAAATTGATTCCTCTTTATTCTGATAGATCTGAAATCACTTTAGGATGATCACAAAAGCCTCAAAGTAAGTTCAGGTGATCTCTTCTGTTGAAGAACAGCCATGTCCTTTAATTTACCAAACTTGAAAACCTGAGATAAAGCATTATATTGAGTGGGTTTTCAGTACTCAAATATGAGAATTTTCTCCCAAATAGCAACATGGAAAAACATCCCAGAGCTTATGGCTGTACTTGAATGCACTGTAATTTTAAAAAAATAAAATACAGCTTTTAAGTCCTCTGGTACTCAGACTCCAGTGAGAGACTTCTGATAAACTAAATACGGGTAGAGGACCCTTTTGTATTGTTGAGGACAGACTGTGTGACTTCAAACTATCAAAGTGATGACCTCCACGCTCCTGACAACACTGCCTTTCTGTAGAGTGTATTCTAAATTGAGATGAGCACATGCAATTCATACTTCCTTAGAACAAAATATTTCAGTGACTATTAGAGTTTATGTAATAGGCTGCTGTAAATCTGTAAAGTGTTAATTGGGAAGATCAGTAATCACAGCATAGAGCGAAAGAGCATTTTCTTTTTTTTCTTAAATATAAATACTTTTCCCTTCCAGCATTCTCCATCCACTTAGATTTCTGTCTGCAAAGAGAAATAGCCCTTTGTACGATAGGAAACTATCTCTATCCACCCAATCCTTTACTACCAAAACACCAAAAAAAACTTTCAAAGGTGAAACTGTTGGTCAGCAGCAGCCAAGCTTGACAAGGGTGCACTTTATGCAAAGGAACTCAGAGGGGATTATGATTTGAGTGCAGTTGTAGTGCCCCTGTGGAGCAGGGTGTCATCTAAGCAGAATAGAAATAGGGTACCCAGAGACTCCCACTTGCTCTTGGAGAATTGTCATACATAAACATCAACTGGTGTATGTTTGGGTTGTGATGTGTCAGTTCTCTAGCTCAGGCGAGGCGAGTGCAGAAGGTGTGGGGATCTTTGTGCTTCTGACTCTGCTTGTGAAGCTTGTTACTGCGCTGAAGTGCTCCTTCTTTTATAAGGTCTACTCCAAAAGGAGACTTGTCAGGAATGTGTCATGAAACTATCTCTTCAGCCAAAGCTGCCCTAAAGAGGAAAGCAAAAGTCACTTCAAGGGTTGTCCTCGTTTTCTAATCCCTCTTTAACTTTGTATCTTCTGCCTGCTTTTTTCATCTTCTAAAACTTAAGGGATACCTCATTTTACTATCCTAGGTTTCTAATAGGCAACCTTTCCAAAGTGGCCTTATGCGCGTTAGGGCTGTACAGCTGAGAGCGAGGCCTCGCTTTGTGTAATGGTTTAATTATAATGTCAATGTGGATTCATTAGCATGACAGCTGTCACTGTAAATGGGTGAGTGGGGCGGCTCTTGGACCCCCTGGGGTCAGGGTAATTGATGTAGTGAACAGAATACTGTATTCACAGAACAATGGGATGGGTTTCCATTCTGACCCAGGAAGGGCAATCAGTGTAAGGAGGGAATCGATAGCAGCTGAATTTTCATCCATGATCAGATTGATTCAACCATGTTAACCTCCACGTGCAGATTATGTTTTGCTGGAGCCTGGGTGACTCTAGCACACCCTGAAGCAGGACAGGCAAATGCTGATGCTTTCATTTTTAATATAAATCTCGAGCAGACACAAGAGCAGCTGCAGTTTTGCTCCATCACTCTGATCAGAGGAAAAGGGGATCTGCCCGCACATCTGGAGGCAGTTCTTTATGTTTGTTTTGCCATTGCTTCCCCAGTTCTTACTCCTCTTGACGTTTATTTCACAGTTCGTCTTCCCTTGCCAAGTACGCCTGTGGAAAATGAGTAATACTGTGCTATTAGTTAATAGCACAGTATTGCTCGTTTCCCTTAAAGGAATTTGCCCCACGGAGTAGCACTGTATTCATGCTGCATTTATGGGAGTCCTGGCAAAGATTTGTGATGTTTGATATCTGCTACAGGTTTGTTTGCCTGTAGGTCCATCACAGATCTTCTGTTGATGTTTCTCCAAATGGAGTTTATCCAGTGCTGAGAATTGCTTCCTATAATATTTGCTCAGCTATTTGTTTTTGTCTTTTCTGTGTTATTTGTACAGTTGACCAAATGTATAAACAAAGAACTATTGCTGGAGAATGCAAGAGTTAAGAAAAATAAGGTGTTACTATATAATCTGTAGGTGTCTTCTGTATTTGTAAGGTAACTTGAATACTAAATTCACTCCTGTAAGGATAGAAAACATTGTTTGAGTTAGTTAAAAAATTGAAGTAAAAAAAAAACCTGAGTAAATTATGCCTAAAGGCTACAGTGATGTCCCTGTTCTGAGATATCTTTTATTTCTTCCTTGAGAAGGTAAAATGTGCTCACTGACTGCTTTCACCGAGAACAGAAAGAGGTATATGGAGCCTTTCTGTCTTACAAAAAACAAAGAGATCAAATCTATAGTTTCTTATGGAAATAGAATATTCTTGTTGGAAATCATGTTGAATAACAAAAGTTAGCAGATGCATGGCAAGACTTTTAAACTGCTGCCGTTCTCCTTTGTCCTCTGCAGCCATGGCTTGCTCTGCAGCAGGGAAGCCACTTGTGTTTGGGGGAAAAGCACACTCCAGGATGCATGATTCATCACCATAGCTGTGTGCCGGCTCTGCTTATAGTCAAACTTGAGTTTTGGTCTCCTAAGGCTGACCCTTCTACACAAGCCTGATGTTGGGAGAACCCTGCCCCTCACTGCTCCCTTCCTCCTCCAGTGCTCTGGAGCTTGGGAGGCTCAGATGTGTTTCAAGGCAGCTCAGAGGATGTGTCTGGAAATACAGAACACAGCTGACGGGTGTCAGGAGGAAGAGAGGAAGTTCAGATACTTGGGGATACAAAAAGACAATTAACACCAGTAGTGGGGAAATATGGCTGAAGTAGAAATTCTGAGGCCAGCAAAGCAGAGTGAAACTGGACTTGCTAACACTTAATTGACATTAAAGTGCATATGCTGGGGTGTGACCACTGTGTCACAGCTTCTTCTCTCACTCTTAAGGTTACTGCAACTACCAACTAGCCCAAGGCTTCTTGCTCTTGGAGGAGCTCCTGCTTCCATCAACCACTCTGCTAATTGATGAGGATCATATGCTCTGTGCCATGCAGGGCTGCAAACCAGAGAAGAGAGATTTTGGTTTTAGAGGCTTCTGTAGACTCCTTCCAGCAACTTGCTTCTAAGCACACCTGAGAACAGGAATTGCATGAAGAATCAATATACTTATATAATTAGCTTTTCCTCTCTAACACCCTCGTATAATCTTGATTTTGTGCCTCTGGCATTTTCAGGCAATCTCTTTAGTTCCTCAGTCTGAAGAAGCTCAACTATTACTGGATGCTAAGACATTGCCCAACCCTTTGTTTGCCCTCTTCTGAATGTTGTCACCATGGGCCAAGGTCTTTCTGCTCTGCAGGGACAGGAGTTTTGATTAGGAGGCGTTGGCATTTGGACAGCAGAGTTCTTCTTACCCATAGCCCACCAGAAAAAGGTGGGATTTGTTGAATACCATGGTCCCCCTTTCACACTATTCCTGTTAAGCTGTATATTTAAGTGCAACTGTTTGTAACAGAAGAAAGGCTGTACAAATAATTTCCTTCCCAAAATTGGTATTTATTGCTTGACAAAAGTCACTGACAAGGGCCAAAGAAACCCAGAGCCTCTTCTGCCTCAGGATACTTAACTCTTCAGGGAATGAGAGGGGAAAATGGATTGTCTGAGATATGCCCATTTCAGTACCTCTGCTTATGGTATCTGGAATGACTGTTTCAGTGCAGACTCTCTGGTAGACTGCCCTGCTTCAGTGATTTGGGAGTGTTTCACTTTGTTTATGTCAACATTGTCTCTACCTGCTTCCTATGCTGCCTTTCAGGGCCTGTGTGGTGTGCGTAACTGCTTTAGTTGGAAATGTATTAGTAGAAGCAGATTTTAGGAAAAAAAATAAATTAATGGACAAGGAAGCAATGTTACATGAGGGATTCTAAATTCATACCTAGGAAATGGCAAGGATAATTGTCCTTTAATTAAAGAGGGATAAAAACAACCAACCAAACAGAAAACCCACAAAACCCCCCCCTGTCTTCTCCCCACTCACAGTTACAAACCAAAAATTGACAAATACCTTTTCCAAACACTGGGGAGAAGCGACTCTGCAGTTGGTTTGCTACAGAGTAAGGGGAACCACTGCAATAAATGAAGATTCCCCAAGCACACGCAGGGGCTGGAGGTGTTTAGAGTTAATCCAGTGGTCAGGGATTGTTGCTTTGTTAAGAGGAAGCAACTTCCATGATTAAACTGGACTTGTATAAGTCACCAACAGGGCATTTTCTATGCCTTTTCCAGCACAAGTAACAACCTGAACATGGGAAAACTCATGTTTAAGATAGATACAGTGGATATCAACCTGCACCGGGTTGAAATGTAAAAGAGAATTATTAATATTGATAAAGGATAGAGAAAGGAGAAAGTAGGGAGAGGGCACAATCATATTGACTCCTGAGGAGGCTTGTGTATGCACATGGTGTCGCCTCTGTTGGTTGCATAAGTGCTTTTAAAATAATGAAATTACTTCCATCAGAAGGAGGAGAGAGATGCTTGCATGATAGGGGGTTTGGGTAGGAGGGAGGGGAAGTAGGAAGGTTTGCTTCTGTGATTTTAAAAATATCTATGGCTGTATTTATACCAGCCAGGGAAGTTGTGTTGCCAAGTCTCTTAAGGCTTACAGAGGAAACGCAACACAAAGCAAGAAAAATATCTGTGGAAGTACTTTAGAACGAGCTCCAGAGGGGGAAAAGAAAAAAAAAATAAAGGAAAAGAAAATTCCAAATGCTGCATACTGTGTGGTCTTTAGAGGACTGCTTTGAGAGAATGAAAAAGAAAGGCTGTGTAAAATACAAATGAACACACATATGCCTCCTGGTAGGCTGGACTGAAGGTTGGGTCCAAAAGCAAGAGGCTTTTGAACTTTTCATTTTATTTGTCTCTGAAAAGAAGGCTCTACTGCAATAACCACCTTCTTATGTTTCTATTCTGAATAGTGTCAGGATTAAAGAGAGTATATATAGCAGGAGGAGATGTTTCATTCGGCAGAGGAAGGGAGAACCCTCCTGTGAATAGTTTCCAATTCAATTAGTGTTTGCTGAGGTAGATACTGAGAACTCCAGTGACATGTGCAGTGGGTTTGGTGTCGAATGGCTCAGCCAGAGCCATCACCTAAGTAGAGGCAATAGAACCAGCCCAGACTTGGACTAGAAAGGGTGTCAGTCTAGGAAAAGGGTAGGCCACACAGCCACATAAAGACCCATATGCTCTCTGTGATTGGGACTGTGCACCATAATAGGGGCAAGTCCCTCTAACAGCCCTTCTGCCTTTTCTCCACCAAACCATTTTTTGATTCGCAACCACTTTCATCTGCTGATTTTGGTACCAATCCAAGGAATGGTCTGGCTATAGATGAGCAGTATTGTATTTCTCTGGGTACCCCTGACGGTAGCTGAACATTTTTGAGAACAGCAACCATCTCAACCAGTCAATCACAACTTGGCAAGTGCTATCAGATCCTTACTAAAACATTTTTTCCTCCCTGATGGAACAAGGTACCATCGCTAATAGCTAAAGTGGGTGCAAAGTATTTTTGTAGCCTTCTGAGAAACAGCAGCAGAATAATCATTTTTTTAATGACACGTACTTGTATACAAATTTACGCTGCAGAAAAGAAATAATATCCTATGAAGTTTTCCCCAGCTTACAGGCATTCATGGACTAAGACCTCCCCTCTCATCTTCTCTAGCTAGCCATCAGCAATAGAGCTTGCCATGGCTGGCAGCTAGAGCAGCTGCTGCATAGCTGCAGTGTTAGCAGCTCACCTTTGCCACTTGCTATCTGGGGTCCTGCTGTGCTGCCAATCTGTTGGAGAGGTTAAGGTGAGTCTCAGAAACATTTCTGGGAAACCAGTAATGTGGACTGACCACACCTCACTCCCTCTGCTTCAGTGTTTGAATACTAAGTTGAATGTATGGTGGTGATCCATTTTCTTCTTGAGAGAAGCTGTGGATTTAACATAGTACATGACCTTTTCTCTAGATAAAGTGTCTAGGAAAAGGCATTTCATGTGCTAAAATGACCAATTTATTTGTCTCTGAGGAACAGGCAGATTAGGCAGAATTCTCACTTAAAAAAAAAAAGTTATTTAAATAACTACTGAACAGGGCAAAGAATAAACTTTCTTTTTTATTCGGTCTTCTTCTGACCCTTATCTAAGGGATTAATGCAACAACAGAATTTGTTACATCAGTATGCTGCAGTCTCCCTGCCCAAGGATCTGGAGATGACATACCATAACCTTACTCAGAGCTGGTGTAGACTCTGTGTTAAAAATAAAGCTAAGACCTTCTCTTCTAATATCCTTCATGCTTCCTTAAGAGTCCTCTTTCATTTCCCTCTTTCTCCTGTGATTGCTAGGCAATCTCCCTGAAATCCTGGGGACTGTCAAGAGAAACGATGACATGTCTTCTCTTGCAAGTAGACCAGAAGTCTGCAGTGGCAGAGTCAGAGCTGATTGCCTATCTTATCTCCAGTCACTGGTCTCTAATTCAGGCTTTTGCAAACAACTACCAGTCATGTTTTTTTCTGGAGCTACAGGTTAGGATTTAATGTATTACTTTTCTGGGACTTTGCCTATCAAGAATGAGAAAAAAACGTTTTGCCTTTTTGATACCATCTGGAAAGGGACTCAAGTGAAAATTCAAAGTCCAAAGAGTCTGGAATGTGAGAGGATGAAGGACGAGGGACATTGTCTGTCACTCAGGACCTCTTTTTCTTGTAACTTCCCCTGAAGGATGACAGGCCATGATTTATCAAATAGCAGATAAACTTCAAATCAAACAGAATTATGTCAAATTGACTTGGGAGGTTCACTTTGTCCTTGACCAGTGAGCTGGTGGTGATTATTTTAAAATGTGTTTATTGAAGTGAGATCCTTGCCCAAAAAGGAACCATAATACTAAAGAAAGTCTTCCTTTGTCTTTAACCAACATTCCTTCCTCACTGTGTTGTGAAAGATGTTTCAGAGAAGTCCAGTATCAATACCTACCCATCCTCCATGACTCATAGACCCACCCCCAAGGGTGACAGACAAATAGTGTCTGTCTGAATGACAGAACACCAACATACCTGAGACATTCAGGCAGTTTAGCTCAGCCTTACATCTTTTCAATGCCACTGCACAAGCGAATTGTTTTAAAACTTGCAAGAGAACTAAGTGCATCTTGCATGATCTCATTTTCAGAAATTGATGGTTATGAATTTATACTCCTTAGTGTGGTCACAGTCTGGTTGTTTAGAGAAAATGATGTGACTATATACCTTTTTTGTTAGCATCTACTTGAGCTACAGAAGCTGGTATGAAACAACAGGCTGTACAGCTCTCTACAAACCCCATGTATGAACCCATGGGCTTGCAAGGCTAAATTTGACCCAACACATCTGGGTATCTACTTCTTATTCAAAAGGCACATTCTGTCCTCAGACAAAGAATGGGGAGGGAAACTGCTGGTGGGGAGTGGAAGGACTTCACATAGTAGGAGGTGATCACAGAGACTTCCTGCTGCCGGTCCTAGATTATTTCCTTATGCGGTAGTTCAAAGATGCCATCAAATTGGTAAACCAGCATGAGAAGCCTGGTTAGCATGACGAGCAAACTTTGCTGTGCATGTCAGTAGGAAGAATGCTCTAACAGCTCTGTGTGATGAATCTTGGACATGTGCATCCATGCTGTTATAGTCAGCAGTGTCACAGCAGCCTGCTTTGTCCTGCCTTGCAGGATACCAGGTCCATCTCTCATACATGCTGAAGTCAAATGATTCAGTGGGGTTTTTTTGTCTGCTCTCTCCACCATATTAGACTCAGGCATGATCTTGAAGTCTAGGATAAAATATTTTCAATTGAGAGGAACCTGCAGTGTTTGCGTAGTTCAGCTGTCTGATCCCTCCAGGGCTAACCAATATTTAAAGCATGTGCCATGATGTCTGACAGCATGATAATCTTTTTTTATTTTTATTTAATGTTATTTGCTGCAGAATACTGCAATCAACACACTCCCTAAATGAAGTTCCATTGCAAAATGAAGAATACAGTGTTTCAAAATCTGAATAGAAAATTTCTGCAATGCAGGTATACCTTTACATGAGCAATGCTCCACCTGTGTTAGCGTATCAGTGTAGGGCAGGAGTGCTTTTGAAGTCTATCTCCCACGCATTCCCACTTAACATGCTTTGGTCTGTGTTGTGAGGCAGTCCTGGAGGTTGCAAACCTTGTTTCTTCTGGGTTGAATGAAAGCAGAAGATGTGTGCCCAGTGTGCTTCTAGCTAATAGGTTCTGTCTGGGGGAACTGGGCAGGAGCCAGGCCAAAGCACCCCTGGAGCTGTGTGAAGTGTTAAGCTGGGCTCTCTCCACCACTTCCTTGCTCTGCAGATCCCCTCCTACTGCAGTGGCACTGCTAGTGCAGATCTGGCCTTCATTTCTACCAAGATTTTAACTTGCAGAGCATGTTCTGTTCTTTTCACTTGCTCCCGCTTTATTGCTTCAGTAATTTCACGGATTATTGAAACTTGACTACCTCAGTCCGGGGGTTGTTTTTGGTTGGTTGGTTGAGGCTTTCAGTGGCTTCTGAGGTTTGGCTGTTTTTTCTTTACTGTGCTTTTACCAGAAACTGGACATGGTTTACAGCTTGTTTTGGAAGCTGATCCATCTGTTGCTTCTGCCATGTTCCAAGCACCTTAATAGTTGCTTCTATATTGTAGTATATGTTAATCATTCAAGTCTGGTCTCCATATCTAGCATGACACTTTTGTCTGCAGGCCTGTCACATGCCCAATTGTGCAGGAAACTTGCTCAAGGCAAAATCTCTGGTCAGACAAAGCTACAAAGCAACTTAATGGTACATTATCTGCAGACTTTTTTTTTTTAGTCCATATAACAAAAGCAAGGCCTGGTGGCTCTTATGGAGAGCCTGGTTTTGTAACACTAATACTACCCTTTTTGTGGCTTCTGAGGAAAGCTGTTACTGTGGTCTCAAACACATTTTCTGATTAACGTCAGAATTGAAACTCTTAATGATGTGTAACACCAGATTTATTGCTACGTTTGCATCATTATTTGAATTATCGTGATTCTGCCGTGTTGCTCTCTCGTTCAACATTGGTGTATGCATAATGGCTGGGATTTTCAGTAGGGACTGCTATTACTCTAACCCTTTTCCTGTTGAAGCTTGTGTAGTCCTAAATCTGCTCTTAATGAAGTGGATGAGTCTCACTACTGACGATGAGGAAAGAGTCTTACCAAGAGTCATCACTTTGTCAAAATCTTCCTTGGTATAAATATAGATACATCCTCTTCTCAGCCCCAAATAAAGTAGGGCCAGCCTTCTGTCCCTCTACTGACCTGATTTGTAGCTGCTGCCTGGGTGCACTGCTGTAGTACAAATAATTAACACTTCACATATATATGGTTCTAGCTGTTTTATTTCCATCCAACAAATCAAAGCCTATAACATTTATCTTGGATGCTCTTTTAGCAGTGCTGGCGTATGTGCAATATTTTACAAGCATGCTACTAATCAACTTGCCTCTGATTTATGTTTCATTGTTGAGAGAGCTGAAACTGTTCAGATAATTCACAAGCAAGATACTGATGCTTTCTGTTAGTGAAATAAAAAAAAGTAAGATCTATCAGCATGTAATATGACCATAAAATTAAGCACAGCCACAGCATCCCAAACCAGACCCACTGAATTGTTGCAAAAATACATTTGAAACCAGGCTTTCACTTCCAATTCCTGCAGCACGTCAGGGAAAATTTCATCCGTTCTCTGGTAACAATAGCCTTGGCTCCTGACAAACTGGTGGGAAGAAGGAGAGGAAGCTTTTGAATTTTCAGTGTTGAGACAAAAGAAACACGACTTTTTCTAAGTGCAATAAGCCTTGAGTATTCCTAGTTGGATTTTGCCTGTGTTTTCTTGCCATGATAGCACACCATCCTTATCACACACCAATGTGCAACTGCTGTGAAAGCACTTTCCACCATGACGCTTAATTTTGTGGTTTATGGTTGCACCTACTAAGCTCAGAGAGGCAGCAAGTTGTGCCTGAAGCACAGCAGCCAATTTCTTGGCCTTCACAGTGAGCCAAAGCAAACGGGTGCCTTGGATGAGGAGTCCCTGGACCAGGAAGATCAGCACTTGTGACTGCTCAGCTTGGCTGCTGCTGACAGATGCCTGTCACTCAGATGGCAGATAACGCGCTAGGGACAACAGCGCGCTGTCCCCCTTCGGAGCCAGCAGTGCCCTGGGGGAGGGGTGTATGGTGTCTGCGAGCCCTGACTGCTCTGGCACAGCCAGGAGGGAAGGCTTCCAAGCCCAGCTGTGGGATTGGATGGCTGGGGCCTTTCCCTTCTCCTTCCAGGTGAAGGGAAAAACATTGTCAACTTGTTCAGGCAGTCCCATTCCTACCAAAACTCTCAGGATCCCTCAAGTGACCTTATTAGTCAGATGGCAAGTTGTGCTTACCTAAGGACATAAGATAGTTCATGTTTTGGTCAACTGGAATACAAGTCTTGATCCAGTCATTAATGGTTAAAGGAGTATTGATGTTTCCAGGCTATAACACCTTTAGAAATAAGATTTTAGTAGCAGTGTGACACAAGCTACCCTTGTTGCACTTTCCTTCTTCAAGAACCCCAAACTATTATTTTTCTTCAAACCCCTACTCTTGTTCCGTTTATCAGAGGATCTGAATGGCTCCTAATGGTCTCAGCTGTCATCTCACAGATGCTAATACAGTAGCTATTTAAAGAATTTCACTGGTTCATTTGTTAAAATTAAGGACTTTTTGATGGAGTACAGGAAAGCCAAAGTTTGTCTTGGATGCTGAATGTGACTGAAAATGAATCAGCTAATGTCTTGTTATGCTACATTAAACCTTTGAAACCTTGTTAAATAAGCTTGGATTGGAGAACATACTATGCAGACCATACATGGAATGAAGATTCTTTTTACAGCATCACATCCAGGTGTCTTGGCATAATTTTAATGCCTTGTGTCAATCTTGACAACAGCTCTTCAAATTCCTGCAATTTAAATAGTCAGAGCACACTGCTCTGAAGACAAATTACTCTTGAAATTGCTGTGATCAAGAAATATAAGAGCATGTGATACAGTCAAGAGCTGAAGAGAAACTAATGGCTTAAATAACTCAGAGGATGATAAGCAAATTCAGGCTAAATGAGGGAAGACATGGAAAGTTATGTTGTCACTAGGAGAGTGATGACTTGGAAATTTGTAGGAAAGTGGAAGGTTGTCCTTGCTCACACATTTATTGCACATTTCCAATAGAGAGAGGTTGGAGTGTTCTTTTTGCTAAGAAGGGATGAGTTCAAACATAAAGTTAAAATCTGACTAGTTATGGGAAAATTGATCCCATGTTTTGTTAGTTTTCCTGAGGACTGGACAAACTCTGCTAACAGATGCTAGCAAATCAGGAGAAATCTCAACAACAGTCAATTTAAACTTTATGAAATGCTGGTTATAAGCACTTTGATGATGCAAATATGCAGCTCAGTGCAAAGCCAAGCAGAATATTTGCCTGCACTGTTTCAGAGGTGGAAGCTAAGCTGTAACTTGTAGGAGGACATTGAAGAGGCTTTGCTCTCTTGAAAGCCAGTGCTCTTGATATCATGGAGATCCAAAAAAAACCCCAACCTGTCTAATGTGATTCGAGGTGAAGTCCAAGGAAGTGCTTGATCTCAGACCTGAGTGTGGAGGAGCACTTGGAATCTAGCATTTTGCTATCCAGCTTTGCTGTATGAGACAAAAGCACAGGTTTTGAAGGTGGGTGCAAGGGTAAACAGGTCAAGACCTGCTTCTTCTCATGGTGGATTTGGTTGCTGTGCTCTGGGTGTTGTGTTATAGTCTCCTCGTGCAGTATAAGAAGAGTTCAGGCAGCTCTAGCAACACAGGTTCCACTTACTGCACATGCAGCTAGCTGAGCTCTGCAGCTTTCCAGCTCAAAACACATAGCTCCTTCCACTGCATTATGATCCTTCTGACTTTACCAGCCCCTACAGTCCCTTTGGTGAGCGTGTTTGCATTTTCCTTCCCTTTTCTTTCAGCTGAAAACCACTTCAAAATATTTTGGCACTTTCTGCTCCTTGGTGAGAATTTGGCCGGGGTCTCTCTGGGACTAACTATCAGCCACTTGCAAAAGAGACCAACCTCTCTGAGCCTGCCTGTGAGCCAAAGCTTTTATCAGGGAAATTTTAATTCTTTGTAGCTCTGCCATGACTCCTTTTCTCTCTTGTTGCTCTGCTGGGCTGGATGGTGTGATTCAGGACTGACGCCTGGGAAGGTCAGGGTAAAGGCATCTTCCCTGAGGGAGGTGGGCAAGGGACAGCCTGGGTATTCTTTCTGTTCACTTGCTGAGAGGATGTGGTGGAGAAATACAGCTAGGAGTTTGAAAGAGGAGGGATACCTTCACCTCTGTGCTCCCAGATATTGAGGATGACTGTCACTCTGATGGGGGTGCCCCTTTTCTCCCCAGACTTGGGCTTCCCCCTCCCCAAAACTCATCTTCAAAGTCCTTTGTCCAGTTACACCGAGAAAGCCGTAAATCTGTACCCTTGTTTAGTGTGGCATGTACTCTGCCTCTAATCCAATTTCCCTTCTGTTTGTTCTCTGTACAGCCTCATTCGGCCTGACAGCTATTTAATAAACCTATTTGCTTTTCTTTGACATGAGGCAGAAGTGGTGGGTGTTGAAGAGCCATAAGGCCCTAGTGGACAATGAAACCCTTTCCCACTCAACACTCTTCCAGCTCAGCACAGATAAATTGTGTAGAACTGGGAAATTAACCCATCCTATCCTAAAAGACTCCCCCCCTACCCCAAAAAAATCCAAACCAAAACAAACCAAAAAAGAATGAAAGAACAAGAGGAAAAAGAAGGCAACATTTACAGGCTGGTCCACAATCTATTCAAGCTGATTTCTTCCTCCTCCTAAGCGAGAATTCCTCTCTGTGTCTGTTGGTGCAGATCAATGAGATGTTTGCAGGTGTTTTTTTTTAATACACCTTTTGTCTCTGTCACCTCTAAGAAAGCAAACCATTCAGGAACACTGGCATTTATGAAAAAAATAAATCCTGCCTAAGGTATGAAGGAACAACATTAATCTGAGAAGTTGAGAGAAACTAACCTGTTAATTTATGCACTAGGAAGATGTTTTACAAAATGTCCAGCTTAGAGATCTTACCATTTGGTTTTCTTGTATCGTTTCTGTGCTCACCTTTCTCTGTACACTCCTCCCTCACACGTGGAGCATTGCAGCAGGTATCTGTCATGCAGACTCAATTTTCATGCATGTCCTCCCCTTAGGAAAGGGAGGAGAAAAAGTGGTTGGATCTTTCAGGGCACAGCTGGAAGATATACAGACTCTGCAGTGGTGAAGATGATAAAATATCAATATTTAACTGTATAACTACATACAGAAATAAGATTTTTATTTTGATAGCATTAAAATAGAAAGTAAACCTAGTGAAAGTTTTAGCTTCCTGATGGTCTGCAATTTAAGTCAGTCTGTCTTGGTCTTTATCTCTTTTAATGATCTGGCATAGCATATATGTGTGTGTGTGTGTGTGTGTGTGTGTGTGTGTATATATATGAAATTCAAATGCCAACAACCTACATTCCAGGGTAATAGAAAAAAACAAATGTGAATTTTGAGCCTGCTTTTCTTTTGGATCTTGAATATTATGTAGACTTAGTGACGACCAAATGACAGATTAAGCAAGTAGAATATTTCCTGTCAATTTTCCCAGCTATTTAAAACTGGGTAATATTTTCATAAGTGGACTTCTGTATTGTTGGCTGTGGACTTTCGTTTTGGAGCAGAGCCTTACTGGATTAGATTCTATATAGATAAGTGTTCAAAGCAACACCATTACTCTTCAATGGCGTTGTTCCCAAATCCTTTTAAAACTTTTCTGGGTCATAGGGAGGATTTGAAAAGACACCCAAGAAGTATTCACTTAAAAATACACAACTACAACTACTTCAGGACACCATTTTGCTTTGAAATTCCTGGCTTGCTTCACTTTTTCTGCAAAGGAGGAAGGTCAGCACCAGCAGGAAGAGGTAGCCCTGCTCCCTGATGTCATGCAGGAGCTGTATCAGCTGTGGCAGCACCTATCTGCAGTGAAAGGCCAAGTGGCAAGCTGAAATATGTTAGAGAAAAGACTTGCTGGCAGATTGATGGAGAACGCTGACATATTTCTGTAAACCACAATACAAAGGGAGTTAATCAAGATCAGGAGGAGTGTCTGTCTTCTTGAGAAGTCATTTCCCACCTCAATTAGCTGGCAGTTTAGGCAAACATACGCAGTGGTTAGCCCCCATCAGTCTGAGTGATGCTTTCTTGAGCAACTCTTCTACTCCAGCCTTCGCTGAGTCTCTCTGTGATGGTGCTTCAGGCAACTGACAAAATTTGTCAGCAAGCCAATAAATCTTTATTGACAGGCTTAGCTTCATGTTTCACTCAACTAATGTCCCCTCTTGAAGCAGAGAAGAAGAGGAGGAAATATGTGGGCTCAGCATGGACAATGTCTCTCAGAGGGTTGGCAGGAGTTTAATTTCTCTTTGTTATATTGACTGTCACCTTTTACAAGGGAGACTTTGTACATCTCTGTTGCTGGACTGGTCTCTTTTGGGATGTGTTCCTTCTCTCCTGCTGTTTGTATACTTTTTTGGTGTTTCCCCTTCTGGAGTGACCAATGTCCTAATTCTGCACTGAAGTCTATGTGAGCTCTTTGAAGAAAAGCAGCATCTTGTACAAAATGATGACAAAAAAATCCCCAAGACTAGTGATCAAGAGGGAAAACTGAGCCTTCAGGCTTGTAAGCCCAAACAAAGGCAGGCAATAAACATGTGGTAGAAAGGGATGATTTCTTTTAACCTTTTTACTGTAGTCTCTGACATTATCCAGTATAGGTTACAGCCCTTTTGTTTTTCACTGTCTGGATTTGGCAGTCCCCTGCTCCCAAGCTGCAGTAATGTGTTTTTTCCACTGTCTGTTCTCCAGTTTTTGGTGTCTCATGGCATAACAAAATTCTGTGGATTTTCTTGCTGCTTGACAAACACCCTGTTATTGTTTTGGACCACACTGGTGGTGATTTGCAGTGAAAGCTCTCAGAAGTAGTAAGTCTCCAGGCCTAGTTTCCTACTTTGCAAAGAGTAAACTGAACAATTTTTTTTTTCTTATTTTGGGTTACCCTTTGATGTTCCAGAAATTAGAGCTAAATCATATTTTTCTTTTCTTGTCCATCCACAGTTAGAACTCCTCTAGCTGTGCTACATGAATTCTCTGGGTCAATGCTGCAGGTATGCATGAAGACTGAACTGGGTGTCAGCAGCAGGCACTGAGACTGATCCTCTGATTCACCCATGTAGAAGGGGTGCTCTGAATGGTTCTCGTCACCCTAGGTAAACTGAGATGCTTTAGTAGTCCCAGGTGTAATTCAGGCAGTTGTCACAAGGAGCCTGCCCAAATAGTTTATTCAAATGTTTTCTTAATTGGTAGACAGTCATCAAATTAGGAACTGTAGAGTGCAGCACGAATTCAGTCAAAAGCTTACTCTTTCCTACACTCAATATTTGAGATATTTCATTATCTGGTATAAGACAGGAATTAGTAAAATCTCCTTGGTGGAAAACTAGCTTGTATGATAACATGGGTTTATGCTGGGGAGTGGGTTTGCAGGTCTGTTGTAGGAGAGGAGGGTGCCAATCTCTTATCTCCTTGTCATTGGGAAATGCTGCACAAGGACAGCATCTAAGTATTGCATGGAACAAGTGCTTGGCAAATGTGGGTGTAGAAAAACACAGCTGTGGCTGTGATGGTACGTTTGTCCGTGTGGCATGGATGGCTCTACAAGGGATGTCCTTGTGTGTGTGTGTGGCTCCATTGGGTATCTGGAGGAGCAAAGGATTCTGCACATGGTGCTTTTTTGGTTGCAGACCATAAAGCATGAATACCATCTTACAGTGCTGGACCCTTCTGAATGATGGATTTAGACTCCAGTGCTGAGCTTTCTTGGTATCACCAAGGATGTTTGGGCCAGGTCAGTGCTCCTGTTGCTGCTGACAGACACAGGGGTCATGGAGGTGGTCTTGCAGTGAGCAAGCCAGCCATAGTGGTGCCTCATTAATTGCCATTGCTAAATAGGATTGGGGGCCCAGAAGTCTGCACACTTGGCTCTTCCCTTCTTTGCACCAGAGTGGTCAGGAGCCACTACACTGCAGTTAACAGTTGCCCTGGGGGAAAATTGAGCCTCGAGTTTATTTTTCCTTAGTGAATTCTTGGTTGTCAGGTCAGGGAATAGTCTTCTCCCCCAGTGCTGGAGTGGTATATGGCAGATGAAGTGTGCCCCTCAATCTGGTCATCCACCTGAGGGAAGACAGCAAAAAAAAACCCCAAATTCATTCTGCCCACCTGAAAGAGCAGCTCCCTGCCAATGAGATTAAAATATCACTGGCACTAGGCATTAGTCCCAGACATATTTCTTTTCTGTCAGCAAAATATTCCCCTCTTGCCCTCTCTTATCTCCCAGCTTCTCCTCGTTCCAGCCTCAGTGTCTCATTACTGCTGGGAGCATGGCTGCCCCAGCTGAGCCCCCTCTGTGTCATCCCATCCTGCTTTCGGGAAGTCTTGGTGCTAATTAGAGGTGTTATCACTTTGCAAAGGAGCAACAAGGGACTGCGAGGCATTTGGCATGGCACAGGGTGAAGCTGCCAGGGCCGTGGGGAGTGCCAGCCATGGGGGATGCTGGCAGCCCCCTGCCATGCCTGTGTGCATGGGAGAAACCCAATTTGGGGCTGCAAGTCCATGTGGAAAACGCATGAAATTCTAAATATGCCCCCTTTCCACTCCCTTCATGGGCTAGAGGGAGCTGACCTGTTTTCTGCTGCTTCCAGCTGCCTGGTGCTGCATGAGCCAGGTGTGAACACATTTTGTGCATCAGCAGGACAAAATTGCCATAATGGTTTGCAGGAAGAGGATCTTGGCTGAGAGGCTTTTGATTTGTGTTAGCAAGAAGTGGAAGATATCAGTGCCTTCACTGAAAAGATGGCAGCACGCACATGTCTTCAAAACACAGGCCTTGGACTCCAGAGATAGTTTGAGCTGGGAATTAAACTTTTGAAATCCCTTTTTACCCTTCAGCCATTTCCTCTTTAACACGTTGACCCCAGAACACTGGCAGTGCTCAAAAGAGTTGGCACAGCAGTGCTCAAACACAAGACTTTCTATTCTTTCAAATTTATGCCTTAGAGCAGCAAAGATTCAGCTGAGCTTTTGAAGCATCACGTAGCCTTTTTCTCAAATCTCTTTCTTCTGTTGGGAGCCTCTTTGGCGGGAGGCAATAAGAAGGAAGGCTCGTTTAGAGGCTGAGAGGGACTGATGCAATGTCGCAGTTGTCAGAGTTCCTCTCTGATAGAAAACTGCCCACTTGATGCACCACCACAGTCCTACAGAACACCAGATTTATAGTGATTGTCTATATTATGTGCTAATAGCATTATCCCAAGGGCAGTGTTAAACAAAAATATATGCAAGTAACTTGAGATGACTCTTGTCAGAAGTTGAGGGTAAAACGTTTTAACCTGCAAGTGTAAGTCTGCAATCCTGTAAAGCAGTGACCAGGATAATGCTTGGGTGTGCTTCTAACAGTTGCAAGGGGGTCAAACGTTCAGAGCAAGATTCACAGAGGGAAGATACAACAACCTCAGACATTAACTTAAGCCCCCCCATGGAGTATCCTAATGTTATCTACCCTGAACGCTAACCTCAAACACCACATATTTGCACTTCTCACTGTGTCTGGAGAATCAGCCCGGGGAGCAAGGGATGAGGTTGCTCTGTTCTGGAGCTGCTTCCCAGTGAAGAAGTGATGCCATCCTGCTCTGCATCACCCTTACCTGGGGGCTCAACCCAAATAGAGTCACTTGTGGTGTGGCAAAAGGTGAATTTTGCAAGAATCCGTTTCCCCTGAGAGGGTTGAAAAAGTTTTACCACTTACTTTAACGGAGGCTTTTGCTATCAGCTGGCAGAACATGCAGCTTTTTCCTGCCTGGCAGTTGCAGACAGGGAATTCCTGATAGCCTGTCTGAAATCTGTCTCTTGCTCTGAGTTGACTTCAGACCTACCTCGTCTGGCGCAGTTATAAGCTCTGGGAGATTTATATATTTCAAAAGCGGCGGGGCTGGGGGGCTGATGGTTGTAAGAAAGAAGTCTGGCCTAACCTCAGAGTCCTACGGGACTGTGAGAGGAAGCAAACTGGAACCCGCTTTCCGATTTCTTTCCTTGACCTTATCCAAGAACAGCCAGCCTATCTGTAAGTGGCAACTGTGGAAAATGTGCTCTGGCCACTTGGTGTGAAAGATAGGCAAGACTCCTAAAAAATCTTCTCCACAGCTTATCACCTTTTTGCTGGCTCCACAGCAAACTAGTGCCCTGGTGCAGAAGGAAACTGGCTGTCTGTAAGGCTGGACAGGGCCTCATCAACAACTGATAAGCTCCCCTGTGAACATTCAGGCTCTTCAGGGTTTACTGTCCTTTCAAATACCACAGAAGCTCTAGCTGGGCAGAGTTGTGCACATACATCAGTGCAGCCAATATTTAATGCCATGCATCTGTTTCTCCCTTCACTCTTTTTGTAGTTTCAGGGATGCTGCTACTGGGATGTAAATGCAACAGGTCTGAATAGCATGTTTTATAAAGTTGGATAGAGGCATCTAAAGATAATTCTCCCTCTCATTTCCTGATCCTAGTACAAAACTGCAAAAACTCACCTTGCCACTAAAGTTGTAGTAGGAATAGGAAAATTGGAGGAGTGCACATTGTGTTTGTGGGGGAAAAAAAGGTCCACAAAAAAAAGAAAAAAAAAGAAAAAAAAAAAAAGATGCCTGGAAGTTGTTCAAAAGGTCTAGCTTATTTTAAACTGGGCCAGGGAAAGTGTGATAAGCCATTGTCCAATTTTCTTTTTCTGCTATGATTTCTGCAAAAGCAGAAAAGTAGCACTACAGAGTGCTCTTCAGTGGATCAAGCCTGCCCAGTTTGGTGAAAGCAGTTACATAGCCAGTTGGCAAAAAGCAATTAAAACATGCTGCTACGTGAAAGGAGCAGAGGGGTGCAAGGAGACAGTAAAAAGGGATCACACTTGCTGAAGTTCTGATTTCTGGTTTAGAGAGTAATTCTTTAAGAGGAGCGTTGATTTGGTTATGCTGAAACTCAGCTCTGCTGCTTTGGCAGCACTTTATATTCCCAATCCTTGGAGTTACCACTTTCAAGCCAAGGCTCTCTTTGTACCAAAAGCTTACATGGGCAGGCACACTTAGTGGACAACTTTAAATTATTATTGATATACATGACCACCACTCCCATAGCAAAGTGCAGCAGACTGGGGCAAGGTGAACAAGAGGGTTGGATGTCTTGGGGTAGTCTGGTCAATGGACTTTGACCAAATGCTTTAAAACATAGTTAATACACAATGGATCTAATCTCACCAAAGCCCAGAGCCTCAGGGTTTCTCTCTGCCATTTGGCTAGGGAATTACTTAGATCGATGTAACTTATAAATCTGAATAGCTAACAATTAAACCAGCTCAGTTCAATAAAGAAGTAAACAAAGCCACAGTAAAACACTTAAGTTCCCCATAGAGCATTTTCAATGTTAGATTTCCACTGCAACCAGACCTCAGAAATTTGATGCATTCACACCCAGAAAATGCTAGCTGGGATAACCAGGTACATGATTTTGTGCCAAAATATGAGTATTTCTTGCTTGAGAGACTGCAGATACTGGCTATGATTAGTTGTTAGTGAACAGAACAAAAACATAAAAAAAGGGAAGAGAAGATCATTATGTGAGATGGAAACTCTATTGGACAAAATTTAGTCTCAAAGACAGCAGCCTTTGTGCACCAAGAACAACGCTGTAAAGAAAAAGGAGATGGAATTGCTGATTAGTGCTGATATTGGAATGCCAGCACTTCCTGTATGGCTCAGGTAAGTCAAACATGTGTTGGTCCTTTTGTGATTTGAGGTTTTTGTTTCAAAACCACCACGAAAAGGAGTTAAAATATAAATGACAGTGTATTTATCCAATAGAACATGTACTAAATAAGCTGGGGGAAGCAAACTCCAATCACTGGATAAATGGATCTGCAGCTGTACCACTAGGACAGTCCTTTTGTAAACTGCTGTTACTATCCCCCAGAAACCATTGCTGTTAGGAAGATGCTGAAATTTTAGTAAAAAATGTCCATGCTCCCACTGTAACAGAAACTAATACGTGTTTGGATATATATAAATGGAATGCAATCATGAGAAATAAGGAGATTTAAGAAGGAGCTGGAAGGTTAAGCTGCAGTAAATGGATGTGTCCTTCTGTATTAGGCACAAAAGGAATACAATGTACTTATATTACAAATTAGAGTAGGTGGTTTTAACAGAGGATGCTTTCAGACTTTTAGAGTTTGCCTATTTTGTCTGTATAAAGAAGTAGAATAACAGATGTAGCTGTGTGGACATGTTGGCTTTTTTATATGTTGGAGGTTTTTTTAAACAGCTCAAGATCTCTCTAACTCTCAGAGTGTACAGGCGTTCCTGTATCACATTAATGTAAAATAATGTCACATGAATATCTTTCTTTTACGTGGGGCTTTATAGGTCTAATGCAGAATAAGACTTGGCATCCTGGCATGAATTCATTCCTTCAGATGACAAAATTAGTTATACAGTGACATCTCAGTGATGGGGAAAATATAAGTTGAATGAGGGTAGAACAAGAAATCCCCTTTAATCTCATGTTAAATAACTGCCCTACATAAATTTTCTAGCTGTCAAAGGATCAAAAGGTGGTCCTTGTCTCCATGATTTCAATGGTACATTTGTTTTCCTTGGTCTCTACAAAAACTACCTGAGAGCATCTGTTACCCATTGGAATTACCTGGTGGTGGGAGTTTGGGTTCTCCCCCTTCGTACTTATGTATATTAAGTAGGAGTTTCACCATAAACCTCTGGGAAAACCCTGGGAGAAAGACACAGTCTGTGTTTGAGGGTTGTAAAGCTGGCTTGCTGTCAGAGCACTCTAATGCAGAGTCTTGGTGGATGCTCACTGGCAAGCACCACTTCCTAAAAAATGTGTGGTCCCTCCATCCTCTTGGGATGGGGGAAAATCTTTCTTGACAAACCTCCCAGGTTCTTGGCCCCTCCAGAGAGAAGGAGCTGCTCATCCCACAATGCACACCATACATACCACATGGGAATGTGGTCGTGCTGTGGGGCAATGCAGGGGGCAAAAAAGTGCCATAGCTGTAAGTCCTTCCCTCCAGGACTTACTCCGATAATTGCGGTCATGTGCAATTCTCCAGCACTTGTTTTACTGGGTTTAATGCTAGAGAAATTGTCTTGTGGTTTTCAGGTCATCTTTCTCTGTTTCTCCCTATCTCAAAAAGCTTTGGCTTTGCATCTCTGCTCATTTTTCTCCTGTGCATTCCTTACCTGGCATCACTGTGATCTGCTTCGTGCATGCAGAACAATAAAGTAGGGAAAGCAATTTGGGCTGCCAGGCAACTTTGAGATTGCTTGTTAATGCATTTGTTTAGTGCTTCTTGCAGACGTAGGGAAGGGTATTGCTATTCAATACAAACAAACATACCTGACTCACTCTCAGAGGCAGCCCCATCAAATCAATTCCTGTGAAGCACCTGCAGGTCCTTATGGCAGCAAAATAAAAATAAAACATAATTAAAAAATAGATTAAGCCATAATGCCTTGTAGTACAGGTTGCAACTTGCCAAATGTGGGCCCTGGTAGATTTTTAAGGGCAGTGAATTTTAAGGGCCAAGAGCCTTGTCTGTGGATGTTTTGCCCTGAGTTTGGAAAGCAAGCTGAACTGATGTGTTTGCTTCAGCTGCTGGGAGGAAAAACTATCCTTCTAGAGAACCCCTGCCTCACAGTGAGAGCAGTGCCCTCTAAACAAAAACAAGAAAAGAGGAAGAAAAAGTGAAGTTCAACGTTGCAAAACCCCCCATTCCCATTCATTTTTCCCCCCAACTGGGCAACAGTATGTGGGGAAGCTGTGAATTTGTCCTCTAGCTACCAAATTACTCCACTTCTCCCTTTGGACCAGTTACAACATTTATGAAGGCTGAAGTTTTATAGAAGAATACTGGTCTTCTTCCTTAATGAGAGTGATCAACGTGTCTGCTGCTTTTTAAGAAGACAATAACTTGTTATATTAAGCCTGTGGGATGTTTTTTTGACCAGGGAGATGCTGTACACTGCAGACATCTGACTGGTTGCTGTGGTGCCCTGCCTGATGTCAGGAATGGTAGGGATCTGTTGTTATAGGGAGAAAAGCACTGCTGAAGCTGGATGGATCTGTCAGCATAGAAATCCTGTAAAGCAGGGCTTTAATCAGAGTCTACTGAGTAGTCCTGCTGGTTTTAATCATACTCAGAGGATTTTATGTAGCATCTTTTGAAGTAGATTACTCTTTCTACTTAAATTAACTCATGCATTGTTGTATCTGTGCAAGACTAACATGCCTATATCATATCAAGTGACGCAAAAGGGCACACATATCTTCATTATCCCCCAAAAGCATATGAAGTAATAGGAATAAGTAACTCTAATATCTAAACTGTACTAGGAGCAGGATCTAGTCCTTTCTTCTGCATCTAAATAGCCCCTTTTGTGATGGGTGCCAGCCCCAACAGGGAGGCATATGTGACAGTGCTCTGCCAGGGGTGGAAGGATGAGCTGATCAGGGCTAAAGGAAACAAGAAAATCAAGGGTGTGTATTCTATTCTTCTTTCATTGCTGTCTGTTTTCCCACCAGCCAAGTTAGGAGAAAGTCAAGGGCTTTGGTTGCTGGGTATATTCCATTTTCATTGTTATGGGAGTGTGATTACATGTGGGAGTGTTTAAGATTGTTTGGTGTCTCTGGTTCATTTCTCCAGACAAAATGGGGAGTCTTTGAAAGAACAGGACATGGTCTTGGAAGGATTCAGAGAAGCCAGGTGATCCTCAGCTTGCTGCCTCCTAGTAGACCCTTTCCCTGATGTGTGAGAAGGTGTTGCAGTATTTTACTGCTACTTGGCTTTGCTTTAGCATACTCTGACCTCTGTATGCTTTTTTTTTTTTTATGTAGAGTAACACCAGTGAAAGGCAATGGTCTGTTTTTTAATGTTTTACAATAATCAGAGACCAGCTAAAACCAGTCTGGTAACGGACAGAGCAAAAGGTGAGTGCTGAACCAAATTTTTTTGTTTTCAAGAATTTCTTGTGTTCATGGGGCTGCAGGCCATGATTTTAGGAGAGCTACATCCTAGTCCTAACTGAGCATGGGCAGATGACTTCCTCTCACTAGTCCTCGTCCACTGGGGTGAAGATATCTATTCATAAAAGATGGATTTGACTACCTGTAGCCTAGCTGCACTGTAATCACCTCACTTTAGTACCTATGGCTCCTGGAAAGTAGATGTAGGCTAGGAACAGGACATCTGTGGAGATGCAGAGCAAGTCAGTGACTGCAGTAAGTGACCAAATGCACAGGATGCTCAGCAGAGATTTAGGAAAGTCCAAAATCTTGCTCCAGCTGCTGCCACTCTTCTGCCATGGTCCTGTGAGAATCTCAGCTGTTTCCTCCCTCTTCCTGCACTTCCTCTCTTTTTTTGCTCGTTCAGAGCAAGAGGCATGGACCAGAATAAGCAAGTCTTGACCTTACCAGTTCTAATAATAATAACAGAAGTGATAGTTCAGCCCAGCTGACACCCCATGTGATTTAAGTCAAGTGTGAAGCCTTTGTATGTAGGAGTTGGACTGGGAGAGGCATCCTCCCTCAGGATCTGTCTTTTTAAAATACCTGGTCCTAGAAGGAATGTGGTGTGTTGTGAAGGCAACATGCTTTGGCTGCTCTGAAACATTTTTATGAGGCCTGGGATAAATCAGCTCTGGAAAGTATGAGTTAGCAGTAATCAGGAGAGGGAGGGAGTTTTATCCAGGATGTGGGAATCACTGCAGACTGCAGTCTTACTAATGCAGTGATAATGCACAAGAGCAGATTTCTGTGGGTCCTGCAGCAGTGGTCCTTTGTCCCCTCTGCAGAGGAAAGGCAGCATATGGCCCTGCCACCATCAGGGACTGCTGGAAGGTGTGGAGCTGCCTGTGCCTGGGAGCTGCCCCATCGAGGAGGAGAGCTCTTCTGGGTTTGGTTGGAGACTGAGGGGCTGATGCACTGGATTCACAGAGTTCATTGCCAGAAGAGTCAATGAGGGCAGTAACAAAGACTGCACAGGAGTGACAGGGAAGGAAGGACAGCAGAAGGAAAGGAGTGGTGCCAGGTGTCCTTAGAATATTGCACAAATATTCAAAGTGTTATGGTGCTGTCTAGGCTCTTTTGGATTACTGAGTGTCAGGGATGAAAAGTTTGGGGTCTACAAGGTACCTTGCTTCATGTTGTTGAAGACATATGGATGCTGCCCAGCTAAGCAAACCCATGCCCTCTCTGGGGCATCTAGTATCTCTTGTGTCATGAAATACACATTGACTGCACTGTAGGAGAGCATGGCTGATGATGAGAATGGTTGCTGCAGAGGAGAGATCTGTCTGGTGATGTCTGCAATGGTGTCTGTGATGTCTGATGTGCCAGGTTTTATGGAGAGAGCAGGAGATCCCTTTCTAGAGTAGCTCAGGGCTGGACATCAAGGGCTGCAGTCTAGCTCACCCATCCCCACTGCCCATGGAGGGGCCCAGTGGGGACAGCTGGTCCTTAGGTTTCCACTTCCCTGGACTTCCTCCTCCTCCTCCAAACTTCCCACAGAAGTTTGCCCTCCGAACTTCCAATTCCTGGGGGATGTAGTCTGAGTGGTCTGCGGGTCATCCTGTTCTACAAAGCCCTGCAAGTTTGTGGATACAGAAATGTACGCACCTAGCAAAAGTGTAAGAGCTCCAACTGCAGTTCTGATGCCCAGCTGAAAGCCCCTGTGTGTGTTTGCAACCAGCCATGCTGAAATGTAGCCCAGGCCTCTGGGAAACAGGGTGATCACATACTCCGGGAGCTATCAGGGAAAGCAAACTGTGACAATAATGTTTGGAAACCACACCGGGATGAAAGACATGCTGCAGATTAGGTATCTAATCAATCTACTTTTCCACACTGAGGCCATCATCTCAGGCCACATTTTTTAACAGACTAAAAGATCAATGTGTGCTTCAGGTAAATCCCCAGCCTCTTTGCTATAACCCTGTGGACTTTAATTTTATTTCCTTCCTTGTCAGTGGTAAGCAAAGCCACATAAATTCTACGTACATGATGCTGAACCATATTCCTGCCGAGATAAACCCCTGTGGTTTCAGTGATGTGGGCCAGCTGAGGATTTGGCCTGCTGTTTAGCAAGTTTTTATGTGAAAGTATTATTTGGAAGTGTCCTTTGATATTTCCCCTGGTGCTGAGCATATTACATAGCAGGAGTTATCTGAAGATTACAGTTGAAGTCAGGATTTTTGTGCAACACTTACAGCTGTGTCCTTTCTTGCACAGTATAAAATGCATCTGCATCATTTTAGTTTTGGAGCAAGTGTAGGCTCCAAATTGGAAAACATTGTCCATGCTGGAGGGAAAGCCATTGGGGACAAGGAGATTTCTGCTTGTGTAATGATTTTGACATGTCAAAATTACAACTCTATCAGTTTTGGCGAGTGTGACTCCAACCAGCAGTGACTGGAAGTGGAACATGATAATTGTAAGGGAAAGGCCTGGAACCTAACAGAATACAGGCAGGGGTGACAGGCAGCCATAGGGGATGGGGAGTGATGTGCACATGGACACACTCCCTGCCGGCATGTGGGATTTAAGTGGGAAAAGAGTTGATAACTTGGCTGTGACTCCATCACTTGGGGCTGCCAGCCTCAGAATGAATGGTAAGATAAACATTTTGGCATGTGCATGTGTCTTCCTAGCCTGAAGAACCCCCACGGGGGATTTAATTCATTTGGAGTAAAGTTATTATGGTTTTTCAGACCTACAGACTCCAAAGCGAAAAGAGCATCTTTAGGCATAAGTGCAGTTGCATTTACTCAGTAGCCATCTCTCATTTAAAATGACTCAAGGATATGTGTTCTCAAGTGAGAGTGACTGGTACTAGTCCTGCAGCTCTCTCTGAAAGTCCTCTGAGTTTGCTTCCTTTGGCTTGAAAAGAGCACGTTTTAAGATCTTTCTTGCTAAAGACCCATAAATTACTTAAGCAAGGTCACATGAATGTGGTGCTTTGCATGTTAAAGTGGTTGCAAAATAGGCATCTCCAGACCGTAAATATGTGAGCTAGGGCTCATCTTGTCTGGATTTTAGACCACAGAAGATCTGGGAAACTCTATAAAATTACCAATATTTACATATTAAATAGACAGTCAGTAGCCACAAAGAGTGAGTGGGGTAACTTAAACCAGTGAGCCAAACATCAGGCTCAGTTAAAATAAAGAATGAATTTCTGCAAGGTTCTGTTAGTGAAGTATTCAAGGACAGGAACAGAATTAATATCAGTTCTTAGAGCATAGCTGATGTCCTCCTCTGCTGGAATTATAAAGTTTATTGCAAGAAGAGGTTTTGGAAGGTATTTATCACACTACCTTCTGCATGCCAGCACTATGCATTGTTAACAAACTATATATTAAGTGGACTAAATCTTGAAGGAATTGTAAGTAAATGAGGAATTTTAATTGAATGTGGATTTTTCTTGTTTGATTCAGTGACAATTCATATTTGACTTGGCAGTTTGATATCTTTATCTGTGAGTTGAAGTAAAATCATAATCTGGAGATAAGGCAATGACTGTCTGAATGGTAAAAGTCAGGGTGATTAAGCAGTGATATAAACTGGTCTGAATGACTTGGTAAGCATGGCCCTGTGAAACGAAGTGGTACAGTTGAAATACCAGTTTGTATACTTTAGAATAAAAAACACAGCCCTCATCTACAGGAAAGGAGGCTGTACTCTTAAAACCAAAAAGATCTACTGGTTATACTGGACCAGAAGGAAAGCAGAGGATTGCAGTGCAATACTCCAGTTCTCCTTGCCAGTAACGCTGACATGAATCAAGAGGTTACTGAGTGAGCTCTGAGCTTGTTTGTGGTTGGGACTGGTGAGAACGATACTGAAAAACTGCAGGTTCAGCAAGTTCTGCTTGTAAGGTGTATACCCAGAGAGAACAGAAACAGCTGTGAAACAAAACCAAGGGCTGGAGAGAAATTACTTAGGTGGAGCTTCTTTTATGCATGTTTATCCTCCATAATGGTCCTCCAGAGAGGCGCCTTCTTTGGAAGAGAAGGCTGAACACCAAAGAGCTTTGCAGTCCAGTGAAGCGAAACATAACCTGAATCTGTGGCTGGAAGCTGAAGCTGGATAAATTAAGCTGAAAGTAACACAGGTTTTTATAGGAGTGAGCCTAATCACTGGAATACTCTAGTGGGGGGGAGGGTGGATTCTCTGACTCCTTAAGTCTTTACATCCAGACAGATGTCTTTCTGGAGATAGTCTTTAGCAAAACACAATTTATTGGACTCGATGCAAAGGTAACGTGGTGAAATGTAATGACCTGTGATATATATAACAGGTCAGACTGGATAACAGAGTGGCCCCTCCTATCTTGGAGCATTACAAACCTATGAACACTTAAACTTTAGGAAGTTATGACAGCAAGCTGTAATATTTTTCTCTGCTGAGCTTTTTCAAAAGCTCCTAAATAAACCAACATATACATAGCTTGCTAACCAGCATGGCACATGAACAGATTTTTTAAAAAACAAAAAAAAAAAATATGTTGGGGATATTTTAATCTTGTTTTTGGAAGAATGGTTTATAAGGGTTTTTTATTATTATTATTCTTTTTAAGCACAGTTAAAAGGCTCTGATGCTAAACCTTTCCAAGAACAGGGAGAACCCATATGTTGTGAATGAAGCCTCACCAAGCTGCGTAACTTTGTAGTGTTTGGCTTTTCAAAACACTTCCTGTAGAAGTTTGCCCTTTCCACTTGCCCTGATATCAGCCTTCACTTTAACTCTACCATGCTGTAGGCTGCTCATACCCTATCATAAAGTTTATATAAAATATAAGGTCTTGACGAAACAAGCTGATACAAGAACCCTACATTCATAGGAGGGAGCTGATAATCTACACACTTCGCACAGTGGGAGCTGAGATCAGGAATTGTGTGCTTTACCTCCTTGTTTGAAGTGATTAATTTTACATTATCAGCACAACTGCACTTCTGAGATTGTGTCTCAGGAGCTGCTCTCTACACAGGCTCTCCTTGAAGGATTCTGTGGGGAAGAAGGGTTTCTAGATATAACTTAAAAAGAAGGTATTTTAGTCCCTCCTTGAGGAAGCAAGTGCTTAACTTCAAACAGGTGCTGAAGTCAATCAATGCAAAATAAACAAATGATCTGCAGAAACATTGCAACCCCTACTTGAATATACCTCTTTGCTGCCAGTTCATGAATTAGCATGAGTTACAGCTTCTGTCTACAGAAACACTTGTGTAATTCAGGCTGCAGAAGTCTCTTGGCTTTAATAGGATGGACTGTGGACTCAAACCCATCTGCTTCCTAAGTGCAGAACTGGAATAAAGGGCTCTGAAAAGCAAAAGGAAGCAAAGTGAGAGACCATGGTGAGCACACACCACTTATTTTGCTGTTCTGTGTTTGCTAATCACAGTAAATAGATCCACAGGTCTTGGTAAGGTTGGAGGGGTGTATTGTCTTCAGGTGTGCTTTTCCTTGGGGAAGGATGGGGAACTGTTAAGGAGGGAATAAAACAACCCTCAAATTTAAGCACTTTATGGCAATTCAGGAGTAAATAAAAACCTAAATCTTAGCCTGGTGGAAACACAAAGGAGTTTATTTGAGATACTCAGTGATTTGACTGTAAGCAGGGAATGAGCTGTCTCATAACTCCTTAGGCAATGGACTGATGGCTATTTGGTTTGTTGCTAAAGAGGCAGAAATTGTTGATTCAATTCTTGTAATTCTTCCTTTGTTTCTCCCCTCTCAACCCTATATTCAATGCAGTTATTTATAAAGAGAAAATAAGAGAAAGTTTGGCTTTGGGTTTTTTGTTTGGTTTTTTTGTTGGGTTGTTTTTTGTTGTTTTTTTTTTTTTTTCCAGAGATTATTACTCCTAACACTGCATTAACATAATCTCACAGCTGACTGAACACTACCCTCTGACCTTTCTTTCCTTGGGGACAAACTCAGGTTTAATTGACGTTTGTGTCTGTGAGCTCTGCTGAGGAGAGATTAGCAGTGGCTTAGCTAATTAGTATTTAAATGTTCACTAGTGTTCCAATAGATTTGTCAATTACAATCTTATTAAAAATTGATTCAAAGATTTCACTTTTTGGAAAAAAAGCAGCAATGTCAGAGCTGATTCAATTTCTCTAAAGCATTAAAGAAAAAAAATCAAATCTGCTATTACAATCTTTTCAGTCATACTAGAAGGCAATGGAAATACTTCAAATTGTAAATGGCCCATATGTTTCTCCAGGTGCAAATATATTTAATTCTTGCTGCTGAGTTGAAAAAATTTGAGCATGCACGAGACCTTCTTAGGACTATTTGGAAATATTCACATGGTAATTAGATGTGTTGATGTTCTACTCTTCCTACAAAACCTTTACATTTTGAAATACTGGAAGAATCTTCCTGATAAATTTAACACATGACATTAGAATTGCTCTACTGGTAATAAGTTATCGAGTTTCTCACACTGTACATGATTCCCCTGTTTCGCTGAGTGTGATCTGTAACAGTTTTTAGCCAAAGAGTTTCAGTTTCAAACTCAACCCACACTGATACAGTAAAAGATGAAGGCAGCTCCTGGATATGCAAAATCTTTGGCTGAGCTGAAACCCTTATTCTGACTTGGTGGATGAGAAAAGGCAACATAAGAAAGCCACTTGCTTTGAACCAACCTTCCTTCCACCTCTTTCTGCTAATGTATTTCAGCGCACAGAGCAAGTAAGCAATTATATTAAAGTTGGATCAAAGTTTGAAATTTGGTGCCCTAAAGGCAGTCTTTAAAGCCATCTCAGAAGCCATGCATATAACCTAAATACACTTCACCTGACTATTCTCCCCCACCCCGCCTCCGCCCAAGATGCTAAGGTATTACAACACAGCAGGTTCAGTGCATCGGGAGCTTCAGCCACTTAGAGGTTACACACCTTCTGCAAAGGAAGCCAGTTTATCTGGAAATGTAACTGTGGATTTGGGAACTCGGGAACTGTAAGGAAGTATTTCCATGTGCATTATTAGGTGTTCAAGAATGCAGGCAAGATGGGAAAGCCCAAGTTCATCAACCTTCCATGACAGCTCGAAGTTGAGCAGCAAGAATGAGAGAATGAGTCATTATCTTGAGGTGAGTTTTTTGGCTCATGATTTCAAAAGGAGTTAATCTGTGTTAGTACAAAATTTGTTTCCTGCCTAAAGAACATCTAAGAAAAGATGCTGTGGATCGAACTAGTAAAAAAGAGGGGGTTTAGGTTTACCTGATACAAAGTGACACTTCATTTTCAGATGTTTTGCTTAAACTGAAGCAAGTAAAAGGAACACCAAAGTTATCAGAACAACACACATACTTTTAGTATACTTTTTTCTATAGCTCTTAGAAACTAATATCAATATTCAGAATCGTAATTTACCCAGATACTTTTCTTCTGCTACTTTTTTCCTTGATGATCTGTTTTTCCAAGAACGAGTGTCTCTTTTGAAAAGGGGTTGTAAATTCACAAGTGCCTATGTGATTTCCAGTCATCCCTACCACCCCCAAGTCTGATGCCATGGTGCAGACACATCACCTGATTTGGGTCCTAAGGGTCAGTAGTGGGGTTTTCCTTGGGAAGTCTCATTAGAATAGAGGGGTTTTCACTGAATCTATCAGGAGAAATTCTTGGAGTACAAAGGGAGAAGGAATCACAGGAGCTCCTCTTCTCATATCTGAGAAATGGCATTATCTCCTTCCATCTCTTCTCCCACCCACCATCTTTTGGGTTTACTCTTCCACCACTGCTCTTCACGCCTATCCCATGGCCTCCATCAGGAAGGGCAGTATGCTCAGGCCCACAGGATGCATCAGCAGCACATGACGGGGTGCAGACCTGGATTACTAAAACTCTCTGTGGTCCCTGACCTGGAAAGATACTGGGCTCTGTCCTTCCTAAAACATCTCCCTGGATCCCAAAAGCCATTAGTTACACTTATCAGGGAAAGAGTTTGGTGCTGAGTTTGAGATATTGAACCGGAGACTTGGGGAGAGCAAATTTGCCTCTGCATCCTGCAAGGCTGTCTGGCACCAAAAGGTCCCAGCCCTTCTGCTGGAAAATGGACATCTGAGGCAGTCCCAGGACATCACCCTGCCTCCCCCAACCCCTGATTCCATGGGTGTTGGAAAAAAGCCTTGACAGGGGGAAATGTAAACAGATAAAGACATCTGGGGACTGTAGCCAACAACTGTTTTGGCACTACGAGGAAGATGTTTTCTGGGGTCATTGCTCACCAGGAGGAACTGAAAGGGGGCAAGTATCTCCCATCTCCACTGACTGCTAGAAGATGGGAGCAGGGGTGAGAGGCAGAAGCATCACTTAGCAGCTCAGCTAGGTTTTGTGGAGGGAGAGAACACCAACACCAGGTTGTAGCTCTGATTAGACTCATCAAACAGACAATGAGCCATCTCCAAATTCATGTACTACCTCATGATGCTGTGAGTGCCAGGGAAGAGAGCCCAAACCACGGCTACCCCATCCCCACAGTATCTGTGGGATTGGTGGGATGTCACATCACACCCAGAGGGATTCACAGAGCCTGCCGCTGGCAGGGGTGGGATGGCAGGATGGAGCAGGGGATCCCAACCCACTGCCAAAACTCCATCTCAGCGTATGAAGGTGCCATAAGGTTGGGCAAATGTAGTGTCAGCAGAGGGAGAGCAGCTCTGTGTGGTCAAAATGAAAATAAATGGACTAACTTTCTGTGGCAAATTGACATCCCTTGAGAACAGGTAAGAAAGAAGTAGCTAGAGTGATTTTTGGTTTGTTACTCCTTTTGTAAAAGCATTTGCTGACAATAGCAGAGTATGTAATGTCTGTCTCTACTGGACTCACATATCTGTTCTGTTCATTGCCTTACAAAATAATCCATACTCATTGTAATTCCCTTTACCTTGACTTTTTTTTTTTTTTTTTTTAATTAAGAGGCCAACATGGCCTTGCTTAAAATACAGGAGACAGACATTTCTGTTGAAATGGTATGTTGAGGGAAATGAACAATGAAAGTAATGTCCCAGTTGTTACAAGCTACATAGGTTTTACATTGTTTTGACATTTTTGTTACCCAAAATATTTGTAGTAGATGTAAAGCCAGTCCACTTCCTGTCTTCTTGCATAATGTAAAGTGTTACCCTTAAAGCTTTGGTGAGAAGAGATGATTGGTCAGAGTTCAGAAGAGTCCTGCAAGAAATGGCTTACTTTACCCTGAGACTGGGCATGAAGGGGATGAGAACTGCATGAGGCAGCTCATCTGCACTACCAGTGGAAATTCATAAGGTTGTATAGCCAAATTTTTCCTAAGGAATAAAAACAGTAGGTATCCATGTAGCCTAAATCTGACATAATAAAACACTGGATTCCCAAAAGGAAATACAATAAGAATGTATTGAATGAAGGGCCAAATTGTGTGTAGTATTGATCAGATAATTTAACAGACATATTTATAAGTGTTCTGCCCAAATCTCTTTTACAGCTGAAAGCTTTGCTTTCCACCAGGATGTGGCATGGATCCATAGTGCCCAGGTCAGTCTGCTTCTGGCAGCTATCAGGCAACACATGTAATCAAAAAATAAGTATTGCCTGGCCCGTGGAATTAAAGGAAAAAAGGCAAAAGACAAAATACCACTTCCTGCATTTCAGTGAAGCACAATGTTTAATCAGCTTCTTTTAGATACAAAAGCAAACACATTTCTTGTTAAAAAGGGAGAAGGGAAAGAGAAAGCAGGACTAGTGAAAAGGTAACTGACAGATAGTGATCACCATCCTCTTCATTTTTGAATAAATCAGAATTGTAAAAGACATTGAAGTGAACCTGAAGTCACTTTTACGTGCTGAAAACCCAGCCAAAAGTACACTGAAGTTATAAACTCTCCTTCGATTAAATAGGCTCTCAGCTGAAGCAGGCTTTCTGTGTGGCTTTAAATGAAAGTTATAAAACTGCCCTGAAATAGAAAGTTGACCTGGAAGATTTCAGTCCGTTGAAATTTGTGAGTGTCCAAACAGTGGGCTCCTGCACACAGAAGGTGGGTAGCCCCATCTCTGACACGCAGCTGCATACACACGTGTGCACCAAGTGCAGGGTCCTGCGTGGAAACAGCTGCAGCCATCTGGTGTGGGGATGAAAGCTCATAAAGGATGCCTTTATTTTTGATAATTTCACAGAGATTTTCTGCTCAGCTAAAGGCACAAGGAAACTCTCTTGGTCAGTGTTTTGCACAACCAAGTGTTAAATCACTTTATATCAGAGCTGAACTTCAACCTCATCACTGTTAATCTTCTTGATTGGTTAAGTCCTTGCTTTCTGTCAGAAGATCTGAAATCTGAGTGTCAACGATCAGCACATGAAGATTTTCTGGCAGTGCCCCCCCTTTTCCATCCTACTTCCCCTGCTGTTGAAGGGAGAGAGTATCCTCTCTGTTTCTTGCAATCCACTGTTTGCTGACTGTACAGCCAGCCTGAGCTGCAGGTATATTTTTCTAGTGCTCACCCCCAGCTCAATGAGGCTTTTTACTCATGTACTCATTATTCACCTACATAAAGTAATAATGACTAGGAAAACTGCAGAATTCCTTGTGTATTTGAATGTATCAGCTCAGAGAATCTGATGTTCTTGTTAAACGAGAACAGTGCTATTAGAAGAAATCAGTCTCTAATCCCCAACTGCCAGATACAATACCCATCCTCAAGGCAATCCATACAGGGCACCTAGGTTGCCCCCCAGAGAACATGACCATAGTAGACACCTGCCCATGTTGTGGGTCTTGCTTCCCAAGAGCAGAGGAAGTGATAATTCAATGAAGTACAGAGATGTTTTCTTCTTGTGTCAGACTTCATGCCTTGTCCATCAAATCTCTTAGTCAGCCCCTTTGTGACTTAAGCATGATGTCTGACTGACACCTTAGGTCACAGGGTATTATTCCAGTTTTCTAATTGAATGACTGAAAGATTTATCAAATGAATTAAGAATAACAAAAAAAAGGCATGGTGATGCATGAACAGGCAAATGAATATGGGCATTAGGATGATTAATAGACATGTCTCAACTACCCATATCAACAAAACTTTGGTGGTGTAAACAGATCATTAGCAAATAAAAGCAGGATGCTACAGAGGTTAAAGAGGGCAGCCGCTGAGGAATCAAATGCATGTTTGAAAGCAAGGATTTCTAACCAGGTCAAACAGACTGTGGAAAGGAAACATCAACTCCCAACACACAGCAAGACTCTCTGGAACCATTCTAGCAATGTGCAGATGTGTGAGATTCACAGAATGCAGAAGTTCGTCCCTGCAATCGCTGTGCCTAATGATGATCCTATTTTCAACCACAGTCACTTCCCCGGGTGCCTCGGTGAATAAGGCTGCCAGAAAACTTGCTTACACAGTGTGCAGAGCCACGTGTGCCACTGTGCACTCTTTTCTTGCAGCTTATCCTCTCGGATCTGACAGAACCACAGCGGAGGTTTTGCAGGACAGCTTCGCCCAAATTCGGAAGGCATGCTTCTGGTTAACGCTGGGATATTTCATGCAGAGGATAATGTTTGCACTGAATGTCAATGTGCATTTTGGTTTGGTCAGGATAATGCCTAGCCAGTGACCTTATTCAGCCCCAATTAGCTGATAACTGCCAGCCAGTCGCATTCCTCATTGTTAGGAGTGAACAAGGCAATCATGGGAGAAAGGTAGCAATAATAGGAACAGCTAATTAGACTGTGAGCGGTGCACAAGGCAAAGAAGGGAGGAAGAGAGATGTGAGAGTTTCTAGATGGTCTGGCTGCCAGCTGAAGTAAGGATCTGGAGCCCAGGACATAAATGTAAGGCTCAGATCAAGGTTCAGCTCCCTCTGTTTCTACAGCCTTCTCTTCCACGGCCTTCAAGCACGCTTATGCCTTGCAACACAGCATCCTTGCAGCTATGCCCAGATGGGCACCGTCCTTGTGACACAGCACAGCATGACACTGAGGTGCCATATCTGGCCGTGAAGTGACAGTGGATGGGTGACTGCAGTGCCCTTCCTGACACCACTGGTCCGCCCCGGGAGAAGGCAGTGGTCCTTTGCCAGCAGCAAGCCAGCATTCTCACTCAGTAGTTCCCTTTCCATTGAGCACTGGTGGAGCCCAAGGACCACAAGGAGATATGGACCTTGGATGCTTTAGGGAGATATTAGGGAAGTGGCATGTTTTGTGGGAGCCCACTCTAGCACTTTCAAGACATCACAGAATCATTTAGGCTGGAAAAGACCTTTAAGATCAGCCAGTCCAGCTGCTAACCTAGCACTGCCAAGACCACCACAAAAACATGTCCCTAAGTGCCAGAGTTCCCTTGGGAACTTTGTGCCCACAGGGTTTTAGTATGAGCAGCACTGATATTCATCAGATTAGAAAAACCTTCTTCCTGAAATACACTTTTTGACCTATTTTTCTCTATTAAATGTATAGATTTTCAGAAGAGCAAAACATCATTTGGAGAATTTGAGGAAACTCTCATAACTGCCAAGATTTCTAGGGGAGAGGAAATATTTTGGTCTAATCCCATTGCCACGTTCAGGCCTTATGCTTCCTGCATAGTCACTCCAATTACAGTTTGTTGTATGTCATTTGGGAGATTCCAGCTTAACTGTGCCTACAATAATACCCAATCACAGTCAAGTAACTTTACTGAAATGATGAGGTTACCGATATTTCATTACCTACAGTCTTTTTTGTGTGTCTGCAGAAAAGTCACTAACATGGCATTTTTTAAAAGTGTTTGCTGTGGGCTATACCCTGCTCTCACTGATCCTCCTAAAAATCTGGTAATTCCCACTAAAGTCTCCAGAGCTGACCTGGACTTGTGTCTAGGCTGAATAATAGAATTTGACCCTCTGCATCTATAGAAGATATGGTTTTCCATGTGCTGCTTCAGAGGAACCATACTTCCTGAATTGCATGGTGGGCATTCCAAGCACAAATTTTATTTGCTCCTGCTCAGTGTCTGCATGTCCTCCTTGATGGGCTAGTCCCTGTGCATGATGAGAGGGTGGGGATCCAGCCTCGAAAACCCTGGTGGTTTAAATGCAAGCTCCATGAAGCAGGGACTATTTCTTTATGTAGGCCTGCACAGGCTGTCATTGGAGGGGATCCCTGATTTTAGCAGAGGACTCGGACATTACTGTGACACAGATACAATAAAGTGCAAGTCTTTAGGCAGAGAAGATAAAGCACCACTTAAGGGAACCACTGACAGATGGGAGTGTGGCTCTGCAGCTCCAAGCAGTCAGAGGCTTGGGTGCTTGCCCCTTCTGCCGCTGAACCTCCTCCCAATGCCTGGAGAATAAAAGCCTCATGGCATAATAGTGGTGGTGATGACAAGGGTAATAAGGCTCATGATAATAAGGACAAGCAGGGTTTCCATTTCCATTACCAGAGCAATCGATTGGGGTTTAAGGTTTTCTCTGCCTTTTTTTTTTTTTTTTTTTTTTTTTTTTTGCCTCTGTGTCATCTAAAGCAAGTTCTGTAAGGGCCATGAGATAAAACCCTGAAAAAGGCCTTTAAAAAGGTCTTTGGAAGCAGTGTGGAATTTAAAATCTAATCTGTAATTTAAAGAACAAAAACTAATGCAATTGGTGTACAGTCCATTTCCATTAGGAGGAGGGTACCGCCAGATTGTTTCCTCTCAGCATAGGCTAGATTGAACATACAGGTGAATTATTTCCTTTTTTCTGGTTCCCCTCTCTAGGGCATCTGTGCTTGCAGAGTAACAGATGCAGCTTTTGGCCCGTTATACACACAGATATATTTTGCTCTCCAGGATGGAGAGAAAAAGTTGCCTTTTCAACAGAGCTAGTTTTAAAACTACTGTAACCTTGAAGCTGCCTACACTCTTGAGAAGTTGTGGCACCTTGCTTCTCCCAGGAGATGCAGGCTGCAGCAGTCGGGGCCCCACTGGCACAGCAGGCTGGCATGTTCCCCCCAGTTCCCCACCACACTCCTTTGCCAACACCTGCAACAACTGGCCCTTACGAGCAGGTAAATCAGCCTGGGCTGGGCTCAGCCTCAGTCTGCACTAGCAAGGTGAGGGCAGGCACTGAGAGGGGAAGAGGTGCCATGCAATGCCTGGGGCTGTGGAAGCACACAAGGGTTATCCTGAAGGGGCTGCTGGCAGGACAGCTGGCGTGAGATGGGGGAATAACCTGGCTTCTGCTCAAGGTAAAACCACCTTTTTCCTCTCTGGGAGCTTGGAGCCAAGGCTGAAACTGAAGTGCTACAGAAATAATCCTTGCCCAGAGCAGTTGGCTTTGTTTCAGGGTCGAAACTGTGAGTCAAAGATGCTTTTATGTCAGGACTTGCTTGAAATCACTCAGTGTGGTCCATTTATTTTAGCCTGAGGCTGCTAGGAGTGCAGTTCATATGGGTGATGATATTTGGGTGCTTGAGGATGAACTTTGCTTCCAGACTGAAATGTCTTCTCTGTGCTCCGCTGCCTGTTGCTCGCAGCAGTGGGATGTTGCAGATGATGCTTGTGTACATTGCAGTGTTCTGAGTGTCACACAAGAAGCAGTTGTAAACTGTATGTTGTGGGAGTTTGTTGATGCAGCTTGCTGTGTTTTCTCAAAAACATGACATATATGGCCATCGGTCAGATGTCCATGCAGACAGCATTGTATCTGGAGGAGAAAACTAGCAACTACTACTGATTTTTCCTCCTTCACATTATCAGCTGACTTCGTAGATGTAACAAATATTTAGTAGCGTGGCATTTTTCCAAGGCACAGAGAAAAGAGAGTTTAGCACCTGAGAAAGAAAAGCTGAGAGCAAAGGAGAGTATGGTAGCGATCGTGCACAAACAGAAATTTTGTCTCTAAAAAAAATCTGACATGAAAAAAAAAACCAGTATTGAAAGGAGCTTTAATGTGACAGCATTAGGTGCAAAACTTGAGGTACTTATGCAGAAAGAAAGGCTTTTGGTTGTGAAGAGCTATATAGCACACTTATAGAAAGAAACCCAGAGTACACACCTCCCACGTCTTCAGCCCTTCACATACCGAGAGGACTGCCTTACTGTTTTCCAGAAGATAGGGGAGAAAATATACAGCTTTTTAAATGGAAAGTTTAGAGGCTGGGATTTCAAACTGGAATCCTTGCTTCAATTAAATTCCAATAGCATAGTCATGCCTCCGTCAGTTGGATGCCCTTGGAAATCTCAGGCTGCAGTGTTTTATTGAAACCACTTACACACATCAACAGTATGTTTTTTTGCAATGCTCATTAAGCCCACGCTTTTGCAACATGTTATTTTTTCCCCTCTGTGAAACGGTGACTTAATGCAAAGTAATGGCATGTCAAAGGCAACGTTACAGCCCCGCCTTGAATGCAATGCTGAGTCTCCTGTCATGCGTGGAATGTAATTACCATTAAGGCTGAAAAATGAGGGAGATGAACAGTAGTGGCAGTTTTTCTCAAGTTTACATAAACACTGGCTGCAAGAAGCGGGCAGGAACATTAAAATCAAAGAGTTCCTGTCACATCAGCGCTTTAAATCTCTAGAGCGGCTCCTTGAAAATCATCTGGCCTCGGTGAACACAAACAACCGATAAAAGCCTCAGTTAAGGTCTGCTCTTATCTGCTAATTTCAGGGCAGTCTTGCCCTTTACCCACTGTCCCCAGGAAAATAGAGATTTTGGCACTTTCTCTTGGCTTGTTAAACTCTTTGCCCTAGCAATAATACTAACTAGCTGGAAAAGAAGTAGAAAGTGGGCTGAAGGTGTTTGAAAGGAAATCCCTGTATCGCTCGCTGAGCTGTGAGAATCGCTCCCTGTGCGTTGTCCGTGCGTGCTTATGGTTAAAGACTGGGTGATAGGGAGTACCACTCTTCTCACTCCTAAGGCTGCTCCTGGGCACAGAGCACCCAAGCCTAGCCCAAAATCCCCCCAAAACCCGGGCGGCATCTCTCTCGCACCAGTTCCCGCTGAATCTGCACGGTTTGGCTCCTACTGGAAGCGCCAGAAAAGAGGAATGCCTTGGGAAGGAGGAAGCTGCAGAGATGTTTTAAGGTTTTTTTTTTCCCTGAGTTGTGGGGGTAGCTCTTTCCCTGACTTGTGCTGAGTTAACAGCCAAAACACAAGCCCGCAGGTTTCAGGTTTCATTAGGGACCTGAAGCTCTCATCAGGTTTGCCAGAGGATGTTTCAAAGGTAGCTTTTCTGCATGAAACCGGGCAGATTTATTGTCTCTGTGGTTTTATTGAACCTTTTTGGCTTCTGTTTTCTCTTTTTATTTTTTTTTCCATGTGAAACCTGAAGGCTTAAGGCAGTATTTGTTTAGTGGCTTTGATGAATTGGAGTCTCCTCACCCTGCTGCTCTTAATGGAGCAGAGCTGTAAAGCACTTCAGGTTCAAAACCCCGCAAAATTCGGTGCTAGTGGGAAACACAGGTTGCTCGTGTCTCTTCCTCATGGATTTTCTGTTTTGCTCTCCCTCTCCTTCCTCTGAGGCTGACTCTGAGCATTGTGTTGGAGCCATCAGCAGGCAGCAGCCCTAACAAACAAGCTGTGTCTTATCATGGCCCTTTTGTTGCCCTATTCCCATTTGGCATCTCCCCATACCCAGCACGGAAGGGAGATGTTCCCTATCAGAGTCTCATGATGCAGTGGAGAGAGAGAAGGAAGCAGGCAGGAAAAAGAAGGGAAAAGGGACACCCCAGTGGCACTCTGTTTACCAAACCCTATAATGTCTTCATGGAAAATGGTGGTCTTCTCTCTGACAGCTGTTTCCAGCTGCCACTGCAGTCACCGGTTCCAGCGCTTGCCTGAACTGTTATGAAAATGGTCCTCTTGAGTTCTTCTGCCAAACTGCACCAGGTTAGTTTAGTCTGAGTGGAAATTGTAAGCAGCTGCAAATGGTTTACCGACCAGCAACAGAGAAATTACAGGAAAAAGAAAGAATAGGAAAGTTTAAGGCAATCTCACTTGTAGGTTTTGAAACTGGTACACACTTGACACAAAATAATCATGTGTTTCCAATAAATATGGTATTTTTCATGAAAATACTGCCTTTTGTGGCACAGGCATTTTTCTTGGCTAAAACTTATCCCCACCAGTGTCTTGCTCAGCATTTATTTCTGAGCTGAGAAATTTGTAGCCCCCAAATATTCTAGGGAGAAAAGAGGATTTTTCCCTTAAAGTCTTCCAGTTGAAGGTTCTAGATGAAGCCAAATTGAGGATCTCATGATACAGCTAAATCTTGAAATCACAGAGTCATAAAATTATAGAATTGTTAAGGTTGGAAAAGACCTTTAAAATCATCAAATCCAACCATCAGTGTAGCGTCCCCAACATGTTCACCATTAAACAAATATTTCCATGCTCTTTGCTTATCAGGATTTGCATCTCCAGAGGGATTAGAGATTCACACTTGCAAAAATCCTCTCCACGAAGCACAGGTTGAATGCAGTGGCTCATTTCTTATTCTAAAAATGCCCCTAGGCCCTTAATTAGGACCTGTTCCATGGTACTCAGCAAGCAGAGCAAGTCTGGGGATGGTCACCAGGCTGTGCTAAGAGCCCAGGTCACTAGGTGAGTCCATGGCGATAAGGCAGGTCCACAGTCAAGCCAGGACCTCTAGTCTAGGGTTTAGGGATGGATATATATGAGACCAAGCACTGGAGACGTAGCTCAGGCAGAGACCAGGGGTGGAAACCTGAGCCTCAGCATAGCTCAGGAGGGAAGGGGGGACCTGCAGACGCTTCTCAGGACCAGATCTCTCGTTTGGAGCAATCCATCCAGGACCCTGACATGGATACACTCACCCTCTAAAGTTGTGGACAGGTGTCTTCAGCCCTAAACCCTAGAGAGTGCTCTCAGTACTATAAATCATTCAGGTACTCATGTTCCTTAGTGATAGCAATCAATATGAACAACTTCAGTGTTCATTGCTGATGCTCAAGCAGGACTTAATCTAACCTTAACCCCAGTCAGGTGGGGGAAAATGCCATCCATTAAATATTAACTTAATGACATAGTTGGAATAAATGTATAAATGTAAACACCACAGCACTCAAGTGGAGTTGAAAACACCCCAAGGGGTAAGTATTCTTCAGTACAAGTGAGACAAAAATTGGATACCTCAGAAATGGTGAGAATGTTCTTGAGAGTACAATCCTTTTTGCAGTGTCACACGACTAAGCCAGACTTTTATCAGACCGCTATGGTGATAAAAGCCTGGAATTGAGAAAATCAAATGGAAAAGCTAAAAGTGGGAGGAGGGTGTTAGTAAAGTCAAATGTGTAATGTGCTCTGTATTAGTTTTTAATCAGGTTCTATTATGTGGCCACCGTAAAGATATATGACAAGATTCCTCCACTAATATTTCACATTCTTATTGGTGGTCTTATTTATTCATGCTGTGTTTTTCTGAATAAAAACACTAGGGGTGAGTGAGAAAAGGTGGGAAAAGCAGAGAGAAAAAGGCAGAGACCACACTGGAAAATGAAAAGGTCCTCTGAGTATTCATCCTTTACAAAAAACACACTGCATTTCATTCCACGTGTGAAAACAAAATGCAGTTCTATAGTTCCCCAAAGTACCAGTGGACAAAATGGGTTTGACTCCTTTAAATATGATGGAACAAGATCATTCAGGTTTTTGCTTTTGTTTTTTCTATTTCAATGAATTTTCTACTTTACTTGTACCCAGATTAAGTTATGCCTCTACTTATTTGTAGGCAATTTGGCCATTCAGTTTTGTTCACTTTATAAATCTTTGACCCTTGATCTGATACGTTTAAAAAGAGATGGTCTAGCAGCTAGACAAAGTGTTTTTAATTAAAGTTTTGAACTTTCCTAGCACAAGAGTTCCAGGGTTTGGACCCCTGGTTAGCCCCGCCAGCTAGAGTTCAACACATGCAGCAGGATGTGTTTCACCAGCTAGCTAAGCAGAAAGGGATGAGCTCCAAATTTAAAGGAAATCATGCTGGAATGACTTTGACAATCTTATGGATAGCAGATGAGACAATTTGCATGTAGTATCTCCGCAATTAGGCTCTGCAGCTTTGATCAGACACAGAGAATGAGTCCAAAAAAGACATTTTATGCTTTTATGTGTTTCTTTGAGTGAATTCTCTGTACTGTGTTAGGTCCTTTCTAGTTAGTTTCTTCAAAATGTTTGAGTGATTGAGCTTTACTGGTATTTATATTCAAAGGAGGCAATTTAGGAATGACTTCGACACATGACTAAAAGGAAAATCCCTTTATGAAATGCTAGAGATGGTTGCACGTTCATTGTTCTAATAAGCACAGGTGGTACTGTGTGGCTTGTCTGAACAAATTAACCCAAAACCTTTTAATTTCTTCCTTTTATATTTGTTGGTCTGATAAAGGATAACATCTCCTCCTACAAAGATTGCCAAATTAGTACAGTTCAGACACTGAATATCAAACCCTGGCAAAGGACTTTGTGTTAACTGAGAGGGGTAACCTGGAAATAAAGGCAGCAACGCAACAGGTTGTTAGAATTTTTTTTAAAGGACGGGTATTTCAAAGAAAATTACAAATTACCAACAAAAGCTAAGCTTTTTTTGTTTTGTTTTCCTGTATTTGTTTCATTTTGGTCTATTTATTTATGAATCTGTATGACGTTTTAAGGAAAGGACATCAAAGAATACAGTGGTCTATAATACCACCTATAGATAAAACCATAGAACAGCCCTTTTGCTGCTCTGTGACCCTGCTTCAGCCCAGACTATTGTCCAGCATGTGAAATGCCATGTCATATGCATGAGACCATTTGTGGCACAGAGCATTTAGCTGCAGCTTTTTTTTTTTCACCTACCCAATCTACAACTTTTTTATTTTTTTTAATTTAGGTATAGTATTGCACAGGTAAGATACCTCAGTGCTCATAAACTGCAGGAAGTTATCATTAAAAGGTCCAAGTATACATTTTTTATGATTTTATCTAATGATGAGTAAAGCATAAATTAGGCACAGACTTAGAGAAGATTCCCTCTCTCCCTAAAAGTAGTTTGCACAAACACCTATCTCCTCTGTTTTCTGGGAGGTCATCCCTATCTCACCATTTGGAGACATGAAATAAGTGCAGCTCTTTTAGAAGGAAGAAATAAAATCAAATTTTTTTTGTTCCAGGGACAAGTGTCCTCAATTAACACTGACAGCTATTTAATTTCATTTAAAGTAGGTTGGTTTAAAATATGATTCTTATCTCTGCACCGCAGGATGGACTAAGTCTCTCTTTTAGAGCCACCCAGCAATGGGGATTAAGGGAACTCGGTTACATTTCTTTCTACAGAAACCTGAGCTCCATTAGCAAAATATAGATTTGAGCAGATATGGACCCAGCATCTGGCTTCTTAGAAATAAGATAAAACTGTGAGGAGGAAATTAGAGAAGATCCAAAGCCCATTTAAATCAATAGGGAGGCTCCGTAACCTTCAGCAGGTTTTGGATCCCACTCTGAGAGAATAGAAGAACTTGTTTACCATAAAGGAAGAAATCATTATCAGTTCATTAAGGACTTGATTTTGTTTTTCTCTAAAATCTCCTATTTCTCTCTCTAAGAGTAACTGGCTGTCTTAAAGAAAACGGGCAGCAAGGGATGCCAATGTGGAAAGGAGCGCATACTGTCTCTCACTAAGAGGGTTGTGCCTAATCTTCTAACATACTGATCCCATCCCAAATGCTGCTCAAATTGTAATTAAGCAATGTGCTGGTTTGTGTATTGGTCTAGAGTTGGTATAGTAATAACATCAACTATGCAAAAAAAGTATCTGTTTGAAAATGTCTTTTCAAAGTAGTGGATGTTGATGTGCATGTTTTGGTCAGTTCAGTTTTGTGGGCTTCTGATTTCTCAAGCAGACTTTTTCCCCCCCTTCACTATTGGTGGAAATTTTTTATTGAAACACCAAGAAAAAACCCCGGTGGAGTACAGGGAGGCAATAATAAGAAATACCTTTCTTAGCCAGCTCTAGACAGACCTTCAGTAAGTTTGAATTTAATGAAGTGAGAACAGCTGAACTGGTGGCTAAGAAGGTGTCGTGTAGCATATTGGGTTATATAAACTCATTGTTTGTGGTGATTACAAAATAACTTCTTGTCTCCGGGGTTGTTTAACTCCTGAAACAGAAGTCTTGAGGGCAAAGCTACTAAATTAATGTTTGTTGAAGTCTCCTGGGCAGCTTTACTGAGCTCTGTTCAGCCAGAAGAAATACCCAGGTCCCAGGCTGTTTATTCCATGTGGTGGCTTCCCAACAGCCCCTGAAGACACCAGGAAAGCTATGAGGGGCACAGTCTCCATTTCTACCAAGAGGAGGGCACGGTAAGGGTTCCAGCAGGCAAAATGCACTGTGTGGTCTCAGTCCAGACTACAGCTTGCTGTTTGAGCAGTTCAGATCTAGGTGGCAACAAGGTTTTTTCCCTATCACTGATGAAGATACAGAAGAGTTGCAGTTTTGCTTCAGCTCCTCTGAGTGAGTGAACACAGTGAAGCTCTCTGTCACCATTCACGAATAGCACCTATGTGGCACTCAAAATGAGTACCTAGCACCCCTCTACAAGGTGTGGAGCTACCACACCTCTATACAAAGGCACTCCTCCCTGCATAGGAGAGCAGATCTGGGGTGAGGAACCTGCGCAGGGCTCTCAGGTGCTCCTAGTTTAGTTCTAGATACTCTTGGGCAGGTGTTGACCTTGCTATAACCAGCTGGGAAGAGGAAAGCAATTGAGTGATGTGACTATTTCCTCCTCAGCAAGTGAGGTTGGTCCTTTCTGTCTGGAGGTCCTTGGACTGAAAAACATCCGCATTTTGTGTGGGGTTAGCAGTGCCAAAGAGGAAAGGATTGTGAAAAACCATCACTTGCACATTGGAACTTGCCCTGATGAATGGAGAAGAGAGGAAATTCCTGAAATTACATGGATGAGGGTGGCAGTGCAGCAGTAAAAATTCCGTGAAGGATCTAACTTTGCTGTGAGTAACCATCTACTTCTACATTCATGCCTCTTGTATGCACCTGGCAAGTGCATGCACAGAGCACTTCCAAGGGCCGCTGTGCACAGGCAACCCTTCCTTGCTATGTTGTTTGTCTCAAGCTGGTGCTGTGTTGGTTCTCCCATACTAGAACTGCCCTTTTAACACATGAGGTGCTTGAAGGCAGGGATGCTACAGCTTCCACAGCTGTGGTTAACAGGCCGTCTAGTTAATGTTTGTTAAAAATGTTTGTTAAAACTCAGGTTGATGTTGTATGCTTCAATATAGTCCCCCATTAACTAAACGGAACCGAGTGTAGCATGGAGGTTTAGGAAATAATTGCCATTAGCTGGAAAAAAAAAATCAGTTTTCTGGGTCTTGGAGTTAGAAGTTTAATTGTATTACAGTGATAAAATTATGCACTGTTTGAGGTGTCTCTGCTTTCTAGTCGTGTTGGTCTCATCCAACCAACTCATCTCCCATGTTTCTTCTTTGGACATTTTTAGGACGTGTTTTTGGGTGAAAGAAATGTTTGTGAGGATAGTCTTAAAAAGAGATTACTCTTGGGTTTTGGTTTGATTTTCTTTGTTGCTAAGTCTTAGTATACAAATTTAAAAACATAAAACTACTATTAGGATTAAATTATTTTTAAACTCGAATATTTAAAGAGAAAGTGACAAGCAAACTCTAGAAGATGGGTTGAATTGATATATCAAGGAATTACGCTATGTCCCTAGTTTCAAAGATGATGTTGATTTTTCTTAAAATCTCTTTTATACCTGTTTTTCACACATTTAGTAATTATTAATGTAGGCAGTAGGACATTATTAACAGGCTTTAATAGCATCATGTAAAAACAGATAGATGAGGATAAAGAAATGGAAAAAATATGTTGGTGAATAAGGGGTATAAAAGATTTTTACTTTTATTTTTCATTCCCATAAGCATAAGTGTTGCTACAGTGAAGCAGACCAAAAGGTCCATACAAGCCAATACTCTGTTAGCTGTTTTGCTACAAGCTGGCTGGACAAATAGAGAGGAATCCTTTTTCTGGCATATTTTTCCAGCTTACAAACATTGGTGATTTTCTTGAATATGCACTGATTGATTTATCCTCTACAGGTTTGCCTAATTCTGCTTTGAATCTCTTTTTATGCTCCTGACCTTCACAACCTTCTGTGGCAATAAGCCCCAGAATTTAACTATTTGTATGAAAAATTACTTCCCTTTCTTTATTTTTAAGGTTGCTGCAGAGTAATTTCATCATCTATACCTTTGCTTGTTTTGTGAGAAGCAAGTACCATCACCTGCTAGTTTTTCCTGTGACATCCACCATTTTTAGGCACAGTTACTCTTGGGTATTATTTAGAATTCTTACTTTAGTGAAGAAAACGTTTCTGATGCTCTTCTGATGAGTTATTTTTTAGGACTTAGTTTTACCTGTCTTTATATGTGCTGACAGACAAATTTTAAGTGCATACTTCTTCAATTACATTCTGCCTGGTTTGTTCTCAATAACATTGTTATTATTTTACTCCCTTTTCAGTCGATGTGCTCTTCTACCTTACACCTCTTTTTAAAATTTATTTTTCTATTAATGTTTCACACTTGTGAAAAAAAAGACAAATGTTTTCATGGAGATGGTGTCACTTGCCCTAAGACACTACTTTATAACCATGAGAGGTCTGATTCAACAAGGCTGGAGGTTAAACTACTGTAGAACTTAGCAGCAAATAAGCTATCTCCCAGAGCTTCATCTTTGGAGGGGAGGGGAAAGAACTGATGAACACATTCAGGGGGTACATGGTGAGTTGTAGCTTAAAGGATCAAGAGCTCATTTGGACCAGTTGTCATGTCATACAGAGACTCACTTAAATCCCTGGTGTTGGGTTTGAAGGTGAACAGTGAACAGAGCTCTGCCTCTCTGAGTTTCCTTTGCTAGCTCTGCCCCAGGGCTCCCTCCAGCTGCCCCAGTGCCACCTCCAAAGCTGGTCATGGCTGTTAGCACAGATCCTGCTAAACCCTTTTTGTTCCAACATGTCTCTGCCAGGGAGCCCCGGGATGGGCCTGGGGATGTGATTTAGTGGTGGACTTGGCAGTGCTTATGGTTGGACTCCGTGACCTCAGAGGTTTTTTCTGACCTAAATTATTTTAGGGTTCAATTAAATAAGTGCTTTTGTATTTCAATTAACTACTTCACCTTTTCCTTCATGGAGATGTTCAGGGAGTCTTAAGGGTCTTAAGCATATCAGACTAGTTTTTCCCATGTCACAAGTTTGTGGTAGTGAAGGATGGGAAAATAAACAAATAGGAAATTAATTAAAACCACTAAAAGTACTCAAAAAATAAACTATTTTAATGATATTCAGCACTCTTTTCAGGATTAATCATTTTTCTTTGTTATGAAATAGTCAAATTTTCATTAAGATCCCTTTATAAAAAGAAATGATAACTTTTAGGAATTCTTATGTTTAAAGACTCACATACAAAGAGTCTATTCACTGTATTATAGTGTAAGAAGCACAAGAATCCACTCACAACCCAGATTTCACTTTCCAGTTATCAGGAGTGAGAGTGCTGTGAGCACTATGACATGTTGTTTTTCTTTGAGCATTAGTTAAGGGGATGGTTATTTGTCTTGGTTTATTGCAAACTGTTGTTTTGCTACAACTGGAACAAATTAATTATTTGAGACTGGTAAATGATGAAATGTTAGAATTTCTTGGATATTGGGGAGAAGCTTTTTAACAAGGCAGAACACAACATGAAAGACACCTAAAGCTGTTTAGGAAATTCTGACAGACATACTCTATGGCCAGGAGAGGTTGGAAAGGCTAGGATACTTCCAGCTTGTTAGAGAGGGAGCGTCTTGTTAGTCTAGTGCAAGAAAAAACTAGATGGAGTTCTGTATGTCCTCGACTCCTAATGAGAGTCTGCTTATCTCTAGCTAAAGATAATCCCATCTTCTCCTGATTTAGCATGAGAGACTGTGTGATGGGAATTCATAATCTTCTACTTCTCAACCCTCCTGTCCTGGAGTTCAAGTACCCCCAGGGCTTCTAAGTTCTCTGACACTTTTCCAGCACATCGCTCCCATTCCTCAAGCTCCTTCCCCATTCCCAAACCGTTCCCACTCAGAGTTTTCTGTTCCTTCCCTTGTAGCACTATGACTTTCCATCACCATCTATCCCACAGTCCCCCCAGTCCTCCCAGCTCGCTTTCCTCACCTTACCCATGTCATACTGTGGCAACCTTTGAATGAAACTGTCAGTAGCACTGTGTTTGAGCTCTCCCTCTCTCTCCCACAGCGGTTATGTCTGATGACTAGGTTTTCAAGTATTCACTCCCAGCTGTCTACAATGGGAGCTGTTAAATGTTGAAATATTCCTAGAAACCTAGTCCAAATGGGACCCTATTGTAATGAACAAAGGAGAAAATGGTGTGAATTTCCTCCTAATAGACAAGAGATTGTGAGTGTGGGTGTGCATGCTCATGAACATCTGGTAAAATGCAATTCAGTGATGAAAGCTTCCTTCACATGGTCAAGTCCTGACAATATCACATGCTGTTTAGTCTAAACTTTTATTTCACCAAGCACTGCACTTTTGCTTTCAGTGACCTTGTACATCAGTCAGAGGGCATGCCACACACACTGCAGTTTCCACTCTGAATAGGGAGGCTGAAGTTGAAAATTGCAGGTTGGTGACTCTACCACCCTGATGCTCTGTCCCTGTTGTTGCAGCTAAGCTTGTTATTGTGGAATAATTATTGTTATGTTGACAAATCTAGCACGGGGCTGATGACCTCTGCAATATCAAGAGTGCTGTTTTCATGAGACTCATTTCAGTAGACATTTGCAAGTGACCTTGAACTGCAGCAAAGATACCCTGCTGTTCCTTTGTGGTTTAGACGGCCTACAAGGCATATGCATGATTCTGAAATAGATTCCTTCCACAACAATCTCCAGAAAATATTGACTGTTGGTTGTGTTCTGATGTAGCCCTAATGATGGGACCCAAACTGTTCTTAAAGCTGTGTTACAATTGTTCTTTATGTCCCTTTGCCTTATTTTGATTTGTGTATAGGGGGGGAGGAGTGGAGGAAGGGAAACATTTTGCCATCTGTACTCTGGTATTTTTGTTATAACTGTTATCTGGAACTCTGGTAAATGGAGAGTTTTCTTTACAGATGTAGGAACTCTAGGACAGGAGAATAGCAGCATGTCTTTTTGCTTATGTGTTTCTGATGACCTGATACAACAGGAGCTTTTACAGCTGCACAACTGTGGCTGTGCTCAAGTTAGCTGTGTTACTCAATACATTGGAACATTACCCAAACACGTGGTAACAGGATGCAAGGAACCAGTTCCTTCACAGGTGGGGAGGAGATTACCACTGACTCTTCTGCCTCCATCAGAAAACTAAGAAAAACTGTTATTTTGTATTTAAAGAGAGAAGTTGAAGGGCCAAGACAGGATTTGGAATGTGCACTTTGATCTGAGCACAAACTTGATGTAGAACAGTGGCTTCAAGCATCCTCCAAGTCCCTTCTTTTGTTAGAAAGCAATTCATGAGGACATGCAGGGACAGATGTCATGGCTGAACTGCTTTGGTTTTGAAAGACTTTGTGCTCAGAGGGAATGGGTATGCCAGATACGACACTTTGTGATCTCTTTTACGTGCTTGTTTTTTGGGTGTTTTTTTAAGACTTTTTTGAAGCATATTGCCAATATACCTATTGATAAAGTTCTGCAGGAAAGTTTCTTACAAGTTTGTGCTGATTTGAATGTGGAGGAAGGTGTTGATGAGATAGTCTTCCCCTATTTAGACAAAGTCTAGACCACAGAAAGTTGAAAACCCGTCATTTAAATGAAAATAGGGCCTACTGCAGATGCAGTCAGAGACAAGGACGCTGTTTTGCCGCTAATGTGCTAAAATAGTAAACCTGTGCTTTCAAAATATGAAAGCAAGGATGTTTTGCTACTTCTGGTGTCACGAGTGAAAGTTGCCTGAGGTGAATTTTCACTTATGCTATTCCTTTTGTTCCAGACCAGACAATTGTCCACAGCAGAGCTAGAGATGGTAGCAGGAGAAAGATGGCACAGTCTGTTATATGGCAGATCTTAATATATATATATGCTTGTAAGCAAGTTTGAAAGAGTCTGCTTTTACCTTGAATCCCCAAAAGCTGATAGACTGAGGTGACATTTTTCTCGTGGTATCACAAGAAACCAGAACTGGAGTAAATTTATCCACACTGGTGGGCTACTAAAACAGCAATGCAAACCTCTTTTGAATTGTTCAAGAGAATCATTAAGAAAGGTCTAGCAGGGGCAGAGTTGTATTTTAGTATACATTAGTTTCTACCTCTGTCACAAATTTTAAGTCATGTTGGATCTATGACAGTGCTTTGCTTCTCTGGGATCTCCTTTTGCTGGCTTCTCCCACCTGTTTGTGGAGTGCTTTCTTTCAGTCTCTTGACCAGCCTCACTGAAAAGGGAAGCATATCCTAAACAGAAAAATTTTTAAATGTCAAATCTTGAAAGAAAATTTGAAAATCATATTACGAGTGCTGTGTAAAGCCCTAAACCCCTTGTAATTTAGTAGTGACTTTTATGAGAAAGCTGATGTTTGGCATGCTGTACTGACTAATACATGTTTCTAACATACCTCAAAGACATTTCAAAGGCTGGAATTTCATATATCTTCAATAACTCCTCTCCAGCCAGTTGAACTTCTGCAGAATTTATTTGGAGGTTGAAGAATTCTATCTGTATCCCTCCCCCTTTCTTATGATTCCATGCACTAAGGTGGACAGGAATAGATCTGTGCTGTGTCTAGAAATAAAATTTCTGGTTGTCTTGTACTGAGCAGCAAATTAAGAACTGGAAGATGTAAAGGTGTGTGCCTATGTACCTATGTAGAACATACTTAATTGAAGGATGTTGGACAAAAGGAGCAGAGCAGTTGATAATCACTACTTTTTCCAGCAGGGTTAAAGCAGAGATTTCCAGTAGAGATCATTACTTGGGATTTCTTTTCTTCTTGCTATTAACATCACAGAAAATCAGGTCTTGTTCAATCTTTACCTCCAAGACACAATGGAGGGTTGAAGTCCTCCTGAGACCGTTGTGTCTGAAATCAAACAAGAGAGTCTTCACTTGGCTGAAAAATCTCCTCTTTCCCTCAGATATCTATACACGGTGTGGGGCAAAGTCTGTTAAGTTTGCCCACTTTTTCAAGTCAGGTTCTGAGGGTCCTCATAGACACACAAGCGATTTCCAAGCTGTCTTCCCCTGAAATCAGAAAGCTATGTCTTTATACTCCTGAACTCTTTCACTAAAACTAAATGCATCAGAAGGAATAGGGGGAAAGGCCCAACCAAAAAATTTGAAATCTTTCTTCCCTCCTTTGCAGAGTTGTCATTGTAAATTAGAATTTCAGGACTGTAGAGAGGAATGGAGCATTTGGCTGCCTCATTTAATGCTAAACCAGAAATAGCATAGTAGAGCATTTATTTTGCAAGGAACTGAACAGAGACTACTGCCCAGAAAACCACCAGGTTTCTCCTCCCTTTTCAGCCAGGCCCTTGGGCCCCTTTCATCTCAGCCCCTGCTATAATTGTAACACCTGCTCTGGAGTTACACTGAGAGCTGAGTCGATAAAGGTAGTGGTTTGCAGACCTGAGCACACTGGAGTGCCTTAACTTTTTGGAAGGCCCTGCTTTCCCTGGCCCAAATCCAATACACCACTTAGACATCTGCTTAACTTTAAGCATGTGAGCATCCCCTTTGAAGTCCTATGTATATTGTTTTGCCGGACTGAGGTCAATGAGCTCAGTACCTTGCAGGATTGAGCTCCTGAATGTCAGATTTGATTAAATGCTCCCTCTTTCTTCCCCCCTCCTCCTCCCCTACCATGAAAGCCTGACCAGAACTAAAACAGCCTCGGAAAAAACAAGAGGAAAAAAAAAAAAAAAGGCAGCTGTTGTGAGCCTGGCTCAGCTGTGGTAGCTTAGTTTTAAACTGTTGCAGATCTAACTAGGAGAAAAGCAGAGTAAAAAATCCAATTGGAGATCTTGTTAAAAATTAAACCATCTACACTTTCCTAAAGGAGCTGAAGAATCTCAACTAGAAGTGATTGTGTATCCATCAGGCTGCCTTTTCCTCCTCAAGTGCTTTGTGTTCTCGTTTCAGGTGTACTACTATCTGTTTTATCTAATTCTTCCCTGTTTGTTGTGCTCCAGCTTCTGGTTTTTTCCTGTGGCTCCAAAACGCAAGGGGAAAGAACCGTGTTCGTGCTCTCTCTCCTTGCTCTCGCTCTCTCTCACAGTCTGTTCCTTGTCAATTCGCATCAGTTTAAGGTCAGGAAAGCTAACGGGGAACAAGGCATTGCAGCATTTGAACTCAACCTTGCCTTCCTAAGGAACAAACTGACAATTAGTACAGGGATCAGCATCAAAAAAGAGCAACACAGCGTGAAGCCTGTCTAATTAGTCATATGAACGGAGGGCTTCCCCTCCACTTCCTCAGGAACACATGCCTGTCAGATCTGATACAAAGAGACTTCTCTCCCTAACATAATACTGAAATTAGGCTGAGAACAGGTAGCCCGGGCTGAATCGCTTGTTTGAGCAACAGGAGGCTTAGCTGCAGCATCGACGTGCACTCCCGTACCTACAGTTGCAGCGTGCTCATGACCATGTGGTTTGCAAGTGATTGCAGGATGTTTTCTTCCTTGCAAAATACACGGTCCAGAAGGAAAAAAAAAACCAAAAAAAACCCCAACAACAAAAAAAAAAAAAAAAAAAAAAAAAAAACAAAACAAAAAAAAACAAAAAAAACAAAACAAAAAAAACAAAACAAAAAAAACCGTACAAAAAGAAAGGAGAGTGTTGATCTTGTTGCTAATCTTCTCGATTTAATAACACTTCTTGTTTAGATGGAAAAATGAGCAAGGGGAAAAATTAGAGATGAAAGCTGAATGACAGCCTCCTAATCTCAGAGAATTGTGCTGGTTGAGAGACTCCATGTCTTTTTTTTTTTTTTTTTCCTTTATGAACCAAACATGCCTTGATCTACAATCTGAAAGACAAAAAAAGTAGCAGTATAGCTTAAAACTTTGATTACTGCTAATGTTGCCATAGCATCTGGATAATGGTGAACAGCTTGAGCTGGAATTAAGATCCAGTTGTGTTCACTCTGTGATGAAGCTCATGCAGCTTGTCTATACAGAGTCCTGCAGAAAAAGAACAAGCCAAATTAACTGAGTGTGAATTTTATAATTAGTTATGTTCTGTTTAAATTTCTGAGTCAAACTCCTAATTCAGAGTTTAAAAGTCATTCATCCTGTTCTGTGACTCTGTTGAATTTACTTCATAAATGAAATGAAATAAAAGCTACTTTTACCATGCCCTGAAACTTTTCTGATGTGGGCTGCAGAATATATGTGGTGTGCTTAGCAATTCTGAATTTTCATTTTGTTCTTGAACATAAGGTATGTTTTATACTGCCATGGCTTATTTCTGTAAGGAAAAAGGAATAAACTACTTGGACATAGAGAACTTTTGCATAGGGGTAAAGAAACATCTGTATAGAGGTTACAGACATATAGCAACTAAGGAAGAAACACACCTCTACCACTGCCACGGTTTTATTGGTGCATCTGCTGGGTTTTTGTGGTGGTGACGTGTTGCAACAAGTCCCTCAGCACTGCTTTCTGCAAAGACCATAGCCTAGATTGGGCTTTTTTAATTTCTTTTCTTTCTGTAGCCAAAGTGCTTTATGCCTTGATTTCACAGACACATCTGTCCTGTCAGACAGAAACTCTGTTACTTCTGCAGGGGCTGCCAAAGAGCCATCAGCAAAGCTTTGCTCCTGCAAGGTACCTCAGGCTGCTTGTTTCTGACAGGAGACTGATGCATCTCCAGGTGTGGATTCCTGGCACGGCAGGAGAACACCAGCACCAGTCCAAGCATCTATATTCAGGTTGCTCCTTCCTTTATATACCATAGCATAGATGTTTTCTATTTAATATAGCACTGCACTGAGTCTTGGGAGACATACATATGTTTCCAACGCGCCATTTACCTTCTAGTACCTCAGGGAGCAGAGCTGAAACAATTTGTGTAGTTCTTCCTTTCTTATCTATCATGATCATATGCTTATTTGCAAAGAACTTCAGCTGTCCCACTGAAAAGTGCAGTAGAAGGCCTTTTCATCATTACTTACTATTCTTAATGCAGAAACACAGGCTTAGCTAAACACAAGCTCATGAGGAGCACCACTGTCCCTAAGCAGAAATGCCCCTGTCCTGAGACACTGCAGCTGAGTTCTTTGTTCCCTCGTGTGTCAGAGAGAGGTGGGGGGTAAAGAAGAACAATTCCTCTGGTACACTGAGCGGTACAGAAGCAATGCCACATGCCTGCCAGTGAAGCTGCATCTCTGTAGTGTTCAGATGAGCGCTCTCTGCTTTGTTCATGCAAATCTTTCATTAACTGGTATCACATACTTGTTGCTTCTAGCAGCTTGTATTTGAATAGACACTTGGTGGCACACTTTCTCTGAAGAGTGCTGTGGGAATACATAGCAGTTTTGCTAGACACTCTTTTTGTTATCTTACCTTGTCCTTGGCATGGTGTGTTCATACAGGCTGCCAGCCTTATCCTCTGGCTTTTGCAGCTTACCTGGAGAGGATGAGCAGATGCTTCTATGAAACAAATGAACAAAGTGCTTTCCCACAGATCCCTCTTCAGTTGCCCAGAATGAGAAGAATATTGACAGCTACAGTTTCCTGCAAGTTTTGATGACCATCTACGTGGTCCAAGCTCAGCTGAATTTCACTGTATCCTGGAGGTGCTGGATACACAGTCATTCTCTCACAGACTTCCTGGACATCCCTTCCTACTCCTGCACTACTGCTTTCTGGAGGGCACAATACTACTCAGTATTCACATATGCTCAACAAAACACCATCAACTTTTGCATTAATTAGTCCTGGTGATACATATTTCTGTTACAAACACACATAAGGAAGAATCTCACTTTTTAAAAAAGAAGTATTTGTACAAATAGCCAGAACATAAGTGCTTTATGTTTTTTTTTTCTCATACAGATATCCATAGCTCATGAATGGTATTTACTCCACTACCTTTGTTATATGAATATTCACCTAATACTGTTGTTCAACCACAAAGCTTACTTTTGCTTCCAGCAGAGTTCAGTGGTATGAGTTGGTTAATACCAGTATCATCTCTGTGAGAATATGTATTAATGAGTCATTAAAAGAGGAACTGTGTGAATATCACCCTGAAATGTTACAATTTTACATGACACATTGTTGCATTCCTGGGCTGGTTCAAAATGTTTGTTGAAAAGTGGAAAAAGTACAGGCAGGACCCAGTTTCTGTTGAACTTACATCTCTCATCAGCTTTTCTTCATGCTGTTTCTGGCAGCTGGTGCTTTAGCAATGCAATGGACTGCACATGATTGGGCATGGGGCTTGCTAATGAACCAGCAGTAAAGAACACTGCCAAAATCTACTGCCATTAGAAGATAAATGTAGAGAAATGGCCATGGTGTCAAGCCTTTTGTGTATTTAGCTATGAACAAGAACAGAGGGGGACAGTAGTATGTTACACGTCAAAGATGTCTGTTGTATTATGATGAACTGGTAACTCGTTCCCTGGTGTTTTATCTGCAGTTCCCCCAGCACTGCAAGTAGTACTTTAACAGGATAGTTGTCCAAAGCTGTCTTTACTTATCTGCTCACTCTCCTTACTCATTGTATTACAGCATTTGCTGCTCTGCAAAGCTCAGAGGACTTCTGTGAGGAGGAAAAGAAACAGCAGATTTGGTTCCCAAAAGCTCTAAATCTCTATTTAAAACCAGAGAGCAAGTACAGTCTTCCCATCATTCACAGGGGAAGGTTTCAGATGATATAATGGTGTCTTTCTCATCCTTTACAGCTCTGGTTCAGGTCTGTTAGCCATTTCGGCAGTGTCCCTCTGAGAGAACGCTAGCAATGCTGCTGCTGCTGACTCACAAAAGGCTCCACTTCCTTGACACATCACAGTGACTGCAAAGAAAGCCTTTCTCCATGTGAGCCATGCTGCAGCTCAGCCTGGTTCTCGTTATGTTCCTCTCCATACCACTATACTTCTGCATAAACGCAGTACCCACCCAGCTGGGGTCACGTCTGCTGCTAACAATCTGCTGACATAATAGATAATTTATATGGGTTTCTTCACTGCTGCCAAGGGCAAAATATTCCCACATACCCAGTTTTTTGGGTTTGGTTTGGTTTTTTTTTTCTTAACCAGATGCTGGTCAAGCTGCAAAAGCAGGGAAAGTTCCTGAAGTACAGTGTGTGTTTAGCTTATTAACACTGCCTGGTCCACTCCCCAGAAGTGTAGGATACGAAACAATGGGGAAGTAGCAGTCAGGATTTTTCCACTTGGCCTGTCTGATGGGTCTTTCACTCTTTGCTTCTTCCTACACTCACCTGAAATGGATGTTGTGCAACTTGCTTTCAGTATCTCTTTTAATTGAGGGAGGTGTAATCTAATGATTCCTCTGCAAGATCTTCAACACTGAACACATGGGCAGTTTGCAAGACTTCTTAATGTCTCTCATGGAGTTTTTGACCCTGAAGCACTGTCTTTGTTTATGTAACACAAAGCAGATATGCTTAGTTGTTGTGACATTACCATGAGGGAGCTATGCTTGCTTCTTGAAACCAGCTCCCTTAAGGAAACAAGGCTGAAAAAATTCTGTCTATCCCACTCCTTCTCCAACAAAACTTCTGAACTATTTGTGTAATTTCAATTTAATTTGAAAATAAGGACAGGATGTCAATGACATTTGATGAATACTTGTTTTGTGACTATAGACAGACTAATGTAGGAGGCAGGAATTCTATTTATACATCCATTCATGGAAGAATTGCATCATGGCCTGGTTCACATGGCAGCAAACTTTATCACAAGTCGTGGGTGACCAGTCATCATAGATCCTACTACTTTGTTAAAATATTTCTTTATGTTCCCTTCAGTACATGCAGCTGAGAAATTGTACCTAAATTTGCACATATTTCCTGCTCCACTGTATCACAAAGGAACAGCAAACCCAGTGTGGGGTAAATGTACGAGTAGACTTGTTCCTTGAGCACAGGCAGTGGGTCTGGTTTCCCAACACACAGAGTTTTTTGAGCTCTGACATGTTCTTCCTTGCTTTGATTACACAGGTTTCATTTGTTGTAAGCATCTGTTAAAAAAGGAAAAACAAAAAATTGGTAAATTCCAATTATACCAGATGGAGCAAAATTCATTTTAGCTCTGTTGCATATGCTACTATGTCATATATAATAGTTTAAACCTCTTCCAGTCCCTGGCATGTGGATGACTAAATGAGCTAGTTAGGACCTTCACTGTAAGCCATCAAAAAGGACCTCACCTAGACATGTCTAAAGCTATTTGGTATCATAATGACACATTAATATAAAGTCTGCTGAACAGACACTAAATCTGGTTTCTGTCTTCTTAAGAAGGGAACCCAGCTTTTGTAAAATCTGGGTTCCATATGCAGAGCCAGCTATGAAGTCTTTCCTTTCACAGGAAAAGCCTGCACCAGTGTCCTCAAAGTTTCATCAGCTCTGTTATGTCTCTCATGTCCCTTCCTTTTCCCCCCAGGAGATTCAAAGTACCAGTGCTTTGGTCAGGCCTGCCTCTTCTTTACTGGAGACAGATGATGATAAGTAAGTTCCCAGTACCTGTTAATAAACAGAGGATAAAAGCAATGACATGTTGAAGGACCAAGGTAAAGAGCCCAGCAAGGAACCACAGCTTCTGGTGTCAGTTGCCTGCGTCAACAAAGAAGATGTGACCAAGTTATGAACAGCCTATTAGTAAAATTCACTCGTAGTTTGGCTGCAAAAGGGTTTGTTGCAATCTTTGCCCCCTGATTTATGGCTCTAAAGGAAGGTTATTTTAAGATACCAAGAGCTAAGTTCAGGAATACGGTTAACTGATGAAATGACCCAGTCTTTGCTAGATCATGCATGGCGTGTTTCCTGTGGATAGCTGAGCTAAATCCACCAGTATCTCTGCGTGTTAGCAAAGCTCCATCTAAACAGTGGCTTAAAAACATATAATGGTGACACACCACAGGAAGAACACTGCAAAAAGATCACTGTTTATTAACTCCTCTGAACCTGTGGCTGAATGTGATGACCTTTCAGCTTTACCTCTATGCTTATGTGCTCTGAGAGGGAGCTGCTGTTTCACAGCAGAACTTGCTTTTCTTTATAATAAAATAAATCTAAAAGCAAAATGAGAACCAAAGTGAGTTACAGATGTCAAGAGCTGTAGGCTGCCAGTGCTGACATGAGATAGCATTCAGATGACTTAGGCAATGCATGAATAAACTGAAAATTCTTTTGTTGAAAAAAAGGCAGGAAAGAGAAAAGAGGGTTTTCAAAAGGGCTAGCACTTCCTCTCTTTCTCTGAATGTACAGCCTCCCTTCTCTACCTCTGTAGCCCACACAGCTCTCACTTACACGCTTCACATACACTCAAAAATTGGTTCTTTTTGATTCTCAGTTTTCCATGAAAACCCTCCTGTTCCCATAACGGTTGGTTCTTTGGGCTTCAATATGATGCAGCTTTAAGAATGCAAGCTGTTCCTGTAATTCCACCATCACCACCATGGAAAGCACAACAGACAAATTTTCAGGCAGCAGAGCATGATATAGAAATAGAAAATACCAAGGTTAATATCTTATTCAAAACTGTATATACTAAGTTTTTCATGGAGAAGGCCAGCAAAGTGATGGCAACCATTGTGTTGTGCTTGTGGCTACTCTGTACCCATTCAGTTCTCCAGTGCTCAGGTCACACATTAGAGAGGGATCAGTCACTGTAGATTAGCAGATGTCATCCATTTTAGCGACAGCAGAACTAAGTAATACTCCTTTTTCTGCAGCAGTCGGTAGTTTCTCTAAAGACATTTCCAAATTCAATTGCTGTTGGGTTAATTCCTCTTCTCTTATATCATGCTGCAGACTGGACAGCTGCCTCAGCTGGTGTCTGAATCTTCAATAGAGAAGAGGTCAGCAAAACTATTTTTCAACATTTAGCAGAAATCTACTGAAACTGTCAATTTTACAAAGCTGATGGCAAGTTGTTTGACAGATGCCAAGTGGTAAAAGCCCAAATATACTATTGGGAATGTTTATTTGTGGGCATAATCTCCCCTGTCAAACTGAAGAAAAGGATACCATGCAGGTTGCAAATATTAAGTGACAGATTTCATACAGTCTTTCTTTCGCTGAAAACATGAGTGCATGTTAAACATAGAAGTGCTCTTCCCAATCCCTAGGAACAACATCAGTGCAAAAGGCATGCAACCCTTTGAAACTGAACTGGGTAAAGGATTTGAGTACTGGATGTTTTGCTAACAAAAATATTTAAAAACCTCTCTGAAATTTGACCTAATTGACTATGACGGTGTCATTGGCTGTTAGTGGGTAGTAAGGTCAGTTTTAAGAGTAGATTCTATCTTCTTTTTGGTGAAAGCTCAGACAGAGTCTACAGATCAAGCTGCCTTCCCAAACGCCCTGTTTTATAAGCAGTACTAACACCATCTTTCTATATGTTGCTTTTCATCAGGAGACTCCAAAGCCTTTTCTGCAGCAGGTTGGTATCATTGCTCTTGACTTTGGGCAAAGCAAAGCAAATCAGGAATGTAGAGCAGTCACAATTCTGGGCTAGAGTCTACGACCGGTAAATCCTGATCTTGTGCTCTGGTTATCACGTTGTACTGATCATGAGCAAACATGGCAATGCCAAGGAAATGTGGAGGCATCACCTGAGGTGCAAAGCTGTCATTATGGCTGTAAAAGGTTAGCTGTGTTTACGCCGCTCTTTCTTCCTAGCAAATATTTCCATTCCTGGGACTTAGCACTAAATTTGCTCTCTCTCTCTAACCTTTGGTCTTAGTTTTCTTTCCAATAACAAGTGTCAGATATGGCTGTTTATTTTGCCAGAATTAACCTAGGGCTTCCCTTTTTGATATAAAACACCTGTTTTAAAGTACAAAATTATGTCCAAGCTTTCCCCCTGTCACCTCTGCCACAGCCTACTGTGGCACAATTATCTTTCTTTTACAGCTCCAGCCTTGGTTTTACTATTAGTAAGTCCATGTAGTTTATTCTAGTAGGCTAAAGGGAATTTTCTTTTAAATTCTCATTTGTTCTAGGCCTTTTTAGGCTATCCACGCTAATCACAGTTGATAGTAGTAGTATTTTGTATACTATATAAACGTAAAGATCACTTGCCACATGATCACTAACATCCAAGGGTTTCAAGCTTGAGAGACCAAGGTTTGTCTTGGCATTGGCACTCACAGCATTCCTTGTGCTAGAAAGAAAAGGAATTATTAAAACATTGTTTCTTGTACTGTACTTTGGCAGCTGTCTTTGAAATTGAAAGATGCATGACAAGGTTCTGTACTCCTTACTTGCTCAAAAATTTCTGTAACAGAAAGAGGAACATAGGTTTATGAAAAGGGCCATGCCATGGACTTTTAAAGAGAACCCACTCATTTCAATTTGTGCGAAATCTAAACTCTTGATCAAATCTTTAATTTGCCAAAAAGTGACATTGTAAAATATGATTTTTTAACTTAAATTATTTTAACCTGTTTCAAATAATAATTTTCCTTATTGGAAAAATGTTTCAGTTAATGAATGAGATTTTTTATTTGTCAACTATTCTTTTTTTTTGCTTTCACTTCCATGTACAGATGGAATTAAAGCCTATGGCTTCAAGCTGATTTTCATCAATACCTTCAGCAAAGAAAGATCTCTTAAAAAAAAAAAAAAAAAAAGACAAAATGTTTAGCTCTAAACTTAAGAAGTAAGCCCTAAACAACAAAGCAAGTTGCTATAAGCCCAGACCTCAGCAGTGGCTAGGGGTGAAGACAAGCAAGCTAATCAGCCACTAGTGTACACAGGGCTGCCCTGGCTACTAATCATCAGCTGTGCTGTGGCAGGATTCAGCTGTGTTAGGTAACTATGGACACAGAGCAAGGCCAAATCCTGCTCTGAAGTCCCTGCAGTATTGTTGTAGGCAGGGGCAGGGCAGTGGTGAACGGGGGAGCAGTATGGGAGATGTCACCTTGTACAAGAGGAATCTCTTTTGCCCAGCAGTCACTACTGGTGGTCCCCAAGGCTCAGTATTGGAGCCAGTTTAATATCTTTATTGATGATTTGGACAGGGGGATCGAATGCACCCTCATTAAGTTTGGGGCAGGAGTGTTGATCTGCTGGAGGGTCGGAAGATTCTGCAGAGGAATCTGGACCGACTGGATCAAAGGGCCAAGGCCAATGGTGTGAGGCTCAATAAAGCAAAGTTCCAGGTCCTGCCCTTAAGTCACAACAACCCCAGGCAGTGTTACAGGCTGGGGACAGAGTGGCTGGAAAGCATCCCATCGGAAAAGGACATAGGGGTGCTGGTCAACAGCCAGCTGAACATGAGCCAGAAGTGTGCCCAGTTATCCCGGCTTGTATCAAAAGTAGTGTAACCATCAGGACCAGAGCAGTGATTGTCCCCCTGTACTTGGCACTGGTGAGGTGGTACCCCAAGTACTGTGCCCAGTTCTGGGCCCCTCACTACGAGAAAGACATTGAAGTGCTGGAGCATGTCCGGAGAAGGGCAACAGAGCTGGTGAAGAGCCTAGAGTTAAGTCATATGAGGAGAAGAGGAGGCTCAGGAACCTCATCGCTCTCCACAACTACCTGAAAAGGGTAGGTGGGGTAGCAAGGTGGAGATCAGTTTCTTCTTCCGGGCAATAAGTGACGGGGTGAGAGGGTGTAGTCTCAAGCTGCAATACCTGAGGTTCAGGTTGGACATCAGGAGGAGTTTCTTCATGGGAAGGGTTGTCAAGAATTGGAACAGGTTGCCCAGGGTGGTAGTGGAGTCACTATCCCTGAAAATGTTAAAGAAAAGGCTGGATGTGGCACTTTGTTAACTATGGTTTAATTGACAAGATGGTGATCAGTCAGATGTTGGATTTGATGACCTTGGAGGTCTTTGCCCACCTAAATGATTCTATGATTCTTTAAAAACCTCCTCATTTACTTTCCTAATGCTGGGCCAGAAGAGCAAACTGGAATGCAAATGCAGTTCAGTCCTCCTGTAACAAAGAACCATCTAAATAAAAGCACAGGAAAGGTGATTTCTCTGCTATGGAAAAAAATATGATATATGATAGGTAGTAAGTGTTGTTTCTTTTTTGGTGGAAAGCAGCTGTTCGTTCTCACACCTTTTTACTTTGCATTGTCTTTATCCCTAAGATATCCATTGTACATGACTTACACAGATTTATAAACTATATCTACAATGGTATTTCTTAGTTATTTACTCAACACAAAGAGCAAGGTATTATTCTATTAATGGAATTTGATTTCTGTTTCACAGTAACAGCAGTCACAATTCTGTCAAATTTTGTAAACCTTTCCTGTATCTCAAAAAACTCAGCCCAACTTTATACCCTGGAAGAATGCTGGAGGATAACATGTTATTTACTCTCATCTACCTATATTTTAAACTACCAAATTTGAGCACCACGAAGTTATAAATGTCATTCCTTAGCCAATACTACACACTTGTTTATATTAAATATAAATTGTTATAATCTCATGTCTACCATAGGGCAATGTTACTATGTCACCCAGAAGCCTAATTGGTTTGTATTTTCATTACCACAGTCATTATTGCTGAAGGCTTTGAGATCAACTATGAATACTCTACTATGGTCAACATCAAGTTAAGTTCTAAAACCAGCCTAAAAATCCCTGGTAAAGTTGAACTGAAATATTGATTCAAGCTCTTCTCTGATTCGTGCTAAATGAACTGTTAGCTTTAAAAGGGCCAGGATTTCACCTCTGGTTGCCTGAAAGCTGATGGCAACCTACTTGGCTTGTAGCCACGTTTTATGGTGCAAATTCCAGGTTGATTTGTTTCCTCACTTTGATACAACTAATGGAAGCGAGCCGGCTTCTCCTGCAAACCCAGGCGGGCAGAGCAGGAAGTGCTTACCTCGTACGGTTGTCTTCACGCTGCTGAAATGAAAACCCTTTCGGTGTCAGCCTTCCAGCAAAGTGTATGCTGGGAGTTACACAAACTTGTGAACAGTTTTGCCCCAGTGTTATTTACGACCACATTATTTTAAATAAGCTTAGTTTCCCTCTGCAAGCTTAGCTGTTGCCAGATAAATCAGCACTATGTTACGGGTACTGAAACATGTTTTTCAAGCCCTAATCCTGAATGCTTTCAAAAGTGCATGCTTAAAAAAAAAATAAAAAATCCTACTTATGCCAGAACACCCCCAATCCTGTTCCCCATACTGTTAAAATAAGCAAAAGCAATGCCTTTCACCATGCCACGGTGTGGGAATGCTTCTCCCTGTATCCTTAAAGTGTGGAAATAAGCCAGAAATATCTGGCAGGCCCCATTTGCGGAGCCTGAAGGTCCAGCAGCACAGCCCTATCTGCACTCACTGGTTTCTGTGATCGTGGCTGTAAAGTTTCAGGCAGCAGAAGGCTGCTAGAGCAGCACTTTGGTGACAGCAGTGCAGCTCCCAGACCATATCTCACGCTCTGTTACAACCTGCTCTGCATGATCTGAGAGAGTTGTAAATCACGACGCTTCTTCTCACTTTTCAAGCTCACCAGGCCAAAAATGAAATCTCCGTTGTTCTATGTTCACCTTATTCCTCCTGGTTTTCTAACTTTTTATTTTCTTTCTTTTTAACCACCATTTTTCTTTTCATCTACCAGGAGGGATGAACACAAATTGTAGATACATCAGTGAGAAAAAAATGGAAAAGCATTGCTACTGAATTTTTGGGGAAATGGCTGATAGCCTTTTCTTAATGCTTTCTACCGCTGGCCCTCAAAGCAAAACTCGCTGTCTTTACTCGTTGTCTTTGGGCGTATTCTACTGCTGTATGTTCACAGAGGGAAAATATGCAGAGGTCAGCAGTTTCAAAGGCAGTCTCTAATTTTAGGTTCTTAGCTTTGGATATTTTGGGACAAAACTTTGGACACAACAAAAGAAGTGTCAAGGAGCTATAAATCTAGATGAAGAAAGTAACACCCAACACATCTCGAACCGGAGACCCAAAACCAGAGTCTCCTATTTAAAAGAAAAAAAAAAGAAATTTTAACATTTGCCAGAATAATGTTTTTTCTTAGTACTTGAGGTTTGTATCTTTCCCAGCACTTCCCGCTATTCCTATTTTCATATCGCCTTTACAGGCAACTCTGAAATTCTCCTACCAATCCAAGGTCTGCAAAAGTCGAGGGAAAAATTTGCCCTTTCTCATAATGTGCACGTGATCATCTTGACTGATGTGTAAAGTCTGATAATTTTTTTAACCAAAACATGTTCTTTGAGACCTTTTTCATTTAGCTGAAATTGTTCTAAATACTTGTAGCTGGCAACATATCCTTTATTAGTATGTCTTAAATAGTAAATTTAAAAAAAAAAATTTAAACAGCAAACAAATTACCTATTTAAATTCCAGTTGCTCAATAAAGCTCAAAAGTGCTTATTTATTATTTTTAGAGAAAATTAAATATGAAATATGGAAAAAGTCAAGGACACCTGAAAGAAAATTAAAATAAAACAGATTCACTTAAAATATCTGTCACAGACACAGGGAAAAAAGGAGAAATTTGTATTGTTTCAGGAGCTCGAGTACATTGTCTAAGCAGTCCCACTGCACAATCATGCCACACAGTAGCCAGACATTTGCTTCCACCATTAAACAATGGAAAGGACAGCTCTCCTGCAAGCCCAGAATTTCAGGCAGACCACTGTACATGATCAAAGGAGTGGGAGCCATCACAATCTTCCAGGAACTGCATCTTGACTTTCATCATCAAGTTGAAAGTCAAGAATCTCCATCCTGTCTCTGGGACAGACAAACAGACAGACATATACATGCCTGTCAGGACAACTTAACACCAGTGAGACTTCAAAAGTCATGAACTAGATGAGATTTTTCAGATGCTCTCGCAAACTCTTTCCATATCACTGACATAATTTTTTACATCTTTAAAATGAACACGGAAATACAGAGGTCTTGTTTTCCACTAAAATTTTGGTCCAAAGCAGTGGTTTCAGCTTACATTAAATCTTGCACTGTGCCAGATTGTGGGTTCATTGTATTGTTTCATGGAAGGCAACTAAGAAAAGCACAACTGGGCTAGTTTAAATGTATGGTACTGAAGATGCATGTGTACAGAGATGTGTACACACACACGCACACATTTTTTTCATGTTGAACAATACTCCCTAATCTGCTAAATAAGAAAATCACATTTTATGATTTATAAAATTTTTAAGTGTTCTGAAATGCTTTGTGAGCAAATAAATTAAAAATTCTTTGTACGTAAAGAAACCAGTCTAAGAGATGCTTTTGCAAGCCATTTAAATTTCGTTCCCTCCAATGATGTAGCTGGACAGAAAATTTTGTATTCTTTTTTAAGACCTGTCAAGGAGTTTTCCCGAACCTATCCATCTCTCCAGCATGCCAGCCTTTCTGCTTAGTTCTGTCAGTTAACGCATATCTCCTCTAACTCTGCAAAACAGGTGGAAGGGCTCTTAAGGATTTTGTTTTGAAATTGAGCATAAAATGGTTGAACAAAAATAGAGCATTTAAGATGTTACTTTGTGTAGTACTTCTAACTATTGTTTTAAATCCCAAAATCTTAAGAGGGTTCTTGGTCACTCCAAGCCTGGTGTGCATTGCACAGGTTGTGGCTGTTCTTGGTGCTGGTGGGGATGACACACTTTGCTTTAGTTTTCAATTAAATTATGTTGAGAAATCTGAGCAAGAGAAGGTTATGTGCTAAGTATTTATATAAATACCTTTAAAAAAAAAATTATGATTTTTGGTTAGTGTGACATGAAAAGGGGCAGAAGTTTTCTCACTGAACGGAGTCAGGAAGGCCCTGCTGTCTCTGCCTGCCCCATCTCGCCATGGGGAGCCCAACCTTGCCCTCCACCGTGCTCTGGCCCAGGGCAGACTCCTCTGGGTCAGGATGTGATGCTGGCCGGCCCCTGTGGAGCATCGTCTTCCCTGGGGTGCAATCTCGTACCGCCGCCGGAGTGAGGGAAGCTCCCACCCCCCACGGCATCCCCGGGGCAGGCGGCTGCAAACCCCCTCCTTCCATGACAGAGATTTTGCGATGTTGGTACTAAATGACCATGGCCGAAGTCATGTACTCCTTGGTGGTGCTTCAAATTTTAGCTGCAGAGCGTTAGGAGTACAAGCCCTTAGTGAAAATTTCGTCAGAGTTTAGTGACGGTTTTTAACCGAAAATAATTAAAAATCTGTGTAGTATCCAAACTTGGGTATTTATTTTGAATAAAAGTGTCCTCGCTTTCGTTAAGCATAAACTTCAGGTTAATATGGAAAATCGTGTATTTTCTGCACATGAAGGGGCGTTAAAATCTGATCGTATCCAGCTGACGTGCTCATGTGTGCCTGTGAACTAGATGATCTTTAAGGTCCCTTTCAACCCAAACTATGGGTATGGCTCGTTGGAATAGGCGCTTGTACGCCTATGGATGCACCTATGCTAGCGCCTTCGTGGCGGGTGTGTGTGTGCTCGTAAGCTTATACTAGAAACAGATTTGCTCCATGGCTCTGGATCAGGAGGGATGTGTTTAATGATCCTCCTGGGTGCGAGACCTCCTGCGTGTACATCTGTCCGTGTGTCCGTGTGTTGAGCTATGCCCGTGCGTTCGCGCCCTCCGCGGACAAAGGCGTCTCCCGTTCCGGAGCGCGGCAGCCTGCAAAGTGTGAATAATTTTCGGCGAGGAGTTACACTAAGTGGGAAAGCTTTTAGCACATTATCCACTGGCAATTGGACTATAATCTAATTGTCAGCCCTCGGGTCTTAATAGAGCCTTTCTCTTTCCACCATTGGATTTGCATCTGGGAAATGCCTAATGGGTTTAAAATGTCTCGCATTTTGCTCCAATAAGCCATCTTTACGCTGTAGGTGACATTGAGATGTTTTTGCTGTGAAATTGGATCTCCAGTACCTGGGCTTCTGCCTTGCTGGCGAGGCTCTTTTCATGAAGGGGAGAGCGTGAAGCGGCGGCAAGAGGGGCAATGTCCCCGCCACAGCGAGAGCGCTAGGAACAGGGACTGCTCCGAAATCGGGGAGCGCGAAGAGAGGGGGAATCCGGCGGAGAGAGCAATATAATTATGTGCAGCAGAGGAGAAAAAAGCTCCTGAAAGCAGGGCTGATAATCGCGTGAGGTTACAGAAGGGGCAGGGGCAGAGCCGGAGCCTGGGAGCGCTGTATCCATCGCTTTGTGAGGTAGCGGTGCGCTCTCAAGGTACGAACGGTCGCTCTTGAGACCCTGCCCGAGAGAACAAACACCATTATTTACACAGGACAAGCTGTTTTCGTCTACAAGGGGGAAAAATAAGAACAAGCAAAAGATTTTTAACTCCTCCCCTGCTGAGGCAGGAGTGCCTTCAAGCCCAAAGCATTGCCGTAGGTTACCTTGCAGAGGGGCTGCGGGCGGGAGGGTCAGAAACACACTCCGGGCAGCATCGGGCTCGCAGCGCTCAGGGCGGGAGGGCAGCAGCGAGGGTCTCGGCAGCGGCACCCGGCACTCGCAGGCTCCTAATTAAATGGAAGGGTGGTCCTCGCCCTCTGCACCGGCGACAGATCCGGGCGGGAGACGGGGAAGGGACGGAGTAGGAGAGGGATGTAAATGCCAGGTTATCCCGAGGGTCAGCCGGGAGAAGAGCGGGTGTCAGCTCGGCTCGGTGCCGGGCCCGGTTTCGGGGCGCAGCTCCACAGGTGCCATAGTGGGGCTACCCATGTAGGTAGCCCCTACAGTGTGTGCGGCGTGGGGGCTTTATAGGCAGGAAAAAAGAGGCGGGGGGGGGGGGGGGGCCAACAAAAAAAACCCAAACAAAAGAAAGCGGCCAACGGCCCCTCCATCACTGTGAGAAAGAGTTGCTTAAAACCCGAGCGCGGCTCCCCGCCCGGTCTGCGCCCCTCTCCGCACACCCCGCCCGCCGACGGGCCTGCGCGGCCGCGCAGAAACGCGTAGGGTCGGAGCTCTTGTCACTCAAGCGAAGGCGCACCTGAAACCATCTCTCTGGCTCGGCAGGACCCCAGGTTTCCCAGCGGGTTTCTGCGGGTTTCTGTCCCTTGTGTCTCGTTCCCGTCGTGATTTTGGCTAGGTGAGAAAAGGGCCGGGAAGAAGCGGTGCTCGCCGTTTTCAAGGGATCGGGTTTTCTCCTGGGCTTTTCAGGGATCAGAGGGGCATTCGGAGGGAGGCTGCAAGCTGCAAGCTCCATGTTTGAAACCTGATGGCGAAACTGAGACCTAATCCTGATTAAAGCTGGAAACCGAACGAACGCGACACCAGTTACCCACTGCTCTTTGCCGGTGCACAAGAGAGTAAGGATCTTTTTAGGCAAGGGAAGGTGGAAAAAAAGTACTTTGAAAGAATAATGAAGCCTAATGAAATGGCTCTGCCACAACAGGCTGGCACTAGCGATAAAGACATGGATTTGCTAGATTGAAAACAAACTGTGGTGTGGATTGCGTTTTCTTTATATACGGATAAACAGTAATGAAGGATTTAATTGAAACGGGTTCAAACGAGGCAACCGCCCTGTTCGGGAGCCGCAGGGCTGGTAACTCAGTTCTCGGGAGGGGGGTCGGTGTAGTGGTGACAGCCGGCCTGTGCCTGGCTGCGGAGGGGACTGGCTGCTCCGGTTCGCATGCCCCGCAAAGAGCGTGCGGTCGTTATTAAATACATCCACTCGTTTGGGATAGCAGAAAGGGACCAAGAGCACTGAAGTAATGATGTGTTCCCCCGCCATCCCCTCGCCTCTGGAAGCACACACTTCCCTCCACGTTCCGGGGCAGGGCCATGAGCAGGGACGGCAAAGCACCCCAGGTGAGCTCACCCTCTCCCCACTCGAGTTCACAGATCTCCGTGTCTCCTCCGACACGCTGGGGGAGGGAGCCGTACCGAGGATTAGGCGGCCGGAGCTGAGCCCCATTCCCTGCCCACGGGGAAGGAGGGGGTGCTCTGGATGTCTAGACAAGGCTCATTTCCTTATCGGAGGCGGGGCGGGGGAAAACCTAAAAAAAAATATAGATTCTCGTGGGATAGAGGGAAAAACTGCATGGCTTAACCAAGTAAAAGAAAAGCCATCCCGTGTGGACGGACTCGTTTAAAAAAAAAAAAAAAAAAACGCAGCTCCTGGTTTCTTTCCTTCACGAGTTTTTGATGTCCAAGGTACAAGCGGGTACCCGCAACCCCCCAAGGCCGGTCTCTGTCCCAAGAGGGTAACCCCCTGCCCGGACGCGACAGTCAGCCCCGTCCCAGCTCCATGGCCGCGCCACGGCCTCGGTTCCCCATCTCCCGCCGCTCCGCTCCTCTCCTCTCCTCTCCGCGCCCTGCCGCGCCGTGCCCCGCTCGCCGCGCAGCGCTTCCCACTGCCGCGGCCGAGTCCTTCTCTCTCCCCCGGCTAAAGGCAGTGACCGGCCGCCCTGCAGGGCTGGAAATCCCGCGACGAGGCAGAGCAGAAAAAGGTCCCGGGCTACTGCGGCTACCGGGGCTGAGCCGGTGTTTTCCATACGGAGCACCACCACTGGCCGCCCCCCTCCCTTTAGCCCCGATAGGCCGGGGGCAAAGCCTGCTAGGAACAGGTATGTTACGACCTGGCTGCTGGGGGACGGAAATAAGGAAGGGGAAAGGAGAGCTTTTTCTTTCTTTCTTTCTTTCTTTTTTTTTTTTTTTTTAATTTTTTTTATTATTATTATCCTTATTTACGCGGCGCATAAAGTAGACAGGAAACCAAAGGAGACTTAGGCATCTCTGCCACCACCAGAGAAACGGTGAAGATAATAATTTCCCCGGCTATTTGTACCCTCCGTTGTCTTTCTTTTCGGGCAGGCCGGACCCAGCTTTTCAGGCAGGGCCAAGGGAGCGCAGGGCCGGAACCCCCGGGATCCCTGTCCCGCCGACCTTCGCACGCCAGGAGCGGGGCTGTCCCGCAAGGAAGCCGGGCCCATAGTTGAAGGGATGTCCCTCGGGATAAAGCGCTAAAGTGTTTGGGGCACCTTTTGTTTGTTTGTTTGTTTTCTTCGGATTGGTGCCGGCAGAACCGTTCGTCTCGGTTTCGCTGTGTCGAGAGGCGAAGCTCCGTGATCTGACCCTACCGCCTCTCCGGCCGCGGGGCCGGCTGGGCTCTCCCCTTTCGCCCCTCTGCCTCTGCTTGTGCTGTGCCTGAGGCAAGACCGAGCCCCCAGACCACTGTGGGCCACGCCGAAATCCTCTGCCAAACGCTTCAGGCTCTTTCTAGATAAGCACGTCCCGTTTGTGGTAGATATCCTATCGATTAGCAAATTCAGGTAATAAAAGGGCAAACTGTATTTGGTTCTCTCTGAACTTAGAGCGATATAGCAATATTTCGTCACTGGCTGTGAAGGGTGACCCGAAAAATTGTTTCTCCACATTAATTAATTAAGTCCAGCAGGAACAGGAGAGGTGCAGACTATACCCGACCGGGTAAGTCATGGCTCTTGGCATAAAGCCGGCATACTAAAGCCCTTAGATTCTATTCTAGGCTGAAAAGGCAGAATTCCAGTGACAAAGTTTTGTGTCCTTTTGTGAGTCGTTTCAGAGAGCAAATATTTTCAGTAATATTTTTATTGAAAGGAATTTATTTAAGTACTCTGTGGTTTTTTGGTTTTCGTTTTGTTTAGTTTTTTTTTTTTTTTTTTTTAATTTATTTACGGGAGTATGTTTACATGATGTGTGCAAAAGAGTACGAGTGAGCAACTTACTTAAACCACTGCCTTGGAATAATCTACTCGTTGGCACCATGAGCCCGACCAGACTTTCTCTCTGTGTTATATGCTTGATCAATACCATCTAGTTTGGTGGAGACGATGAAACGGAGTTGAAGAAAACTGTGCGATTAGCGGCCCACGCACCGGTTTTGGCTGGGAAGGGAACACAGCAAGGGTCTCATCTGGAGTCGGTGACGGAGAGTACATTTGAACGGGATGACAATATTTGGGATCCTTTGCAGGAAAACCAAGTGCACCATCGGCCTTAAGGAACATTCTGTCCCAGCAGAAGGCACAAAACGACGAAAACTTATGCTTTGAAAGTAGTGATATTTTAATATTTGAATCCAAAATAGAAAATTGACACTGACACGCACGCACCAGAAAAATCCACAACTTCTTTTCGTTCTTTCAACCACTTCTCCGCTGATTCTTGCCTCAGGAAACCGAATAGCCTAGGGACCTTCTCGGGAGCATCCCCGGCCGTGCGGTCTGCCCCCCCCGCCCCCCGCGTTCCCGCCCACCCCGGGCTCGGAGGAGCAGAGGGCGCACCCTTTACCGCAGCCGGGACCTCGGAGGGGAGCGGGGCTCGGTTGCCCGAAGGGGGAGCGGCTCCGGGGAGCCGTCCAGAGGGCCGGCCGCCCCCTGCCCACCCCACGGGCGGGCAGAGCCCTCCCCTCCCATCCATCCCATCCCGTCCGTCCCTCCTCCTCCTCCTCCTGCTGCTGCTGCCCGCCTCCGCCCCCTCCCCCGCGGCCGGGCCGGGCCGGGCCGGGGCCCTTGACGTGTCCCGGCGCCGATTGGCCGCCGGCCGATAGGATCTCCGCGGCCCCGCGTTAAGGCGGGGGAGCGAGCGGCGCCGGGAGCAGAGCGCTTCCCGGGAACCCGGCTCCGCCACTCCCGGTCGGTATTCCCGCCCGCCCCGTCCGGGCAGCGCCGAGCCGAGCCGCGCCGCTTCTCCGCAGAGTGGCCATGGAGTACACGCCGCCCCCCAAGCCGCAGCTCTCCTCCCGGGCCAACGCCTTCTCCATCGCCGCCCTCATGTCGAGCGGCAGCTCCAAGGACAAGGAGTCCCCCGAGAGCACTATCAAGCCTCTGGGTGAGTGGGGACGGGGGCGACCGCCGGTGTCCGTGGGGTGCGGAGCTCCACTCTGTCCGTCCGTCCGTCTGTCCCCGGCGGAGCCCGCTGGCCACCCTGGCTCACCCTTCTCAGCGCTCCGGCAGCCGGGCCGGGCAGCTGCGCGTCCCCCCAAGCCTGAAGGTTTCCCCTGCAGAGGGGGAAGCCGCACCACCTAAGCCAGTTGAGTGTCTTCATCACCCCACCGTCGTTTTCAGACGAGGCTGTTTATGGCATAAACAGTTTCCTAAATTCCTCAAGTTTCAGCCACGTCGTTTATTTATCCAGCTTCGCCGTTTGTAGAATAATCTCACACCGTAAGGTAGTTCCATTTCTCTTTGCTGATACGAAAAGAATCTCTTAAATACTTACTGTAAGTCCTCTCTGTTTTTGAAGTCAAATAAGAGATGCTCCGTTATCATGCCTAGGCTTACAAGGGGTAGTAAAACTTGTGCGCAGACCTGGAAATCCGTTCGCTCCACAGCCCCTCGATGTAGGCTCATATAGTCTGTTTTACTCTGCATGGACCGAAAGGAATTTTGTAGTAATTGCCTGAGATTTTCGGGTAAGCGATTTCGCTTTTATTCTGTTGCCTTGATTCAGAATCCTGACAGTTTAAAAAAAAAAAAAAACCGCCCCAGAGTTTCTGAGGTTTGCCGTCCTTGCGTGTATCCAGGAGTTCGCAGAAAACTACAAAAAATGTGTTAAGCTTTCAGGGCGCCAATGAACAGGATTACATTCAATCTTAAAAGAATTTAGAAAAGGCAGCTCCCTCAGCGTCTGCTCCATCTAATCAACTGTCTCAAAAGATTTCACATAGCCCAGGGATTCATTGTGAACTTTATTTTTCAGTCTAGGACCTAATGTAGGCCGAGAATGTTGTAATATTCCCATTCGGCATATTTATGTCAAACGTAGTGTTCTCTTTTTTTTTTTTTTCTTTTTTTTTCCTTTTCTTTTTCCTGAAAACGCTTGTTTAATTTGACTTTCCCAAAATTTTTAACTCCTTCCCACACGCCATTCAACTAAAAATCGAAGGGAAACGACTGCCTGTAACTCGACTTTTATTAACTGGAGGTTTGGGCAAAACCTTTCGCTGGAGGGGCAGAGCGGGTTCTTGCACCTCCCGTTCCTCGGCGCCGCATCCCGGTGACCGCAGCGCGGGGCCGAGTCAGAGCCCTGCTCCCTCTCGGCCTCGCCTCCGGCCGAAACTCCCAGCGAAGCTGCCGGAGCACCCCGAAATCCTCCCGGGGCTTGCGGGGGTGGGGGCAGCGCCGGCGGGAGCCAGCCGGGGCGGGCGGGCAGCGCCGGCAGCACCTACTGCACCCGCGTAGGTTGCGCGGCCGCACGCAGCTCCCCCGGAGCCCGCTACTCCAAAGGAGCATGTTCAGCTTCAGCAAACCGGCCGGGAGGCGAGACAGACCTGGCTTTCCGGGAGGGTGAGCCCGCGCTCGCCGCTGAATGTAGTACCAGGGGCTCGCTTTCCGCGGAGGAAGCGCGGAGCCTGCGCGGCCGCCCACGGGCTCCCTCTGCGTTGCGCGCTCTGCCAGCGGCACAATCCAGGAGCACCGCCCGCTCTCCCCCAGCGTGACCCCGCTCCTCAGCAGCCCCTCGGCGCCCAACGCTCCCGTTTTAATGAGAATTAGTGACCTTTCCGTGGAACCCCCGGATTAGTAGGGGGGCAGCGCGCAGGGCCCGTTCCGCCCCTCCGCGCCCCGCGGAGCGGGTCACTGCCGAGTGGCGACGCGGCCGGGGCCGCGCTGGCCCCCGCCGCCCCCCGGGCGTCTCTCCCGGTGAGTCTCTGGGGAGTGGCGCCGCTCCGGGCTATTGCCGGAGCTCATCCTCCCGGAGCTCATCTCCGAAAATCACCACCGCTGCCCTCAAATGATGAGCTGACGCCTAAAGAACAAGCGCCGTTCTGCGGGTGTGCTGCGGCGCAGAGGGGCAGCAAGACGACAAATGCCTTTTATATACGTGTATATATATACATACATATTCTTATATATACATATATTTTTTAAATAGCTTGTCTCGGCGGTCGCCCCGTCCTGGCTGAATCCCTCCCGCTCTCTCTTTCTCTGTCACTTTTTTTTTTTTTTCTTTTTTTTTCCCTGCTCCCCAAACCCTGCAGAACAATTCGTTGAGAAATCCTCTTGCGCCCAGCCTTTGAGCGATTTATCCAGCCTGGACCCTCACGGGGATTTTAGCAGCAGCCCTTCGTCCCTGTGCACCGAGCCCCTCATCCCCACCACTCCCATCATCCCCAGCGAGGAGATGGCCAAAATCTCCTGCAGCCTGGAGACCAAAGAGCTCTGGGACAAGTTTCACGAACTGGGTACCGAGATGATCATCACCAAATCCGGGAGGTAAGGCTGGGCAGCCCCCGCGTTTTTCCTTCGGGCAGCTTCCAAAAACTGGCTCTGGTCAGGGGAAAATAAGCCAAAGCAAACCGAAACCCCATGGTTTTTGTTTTTTGGTTTTTTTTTTTTGCATGGGGAGAGCAGCACGGCCGGGCTAAGGGGGGGAGGAGGGTGAAGCCCCTCATTTGCCGCAGCTCCTCGGCGGGCCCAGCCCGGCGGTGCGCGGAGCCCCGCTGGGGCAGAGGGACAGGCGGCCCGGGGCGGCAGCGGGGCCGGGCGGAATCCGTCTGAGGGCTCCCGGCCGATGGGTAGAAGTGCTGTTTCCGTCATAATTCGGACTGCGACTAAATTCCCGCAGTGATTTTGCGTGGCTGGGTCTGTACAAACCCAGCGAAACGCGGGGTTTTGGGGAAGTAATTCAGTCAGAGCTTGGCTTGGTTTGTTCTTTTCTCTCGGTTGCAAAAACGCGCAAAAGAATCCTAGACTTTCTTGTCACCTCAAATCGTGCCGTTTCGTCAGTAAAGCTTTCGGGTTTGAGTTCAGTCAAACGCGGTCTGGAGGAGTCAATTGTTTTTTCAGGTTTTGTAATCCCCGAACTTACTTTTTGTTAATGTAGTTCCTTGATGGTTTTGGTTTGGTTGGGTTTTTTTGGTTGTTCCCCCCCCCCCCTAACTGGTGAGCTCTATCGGCATTTAAAAACAAAAACAAAAACTAGTATTAAAAAATAGTAGGCATAAACCATGCAATTTGAAGTTCAAAATTTCAATCTGTTCAAAGATATCTAACTTCAGTTTTGGTCTACAGCATAACCTTACACTTTCAAAGTGTGTTTTGTCAAAACACAAGTACAGAAAAGAAAGTTTAGTTTGGAAAGTTCTGCTCAAAAATATTGTGAGCAGGGTTAGAAGTATGCTCATCCAAAATACATGAGAATAATAGCAGAAATAATTTCTGGAATATTTCCCTATCGGTGGTATGGATCCCTTAAAAAAAAATGTTGGGGAGGGAAATCGACGTTTCTAAAGATTTATGTACCTTAGGTATAATTATTTTCTGCAATCATTTTGTGTTTTTAACCAGCAGGCAAATAGGATATTTTTCCTTTACTTTTTTACTTTTACAATTCTGTTTTCTCATTGCTTCCCAAATATCATTCTGATTTCAAGCTGCTTTTTCTCTGTCTAATGGAGAGACACAAGATTTAACTTTCATTATGCTGAAGCACAATCGATAGAGGCTTTAAGCTTTTTCAGGTGGTTTAAATATAATTCTTACTTTTAGCAGCTTTTCAGAAGCTCTCTTATTTCTGTTCTCTGTCCACATATTTGTTTTCTGATTTGCCATTTTTTTTTTTTTTTTTCCCCTCCAGGAGAATGTTTCCTACGATCAGGGTTTCCTTCTCAGGAGTGGATCCTGAGGCCAAGTATATTGTGTTAATGGATATAGTTCCTGTGGACAATAAAAGATACAGATATGCCTACCACCGGTCTTCCTGGTTAGTGGCTGGAAAAGCTGACCCTCCTCTCCCTGCAAGGTTTGTAGATTTTACTGCTGGTCTTTTATTTTTCTTTCTTTTTTTTTTTTTTTTAATCTTCCTTCAAGAAATACTTCCTATTGATCTTTCCATTCCGTTTGCAAACAGTGCTCTGAGATCTTGAGTCCGTGCTCAACAAAGTTGGTTGCAAAATTCAGATTAATTTCTATGATGCAGAATCTGGCCTCAGAATTGTTTGAGGGTAGAATTTGTTTAAAGGTGCTTTTATATAGAGAGAGCAATTTTAAATGAAGTTTATCTAGATTCAGATGAGAAAGCTTAAAAAAAATAAATTGATTTGTCTCTTGGCTTTACCCCCCCAAGTATTTGACCTCATAATTTAAAGCAATCCAGGCACCATGAGCCAAGCCAAAGCAGAAATACTACGTTACAGTTCAGTGCTGTTTATTCTTGAAATGATATTATTTCTCTAACATATCCAGCATTTGCTAACCAATAATTTTATTCTTGCTTTTAGTCATGTCTTAGGCAGCAGACAAAGTACAGATCAGTTCTACAGCACAGATCTTTTTTTTTTTTTTTTTTTGTTAAGAAATCATGTCATATTCTGAAACACCAGGGGAAAAAAAAAATCAAATAAATTCGCTTTTCTATACAGAAACAAATGCTGTAGAAATTTAATTTCGAAAATCATTCCATTATTGTAATTGACTGATTCCTTTCAGCACTGAGCAACTGAGGCTGCAGCACTAGGCTGTGTGCTGGGAGGGCACTTCAGTGCAGACCCACACTTCATCGTATTCAGCCCAGCACTTCAGTACGTACTTAAGTCCCCAAGTCCAGTAAGACCAAAGCACATGTCGAACGGCTTTGCTGAGTCAGAGCTGGAGATAGGGAAATAACGTGGATGCCTCTCTGGCTTCAAAGAAACTTTTCGTGGAGGGCTCTGCGCAGGGACACAGATCTGCTCCAGGTGGCTTAGCCTGGGGTTAAGAACTTGCTTATTACAGAGGCAGAAACTAGAAATGAAACACATGAAATGGAAACAAATTCTTTTGGTGTGTGAGTATAGGCACCAAATAGTGCATGATTTCCCTATATAAATAGTTGAACTGAAATGTTGGTAACTGGTGATCTCTGGAAGGCTGCTCAGGGAAGTAAACAAACAAAAAGCGCAAGTAGAGAAGCTGTGATTAAAGACAGCAACCTAGGAGTTATGTCAGCTTTGTTTTCATGGCCAAAAACTCCTTCTTGCAATGTGGTTAACGTCTGAGGGCTTCATTTGACGTATTGTAATGGGCACTGATCAAAACCCAAAGGAAAAACACAGATCCTGCTCCAAAGGAGTCAGCATCAAAAGAAGAAATAACAGAAGGACAGAAATAGTTTTAAGGCAGGGTTCTCCCCTCCTTATTTTTCTGTTCACACCCCTTTTGGGATACCTTTAAATAGATTGCTAATTCACACTCTCTCTGGCGCAATCTAGTTCAACAAGGAAATACAAGAACATAAGACAAGAGATTGATTTTTGGAATAATTAGCAGCTGCCCTATTGAGTGTTTTAGAGTTGGGGTCAAACCTTTTTAGATTTAATAATTATTATCATTTTACTGTGAGAGCTCTTTAGGATCTTCAGGGGACCGGTACCCCTAAGTGCAAATGTGTATCTGTGCTGTTCTGTTTCCAGGATACTTTGCCCCCTGTGTGTAAATGTACACCTTTCCTGTTTCATTTTCAGGATTCCTAGCCAAAAAGACTACTGATCATAGCACAGGCATAGATCGTTTTTGCTTTGTATGAACAGTACTTAAATATACATTTATGCACTTTGTCCTTCTTATGCTTCTCTTTGGTGAGAAAAAGGATGTTAGGAGGTTCAGCATGACAATGTTTGCAGTGCTAGTGCTTCTTCTAGAATGTTAACGCATCTTTTGAGGTGGGAGTCCTCAGTCTTGCTTAAACTGATTAAAAGTGGTACTCCTTCCATCCTGAAACACGTTTGGTCCTGCTCCAGTAACAGGAGTCTTTAATGAAGTTATGATTTCTTGTCCTCCAAAGACACAGTTTCAGCTCTCTGTGCTTGAGGAGTGTCAGTGAGGAGTGTATGTGTGCTCAGCGCCTGGGCACTGGTAACCAGGTGCTTCCTCCCCACCCGCACCGCTGCCTGCATCTGCACAGGCACGACATCAGGGGGATTACTCACGAGCTGTGCTGTGCCTGGGTGTAAGACTTTGCAGGACTGAACCCATTAGATGGTTTGCTCTCTTGATTATAAAAGTAACTTTTAGCACTAAGACGGTTTTGTATTGGTTTTGGTGTTTTCTTTTTTTTTTTTCAAATTAATAAGTATTCTGTGATTCTGTTTGAAAGATTATCCCTTCAGGGAACTTTCTATTAAAACCAGTTTTATCCTTGTCTTCCTGCTGTCAGCATTGAAGACAAGTTTATGTTGCAACGAACACTTAAATAAAAATACTTTTCAGAGAGACTTTTGTAGATCTTCTAAAGTGCTATCTGGGGATAGAGTTACTATGTGATATTTTATGTTTGTCTTCCACATTGCTAAGACTGTGTGAAACATCACTTTAATAAGTTTCAGCATGTACTTTTGTTTGATCGTCTTCCTTTTCCACCTCCTTTCTTTCACTCAAAAATTTGTCGCTTTTTTTTTAAACTTCATTTGTCTACAAGACTTTGCTTAATGAAGTTAGTGTTTACACACAGAGAACTCTCAGTAAGAAATCTTTAAAGGGTATTATATTTTTCAAATTATTTGAGACATTATGGTAAATAAAAGTAGCATGCATGCAGCTTGAGGGACAAACTGTTGAACTAAATAGAGGGAGCGCAGGGTCGCATTCCAAAATATACATACGAGAAAGAAGCACATATCATGCAACATCATAAACTGTGGAGCAAATTCACACCCAAATGCGGCTCTTAAACCCTTTGTGAATCAAAGTGAGCAGCCCCTCCCATCTGGCTGGCCTTAGGCAGCGGAGCCCACACTGGCTCCTGGGGCAGCCCAGTGTGCTGCGCTGGAATGTGCACATTTATCTCTTTACTCTCTATTGCCAGCAGCTTCTGCTTCAGAAAGCAACATGTCAGCCCCCTTCTCTGAGGTGTAGAAGTGTGTGAAGTAGGTGTAGCTCACCAGGTGGAGCCCCGTGTGTAGCAGATGGGTGAAGAAAAATAAGGTCTATTATTACCTTTCTGTAAATGATATTCTGGTGCCCATCCTTCAGTGACTTCCCTGTGAGCACTCTGCTAACATACAGGCACTTGGTAGTTTTCAAGCAGAGCCAAGCATTAACCACTGATGGTGTAAAACAATTGTGCTCAGCTTTTCAACAAATGAACGTCTTTACTCATTCTCCAGCACATATTTGAAATACTTGGGCTTTTTGATCCTAATTAGCAAAACTTCGCTGAGTCTGACACTCTGTGAACACAATAAATATTATTAGCTATCTAGACATTCAAAATTAGGAGTCAGGCTCAAAAAAAAAAAAAAATAAAAAAAGATCAGAAGGCTGGCTGGAAAGTTGCAGGACATTTTGGGACTCTTTTTGTTTTGCTTTCTCTAATTCAGGCCTCTAAAGACTGAGATTTTTCAGTATTTTTAGAGGAAGGCAAAGTTAGTTTTCATGAAAGCTGAAATTCTTTTGACTGTTTCAGGTCCTGGGTTTTCAGATACATCATAATTTTTCATGAGCTTTGCAGTGCAATTAGAGAAGTGAATAGTTGTGAGGACACCTGTATGCCAGGAATATTTTAATGCAACAGGAATCCTGGCCCAGCATCCCTCTCATGGACATAGGCAGAGCAGCCTAGCAATGTAAGGAAAACATCCTGCACATCTGAAGCGAGCTGTGCCCGTAAAACTTTTGTTTCACTGTGACTTGGGGATTCTGCCAGCAAAAATGGAGAGTGCAGGATCAAATGTCCTTCCCCTGTGAGCAACAGAGCTGTGCTCTGCAGCGTCTTCAGTATGGGCATTCCTTGATTAGGGATCAGTGCAGTCTATCAGAGAGTTACGCCCAATCATTTAGTGGTTTTTCCATTCTAAAATTGTAGCCCAACAACGAGAACAAATGTTTGTCTTTCTAACCTCACATCTTGGTGAGTCCCACCCACCTAATGGAAGAAATCCATTCGTGTGGCCGGAGATATCACCCAAAATGAGAGTCAGGCCCTCGGCGAGTGATAACCGAGGCAGACAGAAGCAGAACAGGGCTGATTTGCACTAGTTGAAGGTCTAGTCTAGCTCTTAATTCACTATCACAAAAGAACATTTCAGTTAAAAATTTCCAGCAGTATATAATTCCTATAAAATCATTGTTTTTAAACAGCCTGGCACTTGTAATTAGTCTAGTCATAATGTATATATCATTGTATCTACATGTCTTCTTGTTTCCTTTTCTTCTGCTTAATTTCCCAAGTGGTAGATTGTTAATTACAGAGCTGCAATTAATTTTTCATGTCAGACCACTGTGCTGGACTGCAGCCTTCAACCTCTTATAAACAGACGTCACCACAGCAAATGTGTGATCAAGTGCAGGTTAAAATCATTATCACGGCTTAATGTTACATATAAAGAAAAATGCATTTTTATCTACATTCCCTCATTATCTCTGTAATGACACCATGTTTTTTCTCTTGGAGCTGTAGTCATTGTTATTTTAAGTGCTTGTTAGTACAGCTGTGGGGAAAGACATGATCAATTTTTCATTTGGGAAAAGACACAACAGTGAATGTTAGTTAATGTCTCCATTTTAGATAACTAAATAAAATCATAGGTATGGCTAGGAAGCAGTCTAGCACTCAGAGACAGGGCTCTTCATTAGGTTGCAGTGAATTACGTAAGTCATCTGCTTTACTGTCCTTCATTAACAGCTGTACTTCAGTCATTCATTAATTTGGGGGAGATGGTGTCTCTAGCAGCAGATCTGTATTACCTTAAGCCGTCAGGAAATCCATGTCCATGAAACCATTGCATATCCTGAAGGCAAGATGCTACGTACTTTTTTATTTCATACTGAGGTGGTGCCCAAGGGCAAACCAAGAAGTGAGATTTTTTTTTTTTTATGAGCAGATCCTCTTGCTGTGTTTTTCAGGTTGTATGTCCACCCTGACTCGCCGTTCACAGGAGAGCAACTGCTGAAGCAGATGGTGTCCTTTGAAAAAGTCAAACTCACCAACAACGAGCTGGACCAGCACGGCCACGTGAGTAGCTCTCCTGGTGTGAATGGGTAAAGGAGTGCCCATAGGGGTATTGCTCCCTTGTGCCACAGGGCTAAGCTTGCAGGAGAGAGACTGCAATGGAGAGGGGTTGTCATGGCCCCCACATTACATCTCTCTTGGCCAGACCCTGGTACCGCAGTGGAGGAAGATGTTGCATGAAGCTTGAACATGTTTGGGTTCCTCTGTTTTTGAGAAATGGGCAGCTCCAAAAATCAGGGGTTTTTTATATTTTATAGGGCAGAGTGTCGGTCAGTGGTTCAAATCATGCTCTTGCTGCCATCAGAGGCAGAACATCCACTGGGGACAAGTTCAGGATGGAAATGAGCATCAAAGTGAGGGATAGCAGGCAGGCAGATGAGCTTTTTTATGTGCTTCTTCTTGCATTTTGCTGTGACTTGGCAGTATGCTCTGCCACGTGCACTGGCCAGCAAGCCCATGTGCTTTTACATGTGTGATTTGAAGCTCCCTCTCACTTCAGACAACTGTAGGCTAACTGCAAGTCAAGGTGCTGCAGGGTGGACTGGGGCCGCTAGAGGAGGCATGTCCCAAATCTGACTAGTGCCAGTCTGTTGTCACAAGCCCTGAGACTGGAAGCTGGTTAATAGGATGCAGAGGTGCTGGCCATGGATTCCTGTTATCCTCCATCCGTAGGGACAACTCCCTTAGTTACCCAACTGTCCACTAGTAGGTGGTAAGAAAAGGTATTGTCTGTCCTGTCCTCTCCCCAAAAATGCCTGTAAAGACTTGGCAGTGCCTCCAAATTGCAAAGAAAAAGCTGAAAGTGTTGCCTCTGGGATTGGTGGTTCTCTCAGGGAAGGCAGAAGGAGCAGGGGGAAGGATTTGAAAGGGCTGTTGGCTGGGAAGAGGGAAGTTCAGAAGAATGAGATTAAAAGCAGTGTTGGTAAATGAGGTGTTGGGAAAAGAGGAGTGATTCTGAATTCTAAAGACTGTATAGCAGTAACCAATTTGTACAGCTGAATAATTATGGTATATAACATATGAGAAACCCCTTCTGTGGTGTAGTATTTATTGCCTGGACTATGTGAGACAGTGGCCATTTGTCTGAGCTGTGTTCTGTGCAAATGTTTCTCATCCAAAAGAGAATTTTTACTCATTTCAAGACCTGAGAATTGAATCACAACCATGACCATTTAAAATGCATCCTGGAAATAACAACAACAAAAGTATTTAAAAAAACCCAACCAAATAAAAGAAAGCCCAGATAGATGCCTCTGTGCTGTTCTTTTGTAAAGATCCACCTGCAGGTTCATTGGTCTTGAATCCAGTTCCCACTGTTGTTCCCTTCATGACTAGTGGAGAACATATTTTTTTTCCTCCTCTCTTTTATTTCATAATCTGTAGAAGGGCAAAGCTGAAGATTTGTGGGCTCTATCACCGAGTGATGATAGAGCAGTATACGTGCGCACTTAAAAAGAAACATTTTTCATCATAACAGGGGCCATGTGTGCCTCTAATAAAGGGCTCCCAGCAGTATATTGCAAGCTAGTTAGGAGCAGTGCAGTTCCCAGAAGCCCAGATGAGTATAAAGAAAAGAAGTAGGTTGGAGAAGCTGTCGGGAACAGAGACGTGACAGAGCAAGAAGATGTAATCGTCTCAAATACAGGCAGGGGAAGAAAATGATCCACAGTGTTTGAGACACAGCCTTCCCTTCAATTTCCAAAGAAGCAGCAGAGGTTGATCCCATTCTTTACACAAAGGCTTTGGACAGCCAATGTCGATGGAAAGTTTTGCATGTTCAGTTAAGAATAAGCCCTGGAGGTTTGATCCAGTGTTGAGATCTGCATGGCAGGTGTTCCGCCTTCACAGAGCACACCCTCTTTAATATTTTGCAGGGTTTTATGTTCCAAGTTAGGATGTCAGGGTTTATGTGCTGCCTTATTGAAGCTATGTAAATACCATCATTGGACAATCAGTAGAACAAAGGAAGAAATTAATTCTCTGGAGCCTTTAAGGAGGGCTCGCTGTCCTATGGCCCATGGCTTTTCTGAACTCCTGTGTACTAAGAGGAGAATTGAAACACTTCCTGAAATCTCCCCCTTCAGTTTGGAAGAGCCAATCTTCACTGCTGAGAACTTTTTAATTATGTTTGATAAGGTGTGTTTGTTCCTGAGGAAGTTTTGATGACCTAAAAGACACCTAAAAGATACAGGTAGTGAAGCTGATTCCATCTTGTTCTAGTTGCTTGCTTTCTTAATTCTCTAGAAGACAGTTTTGGGAGTTCAGGTAATTGTAGTGTTTTATTTGCAGGGTGGTTCATTTCCTGAAAAGGATTCTGAAGAGGAGAGGCATTTATTTGTTCTCGCTTTTGTTTCTTTTCTCTTACTCCAAGGCTTTTGGAGTCGGCAAGCACTTCTGCTTGTGTACCTTCAGCAGGATGTATAACCCCATAGCTATGCACATATTCTCTCTAAGTATCAGTCAGAAGTCTTATCTGTGTGTGTGTGACACACAGTTTGCTCTGTGGAAACACTTCCAGATAGCTTTACCAGAGGAAGGAAATGGCTCCTATCTCTGGATTTTTACAGCCGAGTGAGTAATTCCCATTTGTCAGGCTGTGAAACATTTATGAATGTGACTTTATTTTCCAGATTTCTGGTGATGTTTTCCACATAGAGTGCTCTCTTTAGGACTTCTGGTTGCACTTTGCTGGGGTGGCATAGTTTCTGGTTTCTGGTGAGGTGAACCATGAGTGTATACATTATTGTAATTGCTTTTCTGGGATTTACAGTAGCAAATCTTAAACACATGAATGTTTGTGAAAGCAAACAGAAAGGTGTGAATATGGCCATTGAGTAATTGTGAAAGCAGTGGTTTTGGAATAGCCACAAAGAGTTATGTCCCAGATTTTTAGAGTCAACCAGGCAGAAGTTAGGAACTTCCATGTTTTTAGAAAGAAAGTTTTGCCTGGTAATGCTATTCTTTGGTGAGTGTGGAAGCAGCATTCACAGCACAGTTCCTGGATTCAAAACCACCTCGAAAGTTTGCAGCTGGCATCCAGATTGCCTCTGGTGACTGCTCTATAGCCAGTGGGAGCCAGATGCCTGCAAACCTGCTTGACCTTACAGCAATCAGGATCCTGTAAGGAGGGATCCTGGTCATCCACCCAGCTGTAAGCTGTCAGCACAAAGGTAGATGGGGTGACTGGGGGCCTGTGGCTGCCAGCAAGTGTGTGCTGGGGGGCTGCCATGAGTATATGTGTGCATGATGTTTCTCTTGGGGCGTGCCAGCGTATCGCAGAGCTGGCATCAGGGGTTTTCTGATAGCCACATCATGCAGGCAAGGCGCTGCTTGGACTTTGAGACCACTCTTGGATGCTCTCTGTGAGGTACACCCTGTGTATCTAACTCCTTCAGGCTGTTTTGATGGTCCTAACCTAAGAAGTTGCATGGATATGAAGGTGTATCTTTGTGCATCATCCTGCTCACTTTAATATCAGTAAGTACTGCAACACCAGCAGCCTGTGTGGGGGTGCAAGTGGAGCACTACATGTACAGACCCTCACATAAAGAAAGAGTGACCTTAAACTTGGCTATGGGGCTTTTGTGACCTCCTGGCTATATTCAGTACTTGTTTTGTACCTGAATGACCAGACTCTGGTGGGAGTGAGCAAGGTAGAGCATCGTGGTAGGGGATGTTATGTTGGTGCACTTTAATTCTTGGAAAACTTTCACGAAGGATTGCTTGGTCTTGTTTGAGAAATGTAGTTTCTCCGTGACAATTTACATTCACAGAGGAGTAAAGGAAAGGGTGTATGTGGGAGCTAGTTGCTCTGTCACAGCTTTTTCCTCCTGCTCGGCTGCTGCTCAGATGCAATGCTTTGGTGTCAATATCGTGGCCATGAAAGACAACAGAAAGCATTGTGAGCCAACCCCTCAGTAAGCTCATCACCATCCAAGTATCCTTCTTAAAAATGTCTTTTCCATCTGCTTAGAGCACTCAGGATGGTAAGACAAATTTTACGTAGAGACAGAAAAGTGCTAAGGGTATTAAAAGCAAGGTTCATGGCCATTGTGTGTGTGCTTATATAAAATGGTGAAGTTCTTTGAGAAAGTTCTTTGAGCTGCTAAAAGCAGATGCAACATTTTCAGGAGGAGGCTTCTCTGTCACTATAATGACTTCCTTGATCCTGTGTGCTTCCCCCTGAAGTCCCAGTATGAGTCTTGGCAATATTTGACCCCAAAGGAGCAGGAAAGAACACACTGAGGGAAACTGTAGCCACGATAGACCTGTCTCTAAGTTCTCCACTCCAATGCAATGTGCAACCTTTCTCATTGACTGAGTTAGCATGAAATGCTGCACCACTTCTGCTGTGTTTCAGCTGAAGTTAACGCTTCCTGAGGAATGCACATTAGCTATTCCAGATGTAGGGAGCTGACTGCAATGTTGTTATGGGCCCTGCAAAATAGAACCACCCACACCAATGCCAATTTCGTCTTGTGACTGTGATTATATCCAAAACAAGGGCTGGTGTGAGCAGAGCTCTGTATTTAATTCTTATATTGTAATACTGTGGTTAGAGGCAGCCAAACAGGCCTCCAGCCAGTGGTAACTGAAGCAAGTGGGACCCAGTTTGACTCCAGTGAACATTGAAATTGGTTAGTTGGTACCTTAGGTTTAGAATTGTTTTGGGAGCTCGTAAACAATTATTAATGAGGATAGAATAGCAGAACCTGGTCATTTTGGGGCTCTGTACTAGTTTCCCTCCTTGCTCTCATTTTTGGTAGTCTGCGGTGAAGAGCATCTATGAAGTAATTTGTTTTAAAGGTTTGCCACAGTGAAAGGACCTGTGGAATTTTATTTTTGGTCAGCCGGTTTGGGCTGCTGCTGGTGGTGGCTTTTTGGATGGGTCTTGTTTTTTTCTGTAATTTTTTTTCTGAGGTGTTTGTGACTGTTTTCATCCTGCACCTGCGCGTTTGTGCAAGTGGGGCTCTTGGTCATTAAGTTTCAGGAGTTACATATTTGCATTTGCAAGCTGGGGCACACTCTGGGAGTAATTAATTCTGTATGTAAAACACCTCACCTGTAGGAAGAGGTATTTATGCTTCAAAAAATGCATGCTCCCCACTGGTGTAAGAGTAAACTAGCTCCTGGGATGCCTGCTTTTCCACCTTCATTTCTTGGGACTGCCCAAAGAAGCTGGAGAGTTTGCTCTGAAAACCAGCCCCTGGCTGGTTAGGTTTCAGATATCTTCCCTGCAGTGTCAATTAGATAATTTTTTAACCCCCTGTGTTTTTATAGCCTTCGAGGATCCTGTCAACCTTCTTCTCAGGACAGCGCTGTGTCACTCTTTCTTGCAGATCATTTTGAACTCCATGCACAAGTATCAGCCAAGGGTCCACATAATTAAGAAGAAGGATCACACAGCTTCTTTGCTAAATCTGAAATCGGAAGAGTTCAGGACGTTTATCTTTCCGGAAACAGTTTTTACTGCTGTTACTGCCTACCAGAATCAATTGGTGAGTACAGTTGCTAATTTTTATGGATATAACTAAAGCCCAACCTGCTGAAAACTCCTTTTTGCCCCATCTAAACTAGGAAAGTTTCTGACGTAACCTATCTTTCCATGAAAATCTTATTCACATTTATGAGTAATTCTTAAATATATGGGTAGTACTACTAACTTCAAAGATCCCTAAGGATTATTCATGAGAGTAAAGATGACAAGTGGCTTTCTTTTGTCTTGTCTTCTGTCTATACAAAGATGTTTGCATATTAACATTTAGTTATTTTCTAATTATAGCTCATTAAG